>CM066317.1:6441202-7042035 GCA_033807775.1 Saussurea involucrata
ATGGAGTATTGGATGTGTTATATGCTTAACTGCATTGTATTTGAACCAGTGACAGTTTAAGTGTTGGTCTTAGGTGTAAAGACTGTTTGATATTTTACTTAGTATCTTTGGAACTAATGAACCTGGGCATATTATATACATTGTGGAGTATGAAAAGAGTCGCATCTACGTGTACTTGCAAATGATTTGACTTCATTGGGAAAGTAGCAATGAAGGTGTAAAGCCCGTGTTCCGGCATGTTCTATTGTTTTTTTTTATTTTATAAAAATTAAATTGTGTTTTCTTTTAACGTTGTTGGTTAACGGGTCTAACAAGACTGACCGGAAATGTAAAAGTTGGTTTTTGGGGTTTTTGTGAAAACTCTAACTGCAGGGACTAGAGTTGTATTTCTTTAAAATATTGCATGGATCGGCCCATAGGAAAGGACCGATCCCTTACCTCGTTTCTTTCCTACTTCTTGCTTGCGATACACACTAAGAGAACTAATCCATTCAAAAAAAAACCTACCTCCTTCTCCCTTGTGTTCACGGCCGCACCTTTTTCCCCCTTCTCGTCTTTTCTGCGCCACCGCCGGGAACCGCCGCCGCTGCCGCCGTGGAGTTCTGCCGGCGCCGCTGCTGTCTTGGCCGGCGAGATCGAAGAGAGAGAGAGACAGTAGAGAGAGAGGGTCGCGAGATAGAGGGGCCGGAATCGTTGTGTAGTGCTGCGTTGTCGTCGCCGAGAGGTAATCATCTTCTTCTTGTCGTTGTTTTTCCTTTCTTTCTCGTCGTCGTCGATCAACCGGAAAACCACCACCGCCGCCGCCGCTGGCGGCCATGGCGGATGTAGGCTGTTGCCGCCGGGAAACCACCAGCCCAGTGGTGGTGTGGGTGTGGTGTGTGTGATGAGATGGTGTGTGTGATGAGATGGTGTAGGATGGTAAGCCCTTCTCGTCTCGTTCTTTTGTTCGTTTTCTTTGTCGTCGCCGGATTTTCGTAAACCGCCGCCGGCAACCACCACTGCCGGAGGTGGCAGCGGGTGGTGCGCGGTTGTGTCCAGCCCCTTGTAACCTAACACCCTGATCGGGTGAACCCTAGTTGCAAACTCGAATCGTTTAAACCGTTTTTATAAAATCGTCATTTTATGTGAAACGTCGTATCTGCCACTGTTTTGCGTAAGCTGTAACTTTCTCAACGTAGCTCGGATTGAGGCGAATCCGGTGCCCACGGTTAACGTTCTGGGTCGGACACGTTTTCCGTGTTTTAGCAGAAAACTGATTCGACCTCTAGCTAGATGAAAAAGTGGTCGTAAGTTCAGTGATTCGTCATTTCATGTGAAAAATTCTGGAATCTGCCATTGCCTTGTGAAAGCCATAACGTTTTGCTCGTAACTCGTATCTGGGTGAGACCAGCGTCAAAAGTTCCCTTTTTGAGTCTATAAACTTTTCCGTGTTTTGTGCGAAACCCAGTTCGGGACGTAGCAGGGGTCAATCTATTGCTTTGCGCTGATAAGTGCTGTTTTTCGCTGTTCTGCGAACTGTTTTTATAAAATCCGTAGTAAATTGTAAAAAAATCGTTAGGAGGTGTATAATATGTCCTTGGAACCCTAACTCAGAGTACTTTCTGGTCATGTAATTTAATTGAGGTTTTTCTGGGTTTAAAGAGGTCGAAATAGGTCCCGAACAGACCTGTTTGGCGAGGCCGGAAAATAGTTTTAATGACGGTTTAAGCGGGTGTCGTGTCGTAGGGTCCGGGTCTCGTATTGATACGTTTTAACGTGCGTATAGGTGCTGGGGAGTGACCGTAATTGGGAAGCTTGAATTTGTATTGTTGAGCTAGGCGCGCATTCGAGGTGAGTTCTCTCACTATAACTAATGTCGGTTATTTTTACATTACGTTGTGTATGTATGTGGTAGTTCTATTTGCTTTTTATGCGGGGTTAAATAGTGGGGTGTCTAGTCGGACCTTATTGTTGTGACTACGCGGGTGGCGTAGGAGTTCGGCGGGGCCGAGGGTCACATACGCGGGTGGCGTAGTAATTCGGTGGGACCGAAGGTTGTATACGCGGGTGGCGTATGAACCCGGGGGTGTCGGGTTGCGTTTGCACGATATCTAATAACGGTTGTTTTATCATTGCTGTAGTACGTGTGTGGTAGCTTTATGTGATTGTGTTGTGGAACTAGATAGTGGGGTGTCTAATTGATACTATGTTGTCATGTTAACTCGGTGGGACCGAGGATCCGGCGGGGCCGGAGATTTTATACGCGGGTGGCGTAGAGACTCGGTGGGACCGGGGATTCGGCGGGGCCGGAGATGTTATCATGTGGTCGGTGGGACCGACTTGTGCCTTTTAGGTGGGTGGGTGTGGATATACATGTTTATGATTTGTTCGTAGACTTGTATGCTGTTTATGTGCAATTATCTGTTTATGGTGGTGTGGAAATAACTGTGTTACTTATGGTGTAGAATTCACTAAGCTTCGTGCTTACCCTTTCCCAATAGATCGTGGTTTCAGGTACGGGCGGCTCCAAGGCGTGACGAGTACACACTGGCGTGCGAGGAAAGCTGGTTGCTTTATGGTTTTTAATAATTAAACGTTTAATTCCGCTGGTTTTTATTATGAAGATATTAATTATGGGTTTGCAAACGAAACGTTGGGATCATTTAATGAGTTGTTATAAATGAAATGTTTATTTAAAAATTTAAATTTGCTTGTAATTTTTGGGACGTTACAACTTGGTATCAGAGCACGGCTTGAGTGAATCAAACGCATTTCGGTGTGTTTGATCTCAAGTTTGCGGCTATAAAATTTTCTTTAAAGTTTTTGAGAAATAAAAAGAAGGAAAAATCCGTTTGAGGAACGATGATCAAAGGCGCAGTGTGTACAGTCAGCCGGAGCCAAAGGGAAAGGTACAGTGCTTAGTGTTTTATTGCTTTCTAAATCATAGAGTATGCATGCTAGATTGCCTGTTGTGGACACTATGTTGTATGTCGTATTGCTTGCTAGGCGGAATTAATGCTAGTCGTATTAGGTTGTTAAGTAAATGCCCTGTAGGTTATATGCAGTAAGAATCACATAGCCTTAGAATATTTGATTTAGTCCTAGTGCGCAGCTCTTGTTTGAGTCCAACCGTTCTAGGATAGAATCTTGTATTCGAATGTCTATTTGTTTCGCACTGCATATAATCGGGTATTCGCGAGGCAACTCGTTACGGCTAGTAGGGATTCCGTTGTAGTAAGGGGTAGTGGGACGAGATGAAATTCCTAGAGAGCTAGGGAAGGTGTTTACGTATGAGTATGTGTGCTAGATTGCTTTCTAGAACATAGGAGTATGTATGTCAGTTTGCTTGGTGCTTATTACACTGTGTTGCATATTTGTTGCTTGCTATTAGGGACTTATGCTAACTTTGATAGGTTGTTAAGCGAATGCACTATAGGTTGTATGCGGTGGGAACCGAATAGCCTTAGAATGTTGGGTTTAGTTCTATTGCGCGGCTCTTGTTTGGGTCCAACCGTTGTAGGATAGAATCTTATATTCGAATGTCTATCTGGTTTCACTGTATACGACCGTGCGTTTACGAGGCGACTCGTCAGGGTTAGTGGGGGTTCCGCCCTAGCAAGGGTAGTGGGGTATTATGATTATTCCTAGGGAGCTAGGAAGAGTGTGTACATATGCCGGTGTGGGCATATGTGTGTAGTTATCGGCGAGAAACTACTTGGACCCATCGGATGGAACTCGGAACGAGTGATGATAGGTGTGGAAGGTAGTAGAAGAGCTCCTACTATCGGAAACACAGGATCAATGCTCGAGTCGGGGGATGTCACAAGGAATCCAAGGAGTTGAGCGTGCGTGTTGTTAGTGTGAGTTATTATGTGCTAATAACTCGTTGTAATATCTACCCAGAATAGCCATCACAAGGAGGAACGACTATAGTAAACCTACTAGTACAAGTGTGTACTTGTTTTGCTTTGATGGGATGATCGTTGGGGTAGTGTCGGAGGTTATAAAATTAGTAGTTGTTGGAATAAAAGGACGATTCTAGTATTGATCACTTGGAGTGACGATAAGGATGATGTTTGTTTCGGGCCAAGATGGATGATTGTGCTAGAATTATAGGCTTATAGAGCCGACTTTGATTTGAGGAAAAATCGCAGGGATTATTTGGCGTAATTTTCCCAACTTGCCTAAGAGGTTTAAATGTCCGGATGACGTTAGTGGACCGGAGAGATTTGGAGGAGTAGGAGTCGAGGCGTAGAATGCCGACTGGGTCATGCACAAAGTTTGATTTTGAAATAGATTGCATTAGCAAATTCTTGTGTTTCAAATCATTTTTTTGGATGGTGTTTTGGAATATTGGGAAATGTTCAGCACACACACAAGATTTTGAAATATGGTTTTGAAAGTGTATGAAATCGTTTTATCACGGGAGTGCAAACTTTGTTAGAATTGGTCTTATTTCGTTATTTTTCCAACGGTTCTTACGGGTAAGATGATATCCGTGTTTTGTGGTATTTAAAATGTTGGGCAAGTGACTACGGCTTGTGACTTTAACATTGGAACTCCTCCACATATGTTAGAGTTGAGACGGAAAGTTACATTCCATGATGTCTGTATAAAGCTATTTGAGTGAGTTGGTTAAGATAAGTTCTGTTTTACGACATGTTGAGTCGTGTGGGTTTAATTTCACGTGGTGCATATCTTATTTGTTTATGTGACCATTTGGGGAAATCTTGGAAATCAATTTAAAGAACCCCACCTTTTGAGATTTTAAGAGGTTTTAGTCGATATTTTCAAATGGTGGAAACGGATTGGTTATTATCTTAAGTTTGAAACTTACACGAGACAGTTGTGTTTTAACAAAAATATATTTGTAAACCGTTTTATCGTTTTGTATGACTAGCCGACGTGCGTAAGATTTGTTAGTGAACCCTGTGCCACGACATTTTATGTTGAAAAAGAGGAATTTTGGGGTCAAACGTCGTGGGACTGATTTTGAAACTATGTGCACGCTTTTGCCGCACCCGGTGTAAGGTCGAGCGGTTACTTTAAATACATGTCATGAGTCAATTCATACTAGAACCGTGACGGTTCATTTTCAAAGAAATTATTTATTTCGCTTACGTTTTGTGAGTAAATTAAGCTGCAATGAGATTATTTTCAACATGATTTTCATATGTGGGACGAGCGTGTCCATTTTTGCGTAATTACCGACCTGGTAATAGTAGTTTTATTGCTTACGGTCTTTTTGAAATGAAAAATCTTGACGTTGAGAATATTTTGTAAATGATTTTGTAAACCATTTGGGAAGTGCGTTTATAAGTGTTATGTGTCATTTTGAGAATTTTAAGGGTATGAGTCCTTTTGGAAAACGCTTTTGTTTAACTCGTGTCGAGTTTGGGACTAATGTTATTTAAGAGTATTGCTTGCTTAAACTTTATTTAAACGCGTTTTTGACCGACTTATGGGTCTAGCAAGCGTGGAGCAGTTAGCTCGGTTTTGACTTTGAGATAGTCATGGGTCAATTGCACGATTTTTTTTAATGGCTCGATGTGAAGTTTTATTGATGGGTTGTTTTGTTGCACAGTTTTGCACTTATTGCACGTTGCGTATCTACATGTTGGGTGAGTGAGTCAATCCGGGATAGGCACTTGTGGGTAGGCTGTTTTGCTTTGGATCCTTAGGCACGTTAGTCAGTCGCTGGTAGTGGTCGGTTGGGTATCTCGGGGTGAGGCCCCGGTGTTCAGGTGTTATAGCCTAGGATTTCTAGTAGGTGCTAGGAGGATATAGTTGTGGGCACTTACCTGAGAGGTAATTCCGATGTGAGGGGCCCTGAGGCGTTACCTGAGAGGTAGGCGTCAGGGTGTATCCTCGGTTCAGATAAATTAGCTTTGTAGAGCGAGTGTGGGGGATACGTCGACGGTGGGAGGTTGGGTATTCCACGCGTGTTGGTAATGTAGGCCGGGTAGTATCGGTTAAGGGAAGGACCTACGTGTGTGTTAGTTGACTTGATTGTGGGGGATATCTATTTGTGTTAGTGTCTGGGATAATACCACGCTTATGTGATTTATTGTAATCGGTTGGACCGATGTTCGGCGGGTGGCCGATGTTTGTTATTGTAATCGGTTGGACCGATGTTCGGCGGGTGGCCGATGTTTGTTATTGTAATCGGTTGGACCGATGTTCGGCGGGTGGCCGATGTTTGTTATTGTGATCGGTTGGACCGATGTTCGGCGGGTGGCCGATGTTTGTTATTGTAATCGGTTGGACCGATGTTCGGCGGGTGGCCGATGTTTGTTATTGTAATCGGTTGGACCGATGTTCGGCGGATGGCCGATGTTTGTTATTGTAATCGGTTGGACCGATGTTCGGCAGGGGGTCGGTGTTTTGTTAATATAATTTATTGAAAATCTTTGGAGTCTATTAGAAGTCGTGGAAGTTAATCGACGGTTAATGGTAGGAATGATCGGATCCGAGTATCCAGTTGGGTATATTGGTGAGCACCTTTAGAATGGTTAGAGCTTGAATTTGAATCGGGATATATGGAACATCTAAGGTTGGGAGACCACCGAAGTCGTTTGACTAGGAATGTTTCCCGTTGTTGGAGTGTTATTCCGATTATAATCGGTGTACTTGAAGGAATTTTGTGGTAAGATAAGTATTCGGGAAATTTTTAGGCGGTGTGAGAAATTTTAGATTCCAGTTAATGAAAGTCCAGTGGCAACACCGAAAGGGTTCCGAGTGGACCTGGGAACCCGAGGAGGAGATGCAAAAGAGCTATCCGGGACTGTTCGCGGACGTAGACTTCGGGGACGAAGTCTAATTCAAGCGAGGGAGAGTTGTAAAGCCCGTGTTCCGGCATGTTCTATTGTTTTTTTTTATTTTATAAAAATTAAATTGTGTTTTCTTTTAACGTTGTTGGTTAACGGGTCTAACGAGACTGACCGGAAATGTAAAAGTTGGTTTTTGGGGTTTTTGTGAAAACTCTAACTGCAGGGACTAGAGTTGTATTTCTTTAAAATATTGCATGGATCGGCCCATAGGAAAGGACCGATCCCTTACCTCGTTTCTTTCCTACTTCTTGCTTGCGATACACACTAAGAGAACTAATCCATTCAAAAAAAAACAAAAACCTACCTCCTTCTCCCTTGTGTTCACGGCCGCACCTTTTTCCCCCTTCTCGTCTCTTCTGCGCCACCGCCGGGAACCGCCGCCGCTGCCGCCGTGGAGTTCTGCCGGCGCCGCTGCTGTCTTGGCCGGCGAGATCGAAGAGAGAGAGACAGTAGAGAGAGAGGGTCGCGAGATAGAGGGGCCGGAATCGTTGTGTAGTGCTGCGTTGTCGTCGCCGAGAGGTAATCATCTTCTTCTTGTCGTTGTTTTTCCTTTCTTTCTCGTCGTCGTCGATCAACCGGAAAACCACCACCGCCTCCGCCGCTGGCGGCCATGGCGGCTGTAGGCTGTTGCCGCCGGGAAACCACCAGCCCAGTGGTGGTGTGGGTGTGGTGTGTGTGATGAGATGGTGTAGGATGGTAAGCCCTTCTCGTCTAGTTCTTTTGTTCGTTTTCTTTGTCGTCGCCGGATTTTCGTAAACCGCCGCCGGCAACCACCACTGTCGGAGGTGGCAGCGGGTGGTGCACGGTTGTGTCCAGCCCCTTGTAACCTAACACCCTGATCGGGTGAACCCTAGTTGCAAACTCGAATCGTTTAAACCGTTTTTATAAAATCGTCATTTTATGTGAAACGTCGTATCTGCCACTGTTTTGCGTAAGCTGTAACTTTCTCAACGTAGCTCGGATTGAGGCGAATCCGGTGCCCACGGTTAACGTTCTGGGTCTGACACGTTTTCCGTGTTTTAGCAGAAAACTGATTCGACCTCTAGCTAGATGAAAAAGTGGTCGTAAGTTCAGTGATTCGTCATTTCATGTGAAAAATTCTGGAATCTGCAGGAGCGTGCCGAGAAATATAAGGCCAAGTACAAGAAAGAGAAGGAAAGGAGTGAGGGTCTAGAGAGAAAAGGGAAGGGTCTCATGGCAGAAACCCACGATTGGGACGACGAAGACACCTCCGACAGTGATTCTCAGAATAGATGCTTCGTGGCCATCTCAGAAGAAATGGAAGTTTCCGAAAGTGCCACTTCACCTATGGCTCTAGTGGCAACTGGGTGCTCCACAGCCTACGCTCAGGTACATCCCTTCAATAATATGTCTGATATTGAAAAGATCAATGCTTATGAATCTTTAACTCAAGATTTTTATTCTGTTAAAGACAGTAAGAATAGAAAATCTGTTCAAGTGAAAGAGCTCAAAGCTGAACTTGAAATTTGCATGTCTAAGCTTAAAAGGTTTGAGGAAATAAAAATTGAGCTTGAGGACTTGAAAACAATAAATCATCTGATCTCAAAAGAAAAGAACTCTCTCTTTAAGAAACTAAAAAGGGAACAAGAAGTCATTAAAAAATGGTCAAGCTCTTCCAAAAATCTTGAACAAATCTTTCAAAGTCAAATCTGTAGTACAAACAAGTTCGGTCTAGGATTTGGAAAAACTGATGTTTGTGAGTCCACTTTTGCTCTTGTTCCCCCCACCAATGCTTGTGATGATCTCTCTGATTCCAGCTCTTGTGATTCCATCTCTTTGAACTCGTTAGATCTGTGTGAAGCCTTAAAATATGGGATATCCTTAAAGGCCAAAGACTCCTCATTGCAAATTATTGAGAAGCAAGATTCAAATGACGTTTCCAAACCCATCCATGATCAGCTCAAATTTTCAGTCATGGATGAAGCCTCCTCCTCAAACTCTGCAAAAGCTAATCCTTCCAAAAGATCTAAACCCACCGATCTCATCTCCTTTGTGCCCACCGATCCCACAATCTATGACCCTCCAATCCCTCTTCATGAAGTGTTGAAATCTATTCACATAGACACCTACACCGAACCTAAGCCCTCAAAGATCCCCAAAAGAGAAACTCCTGTTCACCCAAAAAGGATTTCCTGTGCTGACAAAGGAAAATCGATAGTCAACTGCATGGCAAGCTCTCATCCCAAAAGTTCTACCCCAAACATTCCCTCTTACAACACCTATGTACCTAGATCTGTGCTTTTGAGAAAATCAACTCCCAAAGATTTATCCAAAGGAATCCTTGGGTCCAAGCCCCCTGCTCTGTTCTCCTCTAACAAGGTCATAAGAACAAATGATAAAAGCCAAAACATGAAAAATGCTAAAAAGGTTTTTATCTATAGAAAATGCTATAACTGTGGTGACACTTTTCATATGGCTAAGGACTGTCCCAAGGATAGGATTGATAGATCCAAGCTTAAGGAATCAAGCTCTTCTAACCCCAAAGGACCCATTACAAAATGGGTACCAAAGAACTAATATGTGTTTGCATGCAGGCTTTTGAGCACCATCAAATTTGGTATTTAGACAGCGGGTGCTCACGCCATATGACGGGAAACAAGTCTCTTCTCATCAACTATGTGCCGGGAAAAGGTCCATCTGTAACCTTTGGTGATAATTCTAAGGCTTACACCAAAGGATACGGGACCCTCTCTAACGGATCTGTAACCTTCAACAAAGTGGCTTTTGTGGACGGCCTCATGCATAACCTTCTCAGCATTAGCCAACTGTGTGATCTTGGATACAAAGTTATCTTTGAACTTTGTGTCTGCTCTGTGGTAGACAAACATTTCAATGTGGTATTATCGGGAAGACGGATGGAAAATATCTACGTCATAGATATGGGGCAATCCAATTCTTCTTCAAATGTCTGCTTTGTGTCAAATGATGCATCCAAAAGAAACTGGTTGTGGCACAAACGTCTTTCTCATCTAAACTTCAAGACCTTGCATAAAATTTCCAACAAAGAGCTGGTGACGGGCATGCCAAAGTTGAACTTTGTCAAAGAGAAGCTGTGTGATGCATGTGAAAAGGGAAAGCTCACCAAAACATCCTTCAAGACGAAGCAATGCTCTTCCATCACTCTTCCTCTTCAATTGCTGCACATGGATCTATGTGGACCAGTCAGCACTCCAAGTCTTGGAGGCAAAAGGTATATTCTTGTTATTGTTGATGAATTTACCAGATACACTTGGGTGTTCTTTCTCAGGTACAAAAGTGATGCTACCGAAGAAATCATCAACTTTGTCAAGAAAAATGAAGTTCTCAATGGCCAGCTTGTCCGCTCGGTAAGAAGTGACAATGGCACTGAATTCAGAAATAGTGCTCTTGAAGACTTCTTCACCGAGAAAGGGATCTCTCAGAACTTCTCCGCTGTTCGTACTCCTCAGCAAAATGGAGTGGTGGAAAGGAAAAACAGAACACTGTGTGAGGCCGCTAGATCCATGCTGAGCGAATCAAATCTTCCCACCTATTTTTGGGCCGAAGCTGTGAATACTGCCTGCTTCACTCAAAACAGGTCAGTAATATCCAAAAGACATGATAAAACCCCGTATGAAGTTTTTCATGGTAGAAAACCAAATATTGGCTTTCTTCATGTCTTTGGGTGTATCTGCTTTATTCTTAATGATCGTGAAAATCTTGGGAAGTTTGATCCCAAGGCAGATGAGGGAATATTTGTTGGATACTCCTTATCCTCCAAAGCTTATAGGGTGTACAATCTCAGAAGAAAAAGCATTGATGAGTCCATCCATGTCAAGTTTGATGATCTCAGATGTTCCTCACTTTCAAGTGATGAGGATGATTTACACAGATGGATTTCATCATGTATTGGTGATACTCCCTTAGTCACTTCCACCGATATCTCCTCTATTCCCTCAAATCCTTCCATCTCAAAAAACCCAGCTGGATCACTCTCTCCCACCGAAATTGATCAACCCATCTCTCACACCAAGCTCCCTATTTCCACCGAAAATCTACACCAAAGCCCTTCTTCCATCCCTAATCCCACCGAAAATCTCATGGGTTCCACTACCGAAAATCCCATTTTACACCAAACCTCTGATCCTACTACTCCATTTCACTCTACTCCTCATACCCCATCACCTTTACCCCCTGCTCTAAAATGGACCAAAGATCACCCCATAGATCAAATTATTGGTGATCAACAAGCAGGTGTCCAAACCCGCAGAGGAGTTGGAAATATCTGTCTCTATGTGAATTTCCTCTCTCTCTCTGAACCCAAGAAAGTGGATGAAGCTCTATCAGATCCTTGTTGGATCACTGCCATGCAAGAAGAACTTTCTCAGTTCCAGAGAAATAAAGTTTGGAGATTGGTTCCCAAACCCAGAAACAAGACAATCATTGGAACCAAGTGGGTATTCAGGAACAAAATGGATGAAGATGGTACTGTGATCAGGAACAAGGCCCGATTGGTAGCTCAAGGATACAGACAGGAAGAAGGCATTGACTATGATGAAACATTTGCCCCTGTTGCAAGACTTGAAGCTATAAGGATCTTTCTGGCTCATGCTGCCTACCGAAATTTTAGGGTTTTTCAAATGGATGTTAAAAGTGCCTTTCTCAATGGGGAACTTGCAGAAGAAGTCTACGTGAAACAACCTCCTGGCTTTGAAGACCCAGCTCATCCAAACTTTGTGTACAGACTTGACAAAGCTTTGTATGGTCTCAAGCAAGCTCCACGTGCTTGGTATGACACTCTTGCCAACTTTCTTCTCAAGCATGGATATTCCAGAGGTAAAATTGACAATACTCTCTTCATCAAAGAAACCTCAGGTAATATAATTCTTGTTCAAATCTATGTTGATGACATCATCTTTGGTGCCACTGATGAATGCCTATGTGATGAATTTGCCTCTCTCATGATGAGTGAATATGAGATGAGCATGATGGGAGAGCTTACATTTTTCTTGGGCCTTCAAGTCAAACAATCTTCAGAAGGAATTTTTATAAATCAAAGCAAATATATTCGGGACCTTCTGAAGAAATTTAACTTTCTAGACAGCTCTCCTATGAAAACTCCCATGGCACCTCCCTTGAAATTGTGTGCCGATCTAAAAGGTGAATCTGTGGATGTTACTCTTTACCGAGGTATGATAGGCTCTCTTCTTTACCTAACTGCTAGCAGACCGGATATTATGTTTGCTACCTGTCTATGTGCTCGTTATCAGGCCAATCCTAAAGTATCACATTTAAAGGCTGTAAAACGAATTTTTCGGTATCTTAAGGGCACACTGCACTTGGGTCTTTGGTATCCCAAAGACTCAAGTTTTGAACTAATTGGCTATTCAGATTCAGACTTTGCAGGTTCCCAGATTGATAGAAAGAGTACTACAGGAAGCTGTCAGCTCCTTGGGGGAAAATTAGTAAGTTGGTCCAGCAAGAAACAAAACTCTGTATCCACCTCTACTGCTGAGGCTGAATATGTAGCTGCCGGGAGCTGCTGTGCTCAGATTCTATGGATGAGAAACCAACTAAGGGACTATAATCAATTCTTTTCTAAAGTCCCAATTCTGTGTGATAATTCCAGTGCTATAGCTATAGCAAATAATCCTGTTCTTCATTCTAGATCTAAACACATCGATATCAGGTATCACTTCATAAGAGATCACATTTCCAAAGGTGACATTGAACTACACTTCATTCCCACCGATTTGCAGCTTGCCGATATTTTCACCAAACCTCTTGATGAAACCAGGTTCAACTTTCTCATCAGTGAACTTGGGATGTGCAATTTCCAAGAATAAATATGTGTTCATGCTCCACCGATCTCACATCGGTGGACACCTTCGTATCTACTTCTCTCTCTCCACCGATCTCTCATCGGTGGACAACCTATGTGTCGAATCTTTTCTCTCTTTTCCATTTCGGTAATAATCTCGAGTATCGGTGAAGCGTGCCTACCACCGAAGCACGTTTCGGTGAAAATTTCCAGAATCGGTGAAAATCTGTCCACCACCGAAATCTCATTTCGGTGGTCATCTCAAATCGGTGAAACGTGTCCACCACCGAAATCTCAAATCGGTGATCATCTCATTTCGGTGGTACTATCCAAATTCGGTGAACCTTTCTATCACCGAAGCCCCATTTCGGTGGTACTATCCAAATCGGTGAAACCTTTCTTCCACCGAAGTTCCACCGAAGTCCCACCGAAGTCCCACCGATCGTCCACCGAGCGAACACCGATTCCTCCACCGAAGCTCCACCGAGTCTACACCGATTCACACGGTTCCCAAAGCCCACTTGTGACCACTCAATTGCTTTTGCGTCAGACCCTTCGCCTATCCGCCGCTCCGTGTCCCGATTCCCAATAACCCTTTCACCTCATGAGCCGCATGTCCCCTCTCCCCATACAAATTCATCATCACAATGCCCTATCATTTCCCTATATATACATACCTCCCTTCACTTCCTCCCCACTCCTTTCTCACGATTCAAACCTGCAACTCTCTCTTCTCTTTCAAACATAACTCTCTCATGGCATCCTCTCGATATCAAATTCCTACACGTTTTGAAGACCTCCGCTTCAACCAATGCAATCACGTTGCCCGCCTTGAATCCGATCCCGCTCATCCCGAGTTCTCTACTATCGCTAAATTTCTGTCTCGCTCTCCTCTTCTTCATGCCTTCTCATGCAACCCCAGGATGAGCAAAATGCTCATTAGTCAATTCTGGCTATCCTCCGTGTACGATCCCTCCAATGAGGCCATTCACGCCTCCATCTTCACCAATGCCGAAGGTGATCACGACCTCACTTTTGGGGTCGATGATGTTCGTCTAGCTCTCAAGATCGATGCCTTTCCCGACTATGAAGACATGTATTTGGATACCATCCATGAAGACATTGTTCTTACCACCGGTTATGTGCTCGACGACTCCTCCAAAAGCTCCAAAGGCCCCGGTACTCTTCTTCGTAGCAAAATGGGAGGCATTTGGAATTTCTTCTTCGCTCACGTTATCCATTGCCTCTCACGCAAAACAAGTGGGCATGACCAATCACCCTCACACGTCAACAAACTCGCTCATGCCCTCATCTTCCAAAGGAAAGTTGACTTCGCCCAATATTTCTTCTCAGAGCTTGTCGAGGTCATCAAAACTCCCAAGAAGTGTTACGTTGCTTTTCCCCGCTTCATCTCCATGATCTTACAACACAAGCTTTCCAAAGCTTTGGAAACCGATCGCCGCTCTTCCTCGCCCCGGTTCTCGTATGAATGGTCATCTCCCGTTGTGGGCACCAAAACCCTCAACGTCAAGCCGCTCGCCACCGATCGCCCATTACGCCCAGGTATGATTTCCTTCGCTCTATCTCCCGAACTTCGTTGGGGTGACGCGGAAATTCCCGGGTTTCGCCACCTGGAAATTCCTGAGGTCACTCCAAATGTTGTGGTCCCTTCTCCCCGGTCCCGAGTGACGTCGGGTGGCACTCAAAAGAAACGACAAAAGGCCACCGGCACCTCCGCTCCCGCTTCTCGAACCACGTCACCGAGAGATCCCTCGGAGACTTCCCCGGTTCACACCCCTTCTCACAAGCGGAGGCACTCACCCTCCCCTTCGGGATCTCTTCCAAAGAGGTCTCGGAAACCATCGGCCCAACCGACTCATCCAACCGTCGATTCTCCAAAATCGCCGGTTGTTGAACTTCATCCCTCCGGGCCAAGGGTACCCGCTACACACCCCACCGTCTCCTCTGTTGCCTCTCGAAAGGCCTCAGTTACATTTCAGGAGAACCCCCCACATACCTCCCCACTCGACTCCTTGGGTGGTGGGGATGACCTCGAGATCTCTCCGCTCGAGGGTTCTGACTTCACACTACACAGCTTTACACCCGATCAGTTTTCGATCGAAGACATTGCACAACCCTCTAAGGGTTCCCCCCCAATTGCACCCTTTGATTTCTTTGATTTTCTTTTAGCGGACACTGGTTCTCCCCAAACCATCCCGTCCACCGAAGAACATCACACCGAGTCTCCCTCGTCCTCGCAACAATCACCCCCCCGATCCCCTACTCCCCCCCGAATGCTACAAACCGACGACTTGGTGCCTTACCTCCATATTCCCATTCCCGAGCCTGACCCCCACCGACTACTCTTCCAGTTTCCCGAAATCGGTGGCCGCACTTCCCCGCACATTGACCGCACCTCTACCTTTCTTAAATCCACCATCACCTTAATCTCCCAAGCCAATTCCCGCATCTCTACCCTCGAGTCTCAGCTACCGCATCTTCTTCTTGATGCCATCACCGAAGCCCTACGGCCCATTCAAGAGAAATTATCTGCCCTTTCTACCACAGTGGAGTCCCTCTCCAAACCTTCCACCGACTCACCCAGTCCTGAACGTTCCCAGTGGGAAATGGATCTCGGTGATTTTGCCTTGGTTCCCCATACCACCGAAACGAGTCTGGCCTTCCTACACTCCAAGTTTGATAAGGCCTTCTATGAGTTAGGTTTCAAGTTGCCGGCTGTTCCTGAGGGGGAGAAAACCACGGCTCCACCGAAACTTCCATCCATAAAGAAACTTTCCAGTAACCAGCCTCCACCGAAACCCTCTCCACCGAAACCATCCTCACCACCGAAACCATCCTCACCACCGAAACCATCCTCACCACCGAAACCATCCTCACCACCGAAACCATCCTCGTCACCGAAACCTTTCTCTCCACCGAAGCCCTCTTCTCCACCGAAACCCTCTTCTCCACCGAAACATGTCTCACTCTCACCGACCAATACTGGCTCCACCGAAGCTCTTGACCTTAATGCATCAGTTGAGGGGGAGCAGTCCAGCAATGCTACCGAAGACAAAGGGAAAAGAATTCTTTCGGCCGAAGAATTGGCCAGAGAAGCAAAGAAGAAAAAGGATCTGACAAAATATGGGGCTCGACCGAAGGACGCTGAAACTCTCAAACTCAAGCCTGCTTCTCAACCAATCACCACCGAACTTGGCCTCTCTGCTCAAGAAATTGAGGAAGCAAGAATAGCTCAAATCGACTTAGACAAATCCAGAGATCTTTCTCTCAAAGCTGCCACAGAAGAAGCTTCAAAAGTCAAGTCCACCGATGCCATCCAAACACAGAAATCGGTGCTCAGTGCCTTGGAACAACAAAAGAATGAAGAAATTAATTGGTACAAAAAGACCATGCACCACCGGAGCTATAGGTCACAAATTTCTTCAGTAAAGATTGCCACCTCCAAAGCAAATCCTCAAGATATCAGATTGATTATTAGCTGGGATGATGGTTCTATGAAGAGTGTGAAAGAAAGCCATCTCCAACTCTTCGGTCTCTCGGAATGGTATGAAATCACTCAACACCTCGTCAAGAGTCCAAATCCAAGGAAAGACATCTTTGTAAAATACATTGATGGTCTAATGAATAAGATGAAGGAGATCAAAAGAAAACATAACATCATTCTCTCCACCGAAGAAAGAGCCAAACTGCTGTCTCTGAAAGAGAAGATCATCCTCCCCAAAGTCAAAAATCCTCCTGACTCAGTCTTCAAGGAAATGGCAAGAGAAGGTATAATCCCAAATGTAAGCAATCTTAACCTTACCATTCCCACCTCTATTCCCTATCCTACCACAACCTTGAGCCTCTCACCAATACCAGGATTATTCTTCAACGACGGTCTCGGTCGTCGGGCATTCTTCAGATTTGCCCAAATGTCCATAGCCGATACCATATTTCTGGAAGGCATTCACAACCTCTTTCCGAACATCCCCGAAGCTCAACCGTTCTATAGAAACTTACTGGATGAAATCAAGCGCCGCAAAACCTCAAAGAAGTAGGTTCTCTCCAGTTAGTACTTGTAAAAGTTAATTTCTCTTTTTGTAAAAATTGTACGAGAACTTATCTTAATACAAGTATCTCTATTTGAATTTTATTTCCGTACATACTTCATTTTTTGTTCCCTGTAAATACTGTACATAGTATACATACACATACAAAAGAAAAAGGTCAAAAAGATCAAAAAGAATGGTCTATGTGAAAAGAACCCAAAAGAGTAAAAAGGGTCAAAAACGCATTTGCTTTTATCTACTCTTGAATATTCTAAGATAAGGAGCTCAAATTCAAATAGGGGGAGATTGTTGGGTCACCAAGGATTTGAAATTGACTCACCGATGTTTTCCCTAAAACTCCTACTTAGAATATTTTAGTTCAGTTCTTTGAATGACTTGTACAAGATAGCAAATGTTCGGTGAAGTCGAAGATCAACCGAAACCAAGCTTGAAGACTCTCTACTTGTGGAAAATAGAAGACTCTCGGCAACTTTCAAACAAGTCATCACCACCGAAATCCCTTGACATTTCGGTGGCCTTCTCTCCACCGAAGTTATAGGACATCTTCGGTGGTGGCCCTCTCACCACCGAAATATACCTGTAATTTCGGTGGCCCTCTCACCACCGAAATATACCTGTAACTTCGGTGGCCCTCTCACCACCGAAATATACATGTAACTTCGGTGGTCCTCTCACCACCGAAATATACTTGTAATTTCGGTGGTCCTCTCACCACCGAAACATGCTCGTAATTTCGGTGGTCCTCTCACCACCGAAACATGCTCGTAATTTCGGTGGTCCTCTCACCACCGAAACATGCTCGCAATTTCGGTGGACTAGTTACCACCGAAACATGCTTGCAATTTCGGTGGACTAGTCTTCTTTCCACCGAAGATTTCTCAATCTCGGTGGAAACCACTTCGGTGCTAAAGGCTCAAGACAGAAGATCATTTATTATGGGACAATATCCTCCAGCAGAGAAAAGTGACAGTTTGTCTTTTTATCCACCTTCAGCTAAGGTCCCTGTTATCTGCTCAAGCTACTCTGTCTGCACCTAGTGAAAAGTGACAAGGACTTCACAGTTCTCCTGAAGTCAACATTATCAGCATATGTGAAGATGACAAGTGTCCCAAGCATTTAATGCTTGGGCACTCCTTGGCACTATAAAAGGAGAAGTGCTCTTCATGCAATTCTCACGCTTTCAAGAAATTCTCTCAGTGCAAGAAACCTTCTTTTAAGCCTTAAAACTCAATAGCTTTGCTCTTAGTGTTCTTAGTTGTTTTGTTGTATACTTTGTGTAAGATTGTTAGAATAGTTTATCTGTTCTTTTCCGCAACAATCTTAAGTTTTCTGTGTGTAATTCTTTTGAAAGTTTTTCAAATATAAGAATTAAAATTGTGAAATTTTTGTGTATTGTATTCAACCCCCCCTTCTACAATACTTGTTAAGCCATCTGGGACTAACAATCGCAATAGGTGGTTGCGACTTCAGTCGGTTGCGACTTGAGATGTAATTTTTAGAAATTACGGATTCTCAGTTGTAGAGAGTTCTGTTTTGAAAATTAATATCAGTATATGTAATTGAATAATACAGTAAGCTGTGGTAGTGAAGAAAGGAGCCCTTACAAGTTTAAAAAGGATTAAAAGAAAGTGCGATTTCATATCAGGTGAGTTTATTCAACTCTCTTTAAAATTCAGTAATTAATATTGAATTAGATGTTTTATATGTATGCATGAATATGTTTTATATGGACTTGATTAAATCCGAGATAAGCCAAGAGGGCGATTAAAAGTTGTGTTATGTTGATTCCATGCTAAAATTTCTAAGATGAGCTAGCTATGAAGTTGATGAACTAGTATTTATCATTATTCTTGTATGCCAAGTATGATTATCTGCTATATGCAATCTGTGATATGATTATGAATTTTGAATACGATTTGAAGCTTTATTGAGATAAATTATTAAGATCTACTTATGAGTACAAAATGTAGATTAACAATTGAGATATTAACTTCTGTGCTAAGTTAAAGAAAAGGGATAGTAAAGAGATTGAGATGAGGAGTTATTAATATTCTCTATTTTTGTATATAGAATATGTTCGGAGAAATGATATATTGTATGCCGGACGCATATAGTAGTTTCGATTATTACATATATTATATTATGTGATTATGTGCTTTTACTAAAATAGGCATCCGGTCACCGAGGGCACTTGGGTACGGTATGATGGGAACCGATTACTCGCCATAGACCAAAGGGGTGTAATTTTAGTAATTGGGTGTACCTTGAATCATGAGTCTCGATTGAGTATCGCGATATTATAATCCCATTGGGACCATTGATTCTGAAGTGGAATGTGGAATAGGCAGATTTTGATTTGTAATTCCCATTTCGATTATGAAAGATCAGAGATTTCCATTGTTTTAGGGAAGATCGGAGATTTCCCTGTGATGAGAGGGAGATTAGAGATAGGCATAAAGTAATTTGTAATCTCTACTTCCTGATTAAGAAATAGGCAGGTTTTGACTTGTAATTTCTTGTGTGTGAATATTGACTGTGAATCTGGGATGATTCATAGTTAACTCTTAATTTGTTGTTACGATTAGATGAGTTAGTCGTAGGAATGGGAGTGGGGTAGATTCCCCGATTTGGACAGAAGTTGTCGTACGGTAAGATGGGTGAGAACAGGTTTGAGTTATCTGTTCATGTTTTAATTATTAAATTTTATTTTGATTTGAGTATTCTTACTAGGCGAAAGCCTAATGTTCAAGTTGAATCTTCTTACCAGGTACAAGCTCCGGGAAGTAGCGGGAATGAGAGAAGAGAACTTTTGGAAAGATTCAGACTTAGAGATACCGGAGGATCTAGTTATTCTTTGATACTTTTGGGGCGGTTGTTTAGATAACTGGATTAATCTGATTGTTACGTTATGATTAGATTAATAAGTTATTTAAGTAATGTCGTTTGTATATAGAAACCTTACATTTGATCCTCAGGTTATATAAGTTTGAAAGTTTTGATCATAACTTGT
Organism: Saussurea involucrata; assembly: GCA_033807775.1. Taxonomy (NCBI): domain Eukaryota; kingdom Viridiplantae; phylum Streptophyta; class Magnoliopsida; order Asterales; family Asteraceae; genus Saussurea; species Saussurea involucrata. The sequence goes on from CM066317.1 coordinate 6,460,892, forward strand.
GGAAATTTTAAGGTTTAAATTTACCCTGTTTTTAGGGTGTTACAATATGGTATCAGAGCACTAGTTTAAGCGAACTAAGTATGCTGATGAGATACTTAGACTTAAGCTGAGATGTAGTAGGTTATGATATGTGAGATATGGGTAGAAGTGTTAAGACGGGATAGTCTTAGAGTTAACGGAAATACGTGAAATTAGTGCTATGACAATGATAACGGGGATTCTCCTGTATGATATGTTCACAATTTCAATTAGCTACTGTTATTATGAATATATTGTTACACGAGCATGTCTATTTCTGAATTGTTACAGTGACTAACGATCGGTAAAGTACGTTTTGTATGTATGTAAGTGCATAACCATTTTTCGTGGTTATCTCTATAAGTTATAGTAAAGTGATGGTGAATTCGTCACCAGGGTCCTTTAGAGGACAGAGCAGTATATGATTGGGGGGTTTGAAGGACAACCTGGAATTGGCGGGACTCATGAAAGTCTGCCAAGGCAACCTTTAATAGGTGATTTGATAGGTGCAGAGATAGAGTATGAGATGATTGATTAAGACAGAATTAGTATGACATGGTTGAGTATGGGGGCCATGGAATGCATATATAGCAATTATTATAAGGCCGAGAGGGCGACTTCGGGTCGGAAGTAAAGTGTCAATGATAAGTTACGTAAGTAAAACGATTGACCTTGTTTGAGTAAATAGCCTTCGTTGCGAGTAAGTTTTGTACATGATATTTTAGTATGTGTTACATGAGTTTTCTTGATTTCAAATCAAATGCATAAATAACAATTTTATTCAAGGATGAGTTAGCATGTGCAAGTATGTATTTAAAGAAAAAAAAGGCAATTTCAATTACGCTGCCTAACGAAATTTTGGGGCTTAGCAATTTGCAAAATACTTCATACTTTACATAAAAAGTTGTATGATAGCAAATAGGTCAAGAAAGTGTTGATCAGTAAACTTTTTATAACCAACAAAGGTATTGATTTGATGATATCATATAAAAGAGTGTGAGAAACGACTAGTTTACTCTGTGTCAGTAAATTTTAAACTTTTGTCGTATGAAAAGATCTTCATTTAAGATATTACTGTTGTAACAACATTTTTGGTTGAGAAAGATTGAGTTTTACGGAAATTTGTAGACAAACGGTTTTGAGATCGTTGTGTAGTACATGGGAGTTATGAAAATGATTGGGGCGTGTGTGCTCACGTTGTTTCGAATGTTGTTTATTTAAATGAGAAAAGTGTGGATTGGGTTATTTATTATATTGTCATGCATGAAGGCTATGAACTCGCTAGGTCGTAGAGTATTACGCTATAAGCTAAGAAAGAACTCCAAGAGTGGAGAGGTGTTGGATAAACCTTGGGAGAAAGTTGTGGTTTTGGTAATTGTATTCAAATGAGAGATGAACAGTGGGAGAGTCGAAAGTGAACTTTAGTAACAATAATACAAGGGTCAGTACCCTTGTTCGGTGATTAGTAATACAGTTGCCGAGGGTCGGTCGTGTCTGGAGGAAGAATTAGGTTCAGGGTTAAAGAAGTATTGAGATGTCAAGTTTTGACTTTGAAGGCGAGAGTTGTGTAAGGTGTACGAGGCCTTTTGTCTGTCACTGGGTGCGGTCTGGATGCGTCCCGCGTATGCCCGTGCGGGTAGGAACAAAACCGTGAGCGATATCGGTATGCTGTTATGCAGAGGGTATGCGCAAAGTGGATATTAGTGTGTGCGACACAATTGGGGAATTGTGAATGTTTTGAGAGTGATAAACTTTTATTTTGGGGTCGATGGCCAATTAAGGGATTAATAAGGTAAAGATTTTAAGTAAAGAGGCATTTTTGGTTTACGTAACCGTGTGAGTGACACGTGTTTAACCAAACGTTTGTTTTGACCTTAAAGGCCTGATTTATATTCAAATGAGTCTTTTGAATGTTTGTCAGTTTAGTGACTCGAGATGGAGTATTGGATGTGTTATATGCTTAACTGCATTGTATTTGAACCAGTGACAGTTTAAGTGTTGGTCTTAGGTGTAAAGACTGTTTGATATTTTACTTAGTATCTTTGGAACTAATGAACCTGGGCATATTATATACATTGTGGAGTATGAAAAGAGTCGCATCTACGTGTACTTGCAAATGATTTGACTTCATTGGGAAAGTAGCAATGAAGGTGTAAAGCCCGTGTTCCGGCATGTTCTATTGTTTTTTTTTATTTTATAAAAATTAAATTGTGTTTTCTTTTAACGTTGTTGGTTAACGGGTCTAACAAGACTGACCGGAAATGTAAAAGTTGGTTTTTGGGGTTTTTGTGAAAACTCTAACTGCAGGGACTAGAGTTGTATTTCTTTAAAATATTGCATGGATCGGCCCATAGGAAAGGACCGATCCCTTACCTCGTTTCTTTCCTACTTCTTGCTTGCGATACACACTAAGAGAACTAATCCATTCAAAAAAAAACCTACCTCCTTCTCCCTTGTGTTCACGGCCGCACCTTTTTCCCCCTTCTCGTCTTTTCTGCGCCACCGCCGGGAACCGCCGCCGCTGCCGCCGTGGAGTTCTGCCGGCGCCGCTGCTGTCTTGGCCGGCGAGATCGAAGAGAGAGAGAGACAGTAGAGAGAGAGGGTCGCGAGATAGAGGGGCCGGAATCGTTGTGTAGTGCTGCGTTGTCGTCGCCGAGAGGTAATCATCTTCTTCTTGTCGTTATTTTTCCTTTCTTTCTCGTCGTCGTCGATCAACCGGAAAACCACCACCGCCGCCGCCGCTGGCGGCCATGGCGGATGTAGGCTGTTGCCGCCGGGAAACCACCAGCCCAGTGGTGGTGTGGGTGTGGTGTGTGTGATGAGATGGTGTGTGTGATGAGATGGTGTAGGATGGTAAGCCCTTCTCGTCTCGTTCTTTTGTTCGTTTTCTTTGTCGTCGCCGGATTTTCGTAAACCGCCGCCGGCAACCACCACTGCCGGAGGTGGCAGCGGGTGGTGCGCGGTTGTGTCCAGCCCCTTGTAACCTAACACCCTGATCGGGTGAACCCTAGTTGCAAACTCGAATCGTTTAAACCGTTTTTATAAAATCGTCATTTTATGTGAAACGTCGTATCTGCCACTGTTTTGCGTAAGCTGTAACTTTCTCAACGTAGCTCGGATTGAGGCGAATCCGGTGCCCACGGTTAACGTTCTGGGTCGGACACGTTTTCCGTGTTTTAGCAGAAAACTGATTCGACCTCTAGCTAGATGAAAAAGTGGTCGTAAGTTCAGTGATTCGTCATTTCATGTGAAAAATTCTGGAATCTGCCATTGCCTTGTGAAAGCCATAACGTTTTGCTCGTAACTCGTATCTGGGTGAGACCAGCGTCAAAAGTTCCCTTTTTGAGTCTATAAACTTTTCCGTGTTTTGTGCGAAACCCAGTTCGGGACGTAGCAGGGGTCAATCTGTTGCTTTGCGCTGATAAGTGCTGTTTTTCGCTGTTCTGCGAACTGTTTTTATAAAATCCGTAATAAATTGTAGAAAAATCGTTAGGAGGTGTATAATATGTCCTTGGAACCCTAACTCAGAGTACTTTCTGGTCATGTAATTTAATTGAGGTTTTTCTGGGTTTAAAGAGGTCGAAATAGGTCCCGAACAGACCTGTTTGGCGAGGCCGGAAAATAGTTTTAATGACGGTTTAAGCGGGTGTCGTGTCGTAGGGTCCGGGTCTCGTATTGATACGTTTTAACGTGCGTATAGGTGCTGGGGAGTGACCGTAATTGGGAAGCTTGAATTTGTATTGTTGAGCTAGGCGCGCATTCGAGGTGAGTTCTCTCACTATAACTAATGTCGGTTATTTTTACATTACGTTGTGTATGTATGTGGTAGTTCTATTTGCTTTTTATGCGGGGTTAAATAGTGGGGTGTCTAGTCGGACCTTATTGTTGTGACTACGCGGGTGGCGTAGGAGTTCGGCGGGGCCGAGGGTCACATACGCGGGTGGCGTAGTAATTCGGTGGGACCGAAGGTTGTATACGCGGGTGGCGTATGAACCCGGGGGTGCCGGGTTGCGTTTGCACGATATCTAATAACGGTTGTTTTATCATTGCTGTAGTACGTGTGTGGTAGCTTTATGTGATTGTGTTGTGGAACTAGATAGTGGGGTGTCTAGTTGATACTATGTTGTCATGTTAACTCGGTGGGACCGAGGATCCGGCGGGGCCGGAGATTTTATACGCGGGTGGCGTAGAGACTCGGTGGGACCGGGGATTCGGCGGGGCCGGAGATGTTATCATGTGGTCGGTGGGACCGACTTGTGCCTTTTAGGTGGGTGGGTGTGGATATACATGTTTATGATTTGTTCGTAGACTTGTATGCTGTTTATGTGCAATTATCTGTTTATGGTGGTGTGGAAATAACTGTGTTACTTATGGTGTAGAATTCACTAAGCTTCGTGCTTACCCTTTCCCAATAGATCGTGGTTTCAGGTACGGGCGGCTCCAAGGCGTGACGAGTACACACTGGCGTGCGAGGAAAGCTGGTTGCTTTATGGTTTTTAATAATTAAACGTTTAATTCCGCTGGTTTTTATTATGAAGATATTAATTATGGGTTTGCAAACGAAACGTTGGGATCATTTAATGAGTTGTTATAAATGAAATGTTTATTTAAAAATTTAAATTTGCTTGTAATTTTTGGGACGTTACAACTTGGTATCAGAGCACGGCTTGAGTGAATCAAACGCATTTCGGTGTGTTTGATCTCAAGTTTGCGGCTATAAAATTTTCTTTAAAGTTTTTGAGAAATAAAAAGAAGGAAAAATCCGTTTGAGGAACGATGATCAAAGGCGCAGTGTGTACAGTCAGCCGGAGCCAAAGGGAAAGGTACAGTGCTTAGTGTTTTATTGCTTTCTAAATCATAGAGTATGCATGCTAGATTGCCTGTTGTGGACACTATGTTGTATGTCGTATTGCTTGCTAGGCGGAATTAATGCTAGTCGTATTAGGTTGTTAAGTAAATGCCCTGTAGGTTATATGCAGTAAGAATCACATAGCCTTAGAATATTTGATTTAGTCCTAGTGCGCAGCTCTTGTTTGAGTCCAACCGTTCTAGGATAGAATCTTGTATTCGAATGTCTATTTGTTTCGCACTGCATATAATCGGGTATTCGCGAGGCAACTCGTTACGGCTAGTAGGGATTCCGTTGTAGTAAGGGGTAGTGGGACGAGATGAAATTCCTAGAGAGCTAGGGAAGGTGTTTACGTATGAGTATGTGTGCTAGATTGCTTTCTAGAACATAGGAGTATGTATGTCAGTTTGCTTGGTGCTTATTACACTGTGTTGCATATTTGTTGCTTGCTATTAGGGACTTATGCTAACTTTGATAGGTTGTTAAGCGAATGCACTATAGGTTGTATGCGGTGGGAACCGAATAGCCTTAGAATGTTGGGTTTAGTTCTATTGCGCGGCTCTTGTTTGGGTCCAACCGTTGTAGGATAGAATCTTATATTCGAATGTCTATCTGGTTTCACTGTATACGACTGTGCGTTTACGAGGCGACTCGTCAGGGTTAGTGGGGGTTCCGCCCTAGCAAGGGTAGTGGGGTATTATGATTATTCCTAGGGAGCTAGGAAGAGTGTGTACATATGCCGGTGTGGGCATATGTGTGTAGTTATCGGCGAGAAACTACTTGGACCCATCGGATGGAACTCGGAACGAGTGATGATAGGTGTGGAAGGTAGTAGAAGAGCTCCTACTATCGGAAACACAGGATCAATGCTCGAGTCGGGGGATGTCACAAGGAATCCAAGGAGTTGAGCGTGCGTGTTGTTAGTGTGAGTTATTATGTGCTAATAACTCGTTGTAATATCTACCCAGAATAGCCATCACAAGGAGGAACGACTATAGTAAACCTACTAGTACAAGTGTGTACTTGTTTTGCTTTGATGGGATGATCGTTGGGGTAGTGTCGGAGGTTATAAAATTAGTAGTTGTTGGAATAAAAGGACGATTCTAGTATTGATCACTTGGAGTGACGATAAGGATGATGTTTGTTTCGGGCCAAGATGGATGATTGTGCTAGAATTATAGGCTTATAGAGCCGACTTTGATTTGAGGAAAAATCGCAGGGATTATTTGGCGTAATTTTCCCAACTTGCCTAAGAGGTTTAAATGTCCGGATGACGTTAGTGGACCGGAGAGATTTGGAGGAGTAGGAGTCGAGACGTAGAATGCCGACTGGGTCATGCACAAAGTTTGATTTTGAAATAGATTGCATTAGCAAATTCTTGTGTTTCAAATCATTTTTTTGGATGGTGTTTTGGAATTTTGGGAAATGTTCAGCACACACACAAGATTTTGAAATATGGTTTTGAAAGTGTATGAAATCGTTTTATCACGGGAGTGCAAACTTTGTTAGAATTGGTCTTATTTCGTTATTTTTCCAACGGTTCTTACGGGTAAGATGATATCCGTGTTTTGTGGTATTTAAAATGTTGGGCAAGTGACTACGGCTTGTGACTTTAACATTGGAACTCCTCCACATATGTTAGAGTTGAGACGGAAAGTTACATTCCATGATGTCTGTATAAAGCTATTTGAGTGAGTTGGTTAAGATAAGTTCTGTTTTACGACATGTTGAGTCGTGTGGGTTTAATTTCACGTGGTGCATATCTTATTTGTTTATGTGACCATTTGGGGAAATCTTGGAAATCAATTTAAAGAACCCCACCTTTTGAGATTTTAAGAGGTTTTAGTCGATATTTTCAAATGGTGGAAACGGATTGGTTATTATCTTAAGTTTGAAACTTACACGAGACAGTTGTGTTTTAACAAAAATATATTTGTAAACCGTTTTATCGTTTTGTATGACTAGCCGACGTGCGTAAGATTTGTTAGTGAACCCTGTGCCACGACATTTTATGTTGAAAAAGAGGAATTTTGGGGTCAAACGTCGTGGGACTGATTTTGAAACTATGTGCACGCTTTTGCCGCACCCGGTGTAAGGTCGAGCGGTTACTTTAAATACATGTCATGAGTCAATTCATACTAGAACCGTGACGGTTCATTTTCAAAGAAATTATTTATTTCGCTTACGTTTTGTGAGTAAATTAAGCTGCAATGAGATTATTTTCAACATGATTTTCATATGTGGGACGAGCGTGTCCATTTTTGCGTAATTACCGACCTGGTAATAGTAGTTTTATTGCTTACGGTCTTTTTGAAATGAAAAATCTTGACGTTGAGAATATTTTGTAAATGATTTTGTAAACCATTTGGGAAGTGCGTTTATAAGTGTTATGTGTCATTTTGAGAATTTTAAGGGTATGAGTCCTTTTGGAAAACGCTTTTGTTTAACTCGTGTCGAGTTTGGGACTAATGTTATTTAAGAGTATTGCTTGCTTAAACTTTATTTAAACGCGTTTTTGACCGACTTATGGGTCTAGCAAGCGTGGAGCAGTTAGCTCGGTTTTGACTTTGAGATAGTCATGGGTCAATTGCACGATTTTTTTTTAATGGCTCGATGTGAAGTTTTATTGATGGGTTGTTTTGTTGCACAGTTTTGCACTTATTGCACGTTGCGTATCTACATGTTGGGTGAGTGAGTCAATCCGGGATAGGCACTTGTGGGTAGGCTGTTTTGCTTTGGATCCTTAGGCACGTTAGTCAGTCGCTGGTAGTGGTCGGTTGGGTATCTCGGGGTGAGGCCCCGGTGTTCAGGTGTTATAGCCTAGGATTTCTAGTAGGTGCTAGGAGGATATAGTTGTGGGCACTTACCTGAGAGGTAATTCCGATGTGAGGGGCCCTGAGGCGTTACCTGAGAGGTAGGCGTCAGGGTGTATCCTCGGTTCAGATAAATTAGCTTTGTAGAGCGAGTGTGGGGGATACGTCGACGGTGGGAGGTTGGGTATTCCACGCGTGTTGGTAATGTAGGCCGGGTAGTATCGGTTAAGGGAAGGACCTACGTGTGTGTTAGTTGACTTGATTGTGGGGGATATCTATTTGTGTTAGTGTCTGGGATAATACCACGCTTATGTGATTTATTGTAATCGGTTGGACCGATGTTCGGCGGGTGGCCGATGTTTGTTATTGTAATCGGTTGGACCGATGTTCGGCGGGTGGCCGATGTTTGTTATTGTAATCGGTTGGACCGATGTTCGGCGGGTGGCCGATGTTTGTTATTGTGATCGGTTGGACCGATGTTCGGCGGGTGGCCGATGTTTGTTATTGTAATCGGTTGGACCGATGTTCGGCGGGTGGCCGATGTTTGTTATTGTAATCGGTTGGACCGATGTTCGGCGGATGGCCGATGTTTGTTATTGTAATCGGTTGGACCGATGTTCGGCAGGGGGTCGGTGTTTTGTTAATATAATTTATTGAAAATCTTTGGAGTCTATTAGAAGTCGTGGAAGTTAATCGACGGTTAATGGTAGGAATGATCGGATCCGAGTATCCAGTTGGGTATATTGGTGAGCACCTTTAGAATGGTTAGAGCTTGAATTTGAATCGGGATATATGGAACATCTAAGGTTGGGAGACCACCGAAGTCGTTTGACTAGGAATGTTTCCCGTTGTTGGAGTGTTATTCCGATTATAATCGGTGTACTTGAAGGAATTTTGTGGTAAGATAAGTATTCGGGAAATTTTTAGGCGGTGTGAGAAATTTTAGATTCCAGTTAATGAAAGTCCAGTGGCAACACCGAAAGGGTTCCGAGTGGACCTGGGAACCCGAGGAGGAGATGCAAAAGAGCTATCCGGGACTGTTCGCGGACGTAGACTTCGGGGACGAAGTCTAATTCAAGCGAGGGAGAGTTGTAAAGCCCGTGTTCCGGCATGTTCTATTGTTTTTTTTTTATTTTATAAAAATTAAATTGTGTTTTCTTTTAACGTTGTTGGTTAACGGGTCTAACGAGACTGACCGGAAATGTAAAAGTTGGTTTTTGGGGTTTTTGTGAAAACTCTAACTGCAGGGACTAGAGTTGTATTTCTTTAAAATATTGCATGGATCGGCCCATAGGAAAGGACCGATCCCTTACCTCGTTTCTTTCCTACTTCTTGCTTGCGATACACACTAAGAGAACTAATCCATTCAAAAAAAAAACAAAAACCTACCTCCTTCTCCCTTGTGTTCACGGCCGCACCTTTTTCCCCCTTCTCGTCTTTTCTGCGCCACCGCCGGGAACCGCCGCCGCTGCCGCCGTGGAGTTCTGCCGGCGCCGCTGCTGTCTTGGCCGGCGAGATCGAAGAGAGAGAGACAGTAGAGAGAGAGGTTCGCGAGATAGAGGGGCCGGAATCGTTGTGTAGTGCTGCGTTGTCGTCGCCGAGAGGTAATCATCTTCTTCTTGTCGTTGTTTTTCCTTTCTTTCTCGTCGTCGTCGATCAACCGGAAAACCACCACCGCCTCCGCCGCTGGCGGCCATGGCGGCTGTAGGCTGTTGCCGCCGGGAAACCACCAGCCCAGTGGTGGTGTGGGTGTGGTGTGTGTGATGAGATGGTGTAGGATGGTAAGCCCTTCTCGTCTAGTTCTTTTGTTCGTTTTCTTTGTCGTCGCCGGATTTTCGTAAACCGCCGCCGGCAACCACCACTGTCGGAGGTGGCAGCGGGTGGTGCACGGTTGTGTCCAGCCCCTTGTAACCTAACACCCTGATCGGGTGAACCCTAGTTGCAAACTCGAATCGTTTAAACCGTTTTTATAAAATCGTCATTTTATGTGAAACGTCGTATCTGCCACTGTTTTGCGTAAGCTGTAACTTTCTCAACGTAGCTCGGATTGAGGCGAATCCGGTGCCCACGGTTCACGTTCTGGGTCGGACACGTTTTCCGTGTTTTAGCAGAAAACTGATTCGACCTATAGCTAGATGAAAAAGTGGTCGTAAGTTCAGTGATTCGTCATTTCATGTGAAAAATTCTGGAATCTGCCATTGCCTTGTGAAAGCCATAACTTTTTGCTCGTAACTCGTATCTGGGTGAGACCAGCGCCAAAAGTTCCTTTTTTGAGTCTATAAACTTTTCCGTGTTTTGTGCGAAACCCAGTTCGGGACGTAGCAGGGGTCAATCTGTTGCTTTGCGCTGATAAGTGCTGTTTTTCGCTGTTCTGCGAACTGTTTTTATAAAATCCGTAATAAATTGTAGAAAAATCGTTAGGAGGTGTATAATATGTCCTTGGAACCCTAACTCAGAGTACTTTCTGGTCATGTAATTTAATTGAGGTTTTTCTGGGTTTAAAGAGGTCGAAACAGATCCCAAACAGACCTGTTTGGCGAGGCCGGAAAATAGTTTTAATGACGGTTTAAGCGGGTGTCGTGTCGTAGGGTCCGGGTCTCGTATTGATACGTTTTAACGTGCGTATAGGTGCTGGGGAGTGACCGTAATTGGGAAGCTTGAATTTGTATTGTTGAGCTAGGCGCGCATTCGAGGTGAGTTCTCTCACTATAACTAATGTCGGTTATTTTTACATTACGTTGTGTATGTATGTGGTAGTTCTATTTGCTTTTGATGCGGGGTTAAATAGTGGGGTGTCTAGTCGGACCTTATTGTTGTGACTACGCGGGTGGCGTAGGAGTTCGGCGGGGCCGAGGGTCACATACGCGGGTGGCGTAGTAATTCGGTGGGACCGAAGGTTGTATACGCGGGTGGCGTATGAACCCGGGGGTGCCGGGTTGCGTTTGCACGATATCTAATAACGGTTGTTTTATCATTGCTGTAGTACGTGTGTGGTAGCTTTATGTGATTGTGTTGTGGAACTAGATAGTGGGGTGTCTAGTTGATACTATGTTGTCATGTTAACTCGGTGGGACCGAGGATCCGGCGGGGCCGGAGATTTTATACGCGGGTGGCGTAGAGACTCGGTGGGACCGGGGATTCGGCGGGGCCGGAGATGTTATCATGTGGTCGGTGGGACCGACTTGTGCCTTTTAGGTGGGTGGGTGTGGATATACATGTTTATGATTTGTTCGTAGACTTGTATGCTGTTTATGTGCAATTATCTGTTTATGGTGGTGTGGAAATAACTGTGTTACTTATGGTGTAGAATTCACTAAGCTTCGTGCTTACCCTTTCCCAATAGATCGTGGTTTCAGGTACGGGCGGCTCCAAGGCGTGACGAGTACACACTGGCGCGCGAGGAAAGCTGGTTGCTTTATGGTTTTTAATAATTAAACGTTTAATTCCGCTGGTTTTTATTATGAAGATATTAATTATGGGTTTGCAAACGAAACGTTGGGATCATTTAATGAGTTGTTATAAATGAAATGTTTATTTAAAAATTTAAATTTGCTTGTAATTTTTGGGACGTTACAGAAGGGGTCGTAAGATTATCACGCCTCGGAGCGTATGTTGTATAATGTGAGTTAGATGTATTTATTTGCGTGAGTTGATATTGATAAATAATCTTTAGATCCTTTGAGTAGATGACTCAGTTTTGGATTCAGTTAAGTCTTAAGAACTTTGACCCGATTTGATAAGCTTGGCGTAGGCTTAGGGTTGAACTTGTATAATCGGTATTGAAAATTTAAGTTTATATAATGTGAATGCATTGGTTATCCTTTTGGGATCATGTATGAATGTTAAGTTTAAATCAGAAGCTTAAAAGTTGAAGGATCACCTTGTGGGATTGTTAGAACAGTGAAGGACTGTTGCTTTTAGATAAGTGTTTACTTACGATGTGGAAGATTTATAAAAGATGAAATACTAGAGATGAACAAAGGGGGTGTATAGATTGTGTTGATCTGTGAGGAATTGTACCCTGTCTATGCAACATATTGGAATCACAAAGAGCTAGTAAGAACGAATAAGTTCAAGATTAATTAGAAAATCGTGAGTGGTAGTTCAACTAAAGTTGGGGAGGAGATATTTAGTGATATAGACTCGGGTATTTGGACGAGAAAACAGGACTATAAAATTAAATATGTACGAATGACTATGAGAGACATGGTCTGTGGTAAATGTTATGGGTGGAGAATGTATGAACGAGTAGTGGCATTAATTGCCAAGATACATGTGTCATCTAGTATGAGATGTGATGTTAGAAAGAGGGAGTATCCGAATGGAAGTTTTGGGAATTCCGGTTGGAAAGTATTATTTGTTAATAAAGTTGATAGAACATGTGGTTTGTAAGATAACTTGGTAATATGGCTTATATCGAAATAGAATGTCGGAGCAGTGGTGAGTGTTTATCCAAAGAAATTTTGATGGTATGAGTTGCCAATTAAGTTGTATTTTGAATCACTGGAAATTTAATAAAGATGATGAGTATGTAGGTCAATGTGGTGTAGCGAAGGCAAGATTGTTAAGGAATATAAGTTGATCCTTATGTGTGAAAGAAACGTACGAGAAATTATTAGTTGAAGATCTAAGAATGGTAATAATTTCGAACGGTAATGTCGTTTCAAGATAACTTGGTTGAATGTTTTAAGTTAGAGATTTTTGGTGAAACTGTTTAATTATGTTTCGTAAGGAGAAAATACTATCGGTATATGGAAAGTTGGGAGAAAGAGACAGATAATACTTGAAAAATAGTATTCCATACTAACGTGGGGAAGCAAGGATAGAAAGACCGGACTTAAGAATGTAATCACATTGCAAGTTCAATAAGAGTTATCACTTCTGATGTTCAATACTTTGGTGCCTGGTTGTATTGTGGTTGTACGATGAGATAGTGATGTGAGGAAGTAATAGCATTCTATATCAAAGAAATGTGTAAGTCGTGTAAGTAATAATGGACTGCCGTGGTTGTTGAAGTGTTTAATAGTAACATGTATGCTTAATTTACAGTGTACGTAAAAATTTCAGGTAGTACATGTTAATGTTATTTTGAGACCTGGAGAGTGAGTTGTGATGATGATGCGGTGAAAGGAAGACTCTTGTTCTTCTCAATCCCATTGGTTTTAGGTGAAGAGAATACTGTAACCGTTAAGCTATAGTGTTGGGGTATTCAGTAGATGTAAAAGAAATACATCGAATGCAGTTCTCGGTGTTATGAGGATTTGGCTAGAGATCTTAACTGATGTTTTTAGAAAAACTGTCCTTTTGAACTGTAGTTGTGTGGTGGATACTCCGTGTAAACAAGAGAGAAATGATAACGGTATGCTAGACTAAGAAGTAGTCAAACATGGATTTGATGATAACAATTACTCTAAGAAGATTGGTTACAAGTATATCATTTGGATCTTCCGCCAGAATTAGAAGGGGTTCATAATACCTTCCAAGTATGTTATCTTCGGAACTATTTTGGCTAAAGAGGAAAGATATGATTGTACTCACTGATGTGAGAGTTGATGAAAAGACTTTCGGTGTGGAAGAACCAGAGGTAATTTTTTTGAAAGATCAGTTAGGAAGTTACGTATTGGTAAAGAAGTAGCTATGAAAAAAAGTTCAGTGGAAACACCATAGAGGTACTAATGTAACTTTAGAGTCAGAAGAGAGTATGAGGGATAGATATCCTCATTTGTTTACCTGACTTTGATTTCGGGGACGAAATCATTTTCAAGTTGGGGAGTATTGTAACATCCTAGATTTTGATATTATTATTTTAATAAGATTTAGGATGTATTTGTATTTGGAGTAACCTTGAATTATATAAAGTATTATAATTCAAATAGGGTTAAAATACAATTGTTGAAAGTTTAAAGATTTCTTTTGAGAATATTAACTTAAGGGTTATTATTTTGAGGTATTTTTATAAATTATATAATTAAACATAGGGGTTAATTGGTAATTGATTTAAAGTAATTGTGAAATGTTACTTGAGGGTTTATTGTGTCATTTAATTGAAGTTGGAGGTTTGTTTTGAAAGTTGGGTGACTCATGTTAATTAGTTGATGAGGTGTCAAACAATCAAGTAAGTAAAGTCTAATTGTGTTGAGTGTGAGGTTTTTTGTGTGTGCAATTCGGTGAAGAGAAAAGAGAGAGGGAGAGAGAGCCGAGAGATAGAAAGATTGAGAAGAAGAAGAAGCAAAAAGAAACAAAGATTTTCAGTTGGATTTTTGGAAGTAATTAAAGAAATCCAAGGTAAACCATTCTTAACTTTTATGTTTATAATTGTTAAATAAGTTTAGAAATGGGTTTTTATGATAACTAGATGTTTTGGGAAATCTGAGTACATGAGTAGGTTTGGTTTATAACCTTAAACATATCTGCATAGTATCAGAAACAAACATAGATTAAAACTGCAAAATCTGGGTTTAAGGATGAACAGAGTGGACTGAGACTTGGATGAACATCATCGAAGTCGCAACCTTGAGTTGCGACATTCATGATTGTCGCAATGGGCAGTTGCGACTTAGTAGTGGAGTCGCAGTAGACCGTTGCGACTTGGAGTTGGAGTCGCAACAGTTGACTGCGACTTGGTACTGTAGTCGCAACAGTGGACTGCGACTTGGGGTGGAATCGCAATGGGGAGTTGCGATTTAGAGTTGAGATCGCAACAGTGGGTTGCGATTTGGATCTGGAATCGCAATAGGTGGTTGCGACTTCAGTCGGTTGCGACTTGAGATGTAATTTTTAGAAATTACGGATTCTCAGTTGTAGAGAGTTCTGTTTTGAAAATTAATATCAGTATATGTAATTGAATAATACAGTAAGCTGTGGTAGTGAAGAAAGGAGCCCTTACAAGTTTAAAAAGGATTAAAAGAAAGTGCGATTTCATATCAGGTGAGTTTATTCAACTCTCTTTAAAATTCAGTAATTAATATTGAATTAGATGTTTTATATGTATGCATGAATATGTTTTATATGGACTTGATTAAATCCGAGATAAGCCAAGAGGGCGATTAAAAGTTGTGTTATGTTGATTCCATGCTAAAATTTCTAAGATGAGCTAGCTATGAAGTTGATGAACTAGTATTTATCATTATTCTTGTATGCCAAGTATGATTATCTGCTATATGCAATCTGTGATATGATTATGAATTTTGAATACGATTTGAAGCTTTATTGAGATAAATTATTAAGATCTACTTATGAGTACAAAATGTAGATTAACAATTGAGATATTAACTTCCGTGCTAAGTTAAAGAGAAGGGATAGTAAAGAGATTGAGATGAGGAGTTATTAATATTCTCTATTTTTGTATATAGAATATGTTCGGAGAAATGATATATTGTATGCCGGACGCATATAGTAGTTTCGATTATTACATATATTATATTATGTGATTATGTGCTTTTACTAAAATAGGCATCCGGTCACCGAGGGCACTTGGGTACGGTATGATGGGAACCGATTACTCGCCATAGACCAAAGGGGTGTAATTTTAGTAATTGGGTGTACCTTGAATCATGAGTCTCGATTGAGTATCGCGATATTATAATCCCATTGGGACCATTGATTCTGAAGTGGAATGTGGAATAGGCAGATTTTGATTTGTAATTCCCATTTCGATTATGAAAGATCAGAGATTTCCATTGTTTTAGGGAAGATCGGAGATTTCCCTGTGATGAGAGGGAGATTAGAGATAGGCATAAAGTAATTTGTAATCTCTACTTCCTGATTAAGAAATAGGCAGGTTTTGACTTGTAATTTCTTGTGTGTGAATATTGACTGTGAATCTGGGATGATTCATAGTTAACTCCTAATTTGTTGTTACGATTAGATGAGTTAGTCGTAGGAATGGGAGTGGGGTAGATTCCCCGATTTGGAAAGAAGTTGTCGTACGGTAAGATGGGTGAGAACAGGTTTGAGTTATCTGTTCATGTTTTAATTATTAAATTTTATTTTGATTTGAGTATTCTTACTAGGCGAAAGCCTAATGTTCAAGTTGAATCTTCTTACCAGGTACAAGCTCCGGGAAGTAGCGGGAATGAGAGAAGAGAACTTTTGGAAAGATTCAGACTTAGAGATACCGGAGGATCTAGTTATTCTTTGATACTTTTGGGGCGGTTGTTTAGATAACTGGATTAATCTGATTGTTACGTTATGATTAGATTAATAAGTTATTTAAGTAATGTCGTTTGTATATAGAAACCTTACATTTGATCCTCAGGTTATATAAGTTTGAAAGTTTTGATCATAACTTGTGGAAATTTTAAGGTTTAAATTTACCCTGTTTTTAGGGTGTTACAATAGGTCCACTTAAGAAGGGGTTCAAAGCATGTGACATAGATTTGTTAGGCCTTGATGGAGCTTTTATGAAAGGGCCATTTCCAGGACAGATACTAACTGCAGTGGGGGTTGATCCCAATCATGGAATCTACCTAGTTGCATATGCAATAGTAGAGTCTGAATGTACTGATTCTTGGATGTGGTTTTTGGAATATTTGGGTGATGACTTAGGCTTGGAGAGGAACTCTAACTTCACATTTATCACTGACAGGCAGAAGGTATACCTCTATTTTATTTTCAGGAATTTACTCACAGACATGTATGTATGTTATTAACTCACATATGCAATTAACATTGACCACAGGGGCTTTTACCAACACTTTCTAGAGTATTTCCATGTGCAGAGCATAGGTATTTCTTGAGGCACATTCATGATAATATGAAGAAGTCCTGGAGAGGCAAAGCATACAAAGATCTTTTGTGGAAATGTGCAACATCAACCACTATACCACAATTTGAAAGATGTATGTCTGAGTTGAGAGCTTTCAAACCAGATGCATACAAATGGTTGAACGAAATTCCACCCCAATGTTGGTCAAGATCTCATTTTACAGGTAAAATTTATTCTTACATGTAGGTAATACTTCACTTTGGTTATGTCAGATCACATTGTAATGTGTTATTTTTCTCTATTCAATTTTACAGGCAGATCCCATTGTGATGTGTTATTAAATAACATGTGTGATATTTTTAATAAACAGTTGATTTATGGAAGGGACAAACCCATCATACATGCACTAGAGTATATAAAGGCAGTACCTATTAAAGAGAATTGTTAATGTTAACAAGGTGATTGGCAAATGTGATGGACCTCTTACTCCCACGACAACTAAACTGTTGAACTCTGTCAAGTGTGAGGCATCCCAATACACAGTGCTATCAAATGGAGGGCAAAAGTATGAGGTTAGTGGACCATGGGGGGATCAACATGTAGTTGATTTTAGAGAGAATGAATGTGCTTGTAGAAAGTGGCAACTCACTGGCATACCATGTAAGCATGTAGTAGCTGCAATATGGTACATGGGACAAGTACCATAAAACTGGGTTCATACAAGTTACAAACTTGATACATGGAAGGTTGTTTATGACTTCATAATTGAACCTGTGAATGGAAGGGATCTATGGCCTAAATCTTCAAGTACCATTACAATTACTCCACCAAAGCATCACACACAAGTAGGAAGGCCAAAAAAGAAGAGAAGGAAAAATGCTGAAGAGTTGAGCCAACCTATTGTCAGGGGATAAAAGTTGTGTAGGCGTGGAAAGACAGTAACTTGTGCCAAATGCAACAAGAAAGGACACAACTCAAGGACCTGTAAAGGGCATGAGGACACAACTTAAGGACCTGCAAAGTTGTGATTTGATGTTTTTTAATATGTTATGTTTGAAACTTGGTTATGGTTTGTTATTTTGTGTTAGTTGATCACTCAATGGCTACTTTCCCACTGTTGGTTTTTTGTTACATATCCAACAGAATGACAATGTTTCCACTTTTGTATTTATGGTGATGAACGGGATGAATATTTTTATGGTGAAAGTTTTGGTTTATGACAGATTTAAGTTTGTAGACAACTTTGTAGACAATGTATCAAATTTGTAGACAATGTAGATAATGTAGAAAATAGATAAATTACAGAATTGATCAATTCCAGCCATTTTCATTACATATTCATGAATGATACAAAAAGATACAGGTTCCAACCATTTTCAATACATATTCATGAATCATACAAAACACATACAGGTTCCAACCATTTTCCAGAGACAAAAAGCTTACATTTTCACTACTACTAAACATTGGGTCAATAAAGAACCCAAATTGTTACAAACAACAACCAACTGATGCACAACAACAATTTCAACTTAAAAGCTTCCAACTCCTTTGCTTTCATCCTTGCTTCAAACTTGTGTTTGGACCGCAATAAACCAGGAATCACTTCAATAGACCGATTAGACATTTATGGGTCTAACCACTCAATGAAGCCACAACTTGAAACCTGTAAAACAACATTGGGCCTTTCAATGACCGAATCTGAGGAGAAGTTAGGTTAAAAAATCACTTACTTGTCTTGAACAACAGTAGAATCTACGACTTGGGTTTCTGTTGGTCCATGAAGTTCGTACACTTCCAATCTCTCCACAATTGCATATCACCACCATTACAATCGATCTTGGTGAGGACGATGATGAACAGGGTGTTTGAGAAGGAGTCGATCGAGGGTTTTAGAGAAAAAAAGGGGTTAATGTGATTAAAAGGGGAGGGAAACTTGAAATAACGATTTTACCCTCATTAAAATGGGGGTTAACGGAGGGTGGAGTAACGGAGTTAGAGCCAGGGACCAAATCGTTACGAAAACAAGGACCACAGGGCCTTATTTGGAATAAAAAAAATTGTAGGGACCATTTTCGTTTCGTTTTTTAAACCACAGGGACCAAATCCGTAATTTACTCTATAAATTATTTTTATTTATTTTTTAATAACAATAAATATATTTTAATTATCAATTACTATTTATCTTTTCAATTTTATGATTATTTTTTTCATATTGTATGTAGCGGTTATTTAAAATCATAAATTAATATATATTTCTTCTTAAACATGTTTTAACAAATTCAAATTTTATAATATATATATATATATATTAGGGAAATTAATTAAAATACCCAAAGTTTGACCAATTGTTACCAAAATACCCAAAAAAAAAAATTCATTTTGCAAAAATACCCAAAATACCCGCGATGGATCCCGCGATCGCGGGCTAGGGCTGACGTGGCACGTATTTTGGCCCCAAATGCCCCGCGAAGCCCCTCAACTTTGGCCGTGGTGCACTTTTGGTCCCTGCCCGCGATCGCAGCCCGCGATGGCCCGCGATGGACCAAAATTTACACTTTTGGTCCCTGAAAATTTACACTTTCAGCCCCTGTACTTAGACGAATCTTGCATGCTTTTACTGTTTTTTTTCCACAATTATTGTACTTTGAAGACCGATTTGTGGTTGAAATTCATTTGCATGTTTGAGATTTCATCCATAAATATCAGTAGTATGCAATTCACAATTCACACTTCCTCTTGCTTTCTTTCTTGATTTCTCTCTTGCTTTCTTTCTTTTAATTGATTTTTCTCTTCTCTCATTTCATCCACAAATGGCATCATCATCAAACCCTAAGTCTACTCCTGAAAAAATGCCACCTCAAATCGAGGTCGCCATAGCAAAAAAGGAAAAGGAGATAGATGAACTAACAGAAGAGTGGAAAAAAATGATGGACAGGAAGGCAGTCCATTTGAGAAAGATCGAAGAGGAAGACAGGGAGATCAAAAGGATGAAAGGGGATATAAAAGCTTGGGAGGCTCGTGTTCGTCGAGAACAAGAAGCAATTCACCATATTCTGCAAGACTTCGCAATTATTCAAGCGAAGGTAAACGAGAAGCAAGCTTGGATTGATGAAACTAAATCAATTTTTAAGTAGGTGGTGGTTATATTTTTTTTGTTTTGTATTTTTTTTACTGTGTTGTTATTTGTATTTTTTTTACTGTGTTGTTGTTTTGTATTTTTTGTTGTTGTTAATTTCTCTGAAAAGTAGTTTTTAAGCCGCTGAACCACGGTTAGGTTGGATACATCATGCAAGGTCAAGTCAGAGGTTACCTCATTCGTGGGCCTACTTCTCTTGTAGAATATATGACAACCCTCAACTCATTTGCTAAAGTGTGTGCGGGTTGTGGTACACAATGGCCATACGTGGTTGCAAAAGCAGAAGCCGTTGAAGAAGGGTCAGAAAGATTGAAGATGAAGAGCTTGTTGGATGGAATACAAACTAGCTGTGTTATCAATGTTCATTTAGAAGCATATGTATGTGTGTGTATATATATAATATGAAATGGGGTTTTGACAAGTTGGTATCACTGGACTCATTTAAGAATTGTGAAAATGGGTATTTGACGAATGATGATTCATGTGTGTTTGGAGCTGAAGTGTTTTAAACACACATGAATCATCATTCGCCAAATACCCATTTTCACAATTCTTAAATGAGTCCAGTGATACCAACTTGTCAAAACCCCATTTATAAACAATTCTACCTTCTCCTATTGCCATTCACGATATCTATAAACACATTCAAATAATAATAATTTAAAAGGATTTAATGAATTAGTTAATATATGATTATTATGTTAATGCGATAGGAGTGTAAAACAAAATTGAAAAAAAAATATGAGATGTACCATAAATTAAATAATTAACTATAATGGTGTAATTTGTTAAAATTAAAACGTATCTAATATGAATATATAAACAGACATGTGTACTCAGAGTTAACATTCACTGCCATGGATGCAAGAACAAGGTCAATAAAATACTAAGAAAAATTGAAGGTCTCTTATTTTCTTTATGTGTGTAAATATATAATACGAATATATATATATATATATCATTTACAAACTAGCTGTGTTATCAATGTTCATTTAGAAGCATATGTATGTGTGTATATATATCATTTACAAATCAGTGTTTAGATCAACAGTATCATATGGGTTTGTTCCATATGGTTCAAGCTGTGACGGGCCCGGGGTGTGACTGACAGAATGTCTCCTTGGCACGGTTGAAGGGGCGGGATTTGGACACTCTCCACGAGTGTGTCCTACGCATTGGCACCGAGTACATCTTCGTTGTATCGAACTTTCACCACGTGATGGACGTCGGTCGTTCTTTCTCGGTCTCCCGGCCCTGTTCTTATCCTTTAAAGGTGGATAGCATGGTGGAAGCGGGTCGGGTGGATACACCCATGCTGCAGGGGGTCCAGCTGGGTTTATTACCTCCACGTATGTTTTCCGGTAATATTCGGACGTGAAGAAAGGTACAGCCAAGTCGCTGCAATCTGTACGACCCATATATGTTGCTGCAGCGATGGCATGGCCGCACGGTAACCCAGATTTATCCCATTCGCGACACGAACAAAGGTGGTCTTCCATATTCACAATCGCGTGAATATAGTCATCATGCACCTCGTACTTCCCATACCCGATTGCTCTTACCGGCCATGTCGCCGCACGACGCGCCCTGTACTGAACGATATTCTCCGCCGTTGGTGCGAGTGCATTTTGTATCTTAGCTCCTTTTAGGCGTCGAATTTGGTACCACTCTTGTTGAAAGGCCCGAAAGTAGTCCATAAGATTAACAATCGGACATCTACGCGCAAAACGGGAGAGTGCATTCACAGACTCTGCACTATTCGAGGTCAGAATGTCATACCGTTGTCCAGGAAAATGGGCCGCGGACCACCTCTCCGGTCCAGCATCGTCAAAGACTTTAGCTGCTTCCTTGACACTGTATCGTAGCATATTCATGTACTTGTTAAACTCCCGATCCGTATATGCTCTGCATGCCGCCCAATAGACATCCTTGTAGGTGGTAATACGTTTGTCCTTGGATTTGGCGTTCATCTCCAAATGTCGACAGCATATGGCGTGAGGGGCGTTTGGGTACATGGCAGAGATTGCGGCGCTTATGGAAGGAGCCCTGTCAGACATAAACACCAACCCTTGCGGGTCTCCGATAGCTTGTCTCAACATGGACAGAAACCAAGTCCACTCGTCCCCGCTTTCGGACTTGCCTACGCCGAAAGCTACTGGAACGATGGAGTTATCCCCGTCCATGGCAACCGCCAGGAACATCATACCCAAGTAACGGCCCTTTAAATGGGTTGCGTCTATTATCAGGACACGACGTAGATTTTCCAGAAATGTGCGGATCTGCAAAAACATAGGTTAAAATGTTATAGTTTATAATGTGTAAATGTTATAGTTTATAATGTGTAAACATATGACGTGTTAAAATACGTACCGCGGGTCCAAGGGCCACGAAGCACATCTCAAACCGTCCACGTGAATCGGTCCGTAGCTGCGTGACAGTACCAGGGTTCTGCAGCTGCAAATTATATAAATATGTCGGGAGTCGTTCATACGACTCCTCGAACGTGCCTCTCACCATAAACAGTGTGTTAGACAACCTAGGGGGGGGGTAAGGTTGTATTTAAATAATTTACTTTCAAAAATTCTTTTATAAAAATATCTTAATAATGTAAATACAACAGAGTATATGAAAACACAACAGATACGTATAAATACAGGATAGATAAATATAGTAAATAAAGCAGAGTATAAATGCAATGAATATACAATAATTATATAAACAGATATAATTAAATGCACAGCGGAAATATAAAGAGATAAGGGATAGAGATACTTGACACGGAGATTTAGTGATCTACCACAACTTGGTAAATCACTAGCCGAGACACTTCCCGACACGATCCAATAAAAGTATTCTTTACGGTAGAATACAAACCAAATACAAAGGAAAGCAATAGGCTCTCAAGCTTTAGCTTATTGAGATATACAGGATCACACACCCGTTATTCAAACACTTACAAGAGGAGTATAACTCACAATGGAAATCACTCTTGTATAATATTTATCACTTGGATATTTTATAAAAACGTTTTATAAAATAAATATGTAGTGATAATATGTAGTATGGAATATTAGTTGGGAGAGATTAGATGGATAGATGGCTGTTGGTTGTAGTTGTATTGTATTCTATTTTCTTCTCCACCATCGCATGCATTATATAGCAGCACTTCCAACGGATACAAGCATTCGCGGTATACCGCCAAAAGCACGCGGTATACCGTGCAGTAATAAAGTACGTGTCAGAAGAGAAAGGTCAACCCTGCAAAAAACAAACGGAAACTGTACCCGCGGTATACCGGCTATACATCGCGGTATACCGCCCAGACAAAAGTACTTCCAATCAATCAGAGGTAACATCAAGCCGCCGCGGTATACCTCCTGAACCTTCGCGGTATACCTGCGTCAGAAAAAGCAAAATCTTGCTGGATCTTCTAAAAAAAAACTTTATTTAATTAAAATCATTTATTGGGTTTTTAGAAATATCCAAGTGGTATATTATTTTAGGGTGTTTATCATTATAAATTATAAACACTAATGACAACGTAAAACTTCCGTCTTGAACTCTTCAGATAAAATCTTCGTGTTCTTCAAGAACTGTACACTTGGATTGGATTGTTAGATAAACAATAATACGGTGTGTTTGTAATCATCAAAATAAATATATATAAATATATAGAGATGTGGTACACTTGCACCAACAATCTCCCCCTTTTTGATGATGACAAACACAACCGCTAAGCATGAGCATATGCGGTTTCTCTCCCCCGTTTGTCGAAACAAAAAGGGTCAAGAAAGACGGTATGCTTCCCCTCGAGAGATGCTCCCCCTCAAAATATGCATATATTTGAGAGAGCATAATCTCATAGGTAAAAGATAAAAAGCTCCCCCTCAAATTAATAACAAATTATAAAATTTGAGGGACAATAAAATATGCATAAAAAAAAGCATATAATAGACATAAAACAAAATAACCTAAAAGAAACACTTGCACCAAAAAAAAGGATCTTAAGGCTTCGATTTTTCGGTTAATTTTATGTGAGCAAAAAAATTACCACGTATTATGACCTCGTCAAGGAACACGTATTATATCCTCGTCAGGAAACACGTATTGTATCCTCGTCAGGAAACACGTATTGTATCCTCGCCAGGAAACACGTATTGTATCCTCGCCAGGAAACACGTATTATATCCTCGTCAGGAAACACGTATTATATCCTCGTCAGGAAACACGTATTATATCCTCGTCAGGAAACACGTATTGTATCCTCGTCAGGAAACACCTACAAAAGGCAAAGAAAATTTTTCGTGGCACCCTTTTCTTATGGGTCCTTTTAACAGTTAGTATAAAACATAAACTGCAAAAAAAAATTAAAATATGTTGTCGACATAAAATAAAACAAGACAACATACAATCCACAAAATTTGTTTAAAACCACAAACGCATCCCACCGGGATTGTCAACATTAAACATTCCTTTCGGAATCCATTTTCTAACCATTCTAATTTTGCGATTGTATTTATCATACACATAAAATGAAGCATTTATATTCGCATTATTTTTAGGTCTAGAAAAATTACTATTATACATACGAGCATACGGTTTCCTCCCATAATTCACATTTTTCATTTTTGACATATATGGGGGTTTTCTTGTATCAACTTTAGGAGATGCAAAAAATCTTTTAATGGGTTTACACGAGCATTTATCAACACATGTATCAGAACCAATGCCTTTTCGACAATTAATGCGATTCGACATATTTAGCATTTTAAGCATTTTATCATTGCTATTTTGAAAAGCTTTAGCTAATAGATTATCTTTTTCATATAAATCGCAGTTAGCTTTTAAATAAATATTTTCATTTTCAAGCAAATCACATTTTATACATGCAACACTTTCATATGTATTTTTATTTAAACATGCAATTTTATCATTTAAAATAACACAAGATTTACAATCATTTTTCTCAATTGGTTTTTCTTTTAAGCATGCAATTTCATTTTTTAAAATATCACAAGATTTGCAAACATCTTTTTTACTTAATTTATTTTCTAACTTAGTGATAACATCTAAATCATAAGTAGATTTTTGTTTACCGTCATCTATTTCCTTTTTATATGCAGATACGGTTTCTTTTAATTTAGTGATTTCATCTTTATATTTATTTGCAAGAGCGGCCATGTCATTGAATGATTCATATAATAATTCAAGGTTATTTTCATTATCACTATCATAATAATTATCACTATAATTACTATTATAATTATTGTCATGAAAACATGATGTAGATACCTCATCATCACGGTCGGCCATGAGACAAATATTCTTGTCTTCATCTTTGTTTGCGCTCCACGCGGCTCCGACGAATGTTTTTGGTGTGTTGATTTGTTTAGCACGTTTTGGACACACATTTGCATAGTGATTTTTATCACCACACACATAGCAAAAGCCTTTCTTTTTATTGGCTTTTTCATCGTCACTAGATTCGTCATATTTGTTATGGACGTTGCGACTTTGATTTTTACCACCACGATGGTAGTCTCCATTTCCTTGAAACCTATCAATATTGGCAAACTTTTTGTTAGATAAAAGTTTAGAGAGTTTTCTTACCATCTCGATTAAATCGTCAAGACTTTCGGATTCGTCATTTGAGGAACTTGCTTCTTCCTCCTCTTCTTCTTCCTCATCTTTAGGGGCAACGGCTTTGAGAGCAATGGATTTCTTTTTGACTCGATCCCGAACTTGATTTCTTTTTAGTGCAATTTCGTGCACTTTAAGATTGCCGATCAAGTCATCTATCTTCATTATGGAAAGGTCACGGGAGTCTTCTAAAGATGTTATCTTTTGCATCCACTCCGAAGGAAGGGCTCGTAGGATTTTCCTTATATAGTCCTCGTTAGGATAAGTGCGATCCAAACCTTTCAACGTAGTCACAATAAGGTTAAATCTTTTAAACATTGAGTCAATCGACTCATCTTGTTTCATTTCGAACAGTTCATAATCGTGAACTAAAATATTCACTTTACTAGATTTAACTTCCGTGTTTCCACGATGAGTATTATTTAAACTTTCCCATATTTGATTTGCAGTTTTATATGTATATACTCTTTCAATTTCATCAGTTGTTAAAGCAGCATATAATATATTCTTAGCTTCAAAGTTTAAACAAAAATGAGTTTCATCAGAAGTAGTCCATTCATCTATAGGTTTATCAATAAAAACATCATCTTTCACAATGGTGGGTTTAAAATTCCCTTTTTCTATAATATCCCAAATCTTTTGATTTTTGCCACGCACGTGACATTCAAATAGCTCGGCCCAAATGCCAAACTTTTCAGTATCTATCAAAGGGGGTTTTGAAAACACAAAGTTAGTTTGTTGAGCCATTTAAAAGAATAAAAGAAATTTAAGCAGAAAAATTTGAAAGCCCTGCTCTGATACCAATTGTTAGACAACCTAGGGGGGGTAAGGTTGTATTTAAATAATTTACTTTCAAAAATTCTTTTATAAAAATATCTTAATAATGTAAATACAACAGAGTATATGAAAACACAACAGATACGTATAAATACAGGATAGATAAATATAGTAAATAAAGCAGAGTATAAATGCAATGAATATACAATAATTATATAAACAGATATAATTAAATGCACAGCGGAAATATAAAGAGATAAGGGATAGAGATACTTGACACGGAGATTTAGTGATCTACCACAACTTGGTAAATCACTAGCCGAGACACTTCCCGACACGATCCAATAAAAGTATTCTTTACGGTAGAATACAAACCAAATACAAAGGAAAGCAATAGGCTCTCAAGCTTTAGCTTATTGAGATATACAGGATCACACACCCGTTATTCAAACACTTACAAGAGGAGTATAACTCACAATGGAAATCACTCTTGTATAATATTTATCACTTGGATATTTTATAAAAACGTTTTATAAAATAAATATGTAGTGATAATATGTAGTATGGAATATTAGTTGGGAGAGATTAGATGGATAGATGGCTGTTGGTTGTAGTTGTATTGTATTCTATTTTCTTCTCCACCATCGCATGCATTATATAGCAGCACTTCCAACGGATACAAGCATTCGCGGTATACCGCCAAAAGCACGCGGTATACCGTGCAGTAATAAAGTACGTGTCAGAAGAGAAAGGTCAACCCTGCAAAAAACAAACGGAAACTGTACCCGCGGTATACCGGCTATACATCGCGGTATACCGCCCAGACAAAAGTACTTCCAATCAATCAGAGGTAACATCAAGCCGCCGCGGTATACCTCCTGAACCTTCGCGGTATACCTGCGTCAGAAAAAGCAAAATCTTGCTGGATCTTCTAAAAAAAAACTTTATTTAATTAAAATCATTTATTGGGTTTTTAGAAATATCCAAGTGGTATATTATTTTAGGGTGTTTATCATTATAAATTATAAACACTAATGACAACGTAAAACTTCCGTCTTGAACTCTTCAGATAAAATCTTCGTGTTCTTCAAGAACTGTACACTTGGATTGGATTGTTAGATAAACAATAATACGGTGTGTTTGTAATCATCAAAATAAACATATATAAATATATAGAGATGTGGTACACTTGCACCAACACAGTGCATGGCAGCGCGCACGCCACGCTTGGTGGTAATCAATCGTGACGCCGAACTGCCGGTGAACGTCGTGGACGATGTCCTTTGGACGCAATGACCTGCTAACATCAAGAAATTTGTTTTTCAGGATCGCACCCAAAGTCTTTTTGCCGGCTTGTTTGTGGTGGGGATTAAGTTGCGTCCTCGTACAAGTGTGTACGTCGTGCAACTTTCTAATCATTATCGCCCCTCCTTTGGGACCCGTGTGAATCGCGTACAACCTCCACTCACACTTTTCTCTAGCACATTCAACTACGTATTTGATTTTGTCAGATGCCCGCACGCGACTTTGGAAACCCTCTTCCAAGAACTTGAGTCCGATCTGACTTGCTAAGAGATCCTTCGAATCGAATATCTGACCTGCTGTTAAACTTTCGCAACAAATATAAGGTGTAGGTTCGTAGCTTTGTGTCTGGGTATGGGAGTCTGGAAGAATAGGGGGCATATCAAAAAAGTCATTTATCTGACTACATGATTTTCTACTAGGGGTATATTCTTCGTGATCATCATTATCGGTGTCTAATCTGTCTATTTCAGAATTACCCGTTCTGAAAACGTGGGTTTCGTCATCAGCAAGTCCAGCAGTACGCCATTCGTGTGGTTGTGGTGATGGTGGTGGTGGTTGTTGTTGTTGAGAATCAGGCTGCTCTATTTGGAGGTCTTCGTCGTCATCACCCTCCTCGTCACCGTCGTCGTCACCGTCGTCGTCACCGTCGGATACGCCGGGATACACAAAGAGTAATGGGGGTCTTTCTGAATCGACTGCAAGGTGCAGAAAAGTAGAGATATCCCCATCGTTGGATAAATCCACAAATGACCCATCGCCATTTTTAAACACTAACTTGCAAATATCAGAAGAGTTGATTCCACATTTTTGCATGGCGTATGCAACAAACTTCTGATAAGTATAGTTTACTGACACTTTTACACCATGCTTAGATTTATAAGCAAAATTCCACTCATTGTTATCTTGCACCCATTCACCATCAAAACAGAAATATAGCTTAGCTTTTGCAACAGATGAACTCATTTTTTCAGTAGTATCTCAAACACAAAATATTGCAGAAAGAAATATTGCAACAATGAAATCGTTGTGTGAGAATTATGGCTTGAATTTTACGTCTATTTATGAATGAAACAACCAACATATCAGAAAACCAATCTCTCATTTCATCCACAAACTGATATTCCAAAAACATTGATTTAACATTGATTGAAACATGCAATTGAATTTCAACCACAAATCGGTCTTTAAATTGCAATAATTGTGGAAAAAAACAGTAAAAGCATCAAGATTCGTCTAAGTATAGGGGCTGAAAGTGTAAATTTTCAGGGACCAAAAGTTGAAATTTTCAGGGACCAAAACTGTAAATTTTGGTCCATCGCGGGCTGCGATCGCGGGCAGGGACCAAAAGTGCACCGCGGCCAAAGTTTAGGGGCTTCGCGCGGCATTTGTGCCCAAAATACGTGCCACGTCAGCGTATCCCGCGATCGCGGGACCCCATCGCGGGTATTTTGGGTATTTTTGCAAAATTGAAAAATTTTAGGGTATTTTGGTAACAGTTGGTTTGACTTTGGGTATTTTAATTAATTTCCCTATATATTAATCAACGTATTATATTGTTATAATTTTTTTTAATTATATAATTAAATATTGTGATTGATAATTTATTGAAAATGTTTTTTTGGTCATTTTACATGTTTATAAGCTAGTTTTGTCAAAAGTGACTTTTTCATCAGCTAGCTTATCAGTCAACAGTTAACTTATCAGTTAGTTTGCCAATCATATTCTTAGGCAGAAAGTAATTTCCTTTTATGTATTATTAGTTTTGTATATAATATTTAGGCAAAAAGTTAATTACCAACAACCATAACTGGTTTCACATAAAACCTATCTCCAAAGATACAATTATAAGAGGGCATTTTATGTATCACTCAGAGTTTTAACTGTAAGTGACAAACTTTTATCGTTAATTAAATTGATTTTTGCAATGTAATTGATTTTCACAACGAAATAGATTTTATGATGGTCAAAGACTCAAATCTTTAAATGCTGTAAACCAAGATATATTCTGGATATTCAAATGTCATACAACATTCATAGTTTCATATCTTATAACTTTGATATCATAAAAACTAATCAATTAACATTTTATATCCTTAAAAAACATCATGTTATCAAAGTAATAATGTGATTGAATGGAACATGCAAATCTACAATTATATTAGAGAGGATTAAATTGGGCTGAGGTGCCGAACCGTCAAACCGCCAAACCGCTAATTATAAGGGTTGCAATTGGGTTAGAAAAACTCAACCCAACCCAACCCGCCACTAATATTTTTTATTTTAATAAAAAATAATATATATATATATATATATATATATATATACACGATACTTGAAGGTGCAGCCCAAATAATTTTTTTTTAATAATTGTTAACTTGTATAATTCATGAGACCCAAATTACTTTATAATAACAATCCAAAATACTTACCATTGAACAAGAGTTGCATCTTAGGATCATAATTGTTAGATAGTAAAAGAATTGGTACAAGATTTTGTGGAATCACTTAATACACCAATGTAAGAAGTATTTGGATAGTGTGTGCGATAAGAAACAAAAATTGCTTAGCTTTCGGTGTCGTTTAATAAAGAGAGATACCGAAAAGTCGTGGCTAACTTTGTGGTTAAGGATAAACAACTTACGCTTTGAATTGGATGCTTGTAATAACTAATGACTTTGTTGGGTATATTTTTAGTTTAATTTGTTGTATTTCAATCGTGAACTTTATGTATACTATCAAACCGCTCAACCCGCCCAATCCGCCTCAACCCGCAAGGGTTGGGTTGTGTTGGGTTATAATTTTGAATGGGTTAGGCTGGGTTGAGATTTTCCAAACTGCCATAATTGGGTTGGGTTGTAAAAATGTCAAAAACCGCTCAACCCAACTCGCGTACACCCCTACTTGGGATCAGGGTCCGATAGGGATCAATGACCAATTAGTTTGATGGTCTTGAATCGGTTACAAGTTTTATGAAATTTTAAATCCGGTTTGATATAGGATCAGATACGTATTGGGCTAAATTTCAATTTCTTAAAGTTTTAA
The DNA here is from genome assembly GCA_033807775.1 of Saussurea involucrata. Classification (NCBI taxonomy): domain Eukaryota; kingdom Viridiplantae; phylum Streptophyta; class Magnoliopsida; order Asterales; family Asteraceae; genus Saussurea; species Saussurea involucrata. The sequence continues at coordinate 6,491,182 of CM066317.1, forward strand.
AAATTATAATACAAAATTTAAAGATCTTTTTAAGTTATTTTTCTTCCAAAATTTCAAGATTTTTACAAGTAAATGTATTATTTAAAGTGTATTTCAATACTAAATTCCAAAAATGGTAATTATAAAATAATTTTAATCGGTGTAGGCCTAAAACTGGTTATCAAGTCTAGGATCAATTGTAGAATTTTTGTCGAGATGGGGACCGATCGGGCCGGGTTTCAAGGGACCAATTTGGGACTGTCTTAGTCCAAGGCCCGCTTTTGGCCATCTCTAGAGTACATATATACAATGAGTGTTTTTTGGTCCGGTACTTTTGTGCTTGGTGCTAGGCTGCTAGCCCAAAAAACAACCTTGTTATTTTATTTAAGAAATTGTTATGTTTTTGACAAGTTATTCACATTATGACTAAGGGTGCGTTTGGTTCGTCGGATTCCGCCAGAATTGGAATTGTCAATTCTGTTGACCAAATTCCATTGCCATGTTTGGTTGCTGATGGAATGGAATTGAATTCCAAACATTCCTTCAAATGTGGATTTGATCATTCTTTCACAAATCAGATGAAATTGAAATCCATTCCAACCAATATTTTAAAAATAACAAAAATACCTTGTTAAACATAAAACCCTTGTTGCTGGAACTCAAGTTCGTTTGCAACTCCATGTCTGCAACTCCATCGATTGAAGACTTGTTTGCTTTTTCACCGATCGATTTCTTCGCCATAAACTCTTTCACCGATCGAATGATATTATGCTTCTTCACCAATCGATTACTTCGTCTGGAACTCCTTCACAATTCAAGGATTAGTTTTTCTGTCGATTTGTTTCTCCATTGGGGTTCTCAATTTTTAATCGATTGTGGGATGCGATGGGGAAAAAGAATGGAAAAGAGAGGAGGGGGTGCTGCGATGGAGAAGAAGAATGGAAAAGGGAGGATGGGTGTTGCGATGGGGAAGACAAAGGGAGAAGAGAGGACGGCGAGAGATGGCAACTAGGTCAAAAAAATGGGGAGAGGATGAGAGAGATAGGTCCTGCGGTGGAGAAGACAAAGGGATAAGGAAAGTAGGAAATTGGTTAATTTTTTCTTTATTGATAATTCAATTACTAAATGTGAAAATAAATTGATAAAAACAATGATAAATTACATTTTTTCTCATTAAATGTTAATTTTATAATTATGTATACTTAAAAAAATAAAATTAAAGAAAGAGTATTTTTGTCATTTATCATAATTCCATTTCGATTCCATTACGAACCAAACAAACAGATTTCAAGATTACATTTCATTTCTTGTCAACCAAACAGTTGGTCAAACCTAATAACATTCCATTCTAATTCCTTCCAGATTTCAATTCCTTTGACGAGTTCTATTCCTGCAGAAATCATTCTGCGAACCAAACACACCCTAAGATTCTAAGACCGGACATGAATCAATCTTCTTCTTCTAACTAAAATAGTTGTGATCATGCGCTATATATCTTCTAAAATGAAAAAAAAAACTTATTTTGTCAAATAATTTGAATGTCTGCAGCATATTTCTTTGTTCTGACAAAGTAATCTGAACTTTCGAGATTTCAAAAGATAGTCATTATGAGAGACGTTGATTGAGCCTGTTGGTCCCAGCTATTGAGTAGCAATGGTAACAAGTATTGTAGAGGGGGGGTTGAATACAATCCATAAACTTGCACAGGACTTCCTCATTATCATACATGCGACCCAACAGTTTAAGATCATTAAGAAGACTGTTAAAGCGATTATAGTAGTCTGAAAGAGATTCTCCTTTCTCATAAGAGAAGAGTTCATATTTTCTAACAAGAGCAATCTTTCTGCTCTTTTTCACTTCAGACGTACCTTCATAAAGAACACACAGAGTGGACCACATTTCCTTAGCAGTAGAAAAGTTCACAAGAGAATGATAAACTTCATCAGGCAAAGAAAGGGCAATGATAGCTCTGACTTTAGTGTCAAGAGCTACAAGACGCTTATCTTTGTCATTGTACTTACTGGGGTCCTTTACAATGTATCTCCCAGTAGCAGGTGTTCGTTCTTCCTCATCAGAAGAAGACTCATTACCATCCTCATGTTTATTTTTGGCATTATAACGATCCCAAACTCTAGGGACAAGAGGTCCTTCATGGAGTATGGAGGGATATCTGCTGTCAACTCCTTCTAGAAAGAGCATCATACGACTTTTCCACATAGAGAAGTTATTAGGGTTAAACTTTGGTGGTTCGGCTATGGAGCCATTGTCGTATGATCCAGCATTAGAGTTTTGAGAAGAAACATTGTTCAAGGAAGAAGATGAAGCCATTGCAGATCAAGTTTATTAGATTAAACTGACCTGCTCTGATACCACTTGTTGGTCCAGCTATTGAGTAGCAAGTATTGTAGAAGGGGGGGTTGAATACAATACACAAAATTTTTCACTTAACTTAATTTTTTTATTGAAAAACTTCAAATAAGAATTACACACAGAAACTATTGATTGTTGCATAACAGAACAGATAAATCAGTTCAAACAATCTTACACACAGACACACAGAGAATAAGAACAATTGTAAAACACTTAGTACAAACAATGAACTTTTGAGAGAGGAGAGAAATGCCAGCACTTGAGAGCTTGGAGAGTCTGTAATCTGGTGAGGTTGCAAGGAAGAAGAAGACCTCTTTATATAGTGCCTCATGCATTAAATGCATGGACACTTGTCAAGCAGAGCTTGGAAGGCAGGATGGAAGCAGGTCTTCTGAAAAGTACCGGGATGTACTTTTGTCTTTACACATTTGTCTTGAAGCGTTGACCTGTAGGTTGAAGTTGAACTTTCTTGAAAGAGATAAGAAATCCAAAGAACCTTTTTCTGATCCTCGGATTATGTCTCTGTCATTGCAAGATATCCCAAATATATTTTGCAGATAAAGTGGAATATACCTGTTGTAAACTGTTGGCCTAGGATCTCTTTGAAGATATCTTCAAGAATTCTTTCTTAAAGAATTCTCTGCCGATCATGTCTTCAACATATCCTGCCGATCATGTCTTCAACATCTTCAAGTGATTCTGCCGATCATGTCTTCAACATTATCCTTGCTCTTCAAGTTTACTGGCCTAAGACCTTAGGAAGTCCCAAGTAGCAGCTTAATCTTTGGTTGAGAAGTCTATCTTCAATCCGCTTTGAAGATATACTTCTACTTTGTTTCTTCGGTTGATCTTCGACTTCACCGAACATTTTGTGTTACATAATTAAGCTGTTTGTAAAGAACCTAAAAAGTATTCTAACTATGAAATGTGTAAAATGAAAGAGTGGAGGTCATCTTTAAATCCTAAGTGACCCAACAGAGCCCAATTTGTTCATGGTCGGGCAAACAATGGTTTCAAAACGGGGAACCGATTTGGACCCAAAAGCCTAGACTAAATATTGTTAGTATGTGGAATTGAACGATGAATTTTGATCAAACTTAACTAAAGAGTTTGTGTTTATGTTATGTTGTAACAATGATTTAAGGTATTATTGTTGTAGTAACATGTAAGTAGATATTATATGTAGTGGTGGATTTGGTACAGTATCAAGTTTTTTTTCTTCTCGATATCATGTACCAATAAATTATAATTGGTATGCAAAATTTTATACTGTGTACCAATCAATTGTACTTGGTATCAATATTTTTTCGGTTGGGACATGTTGCGACTTGTTTTGTACCAACTTCAAATTACATATATGAAAACCTGACATCTTATTCAAATTTTGTGCTTCTATGTTACACATATGATTAAGGGTGTTTAATTATAAGGAATAAAACATCTAGATGTTCAAACAAAATAGTTAAAAGTTATGATATTTAATTATCAATATATTAAAAAAATACAAAAACTAATAAATAGTTAAATAAGTCAATATCATGATACTATAACGTAACAATTAAATTTATATATTTAATTATGTACCATCAATCGAGTGCAGTTAATACCAATAAGTTAGGTATCTATTTAACGATATTGTTGCTCTTATTTTCACATCTTTTTACTAATAACGCTAGCTGGAAACGTATAACAGCATCTCCAACAGTTTTTCCATTTTGAAGAAAATGAAGAATATGAGGATTTTGGTTTTTTTTTGTTCAAACAGTTTCTCCAAAACTATCTCCAAAATGGAGAAAGTATGAGAGAATAAAATTTTCTTCAAATATGGGGTTAACCCCAAAAAAGATTACCAAGTGAAATGACCAATAGAAATATTTGAAAAATAATATTTAAAGAGAGAAATAATATTTTAATAAATGAATACAATATTTTAATACTATAATCATTGTTTTTTTTTCAAAATGGAGAATATGTTAGAGATGAATGTAATTTTTTTCTTTTGAGATTTTAAATTTTGGTTCTCCATTTTAGAGAAGGTGTCGGAGATGCTCTAGACTTGATTTTAGTTTTATAAAAGAAGATGATTAATATATGTTTGTTTTTGTCTTTAACAAACCAATTATATGCATATAATATATTTGTGGAAAGCATGAATAATACATTATAAGAGAAACAAATTATTACATGAAAGATAACGAATCTTTATTTTATCTTATTTATTTTATTTTGTCTTCTGAATACCGCATCTAGATTCCAACAAAATAATTTGGATAGCTTTTTTCTTTAAGGATATATTGTTTATTGGGAATTTAATTAAAATACACAAAGTTTCGCTCTGACTTATCAAAATACTCATTTTCTCTCTGATTTTATCAAAATACCCATTTTTTCCACGAAATGGGTCCGCGATCGCGGGCTAGAGCTACGTGTCATCCCTGCTGGGCCAAAGTGTCCCGCGGAGCCCCCCAACTATGCCCACAGTGACACTTTTGGTCCCTCCCCACGGTGGTTGTCCGCGATAGGTCCGCGGTGGGCAAAAAAATTACATTTTTGGTCATTTTTTGCACGAATCTTTGCATGTTTTACTAGTTTTTTTCACAATTATTGTACTTTGAAGACCAGTTTGTGGTTGAAATTCATTGGCATTTTTGAGATTTCATCCATAAATATCAGTAATATGCAATCCATAATTCACACTCATTCCATCCTTCTTTCTTGCTTTCTTTCACTTGCTTTCTTTCTTGCTTTCTTTCTTTTTTCCTTTCTTCAGTAAACAAATGACATCGTCATCTAAACCATCGTCTACACCTGAAAGAATGCCACCTAAACTCCAGAAGGCGATAGCAGCAAAGGAAAAGGAGATAGACCAACTGACAGAAGAGTGGAAACAGATGATCGCCAGGAAGAATGTCCACGTGACAAGGATCGAAGTGGAAGAAAAGGAGATCAAAAGGATGAAAGGGGATATAAAAGAGAGGGAGGCTCGTATTCGTCGAGAAAAAGAAGACATTCACCACATTACGCAAGACTTCGCAATTCTTCAAGCGAAGATAAGCGACAAGCAAAGTTGGATTGATCAAACTAAAGCAATTTTTCAGTAGGTGGTGGTACGGGTGTTGCTTTAGTACTTTGTTGTTTATGTGTTGTTGTTTATGTGTTGTTGTTTATGTGTTGTTGTTTTGTACTTTTCGGGTTCGACATTGTTGTTTCGTTCCTTTCCTGTTTGTATGTTGTTGTTTAATTTGTCATGAATAAATGTCTTTAATTTGTCTGAAAAGTAGTGTTTAAGTAGTCTGAAATTTGTCTAAAAAGTGGTTCATATTAAAAATACAACTCATAGATGTTATACAAGATTATTTCATAACAAACACATACTAATCAATACAGTACAAAATTATCCAAATTTGAGGCTACGGCTAGACGATGGTTTGGTTTTTGATAATCCGGGTCGACTTCTTACTGCACTTAGGTCCCTGTCTTTGCTCTAACACAACTTAGGTCCCTGTCAACGCTATCATATGATATAGTTCTATATAACCATTACTATTCTCTCCATTTAGACTACTACCATTATGATCATCATCCCATGTTCTGTTTCAAGTACCTTTCAAAAGATAACTGGTCCCAATCAAGGGAAATCAATGTTCAGATCAACATACATAAGTTATGTTTGATAAATTACAACGCACTAAACATACAATATTTATCGTCCCAATCAAGGGAAATCAACGTTCAGATCAACGGTATCATATGATATAGTTCCATGTGGTTCAAGCTCCGACGGGCCCGCGGTGTTACTTAGTTGACTGCTTGTGCGTCTACTCCTTGGCACGGTTGAAGGGGAGGGATTTGAACACTCTCCACGAGTATGTCCTACGCATTGGCACCGAGTACATTTTCGTTGTATCAAACCTTCACCACGTGATGGACGTCGGTTGTTCTTTCTCGTTCTCCCGGCTCTGTTCTTATCGTTTAAAGGTGGATAACATGGCGGAAGGGGGTCGGGTGGATACACCCATGCTTCAGGGGGTCCAGTTGGATTTATTACCTCTGCGTATGTTCTCCGGTAAGTTTCGGACGTGAAAAAAGTTACAGCCAAGTCGCTGCAATCTCTACGACCCGTATGTCTTGCCGCAGCGATGGCATGGCCGCACGGTAACCCAAAATTTTGCCATTGGAAACAGGAACAAACATGGTCGGTCATATGGACAGTCGCGTGAAGATGGTTATCTTGAACCTCGTACCTCCCATACCCGATTTCGCTTACCCTCCATGTCCACGCGAGACGCGCCCTGAAGAGAACTATCTCCTCCGCCGCTGGTGTGAGTCTATTTTGCAGCTCAGCTCCTTTTCGGCGTCGAAGTTGGTACCACTCTTGTTGAAAGCTCTGAAAGTAGTCCATAAGAGTAACAATCGAACATCTACGCGCAAAACGGGAGAGTGCATTCACAGACTCTGCACTATTAGAGGTCAGAATGTCATACCGTTGTGCAGGAAAATGGGCCGCGGACCACCTATCCGGTCCAACATCATCCATGACTTTGGCTGCTTTGTCTGCACTAACTCGTAGAAGATTCATGTACCGGTTAAACTCCTGATCCGTATATGCTCTGCATGCCGCCCAGTAGATATCTTTGTAGGTGGTAATACGTTTGTCCTGGGTTTTGGCGTTCATCTCCAAATGTCGACAACATAAGGCGCGAGGGGCGTTTGGGTACATGGCAGAGATTGCGGCGCTTATGGAAGGAGCCGTGTCGGACCTAAACACCAACCCTTGCGGGTCTCCGATAGCTTGTCTCAACATGGACAGAAAGCAAGTCCACTCGTCCCCAGTTTCGAACTTGCCTACTCTGAAAGCTACTGGAACGATGGAGTTATCCCCGTCCATGGCAACCGCCCGGAACATCATACCCAAGTAAGGGCCCTTTAAATGGGCAGCGTCTATTACGAGGACACGACACAGATTTGCCACAAATGTGCGGATCTGCAAAAACGTAGGTGGTTTCCCTTTGTAAATGTTATAGTTTATAATGTGTATACATATGACGTGTTAAAATACGTACCGCGGGTCCAAGGGCCATGAAGCACATCTCAAACCGTCCATGTGAATCGGTCCTTAGCTGGGTGATAGTACCTAGATTCTGCAGCTGCAAATTATATAAATATGCTGGGAGTCGTTCATACGACTCCTCGAACGTGCCTCTCACTAATAGCAGTGCCCTGCATCGCGCACGCCAAGCTTGGTGGTAACCAATCGTGACGCCGAACTGCTGGTGTACATCGTCCATGATGTCCTTTGGACGCAATGACCTGCTAGCATCAAGAAATTTGCCTTTCAATATCGCACCCAAAGTCCTTTTGGTGGCTTGTTTGTGGTTGGGATTCAGTTGCGTCCTCGAACAAGTGTGTACGTCGTGCAACTTTCTAATAAGTAACGCCCCTCCTTTCTCTCCCGCGGGAATCGCGTACATCCTCCACTTGCAGTTTTCTCTCGTACATTCAACTACGTATCTGCCTTTGTCGGATCTCGGCGTGTGACTTTCGAAACCCTCTTCCATGAACTTAAGTCCGACCTTACTTGCCAAGTGATCCTTCGAATCAAATATCTGACCTACTTTTAACCTTAAACTGCGATTATAAGGTGTAGGTTCGTAGGTTTGTGTATGGGTATTCTGGTCTGGAATAATAGGGGGCATATCAAAATAGTCATTTAACTGACTAAATGATTTATTGCTAGGGGTATATTCTTCGTGATCATCACTATCGGTATCTGATCTGTCTATATCAGCATTACCCGTTTTGAAAACATAGGTTTCGTCATCAGCAACTCCAGCACAGCGTCCTTATTGTGGTTGTAGTTGTTGCGTCTCCGGAACATAATCAGGAATACAGTCGTTAAGACCATATGCATGATCCAAATGAACTGTTGGGCCATGGGACGGCTGAAATTGAGAATCAGGCTGCTCCATTTAGAGGTCTTCGTCATCAGCGTCGTCATCACCTTCGTCGTCACCGTCGTCGTCACCGTCGTCATCACCTTCGTCATCGTCTTCGTCGCACACCGAGGATTCGGCATACACAAAAAGTAATGGTGGTCTTTCTGATTCGGCTGCAAAGTGCAGAAAACCAGAGATATCCCCATCGTTGGATAACTCCACAAATGACCCATCACCATTCTTAAACACTAACTTGCAAACAGCAGAAGGGTTGATTCCACATTTTTGCATGCGTATGCAACAAACTTCTGATAAGTATAGTTTACTGACAATTTTACACCATGCTTAGATTTATAAGCAAAATTCCACTCAATGTTGTCTTGCACCCATTCACCATCGAAATAGAAAAATAGCTTAGCTTTTGCAACAGATGAACTCATTTTTTCAGTAGTATCTCAAAAACAAAATACTGAAGAAAGAAAGCAAGAAAGAAGTATGGAATGGTAGTGAATTATGGATTGCATTTTACTGATATTTATGGATGAAACAACCAACATTGATGAAATAACCAACATAAATTGCAACCACAAATTGGTATTCCAAGTACAATGATTCAACATTGATGAAACAAGCCAGTGAATTTCAACCACAAACTGGTCTTTAACGTACAATAATTGTGGAAAAAAAACAGTAAAAACATGCAAAGATTCGTGCAAAACAGGACCAAAAATGTAATTTTTTTTGCCCATAGCGGACAACCACCTCGGGGAGGGACCAAAAGTGTAATACCCCGGGTAAGTTCGTTAGTTAAAAGTTAGTTCCGTTAAAATTATTTGAGTTTATAATTAATGTTTAGGGTGAATTTAGGTTAAATTAGGAGTTAGGGGTATATTGGATCATTAAGGGATAGTATAGGGTTTAAAGGGTAAAAATGGGTTAGATATTATCCCTTAGTTTAATCTGAAAAATGCAATCAGCAGATATTATCTTGAAAAGCAATTTGGTGTGTATGTGTTTTGGAAGAAAAGAAGAAAGAAAGAAAAGCTAGCTTAAGAGATCATTTGGTGTACTTGGAAGAGATTATAGGTATGTCTCCTTTACAAATTATGTTTGTAAATGTTGTTAGGAAGTTTCTGTCGGATTAAAATCATCAAAATCGATCTGGTGTAAATCACAGTCGGATTCTGGGTAGAAATAGGGCAAAACGTCAGAGGTGTCCGGACACTATGAATGTGTCCGGATGGTTTTGTTGGAGGTATCCGGGTAGTTCTTTGATGGTACCCGGGTAATTCTTTGTTGGTGTCCGGACAAGTCTTTTATCCGGGTAAGTTCCTTTTCCTATGTTGTCCGGGTAACTTGTGGTATCCGGATGACGTCCGGAAAAGTCCTGATTGTCCGGAAAAGTAGTGTTGTCCGGGTAACTTGTGGTATCCGGATACTTTAGCTGTTTGGTTATTTTTAACTAGTTTTTGAATGAGGGCTGAATAAGGTTTTCTGAAAATTTTCTAGGGGCGCTGCCCCAGACCCCGCAAGGGCGTTGCCCCTTGACCCCATCCGCTAACCGGGTAGCGAAACCCCCGTGTTAAGTCGCCTTAGGGGAACATTTGAGGATTTGAGTTCTTTAGAGTTCTTAGCCTTAGTAAGACTTATGTGTTTTATGTGGTAAAGAGATATCTGTATCTATGTGTTACAGATCCTGTGAATTCTGGGTAAAGGACTGAACCTGTTTAGAAGGCTTGGAAACGTGTTGATAAGCAATCAGGTGAGTTTTGCTTTGAAAACACTTTGTTAGGACAACCTTAAGGGGGGTAAAGGTTGTATTTAAAAATATTTCACAAATAAAAATTCTCTTATCAAAATCAACAATAAATATTGCATGCACAACAAATATATAAATAAAATTAAGTGCACAACGGGAATATAAAGAGATAAGGGTAGAGAATGTTGATACCGACACCGAGATTTAAAGTGGTTCACCACCAACTGGCTGGCTAGTCCACTTGCCGAGACACTTCTCGACACACTGATTCACTATAAGTGTTCTTTATGGTAGAACACAAACCTTGATACAATGATAATAAAATCTCTTGCTTTTGCTCGAGAACGTGAATCACTCACACTATTCAAATACTTACAAGAGAATATATCTCACAATATTAATCACTCTTGTATAAGTATAACACTTGGATTTGTGAGAGGTTGATCACTCAAAAATTATAACTTGAATAAGTTATTAAATGAGATGAGGAGCTGAGTAATCTTTTTAGAAGCTGGGTATTCAATGTCTGCTTTTTCTTGTTATAAATGCTGAGAAGCTGCATGTATTTAAGCTGGACGTGGCAACGGTCAAAAGCTCACCGCGGTATACCGCCTATATGGGCGCGGTATACCGCCCAGAAAAAGTGATCCTGACAAAAAGGAGAGTCAACCTGCAAAGCCTGCAAAACGGTGTAGCAGAGCCGCGGTATACCGCCATACACCACGCGGTATACCGCCTGACAAAGTGGCTGACAGCAGGAAGGTCAACCTGCAAGAACCTGCCATACGTAACAGAGCCGCGGTATACCGCCGAGCATCACGCGGTATACCGCCTGAAAAAGGTGTCTGCGTCAGGAGCGACCATAGCTTAAAAAGGCAACTGAATTCTTTTTGTTTTATTCCAAAAAAGTCAACATTCTTAAATTAATTTAAATCAAAGATTTAAAAATAGTGTTGGGTTAGGTTTTTTAAAATATCCAAGTGGTATATTATTTTAGGGTGTTTATTATTATGAGATATATGATGACGTAAACACCAGTCTTGGACTCTTCAGATAAAATCTTCATGTTGTCCAATTAACTGCACACTTGGATAAAATTGTTAGAGAAACAATAATACGGTGTGTTTGTAATCATCAAAATAAATGTATAAAATATATAGAGATGTGGTACACTTGCACCAACAATCTCCCCCTTTTTGATGATGACAAACACAACCGCTAAACACGAGAGCATACTCGGTTTCTCTCCCCCTTTTGTCGAAGCAAAAAGGGTTAAGAAAGACGCTATGCTCCCCCTCGAGAGATGCTCCCCCTCAAAATATGCATATAATTGAGAGTAGCATTATCTCATGGGTTATACTCAAGCATGCCTAAACCAAGTCTTAATTTAAAGAATGATTTTTTGTTTAGGGCTTTAGTAAAAATATCGGCCAAATTGTCTTCGGAATCAACTTTTTCAAGCACGATGTGGCCTTTTTGAACATTATCTCGTAGAAAATGATGTCGCAACTCAATATGTTTGGTACGAGAATGTAAAACGGGATTTTTACTTAGGTTTATAGCACTTGAGTTATCACACATAATTGGAATTTTGGATTGACGTACCTCAAAGTCGGTAAGTGTGTGCTTCATCCATAGAACTTGAGCACACGCTCTCGCGGCGGCTACATATTCTGCTTCGGTAGTGGATAAGGCTACGGAATGTTGTTTCTTGGAAAACCAAGACACAAGCGAGAGACCTATAAAGGCACATACTCCACTAGTGCTTTTTCGATCAACCATCGAGCCACCAAGATCGGAATCGGTGAAGCATGTTACTTCTAGCTCGGGTTGTTTTGGATACCATAGTCCAAGATTCGTAGTACCTCTAAGATATCTAAAAATACGCTTGACGGCTTCATAGTGAGATTGTTTAGGCGAAGATTGAAAACGAGCACATAAACACACACTATACATGATATCAGGTCTACTAGCAGTTAAATACAATAAGCTACCAATCATGCCACGATAAATCTTTTCATTAAAATCGGTTCCCTCTTCGTCACTAGATAATTTTAGATTAGTGGTCATCGGAGTTTCAACAGGTTTGACATTTTCAAAATTAAACTTTTTCAACATGTCTTTGCAGTATTTTGATTGACTTATAAAAGTACCATTTTCACTTTGTTTTATTTGCAATCCTAAGAAGAATTTTAATTCTCCCATCATGCTCATTTCAAATTCACTAGTCATTTTTGTAGCAAATTCATTACAAAGATTTTCATTTGTAGAACCAAAAATAATATCATCAACATACACTTGCACAACCACAATATCATTTTGAGCATACTTGACAAACAAAGTATTATCTATTTTACCCATAATATAACCACTTGTAATTAAAAAAGATTTTAATCTATCATACCACGCACGCGGAGCTTGCTTTAAACCATAAAGCGCCTTTTTTAATTTATAAACATGCGTCGGATTTTCAAAATTTTCAAAGCCGGGAGGTTGGGAAACATATACCTCCTCATTTATAAAACCATTTAGGAAAGCACTTTTGACATCCATTTGATATAATTTAAAATTTTTAGCATTTGCAAAAGCGAGAAGCATTCGAATAGACTCTAACCTTGCAACTGGTGCAAAGGTTTCATCATAATCGATACCTTCTTGTTGATTGTACCCCTTGGCAACTAAACGTGCCTTGTTTCGGGTGACTTCACCGTTTTCGTCTACCTTGTTACGAAAGACCCATCGTGTGCCAATAATGGTTTGACCGCTAGGGCAAGGAACTAAGTCCCACACATCATTCCTAGTAAACTGGTTTAACTCTTCTTGCATGGCCATTATCCAATCCTCATCACCTAAAGCTTCTTCTATGTTTTTAGGTTCAATGGCTGAGATAAAGGCGTGAAAGGCACAAAGGGTATGGATTTGTGATCTAGTCGTTCTTTGGTTTAGGTCACCTATGATTTGATCTACGGGATGGCCTCTAGATGTTCTAAGGTTAGGATCATCTACTCCTTGTGGAACATAACATGGAGGGGCATCACTAGATTCTACATTGTTTGTAAGAGATTGGGTACCTAAGTCCAAGGTTCTAAGATGTTGGGCTAGTGCATCTCCTTCACAACCATTATCATTTACTAAGGGTGCACTAGGTTTAGGAGGACTTTCATCAAAGCTTACATTTAGGGATTCTTCTACAACCATGGTCTCTTTATTAAGGACTCTATAGGCTTTGCTATTCCAAGAATAACCAAGGAATACTCCCTCATAGGCTTTTGGGTCAAATTTGGTCAAATAAGATTTGGTGTCTAAAATAAAACATTTACAACCAAATACCTTAAGATGGGCTAAGGAAGGCTTTCTACCACGTAGGATCTCATAAGGGGTCTTATTTAGGATACTCCTAATTAGCACACGATTGAGGACATAGGTCGCGGTAGCTACGGCATCACACCAAAACTTTTGGGGAACTTGATGTTCATTAAGCATAGTCCTACTCATTTCTTGTAGGGTTCTATTTTTCCTCTCCACAACCCCATTAGATTGAGGAGTGCGAGGAGCAGAAAAATTGTGCGTTATACCATATTTGTCGCAAAACGCACCAAATTGAGTTTCATTATCGAATTCGCGTCCATGGTCCGTACGAATCGAAACAATCGTGCAACCTTGTTGGTTTTGAATTCGTTTTCCCAAAATCTTAAATTTTTGAAAAGCTTCATTTTTATGTTTTAAAAATAAAGTCCACGTATATCGGGAAAAATCATCTACAATTACTAGAGTGTAATAATTTCCTCCAAAACTTTGAATGGCCATAGGGCCAAAAAGATCCATGTGTAAAAGTTCTAAGACTCTTTTAGTTGAAATCACATTTTTTGATTTATGAGAAACATGAGTTTGTTTGCCGACACGACATGCATCACAAAAATGATTATCAAATTTTAATTTTGGAAGGTCACTCACAAGCTCCTTATTTTTCAAATTTTGAATTAATCTAAGGTTAGCGTGACCTAAACGTCTATGCCACAAAGTCGAATTATCATATACGGAAGATAAACAAACATTTTCATTTACATCAGTTTTACAAACATAAAGATTTCCTTTTATAACCCCATTCAAAAGAACTTTACCATTTTTCAGAATTTTGCAAGAGTTTTCTTCAAAAACAACAATTATACCATTTTTGCACAGTTGACGAACACTTAGCAAGTTAAATTTCAAATTATCAACATGCGTAACATCTAAAAAAGTAACATTGTTGCAAGAAATTGTACCTTTCCCAATTACCTTTCCTTTGGAGTTTCCTCCAAATATTACTAGTCCACCATCACATGACTCATATGATGAAAAAAGATTATGGTTTCCGGTCATGTGACGTGTGCATCCACTATCAAGAATCCAATCCATATCAAGATTTATCTACAACATTTAAAGTACAACTTTTATGGTCCCCACATCTTATGGGTCCTTTGAAAGTTAGCATAGAAAACCACATATAATAATACATATATTTTCACAAAAATATACAGACAAGAAAATTATTTACTCAACCCTTTTCGGTAGCTCTACTTGGAAGCGACCAGGAAAGACGGTGAGGGTGGTAAGCGCGAAGGCACTTTAAAAACCGACCTCATTAGAATTCGAAGAATTCGCCTTTATCTTTCCTAGACACCGTATCCAAATAGGTGAGCCTATTCGGAGTTGATTCATAATTTTCAAACACAGAATATATATATATATGTATATAATATATATATACAAAAAAAATTTAAAACCATAAACGCATGCCACCGGGATTATCAACACTAAAGGAGCCTTTAGGAATCCACTTTGGTACCATTTTAATTTTACGATCATATTTATCAAAGACGTAAAAAGGAGCATGCATATTCACACTATTTTTTGGTCTAGAAAATTTACTATTATACATGCATGCATAAGATTTCCTAGACTTATAATTCACATTATTTATGTTGGACATATATGAGGATTTTTGCACATACGGTTTTCTCATTTCAACATTTTTAGGTGGTTCAAAATATCTTTTGATAGGCATACATAAGCACTTATCTTTACACATATCGGAACCAACGCCTTTTCTACAATGAGTGCTATTTGACATATTTAACATTTTAAGCACTTTCTCATTGCTACTTTGAAAGGCATGTGCTAACAACTTATCTTTTTCATGTTTATCACATTTTTCTTTTAAACATGCATTTTCCTTTTTAAGCACATCACAATTAGCACATAAATCATTTTCAACTATTCTTTTCTCAAGGCATGCAATTTCTTTATTTAAAATGTCACAAGAATTGCAAACATATTTTTCACTTAATTTATTTTCTAAATTTATGATTTTTTCATTATCGCATGCAATTTTTTGTTTGCTATCATGAATTTCCTTTTTACTTAATAATAATTCTTCCTTTAGTTTTGCGTTCTCATCTTTATAATTATTTGTAAGCATAACCATTTTTTGAAAGGCATCATTTAACATATCAAGATCATCATCATCATTACATTCATCATCGCTAGAGTAATTTGAGTAACACGAGTTTACCTCATCGTCGCCTTCCGCCATGAGACAGGTGGCTTCATACTCATTTTCATCTTCACTTGCGCTCCACGCGCCTCCAACGAAGGCTTTCTCCTTCTTGATTTTAGGTTTATTTCTTTTTGGACACTCGTTGGCATAGTGATCCTTGTCTCCACATGAGTAGCAAAAGCCCTTCTTTTTCTTGGCTTCTTCATCATCGCTTGATTCGCCATTTTTATTCATTTTGTCGTTCCGTTTATGGAACTTTCGGCTTCGGTTTTCTCCACCACGGCGATAATCTCCTTTTCTTTGAAACCTATCATTTCTTGAAAACTTTTTGTTAGCTAAAAATTTAGAAAAATTTCTTACCAACATGGCTACATCGTCAAGATGTTCGGGTTGATCCTTTGAGGAGCTAGCTTTCTCCTTCTTTTTCTTCTTCTCCTTCTCGTCACTTGAAGTTGAAGCTTTAAGTGCCAACGATTTCTTTTTATCATGCTCCCGATCTTTGTTCCTTTTTAGTGCAATTTCATGCACTTTGAGATTTCCAATGAGATCATCTAATTTCATCATTGAGAGGTCACGGGAGTCTTCCAACGATGTGATTTTCGGCATCCACTCCGGAGGAAGCGCTCGAAGAATTTTTCGTACGTAATCTTCGTTTGGATAAGTTCTACCAAGACCTTTCAAGCTCACCATGATAAGGTTAAAACGTTTAAACATTGAGTCGATTGACTCATCTTTTAACATCTCAAACATTTCATAATCATGTACAAGAATATTTATTTTTGAGCTTTTGACTTGAGAATTTCCTCTATGAGTGTTATTTAGATTTTCCCAAATATCGTGAGCAGTTTCACAAGAATAAACACGTTCAATCTCATCTTTAGTAAGTGCCGAAAAAAGAATATTTTTAGCTTCAAAATTTAAGCAAACCCAAGCATCCTCAGCGGCGGACCATTCCGCTACTGGTTTTTCACTAATTACTCCATCTTTGGTTTTGGTGGGTTTATAATCTCCATTTTTAATAATGTCCCAAATTTTTCGACTTTTGCCACGAACGTAGCATTCAAAAAGATTTGCCCAAAGACCAAAATTTTCGGTGTCAATTTGCGGAATTTTTGTAGAAATAATTCCCTCAGAGGTTGCCATTTAAAATAGGAACAAGTTTTAAAAATACAACGATTTTTAAAAAAAAAAACTTGCAACCTGCTCTGATACCAATTGTTAGGACAACCTTAAGGGGGGTAAAGGTTGTATTTAAAAATATTTCACAAATAAAATTCTCTTATCAAAATCAACAATAAATATTGCATGCACAGCAAATATATAAATAAAATTAAGTGCACAACGGGAATATAAAGAGATAAGGGTAGAGAATGTTGATACCGACACCGAGATTTAAAGTGGTTCACCACCAACTGGCTGGCTAGTCCACTTGCCGAGACACTTCTCGACACACTGATTCACTATAAGTGTTCTTTATGGTAGAACACAAACCTTGATACAATGATAATAAAATCTCTTGCTTTTGCTCGAGAACGTGAATCACTCACACTATTCAAATACTTACAAGAGAATATATCTCACAATATTAATCACTCTTGTATAAGTATAACACTTGGATTTGTGAGAGGTTGATCACTCAAAAATTATAACTTGAATAAGTTATTAAATGAGATGAGGAGCTGAGTAATCTTTTTAGAAGCTGGGTATTCAATGTCTGCTTTTTCTTGTTATAAATGCTGAGAAGCTGCATGTATTTAAGCTGGACGTGGCAACGGTCAAAAGCTCACCGCGGTATACCGCCTATATGGGCGCGGTATACCGCCCAGAAAAAGTGATCCTGACAAAAAGGAGAGTCAACCTGCAAAGCCTGCAAAACGGTGTAGCAGAGCCGCGGTATACCGCCATACACCACGCGGTATACCGCCTGACAAAGTGGCTGACAGCAGGAAGGTCAACCTGCAAGAACCTGCCATACGTAACAGAGCCGCGGTATACCGCCGAGCATCACGCGGTATACCGCCTGAAAAAGGTGTCTGCGTCAGGAGCGACCATAGCTTAAAAAGGCAACTGAATTCTTTTTGTTTTATTCCAAAAAAGTCAACATTCTTAAATTAATTTAAATCAAAGATTTAAAAATAGTGTTGGGTTAGGTTTTTTAAAATATCCAAGTGGTATATTATTTTAGGGTGTTTATTATTATGAGATATATGATGACGTAAACACCAGTCTTGGACTCTTCAGATAAAATCTTCATGTTGTCCAATTAACTGCACACTTGGATAAAATTGTTAGAGAAACAATAATACGGTGTGTTTGTAATCATCAAAATAAATGTATAAAATATATAGAGATGTGGTACACTTGCACCAACACACTTTTTTAACTGGAATACATATATCTGTGGAATTGAGAGTGAAATTATTGATAATTATGTGCTCGAAGGTGAATTATAATATAGTGAGATATTATATTTACATGTGTATTATAAATGTGTTATAATACGTTGGCCGGGTTTAAGACCGGTGTGATTGGCTATAGAACTTGTATAGCGTTGTTTGGCTGTAGATGTTGTGCAGCGTTGTATTTTATTAGCTGGCTTGCTACCACTAATATGGCCAGGAAGAAATGAGAAAGGAAGGTATATGATGTGTGAGTTCAATTGGATATGTGTAATTATGTGCGTGATTTATATGAATAAAGTTTATATAAATGGTTTTAAACTAACAGGGGTTTCTCACTTAGACCATCAGGTCTAACCCTCATTTTGTTTTAAAAATATGTATTCCAGGTGGCGGATCAAGTAAGGGCAAGCAAATAGAGTACGAATTGGAAGGCTAGTGAGAAGGACTATAAGATGAAGCTTTTGACTTATTTAGTAGTTGTATTGGAATGTTAAATGTTATGTATGTAAATAGTACAAGGATTGTATTTCAAATGTTTTCTTTCTATTGTAAAAGACTTCTGGACCGTACTTGAAATGTGAAGTTTGTTTGTTATATCTATTTGTGTTATATTGCATGTTATGTTGTGTATATGGGATATGGGATGTTACAAAAAGTGTCACCGCGGGCATAGTTGAGGGGCTCCGCGGGACACTTTGGCCCAACAGGGGTGACACGTAGCCCTATCCCGCGATCGCAGACCACCTTTGCGGAAAAATGGGTATTTTGGTAAAATCAGAGAGAAAATGGGTATTTTGGTAAGTCAGAGTCAAACTTTGGGTATTTTAATTAAATTCCCTTGTTTATTACTTGTAAGCATTATAAACATCTATAATCTTATTCAGTAAAAGATATAATAAAAATCATAAATCTTATCTATTAAAAAAGGTGGATCTGAATCGTTGATTACTTTAATCACATAACCTCCCATGAATTGTGCCTTAGAAAGGAATTGATCTGGTTCATCTCATCCTAACGTGCATTTAGTTCTCATCCAACGATTGGTAACTACTTTCATGGTTGACATGTTAACCAGATCAATTCCCTTATAAGACATAATTCATTAAAAATGATCAACGATTCAGATCCAGTTCTCACGATAACCTCAACTTCTCAGACAATTCTTAGCTTAATACAATGATAGTATCAATAATATAGAGCCAATATTTCAACCTCCAAATATAGATGCCAAATTTGATATGCTCTATATTTTTTGTGTTGTAATGTTTGGTTGAAAGAGAAAAACACTATTGGTGGATTTGAGATGCTTTAGCATATCATCAAATAACGTTCATAAGGGTGCGTTTGGTACGCAGACAGAATAGGACAGGACAAGGTGGGACAAGACAGAATAGGAAAGGACAGAACATTTGTTCCACGTTTGGTAAGACAGAACTAGACAGAACAGAACAAATAACATTGACCAATTTACCCTTACTAAATTTAAAGAATGAATAAAATATGAAATAGAGAGTTTATTTGATGTTTTAGAAGATAATTAGATTTTATTTTGAGGTTATATTGGTAAAAAATAAGTCTGTTCCAGCTTGTTCCATGAGATAGGGGTGGAACAGGTCTGTTTCAGTTTGTTCCACCTTGTACTAGTCTGTTCCACATTAAAGTCCTGCCAAACGTAGGACAGTGGACCCTGTTCTGTTCTGTCATGTCTAGTGTACCAAACGCACCCTAAAAAAGTCTCTCTCAAACCCTACTAAAAATCTTCAAAGCCTTAAAGCCCAAAATGTAATCTTAGGCATTTATTTCAACATAATTATGATAGGTAAAGGTAGTCTTTCATTGTTCCTAGATTAGAGTCTAGAGTTATTTATTTCATATAGCACTTAACGTTGTGTCTCTATCAACCATACAAAAATTATAAACAAACGTAATCGAAGACACCAAATGCATAAGAGCTCCTCCAACGGTTATGCTAAAATAGAGAAAAAAGGGGTTTTTAACAAAAAAAATTGCTCCAACAGTTATGCTATCTTGTATGCTAAAATAGAAAAAAAAAATTGAGAGAAGAGAAAAATCTCTAAATTTGAAGAAATCTCTAAAACCTACTTTTTTTAAAAGAGAAATAATATTTTAATATTTCCATCAATAAGAATCATTTGAAGTAACATGTTTAAGAAAGATAAATAATATTTTATTAATTTATTGATTATTTTAATAGTATAATCAATTGTATAATTTATAAAATAGCATAATTGATGGAGTTGAAATAATTTTTTTTTAGAAATTTTAACTTTTAATACTGTATTTGAAAAAAAATAATACAGCATAGCTCTTGAAAATGCTAAAAGATTTTGCACTAGAATTGAAGGCTTTGATGGCTTTCACCTAAGTGAAGTTATAGTCATTGACATTTCTTGGTAAATCAAATGTTTATGGGGTATAAATTATTGTGTAGTCACAGAACTTTATGACATTTCACACGCTTGAACAAGAACTAATACGTCGACTCTTGTACTTTTATTTTTTATTTATTTACTGCTTTATATTATATTGTTTTATTTTAATAAATCTAAAACACCCATTTATATAAGGAAAATTAACCAAAATACCCTAAGTCCAAGTCAAACTTACCAAAATACCCCAAAAAATAAAAAGTTTACCAAAATGCCATAAATTTTCGCAGTGAGAGCCTTCTATAGCGGGCAGGGACTGAAAATGAAATTTTTTGCAAGATTATTTACACTTCCAGTACCCATCGCGGGCCGTCAAGGACTGAAAGTGTAAATATATCTTGCAAAAAATTTCACAATTGGTCCCTGACCGCGATCACGGACTCCATAACGCGGGAATTTATGGCATTTTGGTAAAGTTTTTATTTTTGGGGTATTTTGGTAAGTTTGACTTGGACTTATGACATTTTAATTAATTTCCCTTTATATAATATAAAAATTAAAACTAAAAGGTATAAATTAAAAATTAGTTAATTAAAAGTATATTTATTAATTTGTATCTTGTATCCTTTTATACAAATCTATTTGTTTTAATAAATTTAGTTTTTACATAAAAAAGCATACAATTACTGATAAATAAACAATGGGAAATTAATTAAAATGCCACAAGTTTGACCCATTGTTACCGAAATGCCACAAAACTCTCTCATCTTACCGAAATGCCACAAAAAACCGCGGTGGGCCCCGCGATCGCGGGCCCCAGGCCCACGTGTCACCAAACTTCGCCCAAATAGCCCGCGTTGGTCCCTCAAGAATGCCCGCGGCCCAGCTTTCCCCCCTCAAGAATGCCCGTGTTGGCAGTTTTGGTCCCTGCCCGCGTTGTGCCCCCGCGATCACGGGCTAACCCGCCACGTGTCGGCCCAGGGTTAACCCTAATTTTTTTTTGAAGACTCAAACCCTAATTTTTACACTTTTGGTCTCTGAAAAATTACACTTTCAGTCCCTGTACTTGGACGAATCTTGCATGCTTTTACTGTTTTTTTCCACAATTATTGTACTTTGAAGACCAATTTGTGGTTGAAATTCATTTGCATGTTTGAATCAATGTTAAATCAGTGTTTTTGGAATACCAGATTGTGGATGAAATGAGAGATTGGTTGTCATCAATGTTGGTTGTTTCATTCATAAATAGATGTAAAATGCAATCCATAATCCACACACCGATTTCATACTTCTTTCTTGATTTCTTTCTGCAATATTTTGTGTTTGAGATACTACTGAAAAAATGAGTTCATCTGATGCAAAAGCTAAGCTATTTTTCTGTTACGATGGTGAATGGGTGGAAGACAACAATGAGTGGAATTTTGTTTATAAATCTAAGCATGGTGTAAAATTACCAGTAAAATTTTCTTATCAGAAGTTTGTTGCATACGCCATGCAAAAATGTGCAATCGACCCTTCTGATGTTTGCAAGTTAGTGTTTAAAAATGGTGATGGGTCATTTGTGGATTTATCCAACGATAGGGATATCTCTGGTTTTCTGCACTTTGCAGTCGATTCAAAAAGCCCTCCGTTACTTTTTGTGTATCCCGGCGTATCCGACGAAAACGACGACGACGGTGACGACGAAAACCTCCAAATAGAGCAGCCTGATTCTCAATTTCAGGCGTCCAACGCCCCAACGTGTAACATCCCGGTTTCCATATATACAAATAACATACACTTCATATCATAAAATCATCAAAAGATACATCGTATTTCACATTCGGTCCCATAGTCTTGGTAAACATACAAGTAAATCAGTACAAACGTTTTTGCGAATTACATTACATTATGACTAACAACAAGTCATAAGTACAAAAATGCATCTATAACTTCATATACAGAGTCTTCACAAAAACTATCCATCGATCGTCCTATTCACTTGTTCTTACTCGATCCGCCACCTGGAATACATATTTTTAAAACAGAAATGAGGGTTAGACCTAATGGTCTAGTGAGAAATCCCTGTCAATTTAGTAAACCTTTGTATCAAAACCATTTATATAAAACTTTTCATATACATTCAAGTACTACACGTATATAAATACCATTCAAGACTCGTACCTCTCATTCCACCTTATTCCTCCACAAATGGCCAAATTAATTGGTTGCGAGCCAACTAATCTACTGTACAACAAATACAATAAACACACCGGTCATCTGGCCGACCACGTATTATAGTACAATATAATACTCACGTAATTATAATACCTCAATATTTCATAATTACAATCATAGACATATTCATACCATTTATCAAATATTCGACATCCACACAAATTTATTCCAGTTTAAAATACTTTGAAGTAAAACTCACCTGTTTAGCTTATCAAAATACTTCCAAGCCTTTCCAATGGATTCAGTCTTTCACTTCAAATTCTTAGTATCTGTAACAATTCAAATACATATACCACTTTACCAAATAGAACACATAAGACTCTCTAACAGATTGAGAATCCCAATAACTTATCAAACTCTTATCCTCAAATGTTCACCTACGACGACTTAACACGGGGGGTTCCGCTACCCGGTTAGCGGATGGGGTCAAGGGGCAACGCCCTTGCGGGGTCTGGGGGCGGCCCCCCATGAAGTTTTCGGAACAACTTAACTCAAATTACATTTGGAAACTATATCCGGACACTCAAAAGTATCTGAAATCATAAAATTGGTCAAACAGCTAAAGTATCCGGAAACCACAGTTTATCCGGACGACACCACTTTTCCAGACAGCATGACTTTTCCGGACAACCTATACAATCCGGACGTCATCCGGACACCAAAGTAATCCGGATACTATCTGGTATCCAATTCTATCCGGAAAACATAGGAAAAAGGAAACTTACCCGGATAAGGAAACCGTCCGGACACCTTCATAACACCATACGGATACCACCAAGAAAATTACCCGGACACCTTCTTACTGTGTCCGGACACTACTGTCGGTTTGCCCTATTTCTACCCAGAAATTCGTTGATTCATTACCAGATGTAATTCTAACTATTCTACTCCGATAGAAACACTCAGCTATCAATTATACACATAATATGTAAAGAAAACATACCTAAAACACTTCCAATGGATCAAATTGAATCCCTTATCCAAAGAAACCTTATTTTCCCCTTTTGCTCTCAACACACACAAACACTTACTGAATTTCTGTATTTTATGAAAATATATGATTCCTACTAGATAATATCCAACATAAATTACCATCTCAGCCCTCAAACTTTCCATTAATGACCAGAACTCCATTAACTTATAAATTAACTAACTTTTACCCTAAACATACTATTATAAACTTAATTAAATTTAACGATAAGAGGGTTTAACTAACGAACTTACCCGGGGTATTACATCGGTTCCGGAGATGCAACAACAACAACAACCACAACCACACGAAGGGCGTACTGCTGGAGTTGCTGATGACGAAACCCACGTTTTCAGAACGGGTAATTCTGAAATAGACATATCAGACACCGATAGTGATGATCAGACCCCTAGTAGAAAATCATGTAGTCAGATAGATGACTTTTTTGATATGCTGTAACATCCTGAATTTTCGTTATTAATATTTTAATGAGAATTGGGATCTAATTGTATTTTGGTTTCAAACCTTGAATTATGTGGTAATTTATAATTCAATAGGGTTAAAATACAAGGGTTTGAAGTTTGGTGTCATTTGTGGATTAATGGAACTAGAGGGTGTGTTTTGTAGTAATGAAAGTGTGTATGGATAAGTTTAGAGAGAATAAGATATTATCTCATTCTAATCTGTGTGTGGGGTTTTGAGTCGGTCTTAAAGCAGAAAGAAGAAGAACAGGAGAAAACGAGATTTCATCTGGGTCTGGTAAGAATCGTTTGTTATGTTTGAGAAATCTGGTATAGATGTTAGATTATGAAAGAATATGTATTCTTGGATGAATGTGCAGAATCATTATCGTTCGATTGAAGTTCTTAGTTTGCACAGGAAGTAGGCTTTTACTGCAAAGGTGAGTTCATTCAGTTCTTTGTATAAATCAATGCTTTTTAAGTTGTATTAAATCTTGATATATCTGTATAATTGGATTATGGCTGAATAGAATGACTTGAAATAAGATGACTTGACGAATTAGATTGATTTCTGGACAAATTGAATGAGCAGTCCGTAGTCCCGGTACATGCAAGTCCCGGTACAGGCAAGTCCCGGTACAGACGATTCCCGGTACTTACGTGTTCCGGTGAAGTCCCGATACTGTGGGGATACCGGGAGATGGGAGCACCGGGAGTGGGGAATACCGGGAGCGGAACCCCCGTGCTAAGTCGCCGAAGGGGGGACATTTGAGGATGAAGATACGATAGGTTATCTAGTATTCTTAGATTTGAGAATATGATGTGAGTTGGATTATGCTGTTATGCATATACATTAGTAAAGTGTAATGGAACCATAGGCACTAAAGTTCGGTAATCACATGGAATAGGCGTGTGGTATTACTCGTTTAATCGTTATTCCAGTGTGTGTGGGAAATCATGGAATAGGCGTGTGGTATTAATCGTTATTCCTGATTTCTAAGGAAGAGAGTGAGGTTGACATAAGTACTTGTAATCTCTGCTTCCTTACTGATAAATGGGCGTGTGTAATCGCGATTTATTGGTGGAGAGCATTGATCTAGAATCTTTGAAGATTCGTAGTGTGGCTCTGGGGTATGATATGCTGATGGATTTGTTGTTAGTCATAGTCATGGGAATGGATAAAATTGTGTAATGGAATAGAGTTATACGTGTGGTAAGAAAAGGAGTAACCAGGTTTGTTATAACTTGTTTACATTGATTTTGCAAATGTCATTATTGAAATGAATGCTCTCACTAGGCGTTGGCCTAATCGTTTCATATAATGTTTTCTTACCAGGTTCAGGCTCGGGCAAATAAAGGGTTGTGGGACGAGTGTTTTTTGAATAGCAGAAGTGGCAATTACTAAAGAAGAGATTTTTGAAGGATAGCTTAGATAACTCAATTAATCTGATTGTGGGGACATGATTAGATTGATAGGTTATTCGTAGTATCCTGTATTGTAATTACACTTTTGATGGTTAATTCCTTTGCTATCTATATAAGTTGAAATTTTATTGTCATAACCTGTTGTAACTTGAAGTTTAAATTGGCCCGGATTTTGGGGCGTTACAATAATATGTGTAACACCTTAGGCATATCCCACATCGGTCGTGGACAGGAGAGATGCTGGGTATATTAGTAAACCTTGGCCTTACCAGACACAACGCGTTTTGGGGCCACAAGCATGCGGGTTCCTTGGGAACTCTGTGGTTAAGCGTGCTTGGGTGGGAGTAGTACCAGGATGGGTGACCTCCTGGGAAGTCCTTGCGAAGTCCTTGCCAGGTCGCCAAGAACAAAGCCGTGAGCTAGTGGGGCAAAGCGGACAATATTGTGTCGTGGTAAGCGGGGTGTTACAAATGGTATCAGAGCCACTCATGTGCCGTTCGGGATGGTGGGGCAAACCTCATCGAGGACGATGAGTCCCTAAGGGGGGGTGTGTGTAATACCTTAGGCATATCCCACATCGGCCGTGGACAGGAGAGATGCTGGATATATTAGTAAACCTTGGCCTTACCAAACACAACGCGTTTTGGGGCCACAAGCATGTGGGTTCCTTGGGAACTCTGTGGTTAAGCGTGCTTGGGTGAGAGTAGTACCAGGATGGGTGACCTCCTGGGAAGTCCTTGCGAAGTCCTTGCCAGGTCTCCAAGAACAAAGCCGTGAGCCAGTGGGGCAAAGCGGACAATATTGTGTCGTGGTAAGCGGGGTGTTACATATGCCCCCTATTCTTCCAGACTCCCATACCCAGACACAAACCTACGAACCTACACCTTATATTCGCAGTGAAATGTTACATGTAGGTCAGATATTCGAGTCGAAGGATCTCTTGGCAAGTCAGGTCGAACTTAAGTTCTTGGAAGAGGGTTTCGAAAGGCGCACGTCGAAATCTGACAAAACTAGATACATAGTTGAATGTGCCAGAAAAAACTGTGAGTGGAGGATGTACGCGATTGAAACGGGTGGCAAAGGAGGGGTGTTCATTATTAGAAGGTTGGACGACGTACACACTTGTACGAGGACGCAACTGAATCCCCACCACAAACAAGCCAGCAAAAAGACTTTGGGTGCGATACTGAAAAAAATCTTGATGTTAGTAGGTCATTGCGTCCAAAGGACATCGTCCACGATGTTCACCAGCAGTTCGGCATCACGACTGATTACCACCAAGTTTGGCGTGCGCGATGCCATGCACTGTTTATGGTGAGAGGCACGTTCGAGGAGTCGTATAAACGACTCCCGGCATATTTATATAATTTGCAGCTGCAGAACCCTGGTACTGTCACGCAGCTACGGACCGATTCACATCGACGGTTTGAGGTGTGCTTCGTGGCCCTTGGACCCGCGGTACGTATTTTAACACGTCATATGTTTACACATTATAAACTATAACATTTACAAAGGAAAACCACCTATGTTTTTGCAGATCCGCACATTTGTGGCAAATCTACGGCGTGTCCTGATAATAGACGCAACCCATTTAAAGGGCTGTTACTTGGGTATGATGTTCCTGGCGGTTGCCATGGACGGGGATAACTCCATCGTTCCAGTAGCTTTCGGCGTAGGCAAGTCCGAAACCGGGGACGAGTGGACTTGGTTTCTGTCCATGTTGAGACAAGCTATCGGAGACCCGCAAGGGTTGGTGTTTATGCCCGACAGGGCTCCTTCCATAAGCGCCGCAATCTCTGCCATCTACCCAAACGCCCCTCACGCCATATGTTGTCGACATTTGGAGATGAACGCCAAATCCAAGGACAAACGTATTACGACCAACAAGAATGTCTACTGGCGGCATGCAGAGCATATACGGATCGGGAGTTTAACAAGTACATGAATATGCTACGACATAGTGCCGACAAAGCAGCCAAAGTCTTTGACGATGCTGGACCGGATAGGTGGTCCGCGGCCCATTTTCCTGGACAACGGTATGACATTCTGACCTTGAATAGTGTAGAGTCTGTGAATGCACTCTCCCGTTTTGCGCGTAGATGTCCGATTGTTAATCTTATGGACTAATTTAGGGCCTTTCAACAAGAGTGGTACCAAATTCGACGCCTAAAAGGAGTTGAGATGCAAAATGCACTCACACCAACGGCAGAGAAGATCGTTCAGTACAGGGCGCATCGTGCGGCGACATGGCCGGTAAGAACAATCGGGTATGGGAAGTACGAGGTGCATGATGACTATCTTCACGCGATTGTGAATATGAAATACCACTTGTTCGTGTCGCAAATGGGATAAATCTGGGTTACCGTGCGGCCATGCCATCGCTGCAGCAAGACATACGGGTCGTAGAAATTGCAGCGACTTGGCTGTTTGTTTCTTCACGTCCGAATATTACCGGAGAACTTACGTGGAGGTAATAAACCCAGATGGACCACCTGCAGCATGGGTGTATCCACCCGACCCGCTTCTGCCAAGCTATCCACCTTTAATCGATAAGAATAGAGCCGGGAGACCGAGAAAGAACGACCGACGTCCATCACGTGGTGAAAGTTCGATACAGCGAAGATGTACTCGGTGCCAATGCGTAGGACACACTCGTGGAGAGTGTCCAAATCCCGCCCCTTCAACCGTGCCAAGGAGACATTCAGTCAATCACACCCCGGGCCCGTCACAGCTTGAACCATATGGAACAAACACATATGATACTGTTGATATAAACGCTGATTTGTAAATGATATATATATATATATTCATATTATATATATACACATACATATGCTTCTAAATGAACATTGATAACACAACTAGTTTGTAAATGATATATATATTCATATTATATATATACACACATACATATGCTTCTAAATGAACATTGATAACACAGCTAGTTTGTAAATGATATATATATATATATATATATATATATATTCATATTATATATATACACATACATATGCTTCTAAATGAACATTGATAACACAGCTAGTTTGTAAATGATATATATATATTCATATTATATATATACACATACATATGCTTCTAAATGAACATTGATAACACAGCTAGTTTGTAAATGATATATATATATATATATATATTCATATTATATATATACACATACATATGCTTCTAAATGAACATTGATAACTCATCTAGTTTGTAAATGATATATATATATATATATATATATATATATTCATATTATATATACATACATACATATGCTTCTAAATGAACATTGATAACACAGCTAGTTTGTAAATGATATATATATATATATATATTCATATTATATATACACACATACATATGCTTCTAAATGAACATTGATAACACAACTAGTTTGTAAATGATATATATATACACACACATACATATGCTTCTAAATGCATTGATAACACAGCTAGTTTGTATTCCATCCAACAGGCTCTTCATCTTCAATCTTTCTGACCCTTCTTCAACGGCTTCTGCTTTTGCAACCACGTATGGCCATTGTGTACCACAACCCGGACACACTTTAGCAAATGAGTTGAGGGTTGTCATATATTCTACAAGAGGAGTGGGCCCACGTGGATAGAGTACGACTACCAAAATCTAGCATCATTAACAAAAAAACCCCATGTTTGTTTATCCGAATGAGGTAACCTCTGACTTGACCTTGCATGATGTAAAAAAACAAAAAAAAATATAAAACAACAACACAGTAAAAAAATACAAAACAAGAAAAAAATACAAAACAACTAAAACAACCACCACCTACTTAAAAATTGATTTAGTTTCATCAATCCAAACTTGCTTTTCGTTTACCTTCGCTTGAATAATTGCGAAGTCTTGCAGAATATGGTGAATTGCTTCTTGTTCTCGACGAACACGAGCCTCCCTAGCTTTTATATCCCCTTTCATCCTTTTGATCTCCCTGTCTTCCTCTTCGATCTTTCTCAAATGGACTGCCTTCATGTCCATAATTTTTTTCCACTATTCTGTTAGTTCATCTATCTTCTTTTCCTTTTTTGCTATGACGACCTCGATTTGAGGTGGCATTTTTTCAGGAGTAGACTTAGGGTTTGATGACGATGCCATTTGTGGATGAAATGAGAGAAGAGAAATCAAGAGAGAAAACAATTCAAAGAAAGAAAGCAAAAGAGAAATCAAGAAAGAAAGCAAGAGGAAGTGTGAATTGTGAATTGCATCTTACTGGTATTTATGGATGAAATCTCAAACATGCAAATGAATTTCAACCACAAATTTGTCTTCAAAGTACAATAATTGTGGAAAAAAACAGTAAAAGCATGCAAGATTCGTCCAAGTACAGGGGTTGAAAGTGTAATTTTTCAGGGGTTGAAAGTGTAATTTTTCAGGGGCCAAAAGTGTAAAATTTGGCCCATCGCGGGCTGCGATCGCGGGCAGGGACTGAACTTGCCAACACGGGAAAAGTTGGGAGGCTCCGCGGGGGCTTTTGGCCGAAACAGTTTGCCACGTGGGCCTGGGGCCCGCGATCACGGGGCCCATCGCGGGCTTTTGTGGCATTTTGGTAAACCTGGAGAGATTTGTGGCATTTTTGTAACTTGAGGTCAAACTTGTGGCATTTTAATTAATTTCCCATAAACAATTTTTATGGGAAATTAATTAAAATGCCACAAGTTTGACTAACTGTTACCGAAATGCCATAAATTTTTTCCATTTTGCAAAAATGCCACAAATACCCGCGATGGGAGCCCGCGATCGCGGGCAGTGACATTTTTGTAATTAACAAATACCCGCGATCAGCCCGCGGTGGCTTCAAATTTGATTTGTTTTGTTTTTTAATTTACACTTCCACCCCCTATACTTATTTACTAAATTTACTTTATACCTTTTACTTTTATAATTTAATTTTACATTTAACACATATAATCGTTTATTAACTAAAATACGTTAAAAATACGTTTTAATTTTAACAAGTTACACCATTATAATCGTCTCTTCGATACGTTCGAAATGAGTCAAATCTTGAATTTTTTTGGATTTATATATTTTAATATATATCATATAAACTACATAAAAATTATTTTTTATATTTAAAATTCATACCCTTATTGTTAATTATTTAATTTATGGTACTCTTATAGTTAAAATACGTTTTATTTATTTTATTATCGATGGTCCAAGTGTAAGTATTAAAAATTGGCGGAGCCTTTGTGATGGACAGACATCGATCCTTTTGTGCATACTCTGTAACTGCAAATACTTCAGTTCCAAACACACATGAATCATCGTTCACCAAATACCCATTTTCACAATTCTTAAATGAGTCCAGTGATACAAATTTGTCAAAACCCCATTTCATATTCTTCTCGTGAAACCTTCTCCTATTGCCATTCACGATATCTATAAACACATTCAAATAATAATAATTTAAAACGATTTAATGAATTAGTTAATATATGATTATTATGTTAATTCGATAGAAGTGTAAAACAAAATTGAAAATACGTTAAAAATAAATGTTTATGTAGTTTATATGATATATATATTAAAATATATAAATAAAAAAATCAATTTTTGGCTCATTTCGAACGTATCGAAGAGACGATTATAATGGTGTAACTTGTTAAAAGTAAAACATATTTTTTTAACGTATTTTCGTTAATAAACGATTATATGTGTTAAATGTAAAATTTAAATTATGAAAGTAAAAGGTATAAAGTAAATTTAGTAAATATGTATAGAGGTTGAAAGTGTAAATATCAAATCCAAATCACAATTTGGAATTGTATTTTCTAATTGTGTCATAAAACTAAGTTTATGTTCTAGTTATTTTTTAAATATATTAACGATACATGAATAAATTAAAAGTATTGAAAAAGGTGTAAACTAATAAGTTAAATTTAGAATTTTGTTTTAATTCAAAACAAATAAATTTACGTAATTATTATTTATAATGAATGGAAAGATGGATTTTTTATAAGAATATGCACCGTATAGTTTTATTGATTTTTTTATTACGGTGAGATGGTCATGACTCATGACCAAGGTTTTAAATAGTGTGAGGCGTGGCGTGGCGGCGAGTCTAAGCCTTAAGTCTTAGGAGTCACGACGAGGCCACGACGTTTATCAAGGCGTGACTTATGACGGCAAATCTCTAAATCATATATAATATTATATATAAAAACATATGTTTTGTATTATTACTCGATGATTCAATGATAATAAACAAGTTAAATTAGATTATATATTAAAAACTAAGACATAAGACGTTAAAAACGTCAAAAAATCAAATTTCGTGTCACAGAAGACCGCACATTGGGTCATGGTGTGCCACAGACATAACGTGGCGTGAGGCACAAGCCTTAAGTCACGGCGCGTCATGGCGGCTGTTGCGGCAAGTCTTTTAGAACAGTGCTCATGACACGACCAAAAAAATGAAAAAAGAAAGATTCTTATAAAAACCTTCAAATTTGACTTGTTGATGCTCTTAGCAAAGAACCAAATAGTGCTTCAACTTTATAGTTTTTAGTCCCGACCAAGTTATAAGGCCCATAACAAGAGGGTGTTTGGATTGTGTTGTAAATTCTTACAATGTTCAAGAATCAAAACCATAATCAGTTTCAATAAAATGATCAAAATTAGTAACAGTTTTAGGGTCCTACTATATGCATTCATTTCGGGTTAAATCAGAAATTAAAAAGGTAAAAACAGATAGTTAATATTAATGTAAGAAAATGAAAAATTATAGAAGGAAAGATGTAAATAAAAAGTGAGAAGTTCATTTAATATCAGTTAGGTAGTGTTTGTTATGCACATATGATTGAATAGGACTCGACTAAACATGACAAGAGAACAATATTGGATTGAATAAGACAAGTTGTGTGTCTAGTGTTTTAAACGACTAGAACTTGTCATTATTTGACTGGAAGTCGCCCTTAATGTTGTTTACTAGTTTTATATGGTGATTACCGGTGTTAGTGGAGGATAAAGTGGCCATCGACTATAGTGGAGATAGTGGTGGAGGTTGAGGCGGTGATGCCTGGTGGTCGACGTTGGTTGTGGATGACGTGGAGATAGTGGTGTCGACCATAGCGATGAGTATGGAGGTGGAAGCGACAATTGTGGAGGAGATAGAGGTGGTGATGGCAATGGGTGGTCATGACTGGTGGTCGATGGCGGTTGTGGTAGCGGTGGTGGGTGTGGAAGACATGGAGATGGTGGACAGTGGTAGTGGTAACTAGAGATGGCCAAATGGGCCTGGATCGGCCCAGGACCGGTGGAGGACCAGGACCGACTTGGGCCTGACCCAGCCCGAGACCGTTTTGAACCGGTTTAGGCCCGCCAGTTTTTAACCGGTTACGATTTTTGTAACATCTCGATTTTTATAAATGGATTATGTTTGGTTTATTAAATAATTTGAGTATAATTATTTAATAAGTTGTGATCGGTTATTTGATAGATTAATTTTAGAGTTTATCCCCGATTAAGTTACGTTAGTTGTTTTGCAGAGATTTAAGTTAAGGGGTAAACTTTAATTTTAATTTATAAATAAAAGGGTGTTAATTGCCATATGTTGATAGATGAAGGGGTTGTTTGGTTAGGTGTTGAAATCTCATTACCACCGTCCACCACCGCCATATGGATAAGAAAAAGAAACAAAGTGAAAACATTTCTTCACTTTTCACTTAGTATTTTGGTGTATGTGTGTGTTTTGAACGGCACACGAGAGAAAAGGAGAAAAATAGAGAGAGCCGAGAAAGAGAAAAAGGAGAAGGAAAAGGCTGGAATTAAGAATTCTGTTGGTAGATTAAAGGTATGTTTTCTCATAATCTATTCTTTCCTTATAGATAAAGTTTGATATAGGTTTAGAATTGGGTTTCTGATATTTTGATGATTATGAGAAATCTGGGTTGATGATAACGTTCTATTGGTAGTCTTAAACATATCTGCAAATTTATAGAAACATACATGGCTTAAATCTATAAATTTCTGGGTTAAATATGAATTTAGTTGATTGAGACAGTTATGAATGTCGCAGTAGTTATTTGCGACAGTTATGAGTGTTGCGATAGTTATGAATGTCGCAACCTTGGGTTGCGACAAGTAGGTTGCATCGCAACAGTTGGTTGCGATGAGAGGTGTATCGCAACAGTTGATTGCGATAAGGTACAATATCGCAACTGTTGGTTGCGATAAATACTGTTGATTGCGATAAGTACTGTTGGTTGCGACAAGGGTTATCGCAGCTAGTGGGTTGCGATAAGAGTCGAGAATTTTGGATATTTAGGATTCTTAGTCTTTAAGGGTCATGTTTAGTAAATTAATACCAGTACAATATGTATTTTGGGTATTTCAGATCTTTGTGCAGTTGGTGACAGAAATTCCTACAATTATAAGAACGCAAAGTAAGAGTGACGCGACTACTATCAGGTGAGTTCATTCTTACCTTACCTTTTTACAATGTTTTAAATTATGGTAAGGTGTATTTTATAAAATGAACTGTTTTGGATGGATTTTGGAAGAATGATTTTATAAAGTAAAATCTATTATCTTAAATTGAGGGTTGTGCTTAAATTCATTATTGATATTGGAAAATGATTTATAGCAATAACCTGTACGAGTTGTAACTATTGGATTTATTGGGCAAGTGAGTTACAATAATATTTATATCAGGGACCGTGTGTGATAATATTGATGGTTAGATTATGTTATAAGAAATTGACATATTAAATGTGATTTGCTTATATGGAATAATATGAGGAATTTATAAAGGAGATTTGCTCACTAAATGATATGAGGAATATATGTGGTATAAATATGATTTGCTCATACTGAATGCTATGAGGAATCTATATTAAGTAATAATTTGCACAAGTACGGTTGAGTGTAATGGATCCATAGGCACTAGTGGTTATGAACACGTGGAATAGATGAAGATTATTCGTTATTCCGATGTGTGTGGGAAATCATGGAATAAACGTAACTTCCGATTTCTAAGGAAAAGAAGGTATTGTCATGTGTATATTGTAATCTCTATTTCCTTTCCAAGAAATGGGCATGTGTATATTGCGATTTATTGGATAAGAGCAGTAATCTAGAATCAGTGAAGATTCGTAGTGCGGCTCTGGAACATGAGAAACGACTGGCTTATTGTCAGGTCGTAGTCATGGGAATCAGAACATGAGAAATGACTGGCTTAGGGTCAGGTCGTAGTCATGGAACCGGGTTTAACCAGTTATTAAAGTATGGTTACGCGTATAGTAAGAAAAGGGTAAACCAGGTTTGTTATACCCTATTTACATTGATTTGTACAAATATTACTTTGAAAACGAATGTTCTCACTAGGCGTTAGCCTAATCGTTTCAAATGATGTTTTCTTACCAGGTACTAGCTCAGGAAAATAAAGGGATGTGGGACGAGAGCTTTTGGATTAGCGGAGAAGATAATGAATACTGAGGTTTTGATAGATTGTTTAGATAACCTGGTTAATCTGATTATAGTGACATGATTAGATTAATAGGTTATTTGAAAAGTTCTATGTTTGTAAATATGACTTCATGATTAATTCTCCACTTATGTATAAAGACTTAGAAAATTTATGTTTAAATCTTATCATAAATTGAGGTTTAAATTAGCCCTGAATTTTAGGGTTCTACAATTTTCATCAAAAAAGGTCGGTCGGGCCCGAGACCGGTTATGGACCGGGCTAGTTTTTTATATATTTTTCCCAGGATTTTTTTAAATAAAAACATATTTGTTAGTGTATTTGATTGACTCAATTATAATAAAATGTTTTTTTTAAACGTAACTATTTTTTTAGTGCATCTAATAGACCTAATTATAATAAAACCGTATTTGTTAGTGTATATGATTGACCAAATTTCTTCAAAAATTATTTTTCTATAAGTTAAAAATCAATTAAAAAATATAGGTGAGACCGGTTTAGGCCCGGTTCGGGACCGGGATCGGTTCTCATAACCGGGTTTTATAAAGTTTAACCGGACCTTCGTATTTTGGTCCAGATCGGGACCGGTTACGAGATTACTATTTGAGACCAGGACCGATTTTTGGCCATCTCTAGTGGTAACCGATGGTGGTTGAGGTGGTGGACGGTGGCGAACATCAATCCAAATACTATATTAGAGTTGTATTTATATTAGAGTAAATTGATAATTTTTTGGTTATGTCATATCTTTGTCCCATTTTGTTTCACCTATCTTGATGGAACAAAAAATAATAATTGTCTTCATCTAATCCCACTACATTGAATATAAAATAAACGGGTTTTTGTTTTATCATGTTTATCCCAATATATAAAAGCAACCTTAGAGCATTTCCAATGGAAGATTCTTGTAAGCAAAAAAGTATGGCTTGTAGAAACTACTATTGTGAAGAGTTGTTGTAAGAACCTCATCTACCCAAGGTTCAAATTCATACGCTGCCAAAACCCTTATGAGTTATGACCATGAAGGTTCATCTGTGATGACTCCAAACCATTCATGAATCATGATTACCGGCATTAAACGGTATAAGCTGGTTCGAAAACCACGATCATAAAAAAAATCATAAATAAATTAAGATCCCTAATTAATACAACGTGGCATATGATACAAAACACCCCTTGTTACGTAGCATGTGATGAACTTGCGATGCCGATCAGATTCTCCTTTTCGGCGGAACACTTTTTCACAAGCTCGAAAACAAGAAATAGAGAGAGAGGGTGCCCCACATGAACTAAATTTCAGAAGAAACTGTGAAATACAACCATTAATTGGGTCGCAAATTCAGCTCCTTGCGTGGGCCTTTTTCTGATTATTATCCCATTAAAGTCTCACCTAATCTCTCTCTCTCTCTCTCTGTGTGTGTGTGTGTGTGCACCCTAAACAAAACACTCAACTATACAGGTAATACATGACTTCCACCTTCGTTTTATACTCAACCACCATCTTCAATTTCTCCTAATTTCAATCTCCAATCGTGTTTTTTTAGAAATGGGTAATCGATTCAGCTGCAAGACCAAGAGTAATCATAATGGGTCCAAGAGTAGCAGACGACTTGGTGGTGGTAATCGATCACAGAGGAAATTGCAATCGGATGAGGAGTTACTGCACATGCAAGCTTTATCTCTTGCAATTCAACATCATCAATCGTCTCAGAGATTCGACGGTGGTTCCATGTCTCGCCGGATTGGATCCACCAGTTCTCGCCGCCGCAATAATCCCATCTCGGATCCAACCTTAACTAACCCCAAACAGCAAAAACAGGTTTGACCAATTCATTTCTAATTGCTTTTTTTCTTTTCTTTTTTGTGGGTTTTACTTTACTTTACCTATTTAATAAGTTCAATTTGGTGAAAAGGTGTGAGGGAAAAAGTGGGATTGACATTTTATTGGATTTGTTTGAAGGATTAAATAGCCTAAAAAGGAGGGTTTTCTTGATAATCATATAGCCTTTGTAGCGTTGACTATTTGGGGATGCTTTTTCTTCTTTTTAGCAATGGATTCTATTGTTTAATTCCAATTTTCTTGTGGTGGGTTGTTTTTGAATCAACCTATTGGTTTATTTGATGTATTTGGATTGACAATTTCTTTTCAAGATGATGGTGAAAGGTGTGATAGATTGAGAAGTGGAGTGAAATTGGGGATAAATGATCACATAGTTATATTTTTAAGTTGGAATTGTTAATTATGACTTCATTGAATTTACCATATTAGTCTCATCAGTTGGATATTTTGGCTGGTGTTAATTTGTGTGATTTGGAAGTATGGGGTTTCTGCTTGCTGGTTATGAGCTTTCTATTTTTGTTATGTGTAATGATAGGCAACATAACATAATTGTTAGGTTGAAAAGCATAGTTGATGGACATATTCATGTACCAGTCCTTGTTAATGGAGGAGGGTGGGTTAGCCAAAAGAGGGTCATTCGACTTATTGGGTAAGTGCTTACTGGGGCCGTTTACTAGGGCTTGGGTAAGTGCTTAGACACTTACCTTAGTGGGTGAGCATGGCAAGGACTGAAAATCTTACCTGGTAAGTGAGGGAGAAGACTCTTATCCAGTAAGTGCTTATCGGGTAAAAGACTCTTACCAACAATCCATTTTGATGGATGGGAATGTTAGCTGATAAGGCAAGTGAGGGTGGCGACTCTTGTTAGTAAGCACTTACCCAACAAATGTTTTGTAAACGGCCCTTAGTTTTATAGATTCTTCGAGCCTTGTGGTAGGGATGAGATGGTCTTTTGTCCATTTGAACTTGTTCAAGTAGTTGTAACTTTCTCATAATAGCGTAGAGGTTTATGGGTTTGCTGATTTCTTTTAATTTCTGGTGGTATCACTATTGGCAGCTATATATTTGTTGTTACTTACATCTATCAATGGGAGAAAGTTCAAAGGAGAACCATAAATATCTTGAGAACCTGTTAACCAACTATTCTATGTATATTATTCATAATGAATAACCCTGAATAATCATGAATATCATGCATTTCATCTTGAATATTATGTATTTTTATAATGAATATCATGTTTTATTTATTTATTATGAGTAATCTTTAACATGAATATTCACCACGTCATTCATCATGAATAAAACATGAATATTTCGTTTCCAAGCACTCAAAATATTTATGGTTCTCATTTGAACATGCCCCTCTATGAATGAACCTTAAAGAAACCAATAAGGTTATTCCAGAAGGTCATTGGTTCGAGTCTTGAAAACATCTTCGCCAAATACATGGGTATGATGGTCTTTAAAAATCTCGATATTCAGTCACCAGGGTTTTTTTTTTAAATCTTGAAACCAGGAGGTATTATTAAGTACCCATCAGGAAATTAACGGTTAATGTGAAGGGCATTTATCAATTTGTTATTTTTCCACTCTCTGACATAATCTTTTTAAAATCTTGATATTCAGTCACCGGAGTTTTTGGAAAATCTTGAAACCAAGAAAATTGTTTTGATACATGGAGAAGGATTTGGAGCATGGTGCTGGTACAAAACTATCGCTCTGTTAGAAGAGTCGGGAATGCTTCCTACGGCCTTAGATCTTACTGGATCCGGTATTGATTTGAAGGACACAAATAACGTCACTTCATTGGAGGAGTATTCAAAACCGCTGATTGATTATTTGCAAAACCTACCAGAAGACGAAAAGGTAAAAAATATATTTCTACATTTACGCACAAGATTGCTTTTGAGACGTTTGTTTATCTTTATTGCTTTTTATGATCATTCTCACACACTTTGCACAAGTTGGGGGTTTTTCATGTAAACAACTGCTTTACACTTTTGGGTAGCGGTCAGTTCTGTGGACCCCACCTACAGATGGGATATACTGCGTTTGTTTGGTCTGGTTTATCTTTATGAGCTTTCATATTGTATTGTCTACGCGTGAATCTGTGTAGGTAATCTTAGTAGGACACAGTATTGGAGGTGCTTGCGTTTCGTATGCGTTGGAGCATTTCCAACAGAAGATTTTGAAAGCGATCTATTTATGCGGCACAATGGTATCCGATGGACAGAAGCCGTTTGACGTGTTTGCTGAGGAGGTACGCGTTTTATGCACATAATAAATCACATTTTTGCTATTCCCTTAATGATGGCTCATTACCCATGATTCAAAGATGCTAAAACATAGCATACCGGAAATCATGAGTCACTTAAGGCATGTTCGGCAACTATAAGCTGTCTTATTTTTTGAGCTTATTGGAAAATCCCCATTTGGAAGTCATAAGCTAATACACTCCGGGGTCTTTCTTCCACTTTTTTTCCCTTCCAATTATGCCCCTTGTATTTTTCCGATTAATTTTTCAAGATGTCCCTTTAGTTCTTTTTACATTGTCATGCAACTTATCAACTACTTTTTTACCAAACATGACTATTTTATAGGCTAACAAGTAGCTTATGAAACTAGTTTGCCGGGAATAGCGTAAAGGGTGTGTTTGGCATTCGGACATGATAGGACATAACTGAACAAAACAGATAGAACAGATAAAATGACCAATTTACCCCTAATGAGTTGTTTA
Source organism: Saussurea involucrata (assembly GCA_033807775.1). NCBI lineage: Eukaryota > Viridiplantae > Streptophyta > Magnoliopsida > Asterales > Asteraceae > Saussurea > Saussurea involucrata. Next base: position 6,530,676 of record CM066317.1, read on the forward strand.
TATATTTTGATTAATTTATGTAATTTATTAGAAAGTTTTTGTCAAAACGATTAAAATGAAACCAAAATAAAAAGTTTATGTAGTTTCCAAATTTTATTTTATTTTATACCTTATATATTATAATATTTAATAAATTACATAAATTAACCAAAATAGAAACCGTATAAAAGTAATATTTTGAAGACAGTAAATTGAAAGTTTAAAGAGCATAAAATATAATAAATAAAATTCAAAGAATGAATAAAATGTAAAGAGAGTTGTTCCACCTTCTTCCATGAGATGGAGTGGAACACGGTTGTTCCACTCTGTTCCACATAAAAATCCTGCCAAACATGGAACAATGATCTGTGTTCTGTTCTGTTCTATCCTTCAACTCAGGCTCAGACGAACCTGTCTATCCTTGGTCACAGCGAAAGACTTATTTATACTTTTGAGCTGCCCATAAAAACAGAACTTTAGTGTACCAAACGCACCCAAATAGATTTCATGTCTTTGTACTTGATGTACAACTTTGATTTTAAATAGATTTCACGGGGTGTAATTGGTTTGGTTGGTAATTGGATGCAACGTATTAATTGGTTCAGTCTCGGTTTTCATGCTTGACTATTCTTATATAAATTCTCGTATCCCAGCTTGGATCCGCAGAACTGTTTATGAAGGAATCCAAGTTCCTGATACACGGAAACGGTAAAGACAATCCTGCAACCGGATTCATGTTCGAGAAGCAACAAATGCGTGGATTGTATTTCAATCAATCTCCTACAAAGGTAACTTTTAGGATCCAGTTTTAACTTATACGCGCTGCCATGTCAGCATCATAGATTCATATCCCATGTTGACTTTTCTCCGTGTTGGACTTTTTTCAGGATATCGCTCTGGCTATGGTTTCCATGAGACCCATCCCACTCGGGCCCATAATGCAAACACTCTCGCTATCCAAAGAAAAATACGGAACGGGCCGTAGATTCTACATTCAAACACTTGACGATAACGCCCTTTCCCCCGACATCCAAGAAAAGCTCGTGAGGGAAAATCCACCGGAAGGCGTTTTTAAGATCAAAGGTAGCGATCACTGCCCTTTCTTCTCTAAACCGCAATCGCTGCACAAAATTTTGCTCGAGATTGCGCAAATCGGATAGCAAACACAGTTTACGTGTAAGTGTTGGGAATCGATAGAATCAGAGACATTTTGTTTCTATGTATTTATATTTTTTTCGTATTGTTCTGAAATGTTTAGAGAGCATAAGTTGTTATATTTGTTGATAGTTGCTAGTGAAAAAGAACATTGATATAGCATCTCTTTTCACTCTCCATTTAATACGTAGATTATATGGTACGAGTTTACACATGTACATGATATACCCTACCATCATATTATATACATACATGGTATACGAGTTCATATACATACATGATACATCCGACATCATACTATATACATACATGGTAGGAGTTCATATTTGTCCATGACAATCATATACCCTTCATCGTATCATATGAGATATATGTTCATGATACACCCAACATCGTATTATATACATACATGGTATACGGGTTCATATGTGTATCATAGTATATACATACATGGTATGAGTTCATATATGTCCATGGAGGGAGGTTTAGGGGAAACCTAAAGAAAATGAAAAATTGAGGAACCACTCTGGTAACCGTTTATCTGGATGGTATGTACATGTGAATATAAGTAAATTGAGCTGTTTTTTTTTTGGTTTTAATGCACATGTTTATATTACAAATTACTTGTATGCACATGTGTATGACGTCCAGGTGAACGACTACGACTACAAGGGGATCCTCAATTTTTGTCCATAAAATATCCTCCATCATATTATGAGTTATATATGTGCATGATACACCCTAACATCATATTATATGCATACATGGTAGTACGTGATGCACCATGCCATCATATTGTAACATCCCAAAATCCGGGCTAATTTAAACCTCAAATTTCCAGAAGTTATGATGATATAAACTTCAACTTTTATATAAGAAGTACATTAACCACAAGGAATACATTTATAAATCCTGAGTTCTTCAAATAACCTATTAATCCAATTATGTCACTATAATCAGACTAACTAGATTATCTAAGCAATCCATCAAACTCTCATTCCGTATATTTCCTTCCTTGCTAATCCAAAACGCTTGTCCCACACCCCTTTTATTTTCCCCGAACTGATACCTGGTAAGAAAACATCATTTGAAACGATTAGGCCAACGCCTAGTGAGAACATTAGTTTTCAAGATAACATTTGTAAAATCAATGAAAACAAGTTATAACAAACCTGATTATTCCTTTTCTTACCGTACAACAACTCCTTTCACTACTGGGAATCTACTCCACCTCCATAATTATGACTAATTCACCTAGTCATATTATCATATACCAGAGCCTTCTACGAATCAATCCCAGATTCTAGATCAATGCACTCATCTAATAAATCGCAACCACATATGCCCATTTATTAGAAAGGATGTAGAGATAACAATTACTCATGTCAATCTCTATTCATCATAAGAAATCAGGAATTACGATTACTCACATAAATTCCTTCTTTCACATAAATGAGAATTACGATTACTCACATCAATTCCACATTTAACATACACACAGGAATTATGATTACTCACATCAATTCCTTCTTTCACATAAATGGGAATTATGATTACTCACTCAATTCCACATTTAACATACACACAGGAATTATGATTACTCACATCAATTCCTTCTTTCACATAAATGGGAATTACGATTACTCACATCAATTCCACATTTAACATACACACAGGAATTATGATTACTCACATCAATTCCTTATTTAACATACACACATGAATTATGATTACTCACATCAATTCCTTCTTTCACATAAATGGGAATTACGATTACTCACATCAATTCCACATTTAACATACACGCAGGAATTATGATTACTCACATCAATTCCTTATTTCACATAAATGGGAATTACGATTACTCACATCAATTCCACATTTAACATACACACAGGAATTATGATTACTCACATTAATTCCTTATTTAACATACACACAGGAATTATGATTACTCACATCAATTCCTTATTTCACATACACAGAAAGATACATAAAATACAAGGCCTCTAGATACTTAACTTATCAGATCCTTGACCCATGTCAAACTTTGATACCATTTAGATATACTGGTTTCTTTACTCAACTCCCGATATGATGTACCGGGACTCACCTGTACCGGGACTTGCCTCTACCGGGACTTCCACTACCGCGACTTCCAACTACCGCGACTTCCACTACCGGGACTTCCAACTACCGGGACTTCCACTACCGGGACTTCCAACTACCGGGACTTCCAACTACCGGGACTTCCACTACCTGGACTTCCAACTACCAGGACTTCCACTACCGGGACATACACTACCGGGACATTCAACTACCGGGACTTTCAAGGTTTTGCGTACTGTCCGTTCAACAAGTCCTCAAATCGATTTAAAACATGAAATCAGTCAATCTACTCATTCTAATCAATCCTCAGTCAGTTCATACAAATATACCAAGGTTACTATAACTTAAAAACACTGATTTGTACAAAGAATCGAATGAACTCACCTTTCTTGAAGAAAACCTACTTTCTTGCCCAATTTGATTCCAATCTGCTGTAAACGATTCTGGAAATCGATTCAACAAACAATTTCGTTTACAATCACACATCCAGAACAACTTTTATCAAAATCAAGTTCTGTTGATCCAAACCCTCAGTGATTTGATAATGACCCTCTCTTAAATACTTAGTGAAAATTGTATGTAAACAATATGTATCAGAGTTTCACTATCGCTGATAAGTACTAAGATCTTACAGTACCGCTGATAGGAACTCTCGCTCTTTAAATTAAACATTCAGCGAACACTGTTCACCATAATGCGCTGAGTCTGTTCAGTCCTTATGTTGATCGCTGATAAGTTAGTTGTTTACTTATGATCCCTGAAAACAAGTTTCACGTCAACAAAGGTTCTACGCTGAAGTCGAAGATCAAGCTCAAGAACCAGCGACAAGTCTACTAATGAACTGATGCGGATCAGCGAAGACTCAGATTTGTCCACTCAACGTGAAGTATCAAGTACAAGACTTCAGCTATCGCTGAACTTTATCATTCGCTGAATAGTAAATGATAATCGCTGAATCAACGAAAGCTGATCATGAAGTCCTCCGTACAAAGTACTTTTGTCTTAACCTCCCTTGCACGCCACCGTACGAAATGTCAGAAAAGAACCTCCGAAAATCTGAGATCGTACAACCACTCTGATACTACACTGTTCATTCATGCGGCTACTAAGGTTGTCAACAAAGGTCAATGACATGCAACCAATCCGCTGATGACACGTGTAAAGCGTATACTGAATTGCATTAAATGCATGCAGTATATAAAGAGATGAACTCACTTCATTTGAAGTAACTTGCTAACTCTGGACAAGTTCAAATCTCTCTCAAGATAGGATTTTATTAGTAATCTCCATATCTTTCTTAGTGCAAGAAACCTTAGTGTTCCAACTTGTTTAGATTTAGGTTTATCCTTAATCTTGTTTCCGCAACAAGCTGTAAATTGTTAATGATTTATCAATAAACAATTTAGAAAAGTAAAATAGCGTGTTCGTATTCAACCCCCCCCCCCCCCCTTCTACAAACTTGTATAGGCCTTTCGGGACCAACAAGTGGTATCAGAGCGGATTTGTTTAATCTCATAAACAAGATCTAATCTAAGATATTTCTCTTCCTTGCTATTATCTGAAAATGGCCTCCCACACAAACACAAATTATGTAGACAATGGTTCTTTTGCACAATCCCCTAAATTCTCCAAAGATAGTTTAAATCTATGGAACGATAGGATGATAATCTCAACTTTTCCTAAAGAATCCTCTAACCCCAGGTATAGAGATGACAGGTATCTAAAGCCGAAAAGAAAAAGAGGTTCTCCAAGGAAGAAACGTCAAGATTCAAATTCAGGACCTGTCATACGAAATGAAACTGGAATTGGTTTCTCTCGCGCTGAAGTACTTGGTCCTGATCCTGATCTATCTGCCCTTGACATCTCTCTGCCACCATGTGAACTTTTCGTCCCTGGTAAAGTCATCAGTAATCCTTATGGAATATTCTTTCTTGACTACGACGGACGAAAATGCTTTCAACGGATCGCTGAGCTCCCAATCACTCCAATCGAACAGCTCAGAGATCTTATCTACTGGTGTGACTTCAGAAAGGACATTCAGGCACGACACCTAAAACCCTTGATCTTTCAAGAAGCGCTGAAGAAAAGAAAACAAGGTGTAACGGTTCCTGACTGGATGATTCCCACTGAAAAGACGACCCTTGATGAACTTCTCATTAAGGAAGAACCTTTTGAAAACTGATATAATCTCCTTTTTTCTCTATTGTATCAGTTATCCTTCTATACTTGTAATTTATTTCGCTTGTACTTGTAATCTTTCTGTTCTTCATTGTAACCTGATTCAAAGATTTAAAGAAAGATTTCAGCGAATGTACTTTACTCCATCAGTACTGAAAAGATCCCAGAAAACAGTAAAAGGGACAAATATTTTATGAGTTCTTTTTATCCTTATGTTTTCATTAAATAGCAATTTTCTTTGTTGCTATGTCATAATCAAATAGGGGGAGATTGTTGATCCAAACCCTCAGTGATTTGATAATGACCCTCTCTTAAATACTTAGTGAAAATTGTATGTAAACAATATGTATCAGAGTTTCACTATCGCTGATAAGTACTAAGATCTTACAGTACCGCTGATAGGAACTCTCGCTCTTTAAATTAAACATTCAGCGAACACTGTTCACCATAATGCGCTGAGTCTGTTCAGTCCTTATGTTGATCGCTGATAAGTTAGTTGTTTACTTATGATCCCTGAAGACAAGTTTCACGTCAACAAAGGTTCTACACTGAAGTCGAAGATCAAGCTCAAGAACCAGCGACAAGTCTACTAATGAACTGATGCGAATCAGCGAAGACTCAGATTTGTCCACTCAACGTGAAGTATCAAGTACAAGACTTCAGCTATCGCTGAACTTTATCATTCGCTGAATAGTAAATGATAATCGCTGAATCAACGAAAGCTGATCATGAAGTCCTCCGTACAAAGTACTTTTGTCTTAACCTCCCTTGCACGCCACCGTACGAAATGTCAGAAAAGAACCTCCGAAAATCTGAGATCGTACAACCACTCTGATACTACACTGTTCATTCATGCGGCTACTAAGGTTGTCAACAAAGGTCAATGACATGCAACCAATCCGCTGATGACACGTGTAAAGCGTATACTGAATTGCATTAAATGCATGCAGTATATAAAGAGATGAACTCACTTCATTTGAAGTAACTTGCTAACTCTGGACAAGTTCAAATCTCTCTCAAGATAGGATTTTATTAGTAATCTCCATATCTTTCTTAGTGCAAGAAACCTTAGTGTTCCAACTTGTTTAGATTTAGGTTTATCCTTAATCTTGTTTCCGCAACAAGCTGTAAATTGTTAATGATTTATCAATAAACAATTTAGAAAAGTAAAATAGCGTTTTTGTATTCAACCCCCTGCTTTCAACGGATCGCTGAGCTCCCAATCACTCCAATCGAACAGCTCAGAGATCTTATCTACTGGTGTGACTTCAGAAAGGACATTCAGGCACGACACCTAAAACCCTTGATCTTTCAAGAAGCGCTGAAGAAAAGAAAACAAGGTGTAACGGTTCCTGACTGGATGATTCCCACTGAAAAGACGACCCTTGATGAACTTCTCATTAAGGAAGAACCTTTTGAAAACTGATATAATCTCCTTTTTTCTCTATTGTATCAGTTATCCTTCTGTACTTGTAATTTATTTCGCTTGTACTTGTAATCTTTCTGTTCTTCATTGTAACCTGATTCAAAGATTTAAAGAAAGATTTCAGCGAATGTACTTTACTCCATCAGTACTGAAAAGATCCCAGAAAACAGTAAAAGGGACAAATATTTTATGAGTTCTTTTTATCCTTATGTTTTCATTAAATAGCAATTTTCTTTGTTGCTATGTCATAATCAAATAGGGGGAGATTGTTGATCCAAACCCTCAGTGATTTGATAATGACCCTCTCTTAAATACTTAGTGAAAATTGTATGTAAACAATATGTATCAGAGTTTCACTATCGCTGATAAGTACTAAGATCTTACAGTACCGCTGATAGGAACTCTCGCTCTTTAAATTAAACATTCAGCGAACACTGTTCACCATAATGCGCTGAGTCTGTTCAGTCCTTATGTTGATCGCTGATAAGTTAGTTGTTTACTTATGATCCCTGAAGACAAGTTTCACGTCAACAAAGGTTCTACACTGAAGTCGAAGATCAAGCTCAAGAACCAGCGACAAGTCTACTAATGAACTGATGCGAATCAGCGAAGACTCAGATTTGTCCACTCAACGTGAAGTATCAAGTACAAGACTTCAGCTATCGCTGAACTTTATCATTCGCTGAATAGTAAATGATAATCGCTGAATCAACGAAAGCTGATCATGAAGTCCTCCGTACAAAGTACTTTTGTCTTAACCTCCCTTGCACGCCACCGTACGAAATGTCAGAAAAGAACCTCCGAAAATCTGAGATCATACAACCACTCTGATACTACACTGTTCATTCATGCGGCTACTAAGGTTGTCAACAAAGGTCAATGACATGCAACCAATCCGCTGATGACACGTGTAAAGCGTATACTGAATTGCATTAAATGCATGCAGTATATAAAGAGATGAACTCACTTCATTTGAAGTAACTTGCTAACTCTGGACAAGTTCAAATCTCTCTCAAGATAGGATTTTATTAGTAATCTCCATATCTTTCTTAGTGCAAGAAACCTTAGTGTTCCAACTTGTTTAGATTTAGGTTTATCCTTAATCTTGTTTCCGCAACAAGCTGTAAATTGTTAATGATTTATCAATAAACAATTTAGAAAAGTAAAATAGCGTGTTTGTATTCAACCCCCCCCCCTTCTACAAACTTGTATAGGCCTTTCGGGACCAACAAGTTCAATTCTTACCAAATTTTGAAGCCAAAATCCTTGTTTTCTTCTTTCTCCCTTTTTCTCTCTTTTCTATCTCTCTGCCTCTTTCTTTCTGCCGACTCCAACAAGAACCAAAATGAGATATTTGTTTATCTCAAATGCCTTATCCAAACACACTTTCACAAATGACCCAATGCACCCTCAAGTTTAATTATTTCCAAAAGTAACATCCTACTTTAAACCCTTGTATTTTAACCCTATTGAATTATAAATTACAACATAATTCAAGGTTTTAAACCAAAATACAATTAGATCCCAATTCTCATTAAATTACTATAATTGAAAATTCAGGATGTTACAATACTCCCCAACTTGAAAATGATTTCGTCCCCGAAATCAAGATTAGGTAAACAGATGAAGATACCTATCCTTCATATTCATTTCCGACTCTAAAGTCACATTAGCACCTCGATGGTGTTTCCACTGTACTTTCAACATAATTAATTCCTTGCCATTACGTAGCTTTCTAACCGATCTTTCCACAATTACCTCTGGTTCTTCCACACAACCATTTTCTCATCCATTCCTACTTTAGTAAAAGAAATCACATTATACCAACATGAAATATTTTGTACACCTCTTCCCTTTAAGTCTTACATACTTAACCACAATTTAAAAGTCCAGAAAGAACAAGAATCCATCCTTTCATATTTTCTGAACCTTAACTCTTTCATTAGCATCCGCTCCCCAACTTGGATTTGCAAACCTCCTTAGAGTCACTGTTCATCATCAAATCTTTACTCAACTACTTCTTGGTCTAACATGCCGACATTAACCGTAACTCGATCTCCGGGTCTCAAAATAACATTACCATCTACTGCTTGAAAATCTATACTCACTTTAAATTGTTCTACTATAACACAAAGAGATAACCATAAGAAATGTTTATACGAGTATAGACATGCAAAACGTACTATACCGACCATTAGTCACTGTGACAATTTAGAAACAAGTATGCTCGTGTAACTCATATTCATAATAACAGTAGCTAATTGAAATTGCGAATATACTTTACATGAGAATTCTCGTTGCCATTGCTACAGTACTAAATTCACGTATTTCTGTTGACTCTAAGACTATCCCGTCTTAGTATTTCTACCCCTTTCTCACATATCATAACTTAATTCATCTCAGCTTAAGTCTAAGTACCTCCTCAGCATACTTAGTTCGCTTAAACTATTGCTCTGATACCATATTGTAACACCCCAAAATCCGGGCTAATTTAAACCTCAAATTTCCACAAGTTATGATGATATAAACTTCAACTTTTATATAAGAAGTACATTAACCACAAGGAATACATTTATAAATCCTGAGTTCTTCAAATAACCTATTAATCCAATTATGTCACTATAATCAGACTAACTAGATTATCTAAGCAATCCATCAAACTCTCCTTCCGTAGATTTCCTTCCTTGCTAATCCAAAACGCTCGTCCCACACCCCTTTTATTTTCCCCGAACTGATACCTGGTAAGAAAACATCATTTGAAACGATTAGGCCAACGCCTAGTGAGAACATTAATTTCCAAGATAACATTTGTAAAATCAATGAAAACAAGTTACAACAAACCTGATTATTCCTTTTCTTACCGTACAACAACTCCTTTCACTACTGAGAATCTACTCCACCTCCATAATTATGACTAATTCACCTAGTCATATTATCATATACCAGAGCCTTCTACGAATCAATCCCAAATTCTAGATCAATGCTCTCATCTAATAAATCGCAACCACATATGCCCATTTATTAGAAAGGATGTAGAGATTACAATTACTCATGTCAATCTCTATTCATTCTAATAAATCAGGAATTACGATTACTCACATCAATTCCACATTTAACATACACACAGTAATTATGATTACTCACATCAATTCCTTCTTTCACATAAATGGGAATTACGATTACTCACATCAATTCCACATTTAACATACACACAGAATTATGATTACTCACATCAATTCATTCTTTCACATAAATGGGAATTACGATTACTCACATCAATTCCACATTTAACATACACACAGGAATTATGATTACTCACATCAATTCCTTAATTAACAGACACACAGGAATTATGATTACTCACATCAATTCCTTCTTTCACAAAAATGGGAATTACGATTACTCACATCAATTCCACATTTAACATACACACATGAATTATGATTACTCACATCAATTCCTTATTTCACATAAATGGGAATTACGATTACTCACATCAAGTCCACATTTAACATACACACAGGAATTATGATTACTCACATCAATTCCTTATTTAACATACACACAGGAATTATGATTACTCACATCAATTCCTTATTTCACATACACAGAAAGATACATAAAATACAAGGCCTCTAGATACTTAACTTATCAGATCCTTGACCCATATCAAACTTTGATACCATTTAGATATACCGGTTTCTTTACTCAACTCCCGATATGCTGTACCGGGACTCACATGTACCGGGACTTGCCTCTACCGGGACTTCCACTACCGGGACTTCCAACTACCGGGACTTCCACTACCGGGACTTCCAACTACCGGGACTTCCACTACCGGGACTTCCAACTACCAGGACTTCCAACTACCGGGACTTCCACTACCGGGACTTCCAACTACTGGGACTTCCACTACCGGGACATACACTACCGGGACATTCAACTACCGGGACTTTCAAGGTTTTGCGTACTGTCCGTTCAACAAGTCCTCAAATCGATTTAAAACATGAAATCAGTTCAATCTACTCATTCTAATCAATCCTCAGTCAGTTCATACAAATATACCAAGGTTACTATAACTTAAAAACACTGATTTGTACAAAGAATCGAATGAACTCACATTTCTTGAAGAAAACCTACTTTCTTGCCCAATCCAATCTGCTGTAAACGATTCTGGAAATCGATTCAACAAACAATTTCGTTTACAATCACACATCCAGAACAACTTTTATCAAAATCAAGTTCAACTCTTACCAAATTTTGAAGCCAAAATCCTTGTTTTCTTCTTTCTCCCTTTTTCTCTCTTTTCTATCTCTCTGCCTCTTTCTTTCTGCCGACTCCAACAAGAACCAAAATGAGATATTTGTTTATCTCAAATGCCTTATCCAAACACACTTTCACAAATGACCCAATGCACCCTCAAGTTTAATTATTTCTAAAAGTAACATCTTACTTTAAACCCTTGTATTTTAACCCCATTGAATTATAAATTACAACATAATTCAAGGTTTTAAACCAAAATACAATTAGATCCCAATTCTCATTAAATTACTATAATTGAAAATTCAGGATGTTACACATATACATGAGCAAATTGGGTGGTTGGTAAGAGGTATTAAGCAGTAATTAATGAAAACGATAATAAAAGAAATTGTTTGGTTCTATATAATATAATGGGTTCATTCCCCATAAGCCCAAATTTCCATTCATGTTTAAATTGAGGGAAATGAAAATTCATTCTCATTTTCATTCACATTCCCATTTTTAGGGGTGTCAATTTTGTACTAAGACAAATCAACCAATTCTCGTACCAATTTAATTGGTACCAACCTAATTGGTTGGTAGTATCGTACCAACTATCTAAACTTGGTTGGTACGTGGTATTAGAAGTCGAGTACCACGGTAATACCATACCGTACCGACTTACTTTTTTAATTATTTATTAATTAAAGTTTAATCAATAATACAACATATTTTTATTTATAGAATTTTAAATTATCTTGTTTTACATTTTGTTAAATTGTAATACGAATTGATACGTAGAACTTGATGGAATTCATTCGCTTATCCTTAACAACTTTAATAACTCGCCTACACCTCCACTCTCCATGGTCCATTCTCGCTACTCAATTGCCGCTTGTATTAGACTATTAGTGAATGTTTGTGTTATATGAAGATTATTTAAATGTTTGTATAGGTAAGGATAAATGGTACAACGCATATCAACATGCTATTAATACTCGACATTTTTAGTGCATCTAGACAGGGACGGACCTAGACAATTTTTCATACGGTAGCACCATATTTTTTCATACGGTTTTATCGAAGTGTCTTTCATCTTTTTATCAACGTTCAATATCGTTTGATGTGTTTTTAGCCAAATTTCGGCGTTTTGAGGGATTTTTAACGTTTTTTGCTTGATTTCGGAGGATTTTTAAGTTTTTTTTTATCAATTTCGAGAGATTTTTCAGCATTTTTTGTTGATTTCAAGATATTTTTTCGTTTTTTTTGTTGAATGGGTATAAAATTTGGGCCTTTTTTCCAGTGTAGGTGCACCCCTTGTAGTTTCCAAATGAATACGATAGCACCTCCGAAATCGATACGGTGGCACCTTCACAAAAACAGATTTTTTTACCCTTCGTCGGAAAATTCTTACGGTGCCACGTGCCACCACGTGCCCCTCATGGGGTCCGTCCCTGCATCTAGATCTAGTTGGTAAAGATGTCAATTTAATTAATTTTTACTTCAATTTTTGAGATGTTGGTACAAAACCGTACCAACCGAAAAAGTTGGTACTAATTTAGTTGGTACCAAGTATAATTTGTTGGTACATGGTATAAAAGTTTGTGTACCAATTGTAATTGGTTAATATACGGTATATGAAAAAAACATGGTACCATACCGTGTTCACCCCTATCCATTTTCATTCCCCAACCTGAAGTCCTTAACCAAACAATCAATGAGTTTCTATGCTAATGTTGCACCAAATAAAGAATACATGCTCAATGTTATCACTATCTGAAAAATATGCTTAACTTTCCAATCCTTAAAATACAAAGCATGTTTGATGGGCCTGTCAAAACTTTCTCGTTTACGCTATCTCAATAGCCTCAACATCGTATCAAATGATAATTGATCATATGTAGATTTATATTCTTTCGTACTGTTTCCGTCTCGAAGTTTGATTTAGTTGCCTCGACACCATCTTCATAGACAACCACTAACAAAAATTAGGCATACGTTCATGCAGTAGATATCAAATTTATATCGAACACATACAAATAATATATTGATTTTAATGTACATCAAGCGATTATCGAATACGTCGACCGTAACAACCTAAATTTAAATAAAATATAATTGACAACATTACAACCAAAAACGGTCCCAAAGCATACAATTAACGTTAACTCTATTCTAAGTTCGCAGCGGATAACACCTTCACAACTGAGATACTACAGGAAGCCCAACGATAAGCAACAAGCCTCTAACAAGCTATGCCTCTTCTACGTCCCCACGTCTCTCCATCGTCACAAGGTGAAACCCAAGTAAGACTCTTACCTGAAAATGGTTTTAGTTTTTGAAAAGCGAGGGTTAGACCATGAGGTCTAGTGAATTCCCTCTTTAAAACAGTTCCACATAAACAATAGTTTAAACATTTAATAGTTATAAAATAATGGGAAATTCAGTTTAAATGCTCGACTCCACATAATGGGGATAGCACAGTGGTCGCAACTTTCATCACCTTACAAAGCCAGGTCCGGCATTCGGGGCTTCCACAGTAGATCCCCTCGGCACTCGGTCAATTCCGTATCCGTGTGCGCTCAAAACGGATTCGAGGCACACGAACTAACTTGTCCACCAAATCTTCTCAACTATCCATGTCCAACCACTGTGTAACCCGACTCCACACATAGCATCATCATCACAAACATGCAATCAACATTTACGTATAAATGAACGTATAAACAACTTGCATGCATTTGTAAACATTTCCATGTCATGTACAATAAAACCTTTCAAAAAGTTTAATCATGTCAACATGCTCGTAACCATAATCAGTTATGTAAACCTTTCGCAAAATATTTCATTCACACCAAGAAGGTAAGGGAACTCACCTTAGCCTTAGCACCTTGACACACACTTCGGGACACACTTTAGTTCAAACCGAACACCTGAATTTAACATCATAAGAGTGGTGTTAAACCATCTAATTACATCCCAAAACATCCCTACTAAGCCCCTAAGACAAACCCCAAACGATGCCTCGATTCTAGATCCAAAACACGAAGCGAACCGAAGGAGGTGCACAAAACAGGGACTTACGCCACTTGTCCCGTGGTTTGCAAACCGCGGGACAAACCGCGCAACTTCCTGTTCGTCCCTCTCACTTCTGCACAACAATTTCAGTCCGAAGTTTCACCCTTTCTCAACCCCAACTCATCCCAAATTGATTATAAGCCTCCAAAATGAAATAAGGGATGTCCTAAACCTTTCCCCACAATTACCAAACATCAAAACATTATTTAATCTAACCAAAACCATCCAAAACCCAACCATTGATTCATGATTTAAAACCACAAAACTCAAAAACTCAATCCATAGAAAAACGGAGATTACCAAGCAAACATGAAGAAGTTTCTTACTGATTTGATCAAACTCATAGGGAATCAATCCCAAAATCGTTTGCCTTCTTTCTTATAGATTAAAACTCAACCAACACATGGATTATCAAATCCCCAAACTAATTGCTACTAGCCAAACATAGAGAAGAAGAAGAAGAAGAAGAAGAAGAAGAATGAGAGATCATACCTTGGAGATGATGACTCTATCATTTGCTGCAACTCTTCCCTTCACACCTCCAATTAGGGCTCTCCTCTTCTCTCAAACGTATGAACCAAAATGAAATGAAGAACATAGGGTTTTCATCTCATTTTAACTTCCTCAATTCACCCCCCTTGGCACCTAAGTTCTATGCTTCACACTTTGGCCACCAAATTCCCATTTCATTCCAAAATACTACAAAAGAAAATTATGGGATGTTACATCACCTCCCCCTTATTAGAATTCCGTCCTCGGAATTCCATTGCCGGACACATGCTGAAAGATGGATTTAACTTCTGATTTCCAATTCTTACCTTGCCCAGAGATTGTTTCAAACGACACAACAAAATCCCACTTTTCATCCATTCGCGCTACTTATAATGGTAACATCGTACCAAGATTTCAACCCACGCTCCCCAAAATAGGGACGAGAAACACACTAGGAATGTTCCGTAACTTCACCGAGTACATTTAATTCAATCAATAATCCTCCAATCCTTTCGATAACTGCCATTATTCCATTACAATTTGGCCCAATTCAATTCCCTATTGAAACACACTACTCCAAACCATGGGAATGTTTTCCCGTCCAACTGTTCCCCCGACTTGAGATTGAAATTACTCATACTTTCCAATCCAATCCTCTTAGTCCCATTCACTTATCCATCCCTTTTTTATCAGAACTGACAACGTACGACATTCCTTGAAATCGTTCCTCAGCCGACTACAACGTTCTTAGGTCGGTATCGTGCCAACCATACACACTTGAAATTTCTTCGATCAAACATACTACTCACACCAAAATACTCTCTTTAAGAGAAAACGACTCTACTCGAGTCAACGCCGCATTAACCCGAATCTCTAAACGGACACTGACCACTCCCTTCATCGACATTACACAAGATCACCCTCATATCGTTACCGCATTCTCACCACTGTATAACATTCTTATCAAAAAGGAAGAACGCCATCCCACCAATATAGCTTTCGCCTGGCACAATTTGCGTTTCCCCAAAATCACACCGATCACACGTGCCACAACAGTTACCAATCAATTGTCCAAACTCACAACAATCATTAAGCCATAACTCATTTCTATACACAATTATGTTCCTCACCAGATCCACCGAATGGTTCCGCTAATTAGGAACTATCACCAAATTCACTTGCCCTCCCACAAGGAGGAGTGACCAAGCTCACTCAAACTATCTAAATTAATCGAATACTGAACGACACGCTCACGTGAAACATTCTCCCCGACAATACTGAATCTAATCTAAAGGTCTCTCAACCAGGGCACCACATCCGACCACTTGTTTCTATTCTAATTTGATACACTAAAGATGCCTCAAAAGAATGACTCGCTAACATGAGCCAGCTTTTAGACCGGTCACACAAATGTAGCTTCCTCAACTCTTTAACCATGACATACACAACGATCCCTTTTTCTTATGCCTTACAAATAACAGTTCCTTAATTATAGTCCACCTTTCCTTGTCTCCTGACATATTCTCGCCGCAAGCCTGTCTATACTTAATCTACCATACTGTCAATATTTTCTCTCGTGCCTACACGAAACATCCATCACACACCGCTACAGTCCAAAAGAACGGTTTCTCCAAAATCGTCAGTCAAGACCTTTAGCCAAGTCCTCGTAAAGTACTTAGCACCGAGGAATACCACGAACTCCTAACTTCCAACATAGTCGACCCACTCATTGTATTTCTTTACATTCACGGGATACTCCAACGCTCCTGACTAAACTTCATAACAAAGCACCACCTTTTAACGGGTACAATATCCTCTTCGATAATCAAGTGAAGTATGAAAACTCACTCCAAAATCCAATGGGATCGAGAAGAACAAGGGTTCTCCTTTCATCCAGTCACCAACCACAACTCAATCCCCAGATCTCAAACTAGCATTAACGTATAATGCCTGCCAATCCACACACTTCAATCGAGCATACTCACCACCTTTGACTACTTCAATAATACGACAAACCATCATTACATCTATGACTTACACGTTCCTTCGGTACCAAGTGTTACCACTTCCTCACGCCGCTATCGCACCACGCGACCACATTGCAACAAGCTAACATGCTGCCTTTACACACACGGAAGGTATTGCTTCCTTCATGCTACCCATAACACAATTTCATCTGAAGCACAAACGTTTCCCGACTTTGCCTTTCCCGGGTCTCGACGAATCATAAGTCAAGATCATCTAATCAAAGCACACCCGCTTCGATTACACTAATCATTTCGTTCTTATATGGCTCATCAAACCCCATAGAAAATCACTTATGCTACCACAATCTTTCACTTCTGTAACACTCACACAAGTTGGTCCATCGTCATGCCGGATACACGCCTTTCTCCGAACAACTTCTTACATCTTTTGCAAGAAAAGCTCACAAGATATCCACACCATAGTTACTTCTCCAATACCAGCCTCCTGACAACCATCCAACAGGACGGTTATCGATTTCAACATCGACAATCGACATGCAATTGTCTGGCCGCCTCACGACAGACAAGGATTCCCGTAGGAATCTACTTCCCCTAACTCCTCGAACAAATTCTCGTTTCTCATCAACTCCTCGCGATCTATCTCCGCTGTGCTAAACACCTTACGCATAGGCGAACCATCAAAACCTCGAAGGGCTTCACATCCACATTGGTGATCTTCCGTTCTCCTAATGCCCCCACTAGGTGTTCCTATACCATATATGTTAGAACCAGATCTGTGCAACAATATAGAAATCGAATAGATGAATCAATAAGAACAATGATTTCCAATGGTCATCCCTTTCATTAATCTTTCAGAGAGATTTTTAGCAATACAATGTTGAAAGTAAAAGAGATGATTAACTTGTTTTTCCAAGCTAATCACACATTAAATACATCGGGCCCGTGGTTAACAAGCCCACGGCCCGTTCACTAATAAGCTCTAATTTAAATAAATACAATTCAACCCTTGAACTTTAAATCAACTATAAAACCTGCCCTAACAATCTCCCCCTTTGATTTGAAGTTCGAGTTCGCGCTCTAGCTCTCGCCAGTTGAACACGTATCGTTTGCGCAACGCGAAGTGAACCTCAAAGAATCTGATAGCGCGGCGATAGTCGATGCAATCTTCAATCATTTCCAAGGCATTCCGAGCAATGGTTTCATTCTGATTCGAAACATAAGAGTACCTTGGATTCTCAGACTCATGTGTAATGATCTTTCGAAGAGCATCTCGAACTTTGAGGAGTGTGCCGTCGCAGAATCTTTCCACCTGACTGAAGCGCATAAATTTCTTCTCCTTTTGCTCATTGAGGTCAACAATCCCGAATTCTGGTTTCAGAAGCATAGCGTTCTCGGGATACATGTTTAACTCAGGTGCTTTCAGATTCGGCTTGATCAGATGTACCTTTTTCGCCTTGTTCTCGATAGCCATTTGGAAGTCCGTTAGATAAGACATCATGATGGTGCGGACCAGGTATCGACGAACAACTTCGAGCGCCTTTGTAATCTCTAGCGGTCGGATGGTTCTTGTACGTAAGTCTTTCAGAATAACCAGAAAGTCGAGCGGTCGGAGGTTCTTGAAGTCAGCTTCTGAAAATTTCCATTCGTTCCCATCTTCTCGTCGAACAGTGAAAACTGGGTAGACGATCCTCATAATGCGTCTTGAATAGATACTGATTACCTCTGTGATCCGAAGTTTGGTTCTGACCTGGTTGACTGGAAGACACCGCTGCATTGTGCTGATATATCGGCGTTGAAATTATGGGTTAAGGTTGTAAATACCCAGACAGAAGGTCGGCTCGATCGGGCGAAGCTAGTGGACGAACAGCTTCTTCAAAGATTCCTCCAAGTGAGGGATAAGTACCATGATCTTCTCCCAACGGATTTGTTGCTGTTGAGGAGGGGGAGGAAGATCAGAAGCTGTCGTGGGAGGAGTAGTTGTCGGAAGATCGGAAGTAGTAGACTTGGGTCTTGTTGATGATGTTCCGGCGGGTTGAGCATAGTGAACGGGGGATGTTCCATATAAATTTTGGAGCAGGAACTGATCATAATCAATGTTGTCGTCCTCATCAGTGGGGAAGACCAAATTTACCTGGAGATTTACGGCACTGGCGGCTTTTTCGTACCATGCATCTTCGGTCTCCGGGTTGGCTTCACAATCTGGATCTATCATGTCCAGAATCGGTATGTCTGATGAGTCAAAATCAATCAGTTCCTGTGTTGAACCCTCGGGATTTTCAACCGTCGGGTCTTCTTCATCTGAGATCTCCATGTCTATAACCATGTCTGCTAAAGGCAACTCGGCTTCAGGTGCTTCTGTTGTAGCTTCCGCAGTTGGGGGTTCCTGATAAACCACTGTTGTAGTTTCAGCAGTCAGGATCTGGGCGGTCTCGGTTTGGCGTTGTCGCTTCTCCCCCTCACGGTGATCAGGATCATCCTGGTCATCGTGCTTACGTTTCAGACCGCCGGCTTGACTCTTACATGTGTCTTTGAGTGAGCGGACCCTCTCAGACAGCGTGGTGAGCGCTTTGTTGTAGTCCTTGAGGGTCGAGTCAATGGCGTCTAAGCGAGTGGTAATAGATGAAGATGGAGCAGTGACCTGTGATCGGAGAACTGAGATCAGGTCTGCTTCAGTGGAGGCGGTTGTATTTGATTCCTGGAGCAGTTGGGCCAATAGCATCGTCTTCAGGGTGTCCACCGAATAGATAGGTTGTGGTTGAATCGGAGGAGGTACAGGGGCGGTTTCAGTTTCGACGAGGTGGCCTTTACCTTTGATACCGCGCATCGCTTTGGCAAGTTCAGCGGCTACATGTTGATGTATCTGTTGCTCCATATCCTGGCGAAAA
Organism: Saussurea involucrata; assembly: GCA_033807775.1. NCBI lineage: Eukaryota > Viridiplantae > Streptophyta > Magnoliopsida > Asterales > Asteraceae > Saussurea > Saussurea involucrata. The sequence continues at coordinate 6,550,208 of CM066317.1, forward strand.
GCCTTAAGGGTGTTGTCCAGGGACCCTGGTGACACAAAGTCTGGGCGAGTAACTCCGGGTTCACTTAGATTACCCGTTGAGGCATCTACCGCGGGGGTAGATCCACCTACGTTCACAGTTGGCGTGATAATAGTTGTGGTAGGATTTCCGTCCGATCCTCGTGTTCCGGCAGACGAAGACACTACAGACGTTCCGGTCGGGTCACTAAGAGCCGCGACTTGGTGTTGTTCCGCATCAAGTGTCCTAGTCAAAGAATCTTCAATAACAAGTGGATCTAGACTCGATGGTGCACTGAAAGAAGTCGATACCGAGGGCTGCTGGTCTCTTGTTTCAACACCAGTACTCTCCGAGTGAGAGACCGGTGGAAGTTGTGCTATATCCCCGTGATGTACTGAAACATCCGTCTTTTGAGAGACAGATGAGTGGCTGGGGGTCGTGCAATTGCTCCGTTGGGTCCACAGAGTCTTCTTCAATACCCCGTCCCAATAAATGAGACGGGATAGCAGATGTGGCTACCCGGATATCGCTCGGTTCGGTTCGCTCAGGAGCCTCCTTTTCTTTACGGCTCGTTCTTTCCTGGTTCAACTTTGAACGCAGTTCTCTCCGTCTCGCATGATCTAACTCCTCTACTTGTTCTCCCTCAGATGTCCTAATAATAGGGCCGGTTCCAGTATGAGGAAGTGAGTCAAGAGGGATTCCAACAGTGAAATTTGGGTTAGGTCCGATACTGTGAGGTATTTGTTTCAGACGTATGGTACAGTCGGTATCGGAGTCCGTGGAGTCAGATACCACGTCTTCAACATGGTGAGGTGGGGAAGGGGGTTCAGTAATATATGGTTCGGTCGAACGATGAAGTGCGGGTCTAGATTGGGGTTGGCTGGAACCGGGTCGCGATCCCGCTGCACCGCCTACACTCGCTCCCCTTCCTCTCACAACTAACACACCCCGCCCGACAGCACCTGCTTGTCTGGCCCTTCCACCTCTCATCCTCGGACCCTCACGTTCCTCGGGTCTATTTCCCTGGGCAGGTCCCTCCGGCTCTGGAGGGACCATGGGATTACCTAACTCTCCTCTATAAGCAACTACCCCTGGTGCATTGGGATCAGCGACGGCAAATAAGGCCTCAGGGATGGGCATAGCTACCGCATTGGATGGGTTGTGGATAACCATGAACTGAATATGGCGGATAGGGCATACCGGATGTGTAGCACGTTTGGGTATCGCTGGATTAGCGTCCATGTGTTGACGCACTGCTAGCGATAGGAAACGCGAGTACGGGAAAAACTTCTTCTGTTTCGTTCCTCTGATGTGTCGGATGGTGGTAACAAGTTCACGCCAGGTGATCATGGCGAAGTCGACATGGCGGTTGTAGCAGACGGCGTGAACTAGGCGTAGAAAGTCACCGGTGCACTGATCTATACCTTTCCATCTAGAGGATAGACACCTGTTCAGAATCGTAAACAAGGTGTACCAGATGGGGGCTAGGTATTTCCGGTTGAACGCTGAAGGTCTGGGAAGATCATGGTTGTAGCCGAGCGCGTGGATTTGTGCGCATAGCGTGTCGTCATTTACGGTAGGATCGTACCGTTCATGTTCTGTGGCGTCGGCAGCCGGAAGAGAAAGGAGTCGGCGAAAGGAGTCATGTGTCAGGGTGAACGGCTGGTTGTCTATCATTGCCGTTATCGTCTGTGAAGTATCGGCCGTGCGGACCTGTGCCGTGAACCACACTTGAAGAACGTAGATCAACGGGACGTCGGTAGTGCGGTTGAGGGCCTCACGAATAGGATGGCCCATGATGATATCCAATATAACCTGGTGGTTAGGGTTGGATCTGAAGAGCGTCGGGTCCAGGTAGTGATTGTTGGCCTCCATCTCGGTGCCATGGTCAGGGTCAACCAAGGCAGCATCTGCTTCGTCATTTATGATTTCCTCTTCTTGAGGTATCTACTCCTCCGGAGGGTGTTGTGGATTTTGTTGATCCGCCATTGTAATATCTGTAAAAAAAACAGCATAGTTAGTTATTGAGACGGATGAACAAGTGTCGGCGCGTACCTTTGCTGTGATTGGCTCAATCTGAGACAGATCGAGGACTGGTAGTGACAAAACAGGTGCTGAAATGGACACAACAGGGGTATCCGGATAAAGGGCATTAAAGTGTCCGGACAATGTAAAGAGTCCGGATAAGAGTGATTAACCCGGACAGAGGTTCCCTGATACACTAGTTTTCCGGATAGCATTAGAGTCCGGATAAGATTGATGAACCCGGACAGAGGTTCCCTGATACACTAGATTTCCGGATAGCATTAGAGTCCGGACACCAAACTACCTGGTAGTTGAACTTACCGGAAACCCTAAGGTTTTCGGACAACTAGGTCTCCGGGTGATGTTAGTGTCCGGATGGATCATCATGGTGTTGAAGGTGTCCGGACACGACGAATGTGTCCGGACGAATACTCAATCGTTCAATGTATGAACCGGAGATCCCAATCAAGTGTTAGGGTGCGAAAGAGTTGTCTAGAAGCGAATAGCAGCTTATTGGAGAATGGACAACTCCTGAATCGCATCCAGTGGGCCTAATCTGACGAAAAAAACCCTTAAGGGGTTTCGGTCACTGTTGGATCGGCCAAACACCGGATGGAATGTGTATTTAGGTGCGTGGGACATGAGAAAATATGATTAGGAAGTGATCTCGAGAAACATACCTGAAGATTTGGGACTAAAACGAAGTGCAAATCGAGTGGGCGGGGAGAGTCCGAGCGAGAGAGAAAAACCGTCGATGGGTTTAGGGTTTTAGGGCGATTTTCCGGATAATGAAAAAAGGAAGGAGTCCGGGTGGCTTATATAACCGGGTGGTGTCCGAGTTCTTAGCCGACCCAGATTCATACCCGGTCCGGATACTGTCCGGAAACCATGGGGTTTTCAGATACTGTCCGGATAACTTCAAACGGTCCTTTTCCTTGGAATTTTGCAGGAATATGAACTGGAAGAGGACTTTCTCCCGCTCCCCCTCAAACTGAGCATGGGGATTTATCGCCCCCCTTGGATAGTGCAGTAGAGTATAGTGGAGGAGTCCAACACAAAAAAAACTTTTAGACTTTTAAAGAAAAACTTGTGCCGCTCCCCCTCAGATGATGATTATAATACACACGCAGGAGTGCCCACACACACAAAAACTTTTGATATTTAAGAAAAAACTGTGTGTGACGCTCCCCCTCAAAGTATGAGGAATCTTACCTGATACCGCAATGTGCTCCCCCTGAACACAAGAACATATGGTGAAAGCACATAGATAGTGAACGAAAATACAGACGACAGTATGAAATAAGAGAAACACACGAAGAAAGAGAGAAAACAAACGAGATCTACCTAATAAATACAGAGACTAAAATCTAACTGTGTAACCGAGACAAGTAGAATACAGGTGCGAGGAAGTGTATACTCATGAGGAGTAGACAGTTACGCGTAGATGTATGGAACTTATAACGGGCACACATTCGGATTAAGTCTTCAGATTTAGCATACCTAGCTTGAACACAAGCAATTTGAAACGTTTTTCATCCAAGGCTTTGGTAAACAGGTCTGCTAACTGATGCTCAGTATTTACGAAGTAGAGTTCGACTGTACCTCTTTCGACGCGATCCTTAATAAAATGATACTGAACGTCGATGTGCTTCATCTTGGTGTGTTGGACCGGGTTGCTTGATATGGCAATTGCGCTCTTTGAGTCACAGTAGATCGGTACTTTGACATACGTAAAGCCGTAGTCTTTGAGTTGCGTCCTCATCCAGATTACTTGGGAACAGCAGCTCGCGACAGCCACATACTCCGCCTCGGCAGTTGACGTGGAAACGCATTGCTGTTTCTTCGATGCCTAACTTACCAGGCTATCTCCCAAGAACTGAATGTGTCCCAAGGTGCTCTTGCGGTCCAACATGCATCCCGCGTGATCCGCGTCAGAGTAAGCGGATAGGCCAAAACCTGTCTCTTTCGGGTACCAAAGGCCAAGATCAGCAGTACCACGTAAATAACGAAAAATTCGTTTAACGACATTGTAATGAGACTCTTTAGGGTTTGACTGATAACGGGCGCAAAGAAATGTTGAAAACATGATGTCCGGTCTACTGGCAGTTAAATACATTAAAGAACCGATCATTCCCCGATACAATTTGGTGTTGACAGCCTTTCCGTTAGGATCGGCGTCAAGCTTTGAATTGGTTGCCATGGGAGTTTTCATTGGTGAGGACTGGTCCAATTGGAATTTCCGAAGAATATCCCTAATGTATTTGGACTGGTTTATGAAAATTCCTGTCGACAGTTGTTTAACTTGAAGACTAAGGAAAAAATTCATCTCACAAAGCATACTCATTTTAAAAAATCTTCCCATGAGGTTAGCAAAGTTCTTTGCATATAATGGACTAGTAGAACCGAAAATAATGTCATCGACATATACCTGGACTAGGATGATGTGACCCTTTTCGTTCTTGATAAACAGAGTAGAATCAATGGTACCTCGTGTAAAGTCGGATTCTAACAGGAACTTAGACAGTGTATTGTACCATGCTCGCGGAGCTTGCTTTAAGCCGTATAGTGCCTTGTCTAAGATGTAGACATGATCAGGCTTCGAGTCATCCATAAACCCGTTGGGTTGCGACACGTAAACTTCTTCTTGGAGGTCGCCGTAAAGAAAGGCTGTCTTCACATCCATTTGGAAGACTGTGAAGTTCTTGTGCGCTGCATAAGCGAGAAACATATGGATTGCCTCGATGCGTGCAACCGGAGCATAGGTCTCATCATAGTCGATTCCCTCTTGTTGTCGGTACCCTTTGGCCACAAGACGCGCCTTGTTGCGAACAACGATGCCGTCTTCGTCCTTTTTATTTTTGAAGATCCATTTGGTGCCGATTACCGTCTTGTGCTTAGGACGTGGAACCAGTCGCCATACCTTTAGAGCTTCGAATTGATTTAGCTCTTCTTGCATGGCTATGATCCAGTCTGGATCTTCGAGCGCTTCGCGTACGTTCGTCGGCTCAATCTTGCTCAAGAAGCCGGAAAATAGACAGAAGTTGGCGGAAGCGCCTCGTGTACGAACAGGAGTCGAAGGATCACCGATGATCTGATGTAGGAGATGGGCCTTCGTCCATTTGGTGGAGTGCAGAAGCGGCTGCTGGGTAGAGTGAGATGCGTCCGGATCCACATACGAACCAGATGGAAGGTCTTGAACCGCTTCAAGAGTAGCAGTCTTGTTTCTTGGAGGAAGTGGGGGATGATCCGTCGATGGTTGAACAACTTCTGGTTCCGAGGAGTTCAGAGGTTGAGCATCGGTTGTAGCAGATGACAAATCAGTAGGAGCTATCTCCGAGATTATAGGTTCCTCTGGGGGGTTACAGTACCAGGTGCATGCGTATCTGATGATGACGGTTGAGCTGTCTCTATTATTGTTGATGGCGTGCTCGTAGAAGGAGGCGGACCAGATAAAGCGGTCGAATCCTCATTGCGAGCAGCTTCAAGTCGCAGTTGCGCTGAGACAGGAGCAGAAGAGTTAAGTATGTCATCATAGAAATATTGAAACAGTAAATCTAAATCCGAAGAGTCAGCATTCGATGAAGATGCATGATTTGGATTTACTGTTGATTGTACAGATCCCGAACTCGAAGGTCCGGAAGCTAGCACTCCAGTTAAACCGGGTTCTGAACTGATTTGTTCAGAAGCCAAATCTGCGGCTTCGTCGAATGTCACGTTTATGCTTTCAACAACGGATTTGGTCCGTTTGTTGTAAACGCGATACGCCTTAGCTGTCATGGAGTAGCCGATGAAAACTCCTTCGTCCGCCTTGGGGCTGAATTTGCCGAGATCATCCTTGTCGTTCAATACGTAGCACGAGCATCCGAAGGCGTGAAAGTAGCCGACGGTTGGAACATGATTATTCATGATCTCGTACGGCGTCTTGTTGAACTGCTTGAGAAGGATAGAGCGGTTTTGCGTGTAGCATGCCGTAGACACCGCTTCAGCCCAGAGGTATATCGGTAGATTTGCTTGGGAAAGCATTGTGCGGGCAGCTTCAACGAGAGTACGGTTCCGTCTTTCCACCACTCTGTTTTGCTGAAGAGTGCGTGCGGCAGAGAAGGTGTGTGTGATGCCCACTGACCTCAGATAGTCATCCACCTTTTGATTCTTGAACTCCGTCCCGTTGTCAGTTCTGATGGACTGAACGTGTTGAAGCTTGTTTTTCTGGACAGTCTTCAGGTGATCAATAATGAGCTCCGGAGTTTCGTCCTTCGAGCGTAAGAACATCACCCAAGTATAGCGTGAGTAGTCGTCCACCATCACAAGCACGTATTTGCGCTTATTGATGCTCGGAACATGAATTGGACCACACAAATCCATATGAATGAGTTTGAGGGTCCAGGACGTGCTCGGAGTTGCCTTCGGTGGATGTGATGCGCGCTTCATCTTTCCATTTTCGCATGCCCCACAGAGACGATCCTTCACGAACGGAAGTTGGGGCACGCCTCTGACGTGTCTGCCTAACACCAGTTGATTGATACTTCTGAAGTTCAGGTGTGAAAGACGTCTATGCCAGAGCCAAACTTGATCAGAGTCGGCTTTTGACAAGAGGCAGACAGGTTTGTCGGATTTGATTGCTGCGAGGTCAATGGTGTAGAGATTGGTCTTTCGAGTCCCAACCAGTAGCTATTCTCGGTCGTTGTTGAGGATTCTACACCTTGTGGCTTTAAAGCTGACCTCGAGATCCTTGTCGCAGAATTGACCGATGCTGAAGAGATTGTGTCCTAATCCTGCGACGTGGGATACCTTCTTGATTGTTATCTTCTCTTGTACGATGTCGCCGTAGCCCACGATCGGCGACTTCTCGTTATTCCCAAATCTCGCGTGTCCGCAGTATTCTTCTTTGTAGTTCGTGAGAAGCTCCCTCCTTCCGGTCATGTGCTTGGAGCATCCAGAGTCTAAGTACCACACATGACCGTTCTGCAAAACAAGATTAGTGACGTTTAGGTACCCAAATTTGCTTGGGTCCTGGAGGGTTAGGTTGGGCACCGTTTGGTGAAGCTTACTTTGTCCCAGCTTTCCCTTTAGGTGCAGGATTTACACCGGTAGAGGGAACTGGTTTTGGCACTTGTTTCCTCTTTGGTGCAGAATTTACACCTTTAGGAGGAACATATTTTGTGGCAGCTTTCCACCTGGGTGCCGGTTTAACCCCAATAGGAGCAACTCGTGTAGGAATGGAGTGAGTCTCCCGCTGTGGTTTAACCGCTTGATTGGTACCCCGTTGGGACTGGTGTTTTTGCTTATTACTGTGGGGTTTTCGCTTATGAAATAAGTTACCAACAAAATAAGGCGCATACCAATCATTATTGTGAATATCATCAAAACCATTCCAACCACAATTAGAACAACATAAACAATCATGCGATAACCGAATCAATTGATTAAGAGAATTAACTTTAACGGGAAAAGAAACATCAAAATGGTTCCAATGATTCCAAGCATAATTGTCTTTGTCTATTCTAGAATTAAAAACAGGTGGGGAAGACTTTGACGCATCCTTCTTGACAGATTCCCTCTTTAGCCACTTTGGTGTTTCTTTATTAGCGCGACCATTTTTATCTGAAACAACAGGGACAGTATGATCAGTGACTTTTGAGGAAACAGGAATCGTAGTGGTCGGCCGTTCGGTCTTTTGCTTCGGCTGTGATTGTTTTTGAGAATTTGAAGCGTTTTTAAGAATCTTGATCACAGCCGGAGTCTTGGTTTGAGAACAGTCGCCCTTTTGAAAATTTACCGGACGATTAACCACTGGAGATAAAAAGTCAGAATGACTTGGAGAAATAGTAGTTGTAGTAGTCAATGGTCCGGTCTCTTGCCTCGGCTGTGATTGCCTTGTGGAAACAGGTTTTGAAGTTGGTTTTGATTGAGAAATCTTGATCACAGTTGGGGCCTTTGTTTGAGAAATCTTAACCGGAGGATTGACTACGGGGGATAGAAACTCAGTGTGACTTGGAAGAGGTTTGTCGAAAGGGAACGAATCGAACTCTTCTTCACAGTTACCCTCGGAGTTCATGTACTCAGAAAAATTTATCTTGGGAAGTACTGGACTAGGATCAGGTGAGGAAGGCGAGGAACTCTTTGTGCTTGTGTGCTTTGGGGAATTTGGTGCGGAAGCTAAGAAAAAATCAGAGTTCAAATTCCTTAAAACACTCTCGTCTTGAGAAACTTCATTTTCTTGCAAAGAGATATTTCCGATGAAGGCTTTACACGAGGATGTGTCAGATGAGTTAGAGGAAAGTTCAGGTGAAATCTGGTTTTCAGATTTAAGTTGGTCAATTTTCTCTTGGAGCTGACCATTTCTTGCATACTCCTCCATATTTTCTGTTGCCAAAGCAGCCAGTTTCGATGTGAGCATGTTAATTTCACCTTGAAGGATTTCCTGTCCTTCATTCGACACATCTTCGGTTTTCTCAGATTTGAGTTTTTCAAGTTCCTGAATTAGCGCTTTCTTCTCGTTTTGAAAAACAGACCTTTCTTTCTCAAACGACTCCTCCAACTCGACTATCTTTGCTTCCAAGATGAGAGGGGGAACATAGAGTTTAAACTCATCCGTCTCAGTCTTGGTTGCAGGTGCTAGGTCCTCATCCTTTTTGGAGGAATCCTTGGGACTAGCTACCTTGTAGGGGTCGAAGTAGTCATTGGAAAGGTACTTTTTGTCCTTTTGGTACGAGTAGTTTAGAGGTTCATAACAAAATGGGAGTTGAATTCCTCGTTTGTGTGTGCGCTTATGTTCCTCGGTTTCCTTTTCCTTTTCAGGTTCAAGAGGACCAGTCCATTGAATTGCGTATTCCGGATACTTTTTATCTAACCCATAACACGCAAAATCATACAGAGTGGGAACTTGATATCTTCCCTTTTTCAAATAGTGTGGGTTATCATATCCGATTCCCCATTCTTTGTTAAAGTACGTGAACTCTTTGGGTTTATTCAAAAAAATGGTTTGATCAGTTTGGCCCCTTTTGTGGAGTTTGGTTTCAAGATCAAGAATTTTGGCCACATACTCCTTGTGTTGAATTTGAAGAGAAGAACATTGATAAGTAATGTCTTCTTTCTCATTCAAGCACTGATCAAACTGACGTTGGAGATTAGATAATTTGGCCCTTAAGTCTTTAGGTGCTAATGACAGATTTTTGCATTTAATGGTCAAGTTAGCATTTTCAGACTTATACTTCTCAGTTAATTTCTTTTGAACATTAAGCTTTTCAGTTATTGAACTAATTTCAAGCTTTTGTTCTTCATTTGTGGCCTTGAGGGAGTTTGCCTTTTCGGTGATAGTTTGCAGTTGAAGTATGAAGTTTTGTAGGCAAGAATCACATACCTGATTTGCTGTTGCCTTTTCTTCATCCGTAGACGATTGATATCCCATGAAAGCATCAGCACCTTCATAATCGTCCTCATCATCAGATCTTCCTGGCCAGTACTCATTTTCAGCGAACATTGCCTCCCCAGCCTCCTTCTATCTGGCCAGTGCAAGCTTGGCCTCATAGTAGTGAGAGTTCTTCACTGTAGGCTGACGGCAGTCTTTAGCGAAGTGACCGTCTTTCCCGCAGTTGTAGCATTTCACAGGTTCATTTCTCTTCTTCCGGTCACCTTTCTTTGTCTTCACCTTCTTCTCAAATTGATCTTGCTCTTCTACCTTCTTCTTTCCTTCATAACGATCCTTATAGTTATGACGCTTATTGGAGGAAGTGGAGTAGCGTTGACTATTGGAATATGGCTTCTTGTAGAACTGTTGTTGTTGAAAGGATTTAGTCAGAAGGGCAATAGCTTTCATTAAGTCTGATACTTCACCATCAACATCACTGTCTTTCTCGTCTTCAGGATCTGACCCGGAGGAGCTTTGATGTGGATCGCGTCTGGGTTGGCTGCCCGAAGATTTCCCTAGTTTGGAAGTCATGAGGGCAATAGGATCAACATATGGTTTTGGCTCATTCTTCTTCTCTCCTAGAAGCTCATTCACTTCATCTTCGTCTTTGAGAAGTGTCTCATACAGTTCATTGATGCTGATGTTCTCTATCAAGTTGTTGTGCTTGACATGAGAAGCATACACTTTCCATTCAGGTAGCAAGTTGTTGAGGAACTTTAGTGCGTTCTCAGTGTTGGAACGAACAATTTTATTCTTGTTCAGTTCATTGAGGAGTAGACAAAATCGTTCATATGTCTGGGTGAGGGATTCACCGTTGCGCTGCTTGAACCCATCGAACTTGGTTATCGCGCTATTTATCTTCAGCTGATTTCCTACAACGCTCCCACGCATCATTCTGGCTACTTGGTCCCACATGCCCTGAGCCGTCTCTTTGTAACTATCTATGGCAGTGTAGATGGAATTAGGAAGAGCTTGAATCAGATATCTCTTTGCATGCTTTTCACCTTCAATCATGCATCTTTCAAATTCTGTCATCTCAGCAAGAGTCTTGTCCTCACGTCGAGCTACAGCAGTTGAAGTTGCAGCTATGTCCTTCATTGTCTTGGGAATTGGGCCATTATCCAGAGATCTCTTGATGTACTCATAGTTGTCCTTGGACTCTATGAAGATCATGAACCTATCTCGCCATTGGCTGTACTCGTTCGGATAGAGACACGGTGGCTTGGTGTCAGTGCCAATTGCGAGAGTATCACGAGAAGTAGACATCTTTTGTTGCAACAGAGTGATCGTCAGACGGGTTGATCGATTCAGAATGTAAACCTAACGCAAGGTACTAACAGTGATGTCCTAACGCAGGTTCTACAAGTGATTTGACTAAACAGAACTTACTGGATAGGAATCCAAATAAGTGATCTGATCTGGAAGTGTCCGGATCAGATTTGATGCAAGTGGATCAATAAACAAAACAGAAGTGTCCGGATAAAATGAAGAGACCGGATAACTTGAGTTGTACGGATAACAGAAAGAGTCCGGATATCAGAAAGAATCCGGACAGTGTAAGCTTTCCGGATAACAGATAGCACAAACTTTCCGGATAACAGAGGTTACCGGATGTGCAATGATTCCGGATATATTGAAACAAGATGTTTCCGGATACACTAAAGTTTCCGGGTACAATGGATTGTCCGGATAAGATGTGTCCGGAAACACTGGGTTTCCAGATACAAATGTTACCCAGATTGTATAAGGAAAAGTGACTTACCCGGATTGTAGAACTTACCCGAAAAGATGAGGAGTCCGGATGGAATACTTACCCGGATGAGTTACCCGGAAAAGTGACGAATCCGGATGGAATAACACAAACGTCCGGACACCTTGAAGTTATCCGGAAACGACGGCTGGTTTATCCGGAAAAGTTGGCTGTTTGCTCAAATCGATCGAATTTTCGAGTAGGGTTGCCCAAAATCGATCCTGGAAGATTAGTAACAATGCCAAACACAAAAATAACACTAATCCAATCGATTTCAATGCAAAAACAACAAGTTTTGATGGTTAAAAATCGGATTTTTATCAAGAACACTACCAAAAACTTTTGATCTTAAATTTCTCAATTAAACACTCAAACGATCGAATTGGAATGCGAAAATTTGCAGAATTACTCATAAGTATAATGCTAACACAACCCGATAAACAGAATTGAACAATTTAGCCAGAATCAGGATTTTGAAAATTCAAGATGAACACATACGGGAAAAGTCAAAATCTTACCAGAAATCACTAGAGAGGTTTTGAATCGAATTAGTCCGTCTGCTCTGATACCAATTGTTAGAACCAGATCCGTGCAACAATATAGAAATCGAATAGATGAATCAATAAGAACAATGATTTCCAATGGTCATCCCTTTCATTAATCTTTCAGAGAGAATTTTAGCAATACAATGTTGAAAGTAAAAGAGATGATTAGCTTGTTTTTCCAAGCTAATCACACATTAAATACATCGGGCCCGTGGTTAACAAGCCCACGGCCCGTTCACTAATAAGCTCTAATTTAAACAAATACAATTCAACCCTTGAACTTTAAATCAACTATAAAACCTGCCCTAACAATTCACTAATAAGCTCTAATTTAAACAAATACATATCATTTACACAAAGTCGGACGACCTCATTCGTTCACACACAACGGTTCATTTCTCACGTATCAATTTCCTGACAAAACCTCCAACTCGAGACATGCTAAACACTCGTAAACCTCCATATATATGGACTACATGATGATGATTCCATTCCTTCCTGACAATCTAGGATTCCTAACGGAACCCACGTCGCCCAACGCATCATAACCAACTTATACCCCACCGTTCTCACTTGGGAGAAAAACAAACACAAGATCTTTCTTAGCGCAAGATCTAATCACCAAGCCCTCCCAGCATTTCGACTCAAAGCCGATGACATTACATCAAGTAACGTAACGCTGCTTATTACCATTCCCCCAACAGAAACACTCTAACCATTTCAAATTTCACCGCAATTGAAACTGTTCTCACATAACCAAGCAATAGCTCAAACTACAATCATATCAACATTCCGAATTCACTGCTCGAGACTGCCGATATTCACTCACTTCCTCTAACGGAAACACTAAGGTCGTAACTCGACCACTTCTTATTCAACTGACAAATCCACTCCCAAAGCCTTTCCTCAACTTCAATTGTAACACCCTTCCCGACCTAGCGAGTTCATAGCCTTCATGCACAATGCCACAACGGTTGAAATCATTTTACACTCTTTCAAAAACGCAATAGATGCAAAATCATAAAACAAGCTTGAGTATGCATGAAACAACACCACTCAAGATGAATAGTAAAACACAACGATCCCAAGGATCGCTCACAGGCACTCTTACGATAATTCGTAACCTTGTCCATCCAAATCGATACCGACACAACGGTTGTCTCCAACGGAACCCTTTCACATACGACTGGAAATTTTTTGAACAAAATCACTTACCCAAAATGGGTATGTCCACTCCAACACTCGTTCGTATAATAATAATGTGTCAATACTCATTTGTTTAAAACACAAAACCTCGTAATATAGCGTTTTCAATATTTTCGTAACGAAGATTCTCTCCACTAATAAAAGCGTGAAATAATTCGTAGATCTCTAAGTTCAAAGCTTTATCGTATATTGAAAACAAATGTCTTTTACCTTAAAAAAAGTACGCTTGCGAGCGTCAACTCATTTCCCAAAACAAGAAAATTTGTTATGCACGTACATGCTCTCAACATGAAAGAACTTGTATAACCCGTTTAATGACATTCTGCATGAACTCAATATGCAATTGAAGGCTATTCGCTCTAACCAGGTCGGCCGTTGTACTCATCTCAGCTCATCATTGACACCATACTATGACCAACAACCGCTTTCCTATCCCTGCTACAACTTGTTGCACAAGTGATTCACAACCCACCTGATCGACCACTCAACATGGTTTACCAAACTGACCAGTTATCTCACTTCCTACTCTTATGCATACCCCAGAACAACACTGATAACTTTCATTCATTAACCTTGCCACTAAACCGATTGACTAAGGAATCCAAGACTAGATTCCCTCACTCGATCTTGAATTGAAGGTTTCAAGATGCCAACATAATTCTCACATCCTATCCCAACTGATCGACACAACAATTCTAAGAGTGGGGACTCACTAGCAACTAGGAGTTTGCCCCCAACCAACCATTCATTCATTTTGAATCCCAGAAAGTTTACCTCTAGTCAGTTCATTAACATTCCAAACAACGCTTCTTCTAGAAGGTATAAACATCACATCACAATTGATCTCCCAAGCTACATCAACTATTTGCTATCAAATACAAGGTTAGAACTTTCTACATACTGCCACACCCACCGCTTATCCCGACAATAGAGATTGATTACACCCATGCACCTGTAAATTCATAATAGCATTGGCCATATGCGATTTGAATTTACCTTACATGAGGGTTCTCACTACCATTGTCAAGATATCCTACGATTAAGGTCTTTCCTAATGGCTTCCTATATCTCAGTTGTGCCCCACTCTACTCCACAATTTAAGTTTAGGCCTATCCGGTCACCTAAATCCCTTAAACTATGGCTCTGATACCATTTGTAACAACCTAAATTTAAATAAAATATAATTGACAACATTACAACAAAAAACGGTCCCAAAGCATACAATTAACGTTAACTTTATTCTAAGTTCGCAGCGTATAACACCTTCACAACTGAGATACTACAGGAAGCCCAACGATAAGCAACAAGCCTCTAACAAGCTATGCCTCTTCTACGTCCCCACGTCTCTCCATCGTCACAAGGTGAAACCCAAGTACGACTCTTACCTGAAAATGGTTTTAGTTTTTGAAAAGAGAGGGTTAGACCATGAGGTCTAGTGAATTCCCTCTTTAAAACAGTTCCACATAAACAGTAGTTTAAACATTTAACAACTATAAAATAATGGGAAATTCAGTTTAAATGCTCGACTCCACATAATGGGGATAGCTAGTGGTCGCAACTTTCATCACCTTACAAAGCCAGGTCCGGCATTCGGGGCTTCCACAGTAGATCCCCTCGGCACTCGGTCAATGTCGTATCCGTGTGCGCTCAAAACGGATTCGAGGCACACGAACTAACTTGTCCACCAAATCTTCTCAACTATCCATGTCCAACCACTGTGCAACCCGACTCCACACATAGCATCATCATCACAAACATGCAATCAACATTTACGTATAAATGAACGTAAACAACTTGCATGCATTTGTAAACATTTCCATGTCATGTACAATAAAACCTTTCAAAAAGTTTAATCATGTCAACATTCTCGTAACTATAATCAGTTATGTAAACCTTTCGCAAAATATTTCATTCACACCAAGAAGGTAAGGGAACTCACCTTAGCCTTAGCACCTCGACACACTTCGGGACACACTTTAGTTCAAACCGAACACCTGAATTTAACATCATAAGAGTGGTGTTAAACCATCTAATTACATCCCAAAACATCCCTACTAAGCCCCTAAGACAAACCCCCAAACGATGCCTCGATTCTAGACCCAAAACACGAAGCGAACCGAAGGAGGTGCACAAAACAGGGACTTATGCCACTTTTCCCGTGGTTTGCAAACCGCGGGACAAACCGCGCAACTTCCTGTTCGTCCCTCTCACTTCTGCACAACAATTCCAGTCCGAAGTTTCACCCTTTCTCAACCCCAACTCATCCCAAATCGATTATAAGCCTCCAAAATGAAATAAGGGATGTCCTAAACCTTTCCCCACAATTACCAAACATCAAAACATTATTTAATCTAACCAAAACCATCCAAAACCCAACCATTGATTCATGGTTTAAAACCCCAAAACTCAAAAACTCAATCCATAGAAAAATGGAGATTACCAAGCAAACATGAAGAAGTTTCTTACTGATTTGATCAAACTCATAGGGAATCAATCCCAAAATCGTTTGCCTTCTTTCTTATGGATTAAAACTCAACCAACACATGGATTATCAAATCCCCAAACTAATTGCTAGACTAGCCAAACATAGAGAAGAGGAAGAAGAAGAAGAATGAGAGATCATACCTTGGAGATGATGACTCTATCATTTGCTGCAACTCTTCCCTTCACACCTCCAATTAGGGCTCTCATCTTCTCTCAAACGTATGAACCAAAATGAAATGAAGAACATAGGGTTTTCATCTCATTTTAACTTCCTCAATTCACCCCCCTTGGCACCTAAGTTCTATGCTTCACACTTTGGCCACCAAATTCCCATTTCATTCCAAAATACTACAAAAGAAAAATATGGGATGTTACATCCTTGTAAAAATTTCATTGAAAATACAAAACTTGCGTAGTTTGTTCATACCGTTTCAAGAATAAAACATAAGTTGTGTTGTTTGTACATTCATGTGCATCCATCGAGCTTGTCCAAATGCTTGTAGAAGAAAATACAACTTGAATGCATGAAAAGTAAAACATAACTTGTGGAGACTCTTGTAGGAAAAGAGGATTTTTTAAGTATATGATATTCATATACGGCAAATGCAACAATTAAACTCACACACCCTCCTCACCTTTGGTGAGGTTTGAACCCCTGACCTCCTACGAGGATAAAGGCTCCCATACCGCTAGACCAAAGGCCCTTTGGTAAAAGAGGAATTATTATTGTCCAATGTTTGTGAATGTACGAAGAATAAAACATAACTTGTGCAGACTCTTGTAAGAAAAGATTAATTACTAATGTCTAATGTTTATATAACAAAAATAACTAATGCCCGTATTATTTAAAGGTTGGGTTTCTGTGAGAAGTTGAAGTTAACGTGAGAAGCTGAGAAGTGGTTATCAACCATTGGATGAGAGATGGACGCACATTAGGATGAGATGCACCAGATCAATTCCCTTCTAAGGCGCAGTTCATGGGAAGGCATTTGATTAAAAGTGATCAACGGTTCAGATCCACTTCTCACGCTTCTCACGTAAACCTCAACTTCTCATAAAAGTTTTGAAGAATATTGCAATTAATAAGTTAGTAGGTTTGAGGGGTTTTAAAAAAGTTTTATATGTTTCATGACAAATGTCACATAAGAATACTGCTTAGAAATATTTAAACCTGTAGGATAGAACACAAAGAATATGTTTGTTTTTATTTGTAAAAATCTGGATTAAAATCATGTTGATTGTTAATAATTATTCTTGAAAAATAATTATAAAATATGTGTTAACGTATAATTATGACAATTACAAGGTGTTATCTGTAAATGTATAATATTGTATTAATGTTTTAAGACAATTAATATAATTACTACAGATAATCACAATCCATATAAATAGAGTGATATGTTAATCATTTACGATCGATTGAATCATTAAGAAACATTTTTTTTGTAAGACACATATAGATCTAAGGTTAACACTCGGTGGAGGTGGGAAGCGGGATTTGTATGTGGACTACCATAGAGGAAACCTCCGTTGATTTTAGTGCTCCGTCAAGTTCGTGTATGATCTATAAAGTTACATATTCTAAATACCATATGGGGTGTGAATGTTTAATCAAATGCATCATTAGATCCGATCGAGTTTTAATATAAAAGTTTTCTGATTTAACATATGTAACCAAAATTTAATTCTCCGCAACGTAAAACGGTTACAAAATTGCATTAAAACCCAACAATAATCGAAAAAATAAAATTTGGTTACATAATTAAATCAAAAAACTTTTCAAACTAAACAAGTTTCAGATCCCCATGATGCATTTAGTTAGGTTCAACCATACAACAGGGTGTTTAGAATTGTATCTTTCAAATTTAGCGAGAATTTGATGGAGAACTTGGAAACCAATGGAGTTTTCCTTTATCGGTGATCCACACATGAACATGTTGTGCACCTCCACCGGATGCTAGCCAAAATTCTAGATCTATATGTGTATTACAAAAACAAGTTTATTTTCTTGCAATATATTTGATAGCTAAAAACTCAAATGAATCACCTCAAGTTGTTTTGGCGTATCACCCTATTTATTTGAACTGTGTTATAGTCGGTCTACAACTTAAATAAGTTTAATTTATTATCTGTAATAATTATATAATTATCTCAAATCATAAATATAATTATCCATACTTACAAACCAACATGACCGAATGATGGGAAATAGACTCAAATAGTCATTGTACACATTCAAATTGGTCTCATAGCCTATCCTCTTCGGGATCGACTCAAATGTTACTATATCCGCAATATTCAGATATGCAATTTGCTACCTAGCCAAAAAAATGAAAGAATAATGACTAGAAGACCAATTTGCTTGAGTAAAATGACTATTCAAGTCAATTTCCCCCAAATTATTGGTCTCGGTTAGACCGGTCACATTGACCAGAATAACTTGTTCAACCAATTTGATAGTTGGAACCCAAAATTGAAGAAACAAATATCATAAAAAGGAGAAAAACAAAAAGAACAATAAACAAAGTATTTCCTTACTACATACCAAACACAACATTAATTATTTATTAATATTTTATATTAACTAATATATACAATTTGATTGAAGTGAATTAACACTATTAACTGAACCAAATCGAACCAAACAAGCCGGTTTTAAGAATTTCAAGTGGAGTTAAACCAGCCAATTCTGTTTGGATATGGGCCAATTTGTGGAGAATGGGCTAGTTGAACACTTAAATGTCAAAAGGGAGATCTTGAAGGGGCTAAGGTGCAAATGACGAATAGTTTAGGGGCCAAACTGATTAGGGATATGTTAATTTTACCCATCTCGTACAACTATATAAACGAATGCAATTAGGGTTTTCATATCCTTGTAGCCAGACGCCTCATAGCAACGCAGCTCTCCGCCGGATTAAACCATTGTAATCGTAGGTTTGCATTCTTTTCGTTAATCGATTTCTTATGGAAATCATACAACTTTAGCATTATTTTTTCTCTATTTTGAATAGTTCATTTGATTACTCAGAAAACGCGATTTTTTGATGTGCAACCTAGTATTTTTGAAATTCGAATTAGTACTGGATTTGTCTCAATTAGAGTTCTGGTATCGATGTTATCTATGTTAAGTGAGTCGATTTTTTGAATTTAAAGTTGATGACGTTGGTTAGATAGAAAAGCTAACAATGGCAAGTTGTTCGAATTATGTTGGAAATGGGCTTAAGAGCTAGAGATATCGATGTCGATTTGTAATTAGTAAAGAATGGGTTTGAATTTGTAAAATCAGCAATGGTGGAATTAATTTTATTGAACAAAGGGAGTGAATGATATCCTCTGCCGTGTTAGATTCTTTTGTGCGTGGTTTCTGGGATTTGGCCCTATATTGCACACATTGGATGCTTTTATGTCAAATTTGATTTTTTTTTTGTGTTGGGTTTTTTGATTTTCTTGCGCATTTAACTTATTTTGTGGTCTTATTCTATGTAGAAGGTGGATTTTGTGTATGGGGATCATTTTATTGTTGCTATGGTGTAGTTTATTAATAGCCTGTTAAAATAACACGTATTATACATTGATTGTATATAATTTCATGTGTACAGACTTCAAGAATTGATGGAGTATGATAACTTGAGCATTGTTATAAATTAATGAGAATTTATGCTGATGATGGAGTATGTTCATTTTTGTACCATGTTTATTTGGATTCAAAACATCCTGCTTGGGGGTTCTACTCTATATATGTTTTTTAATAGATGCTAGCTTTTCAAATTGAAAACCTCTTGAACATAATGTTCTTTAAATTGTACATTTATTTGATTGAGAGTGTGAATGAAATAAATGTATCGAATCTGTAACTTGCTTGTGATTTGTGACTTTGTACTTGTTGAGTTAGAGATAAGTTGAAGTAGCATTTGTGATAAACCTTGGCCAAATCTAGTATTTAGCTTGACTTACATTTGAATTTTAGTTCATTTGAGTTTCAACTTGATCACTTGATTGTTTGGCATTGTTTCTCTGTGTTCATACCCCTAAAAAAGAAATTTGAAATGCAACTATGCAAGTCAAAATTTATTTTTAAAAGATTAGATAATCAAAATGTTGTTTTATTTTATGAAGTTTGAGTGATTATAAATTTGTAAGGTCTTACAGTAATGGGTATTATCATATTGGAAACTTATATATCATCTAGCTTGTAAGTATATCTTAATGGGTATTATCATATTGGAAACTTATATATCATCTAGCTTGTAAGTATATCTTAACCTCTCTTATTTTGTTGTTTTTTGGTTTCTAGGCTTAGCCAGTGTTGAAAGAGCTTGCCAACATGCAGAACGAAGAAGGACAGAACATGGACCTCTATATCCCCAGGAAGTGGTATGTTATTAAACTAATTTATTTTATATTGCAAGTCTAATGGGGCGACATTTATTTATAATAATCAGTGTAATCTTTCTCTTCTTGCAGCTCTGCTACCAACAGGTTAATTACCTCTAAGGATCATGCTTCTGTCCAAATTAACGTTGGTCATGTTGACGAGACTGGCCGATATACTGGTCAGTTCTCCACCTTTGCTCTGTGTGGATTTGTGCGAGCCCAGGTTAGTCTTGTATTCTTTTTAACAGAATTCATGTTATAGTAACGTCTTTTCTTGTTATTATTGAGATCTTATAAAGATATATATATATATATTCTAATTTGTAGATCTGTTACCATATTATTTGCAAAATATTTTTGCTTAAAAGATATACATATGCTGACATACTACATGATGTTGCTTCACAATTTTCAAAAAGGGCTTTTTGGTCATCTACCAATATTTCATTCCAATTCCGAAGCTACGTTTTGAGAACCAAACAAGCAGATTCCAATTCATTAACAGATTCCACGTCAATGTCTTCCACCAAATAGGTGGTCAAACCTGACAACAACTTGTTTCATGTTTGATGCGACATTAGTGCCTGTGTGGGACAAAAAATGTATTTTTTTGGTTCCACCAAAGTAGGTGGAACTAAAGTTACGGGCTTAAGTACGAGATTGGTAAATTACCAAACTACCCATCTTAATTCTTTCACCCGCCTACCTCACTCTTGCTAGTTCAATCTATTCCCGTCTGTGTCTCAAACACATCTTTATTAGTCTTTGAGAATCCATAATGCATAAGAATGGATTCTTTAGATCGTTCAACTTTCATAGGTGGGAGTATCGAATAATTGGTTTTTTTGCTCGTTTTACCTGATTACACCAATAGAGACTTGTACTGATATTTGTGTATTATGGTTATTTCTTCTGTTCAGGGTGATGCAGATAGTGCACTTGATAGGCTGTGGCAGAAGAAGAAAGTTGAAAACCGCCAATAGTTGTCTACCCATTCGAGCGTTGTTTCAACTCCAGGGCAATGTTGAATTTTTCGTAGGGAAATTTTCCCGTGTTCTATCTAGATCTGGTTTTGCTTTGTTAGGGAGTGAAAAGTACACTGTTAAGTTTATACATTGAGTTGGATGTTTTGTGAGCAAGGTCTTTACCATCTTTTGTTAACTTTTAAGTTTCATTTAAATGTTGTTTTGAGCTAAGTGATATGAATCATGCTTTTGTTTAAAGGTGCACATGCAGGATCATATGAGGTGAGTTGGCACAAAATGTTGTTATTATGTGTTTCATTTAGGATTCAACTCGAACATGATGCGTCTCGAGTGTATATGGCCAAATGTGCCTGTCTTGACACTGGCAACGAACCGGAACCAGGACCAACTTGTGCCTGGCCTGGAACCAGTATGGGCTGGTTATGGCTTGACGAGTAGCACATCGAAAAAACATGTCCGGGGTTGAAGTTGACGGAAAGCGAATCAAGTCAGCCGATACTTAGTAATCAAGGTCGAGTGTTGTTCATCGATGCCGATTTGAACAGGGGAATAATTCAAGTCAGGTTGTTCGGATATTTTCACAACCCTCACATTATGAACATGATTCAAAAAACGCTACAACCACGCTACTAGTTGATAAGTCGTCGAACTCTTAGTCTTGGGAGATGAACATCAACAAAGCTCTTCAAGTCATTTTAGTGGTCATGGCTAAAAGGCAGAAAGAGTCGATGATTAACTTAATGAACGAGGTTCTAAATTAATAGAGTAAAAAAGTGGATATGATACTGATTTGGGTGAACTAAATATGTATATCAGTATATGTGTACTAATTTTATGGCCAAATGCCCCGTGGGGGTGTCAAAGATTTTGAAAATATTGATTTATTAGAATGGTGGAAACAAAAGCAACTTCAATTCCCAGTTTTGACATTCATGACCCGGGATATACTAATAATCCAAGCTAGTACCGTAGCTTCAGAGTGTTGCATTTTCTTGAAGGATTATTTGGATAGCCTTGAAAGAAGTCAACAAATGACGTCACTAGAGGTGGAGATTGAAGAGGTGGAGGAAAACTTGGAAGAAAACAAATTCGCCATAGGATTAAGTACGCCGCCAACTACTGATACCGACAACACTTTCTCATAATACGACGATGATGAGAAACTCAACATTGATGACCTTGATGGCGTTGAGGCTCTTCAAAGACTTCAAACAACCATAACTCTTCCGACGATTACGCCATGGAAATAAGTGTATTTCTAAATGTTATTTTAAATGTATTTTTATAAATCGATATTATAATATAACGCATTTCTAAGTGTATTTGAGTGACTCAATTACATATTTTAAAGTGTATTAGAATAACATTCAAGTAATCTTAAAATATTTCAAAAATCAAAATTTGAAGAAAACAATTTTTTTTACATAGGACAGGTTTGGGCCCTACCCTGGACCAGTTACCCTAACCGGTTATGACAATCCTTAACCGGGACAGATGTATTTGGTCGAGACCAAGACCAGTTAGGGATTTATTGTTTGGGACCAGGACATATTTGGGCTCAGCCGGGACCAATTTTTGTCCATCTCTAGTTGAGTGGCATAAAAATGTATTTTTTTTTTCGCTTGGACATATCTGAGTAGGACAAAAATGCATTTTTTGTCCCATCAAAGTATGGGTAAAAAAAATCAAGAGACTCGACAAGATCAATAAATTATTAAACTATTCTTGTCACATAAAAACCTTATGCCCGCTTAGTTTGTGGAGTTTGGTAGGATTTGGCAAATGGAATCCATCCAACCTACATTTGGCTTGAGGAAATGTTTGGATTTGAAATCCTAAGATCGTAGATATAGAACTTTATAGAAGTCCGTAATTTCAAATCCAAATCCCATAGATTTCAATTGTTTTCCCACATTCTCTACCCCACCTCCCAAAAAAAATTCACAATAAAATTAATTTCATTTCAAATCCTTAAAATTAAACAAGATTTATATAACAATGAAATTTAGTGTTATTCAAAATTCTACAACCAACAAACACAAAAGATTCCAAATTCTTTCAATTTCATGTTTCTATGAAATCTAAATCTCTCAAAAACATTGTGTCAAATCAAACGGATCTAAAAACCTTTCAAAGTTCTTTCACTCGCCTACCTCATTCTCACCAGTTTAGTCTTGTTCGGTTTGGTTTGAAGCTATAAACATGCCAATCTGTAAGAATAACCCGGGAAAGTGCTAGGAGGTTATGTTTCTCTAACATAAATGGTATTTCATTTTATTGAATAAGTAGCGAGACCGATAACACTTTATAGTCTTCTTTTATATTTCTAGGCTTGTTGTTTAGGGTTTATATTTTAAGATTTTATCTTTTTCATCACCAAATGACATACATTTTTAAAGCCTACATGTTGTAGACTTGTAGCAGTTCAACAGTAAAACAGTTAGGCTCAAATTTACCCAAGACGATGAAACTTCTTATATTGTTTTGAGATGCATAATAAATCGATACGAGTACCATGAGTTATCCCGCAATAAACCCAATTGTTGTTGATACCTTTTTCTCGGTTTCTTATTCTCTTTCTATAACATGAGCTCGGAGTATGTCTTTTAGATAGTATTATTGATGAAAAATCGTAAAATGATGTCCAGATTTATATCTTATAAAGGATTTAATATTTCAGATGATTAACATCTTAATTGGACCATTTAATCAACTTATCTAACTTAACCCAACTCATATTCATGAGTAAATCCAACCTGACCCATAATAATTAAACATTCATATTCATACCATTCATATGACCTTTTATATGGTGTTAGGTGTACCTTCTTATAACTTCTAACCCTATCCACATCATTGTGGGAATCAAACATTCATATTTCATACCATTCATATACCCTTTTTGCCTAACACACACCACGTTTTTTCTCTGATTCTTTCTGAACTATAAAAGCTGCAGTTCTGTGCTTAGAAGTGCTTCTTGTAATTACTCCAAGCTTATGCTTATATTGCTCCCCAAAACTTTTCATTAAGTGTCGATGATTTCTGTAGACATGTTACTTTACAGATTCAAACACTTGGATATGAAAGTTTCATAGGAAAGAATCTGGCAATAGAAATAATATTTCTTGGAAGATTGACAGGAACCACAGGAAGCCAGTATAATGTTGATATTGACTCAATCATTCAAACTGTATCCTCTAGAGGAATACAAATGATACCTCCTGTCCAGATAGATTCCCAAACCATTGCTGGTAGTGAATGGACTATTCCATTTCACAGAGAAGCAACAACTATTGTCCCCACTAATATATATATATATATATATATAATGTTAAGTGTATTATTAATCATGTTCCATGTGATAGTTAATGGAAGGTTAAGAGTCAACGCAAGATTTCATAATATTTTGACTTTTTTTCGTTCGAGTGGTTCCATCTTTCAATATCAAACGTTGAAATCTATGTGCTGTCATGCACATTATATACAACTAATCGAATCCACACCACATGAATTCTACGATTTCTTTTGGCTAAACATTTAAAAAATATATACACATATACATCTATACTTGATAAAAGAAATTAAATTAAATTAAATTATTTATATCTGTGAATATATATACTCTCGTATAAACGAACAAATCATGTATAGAAACCGACGTGTCTTCTCTTTCATTCGGTTTTGATTTTTATCCTATAAACTTATTTAAAGCCCTATTTAACGGTTAATAGTTTGAAAAATGTCTGTAAAACCCTTGTTATCTACATACCAATGTCATATCATCTTGCAAGACCTCTAACAAGATGGATGTGGATGCTCTAATATCCAATATTGATGACAAATGAAAAATATCTATCTAAAAAGACGTTAAAAACTCTGTCTTCATTATTTGGATTGTTCCATATTACCCTATACCTGACTTTGAAATTAGGGTTTAGGGTATCACCTAAAACAATTTAAGCCATGTAACATTGTATAAATAAAAAAAACTGAATTAACCTATAATATAAGTTCATAAAATTAAATATTAAATAATATTACAAAAGAATCTAAAAATGAATTTATCAACAATCTACTAGAACCATATTATCTATCAAATCCCAAATTTGGTGTAAAAAACTATTTTTAAAAATATCCCTAACTCACATTATTTATACAGTTTTATTTTGATAATTGTGGGTTTTCGATCCAGCTTTCTTGTTTCTCGATTGCTCTAAGGAGAACAGCAGAATTTTTTTTAATGGTCTCAGAAGACTTGAACCAGCGACTTATGAATAGGAACCACAAAGGGTTAGCCTTTATTTGTCAGTTTAGTTGGCTCTCATGGTACTCACTTGGAAGACCCGCTCGAGCTACTAGAGAAAGACGGAACCGTCAAACAAGCAGCCAACGCCCTTTCCAAGCACGTAACGAGTTCACTCATCGTGGGCCGGTCTTTACCCTCCAACGTCACGCAATCAACCGCCAGGTACCCAACGTATTTCACCGCTTCTATTTCAAACGGCGTCGGCGGAGGCACTTTATGATCGAGAACCCGATGTATCTCATCGTGCACAATATACGGAACAACCGAATCCACCACGTTTCTTCGCTCCCCCGCTTCATTCTTGTGAATCGCACGATGGCCCGATAACAACTCCAGTAAAACCACTCCAAAACTATAAACGTCACTCTTAGTGGTTAACTGCTCAAACTTATAGTACTCGGGATCCATGTAACCAACGGTCCCTGCGGCCCGTAGCGAGAGGTGCGACCCATCGTCTGGCGGGCCCATTAACGAAAGCCCGAAATCCGATACCTTTCCCGTCCAGTCACCATCAAGCAAGATGTTGGAGCTCTTGATGTCACGGTGTATGATTGGTGGGTCCGCGTAAACATGAAGGTAGTGGACCCCTCTAGCGGCGTCTAACGCCACTTTTATACGTGCGGGCCACGACATTATATACGAGTTATATAAATTGTGCAAGTGGTCGTGAAGGCTACCGTTTTCCATGTACTCGTATACTAAAACGAGCTCGTCGTTTTCTTCGCAAAACCCTAGCAATTGAACGAGGTTTTTGTGGTTGACCCGTGAGAGGAACTCGAGCTCGTTAACAAACGCATTGTTCGTGTCTTCTTGGCGCTTATTTATGCCACCGGCGCATAACAACGGGCCCGTTAGCTCGGCCCGTTTAACCGCTACTTTTCGACCGTCGTTTAATAAAGCGTGGTATACCGACCCGAAACTTCCGATCCCGATTCGGTGGTCGTCGGAGAAACCGTCGGTGGCGTCGATGATCGTTTGTAAAGCGAACTCTTGCAAGTGATTCCCGTTTCCGTTACTTATCAAATGAGATAATTTCTTGACTAAAATGCCCTTCGAGGTTTGAACTTGGGAAGCGACGTGGACGGGTTCCATGGGCCCGGAATCGTGAACACGACTTCCTTCGCTCGATTTGCAAAACCGAAAGATGAGAAACAAAAGAACGAGAAGGAACGATAAACAACCGACGGATCCCACCACCACGAAAGCAACCATTTTGCTGCTCCAACCACCATTCCGCCGCCGTGGTGGCGGCGGCGGCGGCGATTCTGGTGGAGTTTGTTCGTGAACACACGGCTCACATATCTTCAATTCCGAGCTGCAAAATGCAGTGTAGTTCGGAATCGTACGACACGCACACGAGTTTGTACACAAACCCGGCACCACATTCTCGAAAACAATCGAATTCGAGCTCAAATTTAAATCCTCATTTCCCCAACAATAGAGCGAGTAATTCGTCGTCAAAATCCCACAAAAAACACCACGATTCACCTGCAATCCGGCGAAAGAAACCCGCTGTAGATTTTCCGGCAACCGGAAACCATTTTCACCCCAACAAATCACTGTTCCGTTAACCCTAATCGCACAAAATCGATTATCTCCGATGGACACTGATTTAAACACACCATTCGGCTTCCCCATCGTCTCGTTCGTACAATCCAAACCACCGTTAAAATCAATGGCACAAAGACGATTATACCCCGCCGACACCACACTGTAATTCCTCATCGGAAAACTGTTGTTGACGTTGAAATGATTTATATAATCTCCTAAACACCTAATTTCCTCAAATTCAGTCAATCCACAAACGTAATTCTCCCCAACAGCAATAGATCGGAGTTGAATCATCGGATTGGGGGTGAAATCATTGAACTGATTCCATTGCCAACATAAGAGCTGATTGGTGGAGCTAACGATCCCGCAAACATGTGTGTCGCCGGAATCAATGGCTTTGAGAGATGGACCAAGGTAAACGCGCTTATACACCGTTCGGCCATCGGGAAGAAATCTCCAACAAACTAGAAACGAAGTGAGAGTTTCCGATGAACTCAAAAACGGCGAGCTTAATGCGCAGACGAATCGAGTTCCACCGACGATTCCGACGAAGGAATGAGTGGTTCCGTCGTTGGAAGGAAGTTGAATTGCGGCGGGGGAAGTGGTGGTGGTGCAATTGAATTGGGTTTGTTGTTGAGTTGGGGATTTAGTGAGGGCACAGATGAGGGTTTGGTTGGAATTGAGGTGGGAGATTGATACAGTTGAAAGTGAGGAAGAAAAGGGAAGGAGATTTAGAAGAAGGAGGAGGAAGAGGGTTAGAGAGAGGAGAGAGAAGAAGGAAGAGGAAGAGATGGAGTCCGCCATGGAAGTGCAGGTTTCATGGTGGTGTGTGTATGTGTCTGCAAACGCGGTTTGTTTGGGATGACGGAAAGGGAAGGGGGTGTGAGAACGAGTAAACTACAAATTTGGTCCTTGTGGTTTGTTGAAAATGACACCTTCCATTTTTAAAGTTTCAAATTTTCAAGATGACCATATGATTTGCAATTTGGCGGCCGTTAAAGGAGGGACTTTTTCCATTATTTAATCGATTTTTTCTCTTTTATCTAATAAAGATCGATTTTATGATTTTGGTCTATATGGTTTTTGATTCGGTAAAAAACAAAAAATCGATAAAATAACTGAAATGCCTCCTATTGAACGAATTTATTAACAACTTTTAAAAAAAGAGACCAAATTCGGATATTTTTGCTTATTATTTTGTAATTTCAAAACTATATAGACATAAAATGATATTTTCACAAGCCATAGGACCAAATTTGTAGTTTACTATTATATTCATATTATCTTTTATTTAACACATAACTTAATAGTAGAAGAATAGTAGAAGAATAGTAGAAGGTTCTAATGAAAAAGTTAAATATGAGTAAATAATAAGTTAATATTTTCATTTAGAAAAGAGTTTAAACATGGGAAATTAATTAAAATACCTTAAGTCAAATCAACTGTTATCAAAGTACCCCAAAAAATTATTTTCTTACCGAAATGCCCTCTTTTTCCGCGATAGGATCCCGCGATCGCGGTCAGGGACCAATTGTGAAATTTTTTGCAAGAAATATTTACACTTTCAGTCCCTGGCCCCCGCGATCGAGGCCCGCGATGGCCCGCTATGGGGACTGAAAGTGTAAATAATCTTGCAAAATTTTACACTTTCAGTCCCTGCCCGCGATCGCGGGATTTTATCGCGGAAAAAGAGGGCATTTCGGTAAAAAAATAATTTTTTGGGGTACTTTGGTAACAATTGGTTCGACTTAGGGTATTTTAATTAATTTCCCTATTAATAATATGTAATATTATTTTCAAATAATTTCTTTTAAATATTTTTTTGACTTATGTATGAAAGTCGTGAGAAACTGTAGTTGATTTCACGTTGCTTTCACAAGGTCTCGGAAGCATCCATGCAAAGTAGGTTGTGAAATCGACACGAGCAAAGCGTTTATAGATACGAGCAAGTCAACGTTCGATCATGGAAATTCAAATAATTAGGTGAAATTGATGTACGTATTTTATATATTTCTTTGTAGTTGTTTTTTTGGTCTAAAATTAGGAAATAAAAAGAGTAAATAATTAAAGGGTTATAAAAGTCCAAAATTAGAAAGAAAAAGAATGGCGTATGAATTGGTTTGATTGACCCACGACCATTTCCATTTTCCAACGAAAAATGTTGATATGTTCTTGACTTTGATTTGGTCGATTCATAAGAGCTCTTCAATGCACGTTTTTTTAATGGGTGTCCTAGGTTACGCCTAGATTAATCATTTGACAAATTATAACCGTAAGACATCAGCTTTGATTAAACCTCAGTGGCCACAATTTGTGTGTACGCCCGGATTAGAACCCTGGACAGATGAGATATTCCATCACATCCCCCAAGGCCTTAACCAGTACGTCACAACCCTTGTGATTTCTCCAATGCAAGATTCTTATAAGCAAAAAGTGTAGTGGCTTGTAGGAACTACCGTTGTGGAAAGTTCTTATAAGAACCCAAACTCCTTTAAGTTCTTAAATAAGAACTTTGTTTCTTACCATGAAGTTTGTGTGAAATGACAAGTTTTTCATTTCTATTGATATTTAAATTAAATAATTAATATTTGTTTATAAATATATAATAGTTATTGATGTTGACAAATAAATGAGACCTACAAAATGAGGTTCTTGTAAGAACAACCATTGTGAACTTTTATATAAAATTTTAATTTGATGAGTTGGAGATGAGATGTCACCAAAAAGCACAAAAAAATGTTCTTATAAGAACCTCCGTTGGAGATGCTCTAAAAAAACAAGAAAAATGAAACCATAATCTAATTTTGATTCGAACTTTGGATTTTTGGGAAAATATTAGTATATTATAAGATTATTTATTTGTAATAAAAGATTCTTATAAGCAAAAACTATAAATTTATATACAAATTATTATTGGAGAGAGTTTTTGTCATCAACTTCACCTGTTAATCCCGTATTAAATACTGATGGTGGTATGGAGGAAGTTTATGCTGGAAATAGAGCTGAAATAACTCAAGTGGGAGAGAAAAGAAAGTGGAGGATCGATCAGAATGTTGCCAGAAGTCAGAAACTTTTGCTAAAAATCATCGTATTGAATCCCGTCGAGAAACCAATTTGTGTCTGAAATGTTTCAAGTGCGGAGAAACAGGTCACACCATTAGAAACTGTCCCATTCAAGGATCAACCTGTTATGAATGTAAGAAGCCTGGTCATTACCGAAGGGACTGCCCAAAGCTGAAGAATAGTGGAAATCAAGAGAGGAAACCCAATACTCGAAAACCAGGGGTCGAACATTTTATATGAAGGTGGAAGAAGATAAGGAATCGACGGATGTAGTGTCTGGTATATTCCTTATTAACTTTATTCTTGCACGTGTATTATTGATTGTAGTGCATATTTGTCTTTTGTATCGCAATCGTTTTACCAAAAGTTAGTTATGCCTGTCACTACCTTAGAAGATGCCTTAGTAATTGAAATAGCTAATGGGGTCAAGTCTTATTTCGTGAGAAACTTATAGATGTACCCTTATGGTAAAAAGGCAAGGAATTCCGATTGATTTAATTTTAATGGAGATAGACGGGTTTGGGATGTGAATTGATGCAACGTGGCAAGGTAATTGCTCATGCATCAATGTAACTTAATGAGCATGAAAAGAGTTACCCTACCCAAAATTTAGAACTGGCAGCAGTAGTGTTTGCTCTGAAGTTATGGCGACATACTTGTATGGAATGAAGAGCACACTGTTCTTTGATAGTAAAAGTTTGAAACACGTATTTGATCAGAAAGAGCTGAATATGAGGTGACGACGTTGGTTAGAACCACTTAAGGATTTTGATTGGGAATTGCATTACCATTCCGATAAAGCAAGTGTTGCGGCTGATGCCTTAAGTAGAAAAGGATACAGGAATGTGTGAAAACGATTAACGCCTGGATTGAGGTGGTGTTAAGTTTAATCAAAAGGATCAGAGTAGCACAAGTGGAAGTTTTATTGGAAGACAATCTTAAAAAAAATGAAGTTATCTTCAAGTAACTGAAGATAGTCGCAGGGTCAATTTCTTCAGGGCCTTATGTGAGTACCAAAGATTGGATAAATCGAGAATTAATTCTTGAAGACGCTCACAAGTCTAAGTATTCTATACATCATGGAAGTACTAAGATGTATAGGGACCTGAAGCTACACTATTGATGGCCAGCTATGAAGTTAGATGTGGTACAAATTGTAGAAAAGTGTGTGACGTGTTCGCTAGTGAAGGCTGAATATCAAAGGCCTTACGGAAGTCTGCAGTCTTTAGAGATCTCGGAATGGAAATGAGATAAGATTACCATGGATTTTGTGACAAAGTTACCGAGAACGCAAAAGGGTAACGACACTATATGGGTAATTGTGGATCGATTGACCAAGAGTGCTCACTTTCTGGCTATGGAAGAAGCGTCGCCAATAGATAAATTGGCGAAACTGTATATTGATGAAGTGGTGTCAAGACATAGTATACCGGTGTCTATAGTGTCGGATCGTGATAGTCGGTTTACCTCGAGGTTTTGGCAGTCACTACAAGAAGAATTGGGTACGAGAGTCAATTTGAACACTGCTTACCATCCACAAACGGACGGGCAAAGCGAAAGAACCATTCAAACTTTGGAAGATATGCTCAGGTCGTGTGTGTTAGACTTTGGGGGTAACTGGGATACGCATTTACCTTTGGTAGAGTTTGCGTATAACAATAGTTATCATTCCAGTATTGGAAGAGCACCTTTCGAAGCTTTGTATGGTCGGAAATGTAGAACTCCGGTATGTTGGTTAGAAGCCGGAGAAAAGCAGTTTGCTGGTCCTGAACTTGTATAGTAAACGGCTGATAAAGTGAAAGAGATTCGGAAGCATAAGATAGCAGCTCAAGATCGACAAAAGAGTTATGCTGATCCAAAAAGAAGACCAAGAGAATTCCAAGTTGGGGAGCGCGTGATGCTTAAAGTATCCCCATGGAAAGGTATGATAAGGTTTGGTAAACGTGGAAAGCTGAGTCCTCGTTTTCTAGGACCATTCACCATGACTAAAAGAGTTGGATTGCAAGCATATAAGTTGGATCTTTCCCCTGAATTGGAAGGAATCCACAATACCTTCCATGTTTGCTACCTTCGGAAATGTTTAGCCGAAGAGAATGATGTGATTCCACTTACTGACGTAAGAATAGATGAAAGAGCCGTTGTGTAGAAGAACCGGAGGCGATTTTGGAAAGATCGGTTAGAAAGTTACGTAATAATAAGGAAGTGGTTATGTTAAAGGTGCAATGGAAGAATCATCGAGGTGCTAACGTGACGTTACAGTCAGAAGAGGATATGAAGATTAGATATCCTCATTTGTTTACCTAACTTTGATTTCGAGGACGAAATCATTTTCAAGTTAGGGAGTATTGTAACATCTCGATTTTTATAAAATATTACGTTTGGTATGTTAAATAATTTGAGTATAAATTATTTGATAAGTTATGATTCTTTATCTGATAAATTAAATTTAGAGTTTATCCCCGAGTAAGTTATGTTATGTGTTTTATTGGATTTATAAGTTAAGGGGTAAACTTTAATTTTAATTTAGAAGTTGGAGGGTTAAAGTTGCCATTAGATGAAAGTTTGGGGTTTGGTTGGTTATTATTCTTTTGCTCCACCGCCTCATTTGTGTAAAAGAGACAAAAAGGGGATATTTTCTCTGGTTAGTTTTGTGTGTGTGTATTGTACAAGAGATATAGAGGAAGAAAAGAGAAAGAAGAAAAGGAAGAAGCAAGTTGTTAGGTCTTCAATTTGGTAAGATATTGACCATGGCTTTCAGACAAAAAATTATTATAGATGTATGGTTGTGAACAAATCTATTTGTTGAATAGGTTTTCAGAACCATTGACAGCAGTTTGGATCTCTTATTTCTTGCAAAAAGTGGGTTATCTTCATTAAGGTGAGTTCATTCACTTTTTGATTAAATCCATGCTTTCTGTCAAATTAAACAGTAAGATACCTGTATAAATCGTTTTGGGGCTGAATGAATGAGTTTAAAACAAGCTGAATGGAACAAACATGGGTTTTGGATTGATTTTTAGGCAGCAGGTCGAAGTTACCGGGTAAAAGATGGTACCCGGTAACCTCTGTGTGAAGGTTTTCGGACGAGACTAAGTATCCGGTAAGTATTGTGTATCCGGTAAGTTGTAAGTATCCGGTAAGTATTGTGTATCCGGTAAGTTGTAAGTATCCGGTAAGTATTGTGTATCCGGTAAGTTGTAAGTAACCGGTAAGTTTTGTAGTACCCCCGTACTAAGTCATCGAAGGGGGAACATTTGAGGATAAGGATACGATAGGTTATCTAGTATCCTTAGCGCTGAAATTATGATATGAAATGTTGTGTGTTAGGTTGTTCTACACGTATAGTCGTATACTAATAAGTGCAATAAATCCATACGCATACAAGCCAACCTTTATTGTTTAATGAGAAGGTTATTCTCATATTGTGGCCATAAATAGTCATCAGGTCATAGGGGGTACTATGGTGTGGACTCTTGTGGTCGAACATCTGCCATTGACCATAAGGTGTAATTTATGAGTCAGTTTTAATGGGACAATTGTTCCCACTGTAGTAGCTAGAATAGACATCAGGTCATCGGTGGCAACTTAGTACAGTCTAATGGGAGTCGGATACTAGCCATTGACCACATGGTGTAATTTCTAGTGAATGAGTGTACCTTGAATCATCGGGGGCCCGGTTATGAATCGCGATTTATTGATCCCATTGGGGGCCATTGATTCTAAGGTGATGAGAAACGTGGAATAGACCAGACTCGTAATGGTAATTCCCGTTGGCCTATAATGTGGATTGTTAATCCCATTTCGGAAGGCGATAGTCTATAATGTGGATTGTTAATCTCATTTCGGGAGGCTATATGAAATGAATTGAATAGGCAAAGTAGAAATGCTATTCATAGCCTATAATGTGGATTGTTAATCTCATTTCGGGAGGCTATATGAAATGAATTGAATATGCAGAGTAGAATTGCTATTCACATTGGAAAAATTGAATAGGCAAGGTAAAACTGCTATTCATATTGGAATAGTGGGATAAGCAAAATATAGTTGCTATTCGTGAATAAGATATGGAGACGTGAATTAGATGAAATGTAAGTGTTGTTTTCACTTATCTTCAGTGGATTAGAGATAGGTATTATATAAATGCTATTTATGCTTTTATTCCAAGAAAAGGTATGACGTTTGATTGTAAGTCTTTAGACTTGATCGATTAACTAGAATCTGTGGTGATTCGTAGAAGACTCATAAATAGGATGCTATGACTTTTGGTTTATTAGTCATACTTATGGGATCAGGTATATTCCGTTATTATGAGACGAGTACTTGTACGGTAAGAATGGTGGAGAACAGGTTTGTCTATATGTTTTGGATAATTTCAAAGCTGTTAATGTTTAAATTGAATTTGAATGTTCTCACTAGGCGTAAGCCTAATCGTTCAATTTAAATTTTCTTATCAGGTACCAGCTCGGGGAAATAAATGGGATGTGGGACGAGAGCTTTTGAAGTATTCAACTTTTGAAATAAGCAAACGAGTTAGCTGACGCAATGAGGCTTTTTGATGGATTGCTTAGATAACCTAGTTAATCTGATTTTAGTTGACAAGATTAGATTAATAGGTTATTGGGAGAATTCCATGTTTGTAAATATGAAGCCTCATAGTTAATTCCTTTCTTATATAAAAGTTTGGATGTCATTCTATCATAATTTGTTATAATTTGAGGTTTAAATTAGCCCTGATTTTAGGGTGTTACAAGTAAACATTATGGTTCATGTAGGGTGACTTGGCTAGAATGTTTCAAGTGTGGAAAGAGTGGTCACACTATGGGGAACTGTCCCATCCAAGGACCAACTTGCTATGAATGTAAGAAGTCTGGTCATTATCGAAGGGATTGCCCAACACTGAAAGATGGCGAGGATCAAGGGAAGAAACCCAACATTTTAACATCAAAGAGTTGAAACTTTTCATGTGATGATAGAAGACGTTAAGGAATGGATGGATAAATTTTAATATTGTCCTTGTTTATTCTATGCACAGGTGTATGCATATTATGTAGTGCTAACTTACCTTTTGTATTTTGGTTATATCAAAAGTTAGCTATATCGGTTGTTATTATTGAAAGATGCTTTAATAATTGAAATAATTAAAGAAGATCAAGCAATAGTCGGATAAAGATTTGATGATAACAGTTACTCTAAGGAGGCTTGCAAATCTAAGTTGGGGAGTGGGTAATGATGAAAGATGTAAGGTTCAGAAAATGTGAAAAGATGAGTCCTTGTTCTTTCTGGACCTTTATCTGTGATTAAGTATGTAAGACTTGAAGTGAAGAGATATACAATATATTTCATGTTGGTATGATGTGATTCCACTTACTGAAGTGAGAGTGGATGGTAGGAGTAGTTGCTTGGAGGAACTGTAAGGGATTATAGAAAGATCAGTTAAGAAGTTGCGACATAAGGATGTGGTATTATATCATTGAGGTGTTAATGTGAATTTAGAGTTGGAAAAGGATATGAAGATTAGATATCCTCATTTGTTTACCTAGCTTTGATTTCGAGGATGAAATCATTTTCAAGTTGGGGAGTATTGTAACATCTCGATTTTCTATATAAGGATTACGTTTGATTATTAAATAATTAGAGCATAATTATTTAGTAAGTTATGATCGGTTAATTGATAGGTTAATTTTAAAGTTTAACCCCGAATAAGTTACGTTATTTATTTTATGGGTTATAAGTTAAGGAGTAAACTTTAATTTTAATTTATAAGAGGAATGGATAAACTTGCTAAGTGATGAAAGTATGAGGGGTAGTTTGGGTTAATGTGATTAAATAAGCACCATCACCGCCCCATTTTGATTAAGGGGGTGAGGTGTCTTCATTTCATCAATTTGTAGTATGTGTGTATGTGTGTGTTTCACGGCAAAGAGAAAGAGAGAAAAGAGAGAGAGAATCGAGAAAAGAAGGAAGAAGAAGAAGAAGATAAGCAGATTCCTTCAGCTGGAAAATTAAGAACAAATCTGAAGAAACAAAGGTTCTTATACAAATTCTTCATTTTATGTTTATAAAGTTTTCTATGAGTTTAGAAATGGGTCTTGATAATTTTGGAAGAATATGAGAAATCTGGGTTTATAATTGTGTTCTAATAGTAGTCTTAAACATATATGCATAGTTACAGAATCATTCATAGTTTAAAACTATAGATTTCTGGGTTAAGTATGAATTCAGTTGGTTGAGACAGTTATGAATATCGCAGCAGTGAGTTGCGATAGTTATGATGTTTGCGATAGTTATGAATGTCGCAACCTTGGGTTGCGACAAGCTCAATGGTATCGCAACAGTTAGTTGCGACAAGGTGTACATCGCAACAGTTGGTTGCGATAAAATACTGTGTCGCAAGTAGAAGGTTGCGATAAGGGTTATCGCAGCTAGTTGGTTGCGATAAGTGTCGATAATTTTGGGATATTTAAGATTCTTAGTCTCTAAGGGTCCTGTACAGTAGATTAATACCAATACAATATGTATATGGGTATTTCAGATCTCTGTGAAGTTGGTGACGGAAATTCATACGATTATAAGAAAGTAAAGTGAGAGTGACGCGACTACTATCAGGTGAGTTCATTCTTACCTTACCCTTTTTATAATGTTTTAAATTATGGTAAGGTGCATTTTTTATAATGATATGTTTTAAATGAATTTCGGATGGACGATTATACGAGTTTTAACTATTGGATTTAATGGGCAAGTGAGTTACAATAATATTTATATCAAGGATCGTGAGTGGTGATATTGATGGTTAGACTTATGTTATAAGAAATTGACATATTAAATGTGATTTGCTTATACTGAATGATATGAGAGATTTATAAAGGAGATTTGCTCATACTAAATGATATGAGGAATCTATGTGATATAAATATGATTTGCTCATACTGAATGCTATGAGGAATCTATATTAAGTAATAACCTGCACGAGTACGGTTAAGTGTAATGGATCCATAAGCACTAGTTGTTATGAACACATGGAATGGGCGTGTGGATTAATCGTAATTCCAGTGTGTGTGAGAAATCGTGGAATAGGCGTGTGGATTAATCGTTATTCTCGATTTCTAAGGAAGAGGAGAGATTGGCATATGTAATTGTAATCTCTACTTCCTTTCCAAGAAGTGGGCATGTGTAATTGCGATTTCTTGGATATGAGCATTAATCTAGAATCCATGGAGATTCGTAGTGCGGCTTTGGGATATGATATGAGCATTAATCTAGAATCCATGGAGATTCGTAGTGCGGCTCTGGGATATGATATGAGCATTAATCTAGAATCCATGGAGATTCGTAGTGCGGCTCTGGAACATGATATCATGACTGACTTAGTGTTAGTCATATTCCCGTTAACTAGGAATGCAATGAATAGGCAAAGTAGAATTGCTATTTATGTTGAATGATTGAACAGGTAATATAGAATTACTATTCATATAGGAACGGTTGAATAGGCAAAAGCATAACTGCTATTCAGGTTGATTGATTGAATGGACAAAGCAGAGTTGTTATTCGTATTCGAGATGTAGAAATATGAATTAGACGAAGAGTAAGTGTTGTTTTCTTGTGTTTTCGGCGGATTAAAAATAGGCAATATATAAGTGCTATTTCTGTATCCATTTCAAGAAGAAGGTATGATGTTTGAATGTAAGTCTGTAGGATTGATCGATAAACTAGAATCTGTGATGATTCGTAGTAGGCTATTGAATATGGTGATATGACTTTATGAATGGTAATTATACTCATGGGATCGAGTATGATTCTGTTATTATGAGACGAGTACGAGTACGGTAAGAACGAGTGTAAGTCAAGTTTGATAAACCTTGTTTAAAAGTATTATTTTGAAACTGGATATTCTCACTAGGCGTTAGCCTAATCGTTTCAAATAACATTTTCTTATCAGGTATGAGCTCAAGAAAATAATGGGACGAGCAGAGAGTTTATAATGGCGACAAGTTGATGTAAATTGACTCTTGTTACTATTTACACTCATATAGAATATTTATGTTATGGATATTAGTTATGTAAACCCTTTTAATTCAGGTTTAAATTTGCCCTGATTTTTTGGGTGTTACATAATATGCATAATCACATGTGATAATATGTATAATCACATGTGATACTATGATATGTACAAAAAATAACATATAATGAATCATATGTGATAATATGCATAATCATATGTGATAATATACATAATCACATGTGATAATATGATATGTACAAAAATTAACATATAGTGAATCATATGTGATACGTAATAAATCATTTGTTAACTTAAGTTAATCATATGTAATTCAAGATCCGAAAAATAGAGAAAAAAATTGTGAAAAGCAACAATGAATTGATTATGGATATCATATGTGATATTTGATCTAAATTGTGATTTTTTATTAAAAGTGTATCCAGATTTTTTATTACATAAAACTTAATTAAAAAAATAATGAATTAATTGAAATTAAAATATAAATAAATCTAAAAGATATAATGAAACTTTAAGAGTTCATCCAATTTAAAATGGTAATTATCCTAATCTCTAAATTTATTTTTAATTTTTAATTTATGGTATTTTTTAATTAATGAATTTTGTGGTTCATATTCCTTCTCGCATTCTCGCATATCACTTTGCTTCTCGCATGATCCTCCCTATATATATATATATATATATATATATATATATATATGTTTTCATATAATCCTAGACCCTATTCCATATAAAATAATTAGATTTGTTTGTGCAACAATCCATCTCATATACCGTGTATAGAACAACAAGATTGGTAAACACTTTTTAAGTTAAATGTAAGCTACTGATAAATCAACTCATATAATCCTAAGGTACGTAAATCAAAACAAGTATTCAAGATAGTAAAAGTCTCACAAAACATCGTCAAGTGAACTGAATAAGATGCGAATAAAATGTGACATTTTTGTTTTCCAAATCAATACTTAAAACTATATTTGGGAAATACGTAGAAATTATTAAAATGAAAATGTTTTCAACCACCCTTGATTAATGCACGAATCAGGGGGAGTAGTAGACAAAAAGGGGAGTCTACTATATATTGGTATGTTGTACTCTTTCCTTCAACCAATGTTTTATTTTACCCATTGGGTTTTGTTCCTTGGTGTAAGGTCATCATGTTTTCTTAACTCTCATGATTAATGTACGGATCTAAGAGAAAATTAGACTAAAGTAAAAGTCTATGTGTTGCAAAGAAACTGGTGCGTTGTACTCTTTCCTTCGTCATATTTTTATTTTTTCCCACTTTGTTTTTATTTTGGCGTAAGGTTTTAACGAGTAACTGTTTGAGTTTTAAAATCATTTGTAACCGCAAGCGTACGGTGTCGTAGCATACGGGTCGAACACGGGGAGACAAGAGAATAAGCACAGATTTACCCACGATATTAGCTAGTTGCGCATAATCAAGAATCGAAGATTGGATTAACACTAGGAATCAAATGACAAAATCTAACACTTAAGCTACACTAACATTAACGACATTTAAAACTAAACGAGGCTAAGCAAAATAAAGAATTAACGAAACAAATAAAACTAGATTAACAACTAAAATAAAAGTCTAAAGGAAACCTAATTTACACTAAGACTTGAAATTAAAAGACATTAAATCCTACACTAAGCTACCTAAGATGGTGAATATTGATTAAGACCTTTCAAAGTGGGATTTGTCCAATTCAAACATTACTTTCGTCCCTCTTCCAAGGAGACGAAAACCTTTCTTAATTGAAAACCGATTATTTCCATATCGATTAATCTAAAAAGAAGCATTAAGCTAGACAAAATATTCCCAAACAATCAACACATCTATTTTCATGATGTGATGATATTCACCAATTGGTTAACCCAAGTTAAAATCAAATTTCCATTTAAATCTCAACTCTTAAATTCAACAATCACCGAATAGTAGTCTTTTAGCAACCCCCAACTTCCGTCAGTCGGCTAATCAAAGACTATTTCATCAATAAATTGTTTACTTAAAACAACTAATTGACACAAATCAGATCCTTACCAATATTCACCCTAAACTAAGAAATTAACCACACATAAATGAAGGAAATGACATATTACTAAAAATCAACCGAGCGAAAATGAAGAAAACAACGTATTAAACCAAAAACAAGGTTAAACTAGGACTAATCTATGAACAAAACAATGCAGAAATGAAAAACACATAAACCCTAGATCTAGATTATCAAGAACATCAAAATAATGACAAGATCTAATTTAGAAAACATAAACTCTAACCCAAAACTAGAGAAGAACAAGTTAATGAAGATAAATAATCAATTGCAAAGAATGGACACAACCAAAATCAGAGAAAATGTAAAAATCATGAAATTACTTGAAGAATCTAGAACTACAAATCAAATAGTTGCAGGAAATTGAAATTAACTATCAAAGCTCCAAGATCTAAGCTATAAACACAAATTAAGAAAAGAAAGAAAGCATAAAAGGGAGAAGGAGATACAATTACTCTCTAATTCATAGATTGATGCTCAAAAATCGAGTTCATCCATGGCCATAGCTGCAAATCCAGAGTTTGTAAGCTCCAATCCCAAAAGTAGCTAAAAATCTACACTAATACGTAATGGAAACCCTAAAAATAGTAAAGAGTGACAATAGGGGTCTCTGCCCAAAAGGGAAGCACTAGAAAGCTTAAATAGCCGGGCCCAAATGACCAAAATAGCCCTGACTAAAAAAACACAAAAACTTGACAGCAGCGTCGCTCGCGGCCGCGCTTTATAATGCTCGTGGCCGCGAGCAGTGTAAATTTGACAGCATCTCGATTCCTTCTTGCTCGCGGCTACACATCCAATCACTCGCGGGCGTGAGCAGTTTCCAACTTCATTTCTTCGTCTTTTCCGCCCTCCACAATGCTTGTACTTCTTCCCTTCCTTTCTCCATCGGGTTCAAGCATACCTGCACACTAAAAATACTCGCATAAAACGTGAATATACCTGCAACGAAGTGATAGGCATTGACAAGAGAAAGACTAAACAAAAAGGTATTAAAAATGCATGAGACACGCTAGAACCGAACATAAAACGATGCAAAAATATGCTATAAAATGAAAATAAAACGTGCCAAACAAAATACCCACAAGCTAAACCTTCCTTGTCCCCAAGGAAGAATCTAGAGTTGTCTATAAGACCGAACATGAGAAAAGATAGAAGGAAGGGGGGAAAAGAACAAGCGACGACTTCCACGATTATCAAAACGAGTAGAGACACGGCCTCACTAAGCATAACTCTATGATTCGGTTTCCCGGTGCAGAAATGCGACATTGTATCATGTGTTCAGATTAACAATATAAAAGAAACACTTGGTTACCAAAGTATCAAACCGACACAACATCAAGCCAAGTATATTACAAAAAACGCACCAAATAAGACTTTGCTTACATTATCGTAGCCGCTAAGGGAGGGGAGAGTGATCTACAAGAATGGAAGCTCACAGTTTCGCTCAATTCACTCAAATGTGTTTTCGGGCTGTGTATACACTCAAAACCTTCCCAACGAGAAATAGGAATGCACTTTTGACGCGTTTGAAACAATTCTCAAGTCTAAAGATCTTTTGTAAAACTGCATAAATCGAGGACTTTCGGGTAAGGCTAAGGGGTACGGAGGGGGGGGGGGGGGTTAGGAATACTTATCGGGCTATGAGCATTTACTTTTGGGTTTAAGGTGTTATTTTTTTTGTGCACATTTAGGCTCTTCCCAAATGTTTTCGATGGATTCACGACTTATTTTGTACTTATAGGCAAAGACTAAATGCAAAGATATTCTCTTTTTTTTTTCTCTTTTTTTCTGTTTTTTTTTTGTTTTGTTTTGTTTTGTTTTTGTTTTTTTTTTGTTTTTTTTTTTTTGCGCAAGGTTTTGTGAACCCACAAGCTATGCTTGTTTTGGGGATTCAACAAACCACCCACAAGCTATGCTTGTGTTTATTTCTAGAGTAAATGCCTAGATCCATGTCATTTCGGGAAGTTATAACCTATGTGTGCAATTTTTGGGGTTTTATGGGTATTCAAAAGAAAAGGCTAATGGTTGGGCTCAAAGTGGTTGCAAATGGTAAATATTTATATTTTTAACTTTTGGGATTTATTAGAGAATGATGGCCTCTATGCAATTTCACAATCAACCTAGACGAGAATTTTGTCAAACACCTAAAGATACACCTCGATGGGAGGTAACACACAAGAAGAAAGAAAGTGGGATTGATTATGAATGTGTCAATCCAATACGGCCCAAATTCTCACAAGGTGTAATCCATTCATGTAGTCACGAGTGTAATGTAGGAGGACTACGATAATAAAGATAATCCTAGTGGTAGCGTGTAGCAATATACAAGATGGTGTGTGCAAGTGACCAACTAAAGCAAAACAATGTTTCCTAAAAAAAATCTTTACAACATGGTTATACATCGCAAAACACACTATTACACCTAACATTTGGATCATGCTAAGTGAGAGGTGGTTGCTACAAGCTCTAATGCCATGGAGATATGTCAAAAAAAAAATTAATTTTTTTAGGGGGGAAAGAAGGATATACAGACACTAACATGCATAGACTAAGCAAATAAAACTAAAAGAAGGAAGGAAGACTGTCCACCCACAAGCAAAAAGGAGCATTGTCCTCAATGCTGGGAATATAATGCATGCATGAAATGCAATTAACTAAATGAGCCCTATATGCAAAATGAAAACTACAAAAAGAAGTAAGGAAAAAGAGAGACAACACCTAAAACTCACGGTGCGGGAAGTGACCCGCGTCGGCAAAGTATTTGTGGATATCCCCAACCAAAAGTCGTGTCTGATGAGTGTCGGTAGCTACTGACTGTAACTGGGCGCTCAAGGCATCAATTTGAGATTGCAAGCTAGAGGCGAGTGCTTCTGGATCATCCGCTTCCCTTCGGTGGTGCCACAATATCCTCTCCCTCAACAACTATTGAGATATTCAAGACCGGCTCATTTTTCAGAAACGGGGGGCTTGCATCAAAGATCGCCTCAACTATCTTTGCATCCTCATCCACACGAATCAACCCCTCAACCTTTAACTCGTCTTCTTCCAGCAGGTTTTCAAGTGAATCCAAGGTGTAACAATCATCAACTTGAGGTGGTAGTCCCATGGATTTCTTCAGCTCAAATTCAACTTTTTCATTTCCAACCGATAAAGAAAGCTTGCCATTTTTCACATCAATCATGGCTCCCGCAGTGGCTAGGAAGGGTCTACCCAAAATAATAGGAACATTGGCATCCTCGGGCATTTCCATCACAACAAAGTCACACGGAATTGTCATTCCGCCCACCACAAGTGGTACGTCCTCCAATATGCCTAGTGGGTATTTTACCGAACGATCCGCCAATTGCAAGGATATTTGGGTGGGCTTGAGCTCATGAAAATTCACCTTATGAGCGATAGAGAGTGGCATGAGACTCACACTTGCCCCTAGATCACAAAGT
This sequence comes from Saussurea involucrata, assembly GCA_033807775.1. NCBI lineage: Eukaryota > Viridiplantae > Streptophyta > Magnoliopsida > Asterales > Asteraceae > Saussurea > Saussurea involucrata. The sequence continues at coordinate 6,593,420 of CM066317.1, forward strand.
GCACGATGAAAGCATACTCCACCAATCGAGCAAGGGATAGAGAAACTCCCGGGATCTCCTAGCTTTTCGGGTTTTGTATTAGATAACAATGCGCTACACTCCTCGGATAGTAAAATATGGCTTTTCTTCTTATTCGAAAGAAGGTCCTTGAGGAACTTGGCATAAGAAGGAATCTCTGCTATAGCATCCATAAAAGGGATAGTCACGTGCAATTGCTTCAAAGTGCCCAAAATTTTTGCATATTTCTCTTCTAATCTTGCCTTTTCAAGGCGAGATGGGAATGGGACAACCGGGATAGTGGTACGTGGAGGGACATGGGTTGCCTCACTAACCGGTTTCTCACTTCCTTGCACAACCTTTTTTGCAACCTTCCCTTGAGTTGTATCCAAATCTTCACCAACCGTAGCCGTCTCCTTGACTTTCTTTTCAACTCCTGTCAAAGTCTTTCCACTCCTCAAAATGATAGCATTGATTTGGCCTTTTGGGTTTTGTTCCGGTTGCCCGGAAAATTGGCCTTGTTGCCTATTGGAATTGGTGAGTTGTTGAGCCAATTGAGTCATTTGGGTTTCTATCATCTTGTTATGGGCAGTCACGGACTCTAACCGACTGTTCACTTGCTGAATTGAATTCTGAAAATGCTCATTCTTTTGGTTTTGATTGAGGATGCAACTTTCCAAGAGGGATTCTAGATAGGTTCTCGGTGTGTGTTGCTGAAAAGGGTTGTTTGGGGCTGGAGGGCGGTTCTGGAAGACATTTTGATGCTGTTGGAAAGCAGGTTGTTGTGGAAAAGGTGGTTGAGGTTGATACATCATGGGTTGTTGTGGTTGGAATTGCATCGGTGGCTGATGTTGTTGCTGTTGGAAAGAGGATTGGGGTTGTTGATTAGTTGGTTGCTGCATCTGAGATGGAGGTAGGTTGTGACGCCATGAAAGATTAGGATGTTTGCTCCATCCCGGATTGTAAGTAGGAGCATTGGGATCATTGACTCTATGTTGATTACGAGGCTGAATCTGCAAGGCATTCATCTGTTCCATGGTCATGTTGTTAACTGATGGACATGATTCAAAATCGTGACCTTGTACCCCACAAATATCACAAGATAAAACCGGCTGCTCTTGAGGTTGTTGAATCTTGTTTATCTTTGTCAACTTATCATCGACTCGAGCACTCATATCATCAATCTTTGCCACTATAGCTGCAAAAACGTCATTCTCGGATGTCTTAGTCGCCTTCTTATGAACGGTTCGCTCACTTGACCATTGATAGTGGTTTGTGGCTAAGTTTTCAATCAACGATTTGACAACGGCTGGAGTTTTGCTCATGATTGTACCCCCGGCTGCCGTATCAACAGAAAATCGGACATCCGGTTTCAACCCATTGTAAAAAATTTGGATCAGCATCCAATCTTGTATTCCATGATGAGGACATTGACGTTGGAGCCCTTTAAACCTTTCCCAGGCTTCATACAAAGATTCTTGGTCAAACTGAGAGAAATTGTTGATGGCAGTGCGAAGCTTGGCCGTCTTCCCGGGTGGGAAGAATTTAGTGAGAAAAGCACGTGAAAGAGTATCCCAAGAGGCGAAGAAGTTTGCATCATGACTATTCAACCACTCCTTTGCACCATCTTTCAAAGAAAATGCAAATAACTTTAGACGGATCGCATCCTCGTTGGCCCCATTTATCTTCACGGTATCACACTTCTCAACGAAAGAGTTCAAATGCTTCGATGGGTTCTCCATGGGTGTACCTCCAAACTGATCTTGCATGATAAACATGATCAGATTGGTCTTGATCTCAAAGTTATTGGCTGCAATAGGCGGCCTAGCAATGCTTGAGGTGATGCCGAATTGTGGTTCGATGAAATCCTTGAGTGTACGCTCTTCTTCTGCTTCCTCTGCCATTTTCGCTTCTTTCAACTTTCGTGTTCTTTCCGCGTTTAACCTCCTTGCAGTAGCTTCTATCTCGGGATCGAAAAGGAATTTCGTTAATGCTTGTGATCTCCTATGCATAAAACTCAAGGCTACTGAGGATCACAACATTGAACTATTTGTTAAAAACATGTGAGGATATAAATGCATGCAAGCAATAGTAATAACAAAGAAAAGAAAAGAAATACGAAACAAGTTTTCACAGAACAGGTGCTCGCGGCCGCGCTTTATATTGCTCGCGCCCGCGAGGAACACCTGAAATCAAACAGAAGCTAAGCTCACGGCCGCGCTTTATAATGCTCGCGGTCGCGAGGAACTACCAAAATCAAAAAGAAGTTATGCTCACGTCCGCGCTTTATAATGCTCGCGGCCGCGACTAAGGCAAAAATCTCAGGTTTGATTTTTTTTTTTTTAACTTTTTTTTTAACCAAAACCACAAAAGGTAGAAAAGATAGGGAAACGCATCCTAGTATACCACAAGCTATATTCTATGTTACTCTAATTGCCTCCCCGGCAGCGGCGCCAAAAACTTGTTTGAGTTTTAAAATCATTTGTAACCGCAAGCGTACGGTGTCGTAGCATACGGGTCGAACACGGGGAGACAAGAGAATAAGCACATATTTACCCACGATATTAGCTAGTTGCGCGTAATCAAGAATCGAAGATTGGATTAACACTAGGAATCAAATGACAAAATCTAACACTTAAGCTACACTAACATTAACGACATTTAAAACTAAACGAGGCTAAGCAAAATAAAGAATTAACGAAACAAATAAAACTAGATTAACAACTAAAATAAAAGTCTAAAGGAAACCTAATTTACACTAAGACTTGAAATTAAAAGACATTAAATCCTACACTAAGCTACCTAAGATGGTGAATATTGATTAAGACCTTTCAAAGTGGGATTTGTCCAATTCAAACATTACTTTCGTCCCTCTTCCAAGGCGACGAAAACCTTTCTTAATTGAAAACCGATTATTTCCATATCGATTAATCTAAAAAGAAGCATTAAGCTAGACAAAATATTCCCAAACAATCAACACATCTATTTTCATGATGTGATGATATTCACCAATTGGTTAACCCAAGTTAAAATCAAATTTCCATTTAAATCTCAACTCTTAAATTCAACAATCACCGAATAGTAGTCTTTTAGCAACCCCCAACTTCCGTCAGTCGGCTAATCAAAGACTATTTCATCAATAAATTGTTTACTTAAAACAACTAATTGACACAAATCAGATCCTTACCAATATTCACCCTAAACTAAGAAATTAACCACACATAAATGAAGGAAATGACATATTACTAAAAATCAACCGAGCGAAAATGAAGAAAACAACGTATTAAACCAAAAACAAGGTTAAACTAGGACTAATCTATGAACAAAACAATGCAGAAATGAAAAACACATAAACCCTAGATCTAGATTATCAAGAACATCAAAATAATGACAAGATCTAATTTAGAAAACATAAACTCTAACCCAAAACTAGAGAAGAACAAGTTAATGAAGATAAATAATCAATTGCAAAGAATAGACACAACCAAAATCAGAGAAAATGTAAAAATCATGAAATTACTTGAAGAATCTAGAACTACAAATCAAATAGTTGCAGGAAATTGAAATTAACTATCAAAGCTCCAAGATCTAAGCTATAAACACAAATTAAGAAAAGAAAGAAAGCATAAAAGGGAGAAGGAGATACAATTACTCTCTAATTCATAGATTGATGCTCAAAAATCGAGTTCATCCATGGCCATAGCTGCAAATCCAGAGTTTGTAAGCTCCAATCCCAAAAGTAGCTAAAAATCTACACTAATACGTAATGGAAACCCTAAAAATAGTAAAGAGTGACAATATGGGTCTCTGCCCAAAAGGGAAGCACTAGAAAGCTTAAATAGTCGGGCCCAAATGACCAAAATAGCCCTGACTAAAAAAACACAAAAACTTGACAGCAGCGTCGCTCGCGACCGCTCTTTATAATGCTCGCGGCCGCGAGCATTGTAAATTTGACAGCATCTCGATTCCTTCTTGCTCGCGGCTACACATCCAATCACTCGCGGGCGTGAGCAGTTTCCAACTTCATTTCTTCGTCTTTTCCGCCCTCCACAATGCTTGTACTTCTTCCCTTCCTTTCTCCATCGGGTTCAAGCATACCTGCACACTAAAAATACTCGCAGAAAACGTGAATATACCTGCAACGAAGTGATAGGCATTGACAAGAGAAAGACTAAACAAAAAGGTATTAAAAATGCATGAGACACGCTAGAACCGAACATAAAACGATGCAAAAATATGTTATAAAATGAAAATAAAACGTGCCAAACAGTAACAAGTAACCGACAAGTAGCAAAATGGAAAGTTGACGATGACGTAACGGAACCGAACTATGTGATTACTACAACTACACTACACTATTACTACTACTACTACTAAATTGTATTAAAGAGAGGGTGTTCATCATCCTAAGTATTACTAAAGGATGGATGATCTTTCAAGTAGCTAACAATACATATATATAGGTAGACAAAATCTTGTTCACCAAGAAAAATATCCATGGACCATATCCATAGGTCAAAGTATCCATGGGCAAAAATCCATGGGCCATAATGCAAGCCCATCAAAAATTGAAGTAATCTTAAGCCCAACTAAAACTTTCGGCCCATGTGCATAAATCGGCCCATAGATAATTCGGTCGGCCCATACGAAGAAATCCACAAAAAATACAAGTCCAGTCTTCAAAAATCTGAGTCTTCGTTTACGTCCAAAAGTTGCTATCCGCAATCTTCTTTAATATAGAGCTCTAAATGACCGTCTTTTTGCAACCTAAAATACGCAAAGTATATAATTAGATTTTTGGTGCGACTTTTATGTGATTTTTATGTGTTTTTGTGTGATTTTTAGCTAAATTAATACCCGAAAGTATTAATCTTTTATTTACGTAAATATTACTAAAGTTTCTTAAAAGTGACTCAATGGGATAATAAAATGGCTCAAAAATTGGAATTATACGCCTAAAATAGGGTTAAATAAATAACCCTATCACAACCGCAAATTTGAACTGTTGCTTGTCCTCAATCAACTTTATTAAAAACACAATTTTTGAGCAACACCAAGTTGTTTCAAAAAGGAAGGAAAAAATTCTTTGAAATTCTCAAGAACCCAACATGCATGCATTTGTACCACAATGAAGAAATTGCAACTAACTTAGTCTAGTAGAAAAAAATAGCCCTTCATAACCCAATATTCCTCAACTCATACTTCAAAACACATCAAACCATAAGCTAGCCAAGCATCTAATTGCCTAATTGAAAAAAAAAATTGCACATGAAATGAACGTTTATGCATTCGGATTTTTCATTTTGGTGATGCATTGCCTTTTACCACTTTCTATATATGGCAATTTTTGTCATCTTCTCATTTTGAGGAATTGCATGTGGACACATTGGTCTCTTGGTGTCTTTGACACTTGAACTGTATGCACGGAAAACATTTGTAGAGCTTTGCTCTTTTTTTTAGTATGTTTTCACGTTTTGTGCATTTTTTGAATTTTGTGTGTATGTGGGTATGCATGGAAGTATGAGCAAAATGATATGGTATGGATAATAACCATATCTCCTCCCCAAAACTTTGAAGGGTTCAATGTCCTCATTGAACATTGAAAGAATCAAACCAAATTTGGTACGATTTGTGGTATAAGTGTATGGTGTGCACAAAATCTATTTCCAACAAAAATTGGTGAAAGCAAAAAGTTCTAAGGCTAGTTCTAGTGATGTGTTAAAAAATAAGTGAAAAACAAATGAAATCATTGAGGCTATGAAACAACTAAACCAAAGTAGAAACAATTTTGCATGTGACACATTTGCATGGAATGCATGGTTGCATGAAAATTGTAAAAATGAAACTTTCCAAATTTAGCAACATAATTCCCAGACTCGATACTTAAATAAATTGACTACTAGACATGAAATTTAAAGCATAAAAATAAAAGGGGTGATAAGAAGAAACCTGCCCTACTCGGAGTGAGTAGGATGCTTTCAGTTGATTGCCATAACAAGTGAATCAGGAATGGTGGTAGATTCTGCATTAATTTCGGGTGTTCCTTGATCCAAATGACTTTCATCAAATCATCCATTTGTTTATCATATCTCAGACATATGAGCTTCTCTTCCTTCATTTCATTGATGCTCTTTCTCAACTTACACAGTTGGTCCGCAACTTCATCACCTTGCCTCTTGATTTTGTTTTTGTTTTTTACTTTTTTTTTGTTTTTATTATTATTTTTTTAACTATTTTTTACCTATTTTTAGATCAAGTACCCTACCGTTTGAAAGATGTCTTGAGCATTTAATGAGCAGTACTACGTAGCTTAGTTTTACTGAGATTAATACCAAAAATCAGATAAAATCAAAATCAGATAAAAAACAATTAAATGTTAAATCCAATTAGATTACCCCAATTTTAGTTGCAAATGGACCAAATTGATTGGATTGAAACCGGCCCAAACTCAATTAAACTAATAAAAATGGACTTGGGCCGAAAAAATGTTCTCTTTTAAAACGACCCAAGTTTTCTCTAAAAAAACGTTTAGAAGCTCAACTCGAGAAATCATTCACAAAATTTTGGGTTTGGGCCGAGAATTGTTAATTGTGTTTTTTTTTTCTTTTTTTCTCTTTTTTTTCTTTTTATCAAAAATTATTATCATCATCCTTGGATTTAATTAAAAACCCAAGAATTCACCAAACTTTTTTTCCTGAGAGATGAACAACCTCAAGAGGTTGTTGTATTATTGCTGAAGGATCGAGAGAAAGTTTTACCTTTGTCCGTTCACCTTAAAAGTGTTCCCTAAGCTTGTTGTTTCTTTTTCCACTTATGCTTATATACTTTTCTCACCACTCGCTTTACTGCTTGATCACGACACAAGACATCGATTGCACAAATGGGCGAACGATTCATCACCCCACCAACAACATAACATGATTTTATGAAGTTTCCCAAGTCCTTGGATTGATCATCACGTCCCCTTTTTAAAACAACTTGAAGCTTTTCTAGAGAAATTTGTTGTACGGATGTTACGGTATTTGCAACAATATGTTCTTTTTGCACAGATTTATTGTAGGGGTTGATGAAAATCTTGGCACTTTGTTGCACCTCTTCACTATTTTGAAGTGAAGAGGGGTTGCTCAAATGCTCAGGTGTTTCTATGGAACTCTCTATCTTTTGAATCTTTTCTAAAGTATTAGCCCCACCCTCATCCTTACCGATACACTCAGATTTTTCAATCTCACTTGGTATAGGGGTTTGGCTTTGTATTTTAAGTTCACTAATGATCTCTCCAGCACAAGTTGTTATGTTAATAACAACTCCTTGTATGTTCTGTAAGAAATCATTCATCAAAGTTTCAAGAGATTCAAAATTTTCAACTTATTCTAAAGGGCGTAGGGGGTAAAAGTGAGTTGTTAAAACCATCCCCTTGAAAATTCCCGGAAAAATCAACGTGTTCCTCCCAAGATTGGTCAAAAATATTTGAGTAAGTGTTATTCCAATCTTGATAAGGAGGTGTTGGTGATGTGAAAGTGTCATGATCTTGACCATTTAAATACAAATTAGGATGATCCTCCCATGATCGAGTGTAACCATTAAAGTGTGAGTTATCCTAATTACTATCTCCCATGAAATAACGGGATTCGAGGTTCGAAGGGCAACTGTATGAGAAATGATTTCCGCCACAGTAGTCACAGAAAACAGTTTCATACGGCTCAAACGAATGTCCCATTGAATCCATATTCACAGAAAGATATACTCAAAGATTTATTACTTGTGCACACATGGAGACGTATGACAAGCAACAAAGATTGTAGAAAAACAAACTTTTATAAACTTTACTTTAAAAAGAAAAACTTCTAGCGTGCTTCCCCGGCAACGGCGCCAAAAACTTGTTAACTAATTACCCACACCTTATAAAATAAAGTGTTTCGTTTATAATAAATAAAGCTTGACGCAAGTATACATCTTGCCTACTATCGTCTCAAACAAGTAATAATTGTACTAAGTACCGAATATCGATCCCAAAGGGAAGCGTGGAAAAGTTTCTCTTTAAAAGTCCAGTTTGTAAAAGCGAGTTTCAGATGGCGAATTCAAAAACAGTATTTTGGAGGAGATTTGGTTAACAATTAAACTAAAATCAATTATAAAAAGAAGCACAAGGTATAAAGATCCGTTGGGATGATGCTAATAATTAAATATAGCGATGAGACTGCATTCCTTGGTTATCTCAAGTGTCGACTATTTCATGATACAACGGACCGGGTGTCAATTGGTCAATTGTGATACACCACAAAATATAACCTTGATTTAAATAACCTTGGACAATCATGCAATACGCGACACCTTTCAATTTAATTATCTGTCTCGGTCCCAACTTCACTTTATACCCCGAACTAGGACGCTTAGCCCATCATTGTTTGGTTTCTAATTATAAATGATGTATTAACTAAGAAAACAATTAATGGAGATGGACAATACATAAACAAATTACAATAAATCTTAATGAAAATACGTAACTTGTTATGCAAGGAACCAACTCTCGAAAAATAAAGCGAATATTAAATTGCAGGAAATAAATGACTTCCGGTTAATAATGCTAACGAAATCGTTTTATAACCAAAGTATCGAAACCGTGAATGGGATTTTGTAGCAAAAACCGTGTGATGGCAAAGATGTAAACTAGTAACAATTAACAAGCTAAATTCGTGAGTTGCAAGAGAAGAGAAATTCGATGATGGTAAGTAATTAGAACCGTGGGTATTGAAAAGAAGCGAGATTAATAGCAAGTTAACAAACTACAATCGTAAACAAGTAAATGAAATTTATGGCAGCGAGATTATAAGGGAAGAAAATCGTAAGCAAGTAAAGAAATAACGATAACGACAATATTATAAGAAAACAAACACGATGGGTTAGTAACGAGATTAAAGGTAACGGAAGGAGATTGAAATATAAGTAACAAGTAACCGACAAGTAGCAAAATGGAAAGTTGACGATGACGTAACGAAACCGAACTATGTGATTACTACAACTACACTACACTATTACTACTACTACTAAATTATATTAAAGAGAGGGTGTTCATCATCCTAAGTATTACTAAAGGATGGATGATCTTTCAAGTAGCTAACAATACATATATATATAGGTAGACAAATTCTTGTTCACCAAGAAAAATATCCGTGGACCATATCCATGGGTCAAAGTATCCATGGGCAAAAATCCATGGGCCATAATGCAAGCCCATCAAAAATTGAAGTAATCTTGAGCCCAACTAAAACTTTTGGCCCATGTGCATAAATCGACCCATAGATAATTCGGTCGGCCCATACGAAGAAATCCACAAAAAATACAAGTCCGGTCTTCAAAAATCGGAGTCTTCGTTTACGTTCAAAAGTTGCTATCCGCAATCTTCTTTAATATAGAGCTCCAAATGACCGTCTTTTTGCAACCTAAAATACGCAAAGTATATAATTAGATTTTTGGTGCGACTTTTATGTGATTTTTATGTGTTTTTGTGTGATTTTTAGCTAAATTAATACCCGAAAGTATTAATCTTTTATTTACGTAAATATTACTAAAATTTCTTAAAAGTGACTCAATGGGATAATAAAATGGCTTAAAAATTAGAATTATACGCCTAAAATAGAGTTAAATAAATAACCCTATCAGTGTGTCTATAGCAACACCCTTTATTAATCTATAACTTAGATTTTATTTTAAATTTAACCATGTATTGAATATTTTTAATAAATAAATAAGTTAATAATAAATTAATTAACATAATAAAATGAATTAATAAAATCAATAGTTAATTCAAAAACTCATCCTCATAATAATGTCTATATACATTGCAAAGAGGTTTTAGGAAAATATGAATGCATTAAGAGAGTTGTTTGTTTTTTAAGAGGTCTGAAGTCTGAAGTCTTATTTCACTTCTGTATTATAAGAGGTGGTGCTGAAGTCTGAAATCTAAATCATAAGACTGTTTGTTTTTTGTAACGTCTCAAGTCTGAATCTGAATCAACAAGACTGTTTGTATAAAATAATTAAGATAACAATTATATATATTGTATATTATATTATAGCAAACCTATTGAAAATGCTCTTATATTATTTGTATAAAATAATTAAGATAACAATTATATATATTGTATATTATATTATTATATAAGAAAGCCAATGGTCAAAAAAGCCCCACTTCCCCTCTTCTCATCTTCTTCTTCGAAGAGACCTGCTATCATCATTTCACCACATCTTTTTCTTTTCTTCTCCATTTTTTTTCCTTTTTTCTTCAATCATCTTCCTTTCTTCTCTAATTTATTTCCCTCCTCTTTTTCTTCCTTTCTTCTCTTTTCTTCTCTTCCATCCTTTCATTAATGGCAACTTAGACCGTCGATTTTGTTGACATTTCTTCTCAGACCGTCGATTTCATTGTCTTGGTTGTTTGCCAAAGATACAGGGAGGCTGATGGAGGCGGATGGGTTTTAGGGCACAGACAGAGTTTTTAAGACATATACTTGTCTCTTGTGAAATAAGAGGCAAACAGAGATTTTAAGATCTGATTTTATAAAAGTAAACAAACGGTCTTGAAGACCATTTGTCTGACCGAATAGGATTTCAGAGGAAATAAGATTTTTAAAATAAAAAAAAAAACACCCATAGACTTACCTCTCGCCCAACATAAGAACGATAAGAGGTTCTAAGCTCTTATTGCAAGAAAAAAAGAAGTCTCAAGTTTATATCCGATAAAACCCAAGTGTTAAATAAAAGGATTGTCAAGTCAGCAATTAAGTCAAACATCTCAGTGTAAAACGTCTCAATTTACACGTAAGAATAAACAAACGTAATCGAGGTCAAACGTGCTTCATTGACCTTATTACGTTCGAGTCGTTGACCATGTTGACACTATTCGGTTTGCAACCCACTAAAGCACATGTTGTTCAACACCTGATCCTCATCGCATGAGAAAATGCATTGTTATGGGGCCATTTAACTAATCACTTACCCGGGTAAGTGCTTACCGGTAAAATTCAACACTCTCACTTACTTCTCGGGTAAGATTTTAGTCCACCAAAATGGCATCGTATGCAACAATTCAACCGCTAAGCGCTTACCGTAGTAAGAGCCGTCACACTCACTTACCGGGTAAGACTCTCGGTCCTTGTTTCCGTTCTTACCGGGTAAGATTCTTAGTCCTTGCCATATTCATCCGGTAAGCACTTACCCAGGTAAGCGTTTTGTATACAGCCCCTTAGTTAGAAAAGCTCATGGAATGAAAATTCGTCGTCCCAAATATCATAAAACAGAATAATGATGTGTTTTCACATGATTGGTGGGGCAGAAATGAGACATTAAACAGATTATTTTATTCCTAGGACGGGGCTTGAACCAACAAGTAAGGTTATTCGTAGTTTGTTTAAGTCAAACGGTCAAACCGCAAAAAAAACGAAAAAACGACTTTCATCCCTTGCAACGCCAAAGATCATGCGTGCACAGTTAACAAATATAGAATTCTTTCAAGTTTCAACACGAAAAAACATGTCTCTTCAACGTTTAAACACGAAGATATACGTTCACTTTTACATTAATACGCCAAATACGGCAAACCCGACTGAAATAATAGCTTAACAGTGGTGTCCTAACAGTTACGACCAAACTCGTGATCAACTACGGCTAACGGATCGCAACAGACGGTTTGCTCTGCAGCTCTAAGCTCGCTCACTTCCAAAAAGATGAAAACCACACTAATTTCTGAATAAATAACGATTAGGGCGAACCTGTCACCCCCGGAAACAGTTCTGATATCTTATTGAAGACATCCATAACCTGAAACACGAAAACAACAAATTCATTTAAATCTTGCTCCTTACGTTAAATGCCCTTCTCACAAGTTCTTTTTAAACCAATGACCTTTTGACAGGTTTGAGAATGTCACTGATTAACAGAAGAACATGGAAACTCGTCAGAAGGTTATGGATTTAAAAAGCACTTATCAAGAGGTCGTTTAGGTAAATAACCCGTTCAACTAGGACGTTAAATCCCACAAGAGGGGCTTCAACCCCTCCACTAGCCTCAACTGCTAAATCAGCATCACATGTGGTTCCTAGGGGGCGGGTTCTGTGTGGGGCCCGTCAGGGTTGCTGGTAATCAATCTTTTACTTATAATTTATCTTCTTTTCTTAAAGAACGAATAAAACATGATTTGATTAACGTATTTTTGCGTTACCTCCTTGTCGTTTTGGTACTTCATGATGCTCATAGGGTTTTGAGAACACTGCAAACATAACATCCGCGAAATTACTAATATGTCCCAAAATATGGGTCCACATTTCTATTTTAGTTTCTTCCAAAAATAAATGTCCACTGTCCACTTTCAAAAGTACTATCCTACTTTCCAACTCTACCCTTAATTATGAGATGGAGAAACTCATTACTCCCGCTGATATTAAGGGTAAAATTGTAATTTTGTTAATTAAAAAGTGTAGTAATTACACGTTTCTAAAAGTTTGTGCTTGTTTTGATTTTTTGGGACAGGGGGAGTAATAAGTGAATTAGGATGGAGAACATACATCCATTATGGCTGCTTGAACTCTTGGATTTTGAAATGCCATGGCAACATCAGGATTGGCCATGATTTTAGAAATAACTTCTTCTGGGGTAAGTCCTATTTGATCTTTCAACAACAATGATCAAAACAAAAGTATAAGTAAACAATTATCAATATCCATATACACATACTCACAACCATAAATAGTTTGAGAACCTCATAACCAACTATTTCATGTATTATTCATGATGAATATCATACATATTCATTATGAATAAAGAATGAATAGTTGGTTCCAAGGTTCTTAAAATGTTTACGATTCTTATTTCCTCTACCATTGTATATGTAAAAAACCAAACTAAACGAACTTACCAAATTGCTCCTTCACCTCGGGACTACTAATATCAAAGTTTTTCAACGAATCCATCATACGGTTGTCCCATTCAGGGCTTCCCCCCATGCTATTCCTGAAAAGAAAATAATTGGTCATACAAGGAGCCAACTCTAATAGTATGTACTCTAAAAAATCGAGGAGATATAATTAGAAAAAAGAAGAAGAAGAATCTCGAATTAGAAAAAAAAAAAGAATATTGAATTAATGTTGGAATGGAAAATTTTGAAGTCGAATGAAAAGCTTACAGCATATCCTGCAGTTGTTGACGGTATTGTGGGTTCTGAAGCATCCCTGTTTTAGCAATGCATCATATTAGCGAACGTAAGTCTTTCAGTTCTCACTGTTAGGGGCCGTTTACCAAACGCTTACAGGGTCAGAGTCACCAAACTCCATTGCATTATCGAGTAATGTTCCAGACCATCAAAATGAATTGTTGGTAAGCGTCTCTTACTGGGTAAGAGTCTTCTCCCTCCCTTGCTATGCCTCTTACCGGGTAAGATTCTTGGTCCTTGCCATGCTCACCCGGTAAGATAAGTGACACCCGGTAAGTGGTAAACGGCCCATTACAAAAAAAATGATGTATTTGTGTTGAAAGATACTGACATTTGAAGGAGGTAGGGTTCCTCATCTCTTCTGGAAGATAGCTGGAAAGAACAAAATTAAAACTCATAAGAACTTGGTTCTCCGATCTCAAATCTCGAGTTGAAAGAATAACAGAAAGCAATTTAGAAAGTTTAATAAATAACGATGCCTTTCAAGCATAATGTAAACGGAGAGTTAAAAAAGATGGCTTGTATGGGAGAATGAAGAGGAAACGGGTGAATAATGATACACAAATAACTCAAATCAAAATCAATAAACAATTACATGGCGATACGCATTAATTATGAAGGAATTAGATGCTTCAACGGAACAGTTAAGGGAGTTTATAGCTTACGGATAGACCATCTTTTGTACAGTTGGATCCTCCATCATCTTCTCCAAAGCTTCCACCGACATAACAGGATTTGTTGTGTCTGTTCCATTATTTATATGACTAAGTTAGTCTCTTACTTGATATATATATATATATAGAGAGAGAGAGAGAGAGAGAGAAATTCAGAGTCCCCATTCATCATGAACGTGATTTTTTTTACAACATTCATGATGAATCCGGTGAATGTCCAGGACACATGGCACGTTCTCGTTTGTCCCCGGTTCACAATGGAAGTTAGGTTCGCAACTGAACCTGCCACTATATATAGGGGGAAGTTCAAATGAGAAGCGCAGCAAAGTTGAGAAGGCAGGAATCGCAGGTTCATATGTAAATCATTGGTAAAAGAAAACATGGATTTACATATGCATCTTCATGTGTGAATATTTGGTAAAAAGGTAGGTAAACAAACGTGGGTTCACATATGCATCTTCAAATGGATTTTTTACGGGTTTACCAATGATTCACGCCTTCTCAACTTTTTTGCACTTCTCATTTGAACATTCTAATATATATATATATACATATATGTGTGTGTGTGCGTGTGTGCGTGTGTGCATGCCTCAAGATGCAACTTATTGTAATTATACCTGCATATAAGAAGAAAATATTATCAAGTTTTAAGTTACCTGTGAACGAAGCCTGCTCAAAAGGACCATCCATTGGCTTAGAAGCAAATCCATTTTGGGAAGCCTTCATTTCATAAAACAAATTAATCATTTATATAAAACCAAATATTCACCCGAAGCACAATTCACCATCAAAATTCTTACTTGGTTAGCAAATTGAGAATCCTTTGAAGATTCCGTCTCAGTAGATTCCTCAAACTTTCCAAACGGACTTGTTTTCAACGTCTCCTCAGGAGACACATCAACAAAAGCTGCAAAAAAGCGCATTATAAATTCTGACCAAAGCATAAACAGAACAAAAACACAAATGCGGGCCCATACCCGCCTTATAAAATAACCACGTACCAGACTTCTTTGGCTCCTTCGTTGATTCAACGCCATCTTCGGAACTTGCGCTTTCAGGTGCTGCCTCGGGTTTGGTCGGAGGTACGTCTACGGTCAACGTCCGTTGAGACGCGGGTCCAGATGAGGCGGTTGAACTCGGTGACGGGGGTGCCGGAAAAGGGAACGGTGAGGAGGCGGTCGAGCCAGAGGGTGCGGGTGTGGGAAATGGAAAAGGCGATCCAGGTGAAAATCCAGTGTTCGTAAATTGGTTATTTTGCGAGTCCATTTGCCCCATCATGGTCTTAAAGGCTTGTTGCATAGCATATTTCTGAAAAATTAGAAGCATAACGTAAAACTAAGAGAACCCTATAAACTGCATCATTTACTAAAACCAAATTAGCGGAAATATATCCCATTTGGAGGTGGGGTCCGGAGGTGCAAATAGTAAGAATTCTGAATGAAGAACTTTACCTTTAAATATGAAGCCGCCTGCCATTAAAAAAAGAGCATTAGTCAAACATAGATTTAGGTGCAGCGAATCGATATAAGAAACAAATATATTCTTGAAGAAAGTAGAAGCAAAGAATTATCATACTCACCCATGAAAAAACTGCCGATAGCGCAACACCAACTCCCACCCAAAAGAGAGGAGAACCTCTATAAATACGACCAAAAGTCAAGTTCAAGTTTACATTTTATATAAATCTAGAACGAGTTATAATATATAGACAAAATCGGCTGAAATATAGAATTGAGGGTAGGCCTGTAATTACACTTGAGAAGATGGGGGTGGCACTGCGATTTGTGGGGTCGCACCAACTGAAGACGTATGTTGATTGCTTGAAGAACCGAGTCTAGCAAAGCACTCTTTCCCCAGCCTCTCCAGTTCTATTCACATATGAATTCAATTAGATTTAAATCGCAACTCAACAAAGGTAAATGATATGAAGTTCGATAATATCGGAATAATTGAACAAGGAAAGAACGAATAGCCCAAGTCAACTACTAGTTACATGGCCATTTCATCTTACCATTCAACCATTTTAATATGGATTTTAATTGTTGTATACATCCATTCATTGTCTTGGTCATAGAAGTATTAGTTTCCGCTTGATTATGCACTTTAAATGATAACAATCAAAATAACTTTTATGTTGTTTAAATAGTCATTATAGATGACAAAGACATGTAGTCAAAGTTTGCTATCAAGGACCTCAACCCCTCAAAAGTATCATGTGAGAGTTGTCTTGAACTACACAATTTCCATCAAGCGGCGGGTAAAATCCTTTGCAGACGACTTAAATACGCGACGGGGTATTATAAGTGTCAGAGTAGTATTGTTGCCACGATCCACTGAGATGCAACCCTGCATCCGCTAGCAGGTTGTCTTAAGAGCACCAGTGTCCACAAGAAGCACAATCCCAAAAAGACAACTGTAACTCACACATTGTGGTAGCCAGAAATCAAAACCCTCGCCTATTTGTGCAAGTATTCCACCCCACAACCAACATTTAATAAAAGCACCATCAAGATCCCCGCGTCCATCAAATGGGAAGACGAATATATGCAATGCTTAAATTAAATCTACTTATACAACTTTCATCTTAAAAGAAAACCATATGGCAAAATCAAGACATAAAAAGGAAAGTTATTTCTTTCTCTGCAAAGCATACATCAAAACAAGCAATAATAAATCTCTAAAATTACATACATCATCATTCAGAAAAAGCTTCCCACTTTGATTTATAACATCAAACCTGGTATAACTTATAATCAAAACTAATAAACATTATTTTAGTTGTAATACTTGTTACTAAATCTAATGTAATTAGCAACCCTAACTTCAATTTTGAAATTAAAACTTATGATGTTTGGCATTTTTCTCCAATTTCATACCCGAAGAAGGATCAACACAACAATGCGCATATCTATGGATAAAAATTAAAAACCATTCATAAACACAAATTGATATACCAATTGATTTGGATTTTGGACCAGTGTCAGCAAACACAATTTCGAATATAATCATGAATGAAAAACACCAAACGAAAAAGAGGAAAGGCGAAGAATTAATTACCATTTGATTTAGTATTTGTTGTTGGGGTTGAGCCCTGAGGCTGAGAGACGGCCGAGATTGAAGTTGTGGATTTGGGGAGTAGGGTACTTCTGTTTGGGATTTTGAAGGAACAAAACAAGGGTTTGTTGGAGATTAGAGAATCAGTTCGAGGGTTTGCAGTAAAACCCAATACTAGCTTCTGAGAAGAAGAATAAACGGCAAGATTATCCATCAATGGAAGCCTGTTGAAGATTAGAGAAAAAACAGGTGTAGAGGAGTGGAATTGAATTTGGGTTATGGAGTTGTGATGGGTATGAAGAGGCGGGAGGATGATGGAGCTCTATATATCGGCGACATCTCTAAACTCAATAAACCTCATCACGTTTAATCTCGACGAGACGAGACGACAAACTCTCCCAAGGGTTTTCTTTTTCTTTTTTTCTAACTCTTGTTTTTAGTTTTTTTTAAGGTTTTTTTTTTGCTTGATTTTCGGTTTTACATTTTTACGCTGTGTTCTCGAGTTTGTTTTATGAAGGAAGGAACGGAAAGGGAAGGAAAATAGAAAATGTTGTGTTCTCGAGCTTTTTTAAAGAGGGAAAGGAATGGAAGGGGGAGGAAAATATTACTGATTTTCCTCCCAAAACTTTCCGCCCAAACGTGGAAGGAAAGGAAAGAAACGAAATAAAAAGAATTAAAAATATTTATAAAATTACATATATACCCCTTAATTACATTTTATTATAAAATAAATGAAAGTATATTGGTAAAAGTAACATCTTTCCTTTTCTTTCTCTCCTACTCAAGAACATGAAAATTTATTTTCTTTCACTCTCCTTTCTTTTTCTTCAATCAAAACACAAATACAAATATTTATTTCCTCCCCTTTACTTTCCTTTCCTTTCCTTTCTTTTCTTTCTCTTCCCTTTCTCTTCTTTTCTTTCCTTCTAAAACTCGAGAACATAGTGTTAGAGAAAAAAACAATCTTGTATTTTTAAATTTGAAATAAAATCGTTTTAGGTTTTGATTTTTAAAATGGATACAAACTCAAATAGGTATTCATTTTACCATTCGGGTTTGGGATCGAATTGGTTATGAATTAACATCGTACTATTTACATTAGTTTGATTTTCCGTTCAATTAATTTTTTTTTATTGTTATGGTTTGGTTCAGTTAACTGGTACGTACCTCTAGAGATGGCCAAATGGGCGGGCCGGCCTGGCCTGGACCGGGCTTTTTTTAGGACCGGGCCTAAACACTATTCAAAAGACCGGGCTTTTTAAAATATATATATATACAACTTTTAATAAATATTATTCGTATCCACTATAAAATACTTAATTGGGTCACTCAAACATACTTAAAAATACGTTTTATTAGAATTTCGATTGAATTATAAAGAACTACATTTATTGAATTATAAAGAAAAATACATTTAAATAACTACATTTATTGAATTATAAAGAAAAATACTCTTAGTCCTCGTATGGTGGATAGTATGCAAGAGTTCCGGTCGTTCGAAGTCTAGTAAGGAGAGCTCCACACCTTTTGCATTGTGCCTTTTTTTTCCGTCGTTGAGAACCACCATATTGAAACCATTCCAAACTTCGGATTTTCGTCCGTGTTCGACAATAACTTCTCTAATTTGATCGTTTGATGCACTACCGCCGGCCATTTTGATTGAAGGATGGAAAAATTGAAAGAACGAGAAGTTGCGAGAAATGAACATAAGAAAGCGAGAAATCGAGAATTGTAAGCGAGAATTGTGTTTTTTGCAATTCTTTTTTTTTGTAGAAATCGATTCTACACAAGACGTGCTTTATATCGATCAATGGATCCATCGGACTTTGTTTTGATTTTGAAGACCCATTTGGAACCAATAGGTGACTTGCCCGGTGGGAGAGGTACAAACTCCCATGTATTGGCTTTGTCAAGGGCCTGAAGTTCCCCAGTCATATCTTACCGCCAAACAGGGTTAGAGAAAGATTCCTTGAAGGAAGTGGGTTCATGGTTGGACAACAATGTAGCATAACAATGAAAATCACGAAGGTGAGAAGGAACTTGTCTTACCCGGTCTGAGCGTCGTACACCCTGTGGTTGAGAAGAGCTAGGATCCATAGGCTCAGTAGATGACTCAGAAGTAGTCCTTAGAGGTGGTACAGATGATTGATCATGATCAGCGGGCACATATGAGGGTGAATCGGAAGAGGGCACAAATTGAGGTGCAGCGGGAACAGATGAGGGTGGATCGGAAGAGGGTACAGATTGAGGTGCAGTGGAGGGAGGTGGACCAGATGAAGGGGTGAGTATGGGATCTAATTGGAGTGAGTCCAATGAGATAGATGTATTAGTGAAGAAGGAAGTGGAAGGATTGGGTATGTCCTGAAATTTGGACATTGTTGAGAAGGGAAGATGTTCCCAGAATGTGACATGACGGGATATACGTAGTCTCTTAGAGACTGGATCCCAACAACGATAACCTTTGTGTTCAATTCCATAGCCAAGAAAACAGCATAATCGAGAACGAGGTTCGAGTTTGGTGTGTTCATGAGATTGCAACTGAACAAAGCAGGCACAACCCCACACTTTTAGGAGTTCATATGCAGGGGAGACCCCATGGAGCACTTCATAAGGAGACTTTTGATTTAGGATGGGGGTCGGGTGTCGGTTGATGGTGTAGACAGCCGTGAAGGCAGCTTCACCCCAAAAACGTTCTGGACACTTGGCCGAGATTAATAGAGTACGAACAGTATCGAGGATGTGGCGATGTTTACGTTCTGCACGTCCATTTTGCGGAGAGGTGCCGGGACAGGAGTAATGAGAAAGAGTACCATGAGATTGAAGAAAAGAGAGGAGAGAAGATTCTTTGTATTCCATAGCATTATATGCTCGAAAAAAAATCTTTATGGGCTTGGAAAATTGGGTCAGAATCATACGGGCGAAGGTAATATATATTTGAGGTAGTTCTGAGCGGTGTTTCATGAGATATATCCATGTAAAGCATGTGTTATCATCGATAAAGATAACAAAATATCGAGAACCTCCCATGGATGGATGTGGTGCTGGTCCCCAAACATCAGAGTGAATGAGATCAAAAGGAGAAGCATATTTAAATTCATTTAGTTGAAAGGGTCAGGCATGATGTTTGCCAGGTTGACAAGATAAACAAGAAACGTTTTCAGAATAAGTGTTTCCTAACAATCATGAACTAGCTAACAATTTTATTCTAGCTAAAGATAAATGTCCTAGGCGCTCATGCCATAATTCAAATGAAGGGGTACTGGAAACAGAACCAACAAAATTTGATGAGCGTAAGGGAAGACGGAGGTAGACCACTTCAATCATCCGACCAACTTTACGGCCTACTCCAAGGATCTGCTTGGTCTTGGGATCCTGCACAACACAACCAGAAGGATGAAACAGAACAATTGGACCAGATTCCATAAGCTGAGTGATTGAAATCAGGCTCAGAGATAAGTTAAGAATATGTAGCACATCAGGTAATTGTATATTGGGGGTAGATACAGTCCCACTGAAAGATACATGTAAGCGAGTATCATCCGCAGTACGGACTGATGAGAACATTCTGGAGGTTTGCTTAGAGACAAATCCGTCAGCCTTAGGTGTCATGTTGTTACAACATCCAGAGTCAAATAGCCAAGGGTTACCTGGTGCTGAGATATTGCACTGAGAATTCATACCCATAAAACCTGTCATGAGTCGCTCTATAAGCTCTTGGTTTCGGCGCATGAGTTCCATAAGGTCAGGCGATGAGTTGTTGCTATGCGGTGCCTGAATTGCCGGCGTAGGAGAATCTTGAGCGATTGATCCAGCAAATGACTGAGTGCGCTGTTGCCTTTGCTTACCTGAATTCCGTGGATGCTTTGGGCAGTCAGACCCATAGTGTCGTGGCTGTGTGATCCCACACCAACGACATTTTCGAATTGGGCAGTTGAGGAGAAGATGAGAAGTAGAGTGACAGAACATGACTGTATTTAGACTGGCTATTGAGAGCCATCTGACAGATTTAGAGAACTGGAACTGAACCCGAACGAATGATCCGAAAATAGGTTCCGGAGTGTAGAGATCAGGTATGTAGAAATAAAGATCCGGAACGACATGTAAGGAGTTCCGGAGTGGGTGATGTACCAGAATTATATGTAAGTTCCGGAAGTGAAAGGCAGGAGTTGAGTGTTCCGGAATATGCAGTACCGGAGTAGGAAGTACCGGAAGTCAAATATCAGAATTGAGGCAAATGAAATATGAGTTCCGGAATCAAGATGTTCTCAAACCCCGTTCTCGAAATATTTGAAGGTACCGGAATGTGAGTTCCGGAATCAAGAAAGATCCGGAATTTGAGAGACGGAAATAAGAATTCCGGAATTAGACAAGGATACTGATTTTGTGAACAGGTTCCGGAATGTGAGGTTCCGGAAGTGACAAGGAAAACAGATACCGGAAGTTGTAGGTTCCGGAATCAACAAGGAAAATAGGTTCCGGAATGTGAGGTTCCGGAAGTAATAAGGAAACATGTACCGTAAGTTGTAGTTTCAGGAATCAGAAGATCGGAGTCAAGGACCGGAATTAAAGTTCCGAAATTCAAGATTATGATCCGGAATTGGCAATAGGATTCGGAAGTACAATAATCCGGAATTGAGAAAACAAAAAATTCCGGAAGTCACACTATGATCCGGAATTGAGAAAAGAGAATGTTCTGGAATACGTACCGTAAGTTGAAAACACCGGAACTAGAATGTAGACGTCGAACACCGGAACTTGGATGCGGAAGATGGGCAGGATCCGAAATCTTGAGGATCCTGAATCGATAGGTCCAGAGTTTGAATAACTCTGGATTAGGGTATTTAGGCGTGGCATTTTCGAACAACGAAGAGCAACAAATCGAGAAATTGAACACAGAAACAATAACAGGAATCGAGCAATCAGATGTATAGATGAGACTTACCTAAAACTCTGATACCATGTTAGAAAAGATACGAGAGTCGATCAATGATCTAATGAACGAATGAGAGAGATGAGTTGCTGAAGCTTCAACGGCTTTTCATGTATTAGGCCTTCCGTACCCCAGGGTTCAAACCTTTTGAACCCTCAGTGCCACATCAGCTCCACATCAGTTTTCCACTTTGAACCCTCTTCAACCTTTTGAACCCTCTAATCCCGTACCCCAACCTTTTGAACCTTTTGAACCCTCATGCCACATCATCTAATTTTTTAATAAAAAATCATAACATTCATAAAAATAAAAATAAAATTACAAAATAAAATTAAAAATTACAAAATAAAAATAAAATTACAAAATAAAAATAAAATTACAAAATAAAATTAAAAATTACAAAATAAAATTAAAAATTACAAAATATTAAAAATCTACTCGTCGTCGTTGTTGGGTAGTCGGATATGCCAAATATGTTCGACCAAATCCGACCGAAGGTTATTATGAGTCTCTCGGTTTTTGACTTCTCGAACATTTGTTGCGCGTTGTGCCTCAGTGATTTGTGTTTCATCCGCTACCACGGCGTTTCCATCGGCACAAATGGCATGACCTTCGTCTTCGAGTATCATATTGTGTAATATGAGACAAGCGTACATAATATTCGCCAATTTATTCTTATGCCATCCGCGTGTCGGGTACTTAAGTATATGCCAACGTTGTTTAAGCACGCCAAAAGCTCGTTCAACATCTTTACGTGCCGATTCTTGTGCGGCCTTGAACTTTATTCGTTTAGCATCATTTGGGCACGTAAACGCTTTTACAAAAGTTGCCCATTCCGGGTATATCCCATCCGTTAGATAATATCCGTTCTTGTAGGTGACTCCATTAACCTCAAAAGGGCACTCGGGTGCTTTTCCGTCGTAGACATCGTTGAGGATGGGCGATTGATTGAGAACATTGATGTCGTTGTTGGAACCGGCAACACCAAAGAATGCGTGCCAGAACCATAGATCTTGGGAGGCCACCGCTTCTAGCATGATTGTCGGATGTTCATGATCACCTCTCATGAATTGACCTCGCCATGCGTTCGGACAATTTGCCCACGACCAATGAGTACAGTCTATGCTGCCGAGCATGCCGGGAAATCCGTGTTTAGCTTCATGCTTGTGGTACAACTTCTGAATATCATCGTAAGTAGGCTTGCGTAAATATTTTCCACCATAGAGTTCAATAATACCTGTGCAGAAAGTGTGCAGACAATCTCGTGACGTTTTCTCTCCCATCCTCAAGTACTCGTCAAGTGCGTCGGAAGCTACTCCATACGCCAATTGTCGAACAGCGGATACACACTTTTGTATCGGAGAGAAACCTTGTAACCCGAGTCCGTCAATCCGTTGTGTAAAATACGGATACACTCCCGATAAATCTTGAACTATCCGTTCGAATAGTTGCCTGCTCATCCTAAACCGCCGTCTAAACAAATACGAAGTATACACCGGGTTTTCGCCAAAGTAGTCCTGCAAAAGCCGGTCGTTAGCATCTACCCGACCTCTTTCTATGTTCCCGGACCTCGGTCTTCTTGACGATGAGGCTACAGCTTGTTGCAACAAATCTGCATAACGATTTAATAGTTGACCGAATTCCTCGTCGGTGTCAATGGATGATGAAGAACCGGACGATGAAACGGGTGGCGAATCCATAAAGTTTATATCGGATTGAAAGAAATGAAAGAAAATATTTAAGGATTGAGATGAGTGTTTAAATTTTGGTGTGAAAAATGAATGAGATTTGAGGATGATTTATAGGGTTTAAATTGGAAAATAAAAAATTGATAAAAAAAAAATATGGCCGTTTGAATTATAGCCGTTTGAATTAAAAAATTATAAAAAAAAAAAATAAACTCGTCGGGTATGCGGGCTGGGGAACCCGAGCCCCTTACCCGCCACCCGTACCCGCGTGAACCCGCCGAAGTCGTACCCAGAGCCCGCCAACCCGCCCTCCGAACCCGGGCCCGAAGCCGCTGGGCTACGGATGGCCTTAAGCATAAAACGATTACAAGAGAATTAACCTAACTATGAAGCATAAGAGACCTATATATACTAGATAAGTTACAGATAATTACAGAACAACCTTGTACTTTACATATGTACGATAATAACTCTAATAGTAGAATAAAGGCTTAGTAAATCGTCCATAATACCCGATATTTTTTAAATGAATGAGTTGTATTAAATTTCATTTCTAATAAAATATATAATTAAAAACATAAAACAAATGTTCATTTATTGCTGGCGGTGACAATGACGATGGATAAAAATCATAAAATAAAAGGATATGTAAATTGTGGTTTGCAATTTGCAGATACGCGAGTAAGGGCAAAATTGTCATTTTGAAAACCGAACCCTTTGCTACTGTACAGGAAAACATGGGCCCGAAGTGAGGTTTTCACAGATTTTCAGAAAAAAGCAAAAAAGATTTTAGGGCTAGCAACAACACCAACAACAACAACCCTCACAATATCATCAAGATTCTTGCTTGAATCCAGTCTCTCTTCCAATTCATCATCGTCTTCAGAGATCCCCAACTTCAAAATTCCAAGGTAAATTTCCCTTTTCACCACTCATCGTGTTTCTCTTTTCCGACAATGAACCAAGATATCGTTCACTTTGAAATTCAAACCCAGTTCAAATCCGATACTTGAACACCGTTTTCCGATTACCCATTCGATTTTAGGTGTTTTTAAGCTTACCCATTTGAATCAATCTCGAATTTATCTCGTTTTATGGCTTTCAAGATCTCTTTCAAGATTTCTTGAAGTTGTGAATCTTTAAAGATATATATATATATATATATAGAGAGAGAGAGAGAGAGAGAGAGAGAGAGAGAAGAGAGGTGTTAACGATTAGAAATAATATTATGGCTGATGATTCTTTACCTGAAATCATCGAACCATCGCTCGTGAGCTTAACAGATCATCATCAGCAACAACAACAGCCTATTGATTTGGTAGATTTAACAAATCATGCTTTAGTTATAGGGAAAGAATTCCCAGATGTTGAAACTTGTAGAAGGGCTTTAAAAGATATTGCCATAGCATTACACTTTGACCTTCGAATAGTCAAATCGGATCGTAGTCGTTTTATCGCGAAATGCTCGAAAGAAGGTTGTCCATGGCGTGTTCATGTTGCGAAATGCCCAAATGTCCCGACTTTTTCGGTTAGAACGCTTCATGGCGAACACACGTGTGAAGGGGTTCGAAACCTCCATCATCAACAAGCGTCGGTTGGTTGGGTTGCGAGATCCGTTGAATCAAGAATTCGCGATAATCCGCAGTATAAACCGAAGGAGATTTTGCAAGATATTCGCGACCAACATGGCGTCGCGGTTTCGTATATGCAAGCGTGGCGTGGAAAAGAGCGTAGTATGGCTGCATTACACGGAACTTTCGAAGAAGGGTATCGACTTTTACCGACGTATTGTGAACAAATTCGAAAAACTAATCCGGGAAGTATCGCGTCGGTTTTATCCACTGGACAAGATAATTGCTTCCAGCGTCTTTTTATATCGTATCGTGCGTCAATTGTTGGGTTTTTGAACGCTTGTAGACCGCTTTTAGAACTTGATAGAGCCCATTTAAAAGGAAAATATTTAGGTACCCTTTTATGTGCTTCCGCTATCGATGGCGATGATGGGTTGTTTCCGTTAGCGTTTGCGGTAGTTGACGTTGAAAACGACGAAAACTGGATCTGGTTTATGTCGGAATTGCGTAAGCTTCTTGGCGTAAACACCGAAAACATGCCTAGACTCACGATATTATCCGAACGGCAGCGTGGAATGGTGGAGGCCGTGGAAACGCATTTTCCATCCGCTTTTCACGGCTTCTGTTTGCGTTACGTTAGTGAGAACTTTCGCGACACTTTCAAGAACTCAAAACTCGTGAACATATTTTGGAGTGCCGTTTATGCCCTTACACCAGTCGAATTCGAAAGCAAGATATCCGAGATGCTAGAGGTTTCTCAAGATGTAATCTTGTGGTTCCAAGAGTTTCCACCTCAACTTTGGGCCGTGGCCTACTTTGAGGGCGTCCGTTATGGTCATTTCACGTTAGGGATCACTGAGCTTTTATATAATTGGGCGTTAGAAGGCCACGAACTCCCGATTGTGCAACTAATGGAACATATCCGCCACCAGTTAACCACATGGTTTGAAACGCGGCT
Organism: Saussurea involucrata; assembly: GCA_033807775.1. Classification (NCBI taxonomy): domain Eukaryota; kingdom Viridiplantae; phylum Streptophyta; class Magnoliopsida; order Asterales; family Asteraceae; genus Saussurea; species Saussurea involucrata. Next base: position 6,619,496 of record CM066317.1, read on the forward strand.
TAATATGGGAATGAGATGGAACTCGATAGTTGTACCATCTGCAGAAAAACGGATTCTTGAAGCCATTGCTGACGCGCGTTGCTATCAGGTTTTGCGTGCAAACGAGGTTGAGTTTGAGGTGGTATCAACTGAGCGAACAAATATCGTTGACATTAGAAGTAGAGTATGCTCATGCCGCCGGTGGCAGTTGTATGGTCTTCCATGTGCACACGCTGCAGCCGCCTTAATATCTAGCGGCAAAAACGCACACGTGTTTGCTGATCATTGTTTTAAAGTTGAAAGTTATCGCGAAACTTATTCACAAATGATATATCCGGTTCCGGATAAGAGTCTTTGGAAGGATCTTAGCGAAAACGGAGGTGTGAAATCTGATATTGTGATCCGCCCACCAAAGACACGTAGGCCTCCGGGTCGGCCCAAAAAGAAGGTTCTTCGTATTGAGAGTTTGAAGCGGCCAAAAAGAATTGTTCAATGTGGGCGTTGCCATATGTTGGGACACTCGCAAAAGAAGTGCGCAATGCCAATGTGACTTCAATCGGATCGCTGTTTGTTCTCTTATCCTTTTTTAATATCCATTTGTTTTTTGCTTCGAGTTTTTGACAGTTGGCGTAGGGTTGTGTATTTGTATGGTTAAGAAAGTTGCGAAATAAGTTTTTGTTGTTAGTATCGTAGTCGCATTGTTGAATCGTGCATTTTTCTGATACGAAAAGAAAATAAATTGTTTTAGGCTCGTAGTCAACTAGTTGGTATGCCACTCACGTTTACTTACTAATGAGAATAGGTGGAACAAAAATCACGGAAATTAGACAAGATTGGTAAATTACTAAACTACCCTTGTTAGATTAAAACCTTATAACTTGCACAATTCTTTCACCTGCCAAGCCAAGGAAGAGGCGTGAGAGGGAAGTTTTATTCGGTGCTTGTGGATGTTCGTATATTGACCAACGGTGATAGTTTCTTTTCCTTTCTTTTTCACTCGAATGTGTTTTCTTTCCTTAAAAGTATCGATTTTTTGTGCTCTAGATGACGGGTTTTCTTCGCTAGCACCATATGTTCCGGAAGCCTCTGATGGGTCGGACAACTGGTAACTCGGTAAGTTCGCTTCCTTTTGTTGTTCCGACTAATATTTATAAGCAGAAAGGTTTATTTATTGCTCATTGCCATCAATCTTCTTGGATCTTATGCCATTCTTTTTGTGATTTGTCTTCCTTTTCTGATATAAATTTTGCAACTTATGATTTCTAATGTTTTCATGGAATGTTTATGTGTTATATTAATATTTTTGGGCATTGTAATGTGTAAAGTATAATTTCTGTAAATTAGCATTGTGGTGGTTAAGGGTGGCCACCGGTGGTTTAAGGGAGGTTTCCGGCAAACACCAGCTCTTCTTGAATAGAATTGGAGCCACTGGACACACATTGGCTCTTTTCAAAAACCATATCCATGAAATGCAACTTGTTGGTTTGTTCTTCTTTTGTTATCTGGTTCAGAAGTAGCGGTGGTTCGACTTGCTGTTAAAAGATAATACGTGAAACTTTATTTAGTCGTTGAGTAACATCTTGGAGCTAAGTGAGTTGACACATAGAGGTAAGTTTTGCATAAGAAAATTGGGAAAAAAAAACCTGGCGGATTTCCGCGGAAATAGTGTATCCGTCGAGACAATGAATCTGCACGGCAAGGGATCTTGCAACAATCAAATCCACCGGAAATCTGTCGTTGATAGCCACGGATTTCCGGCAGATTTTTTCATTGGGAATGACCATCTGTCTTGTAGTGGTTACTTCTTAGATTTAATTTTCTTTTTAGGTTAGGTTAATAAGAGGAGAGATAAAAGAATGAAAGAGAAGATACACTATAAGATAGAGCGGTTTTATCGACTGAAAAATCCACGTGAAATCCGTCGTCGGTGAAAGTTAATATTCTAGTAGCGAGAGAAGGTATAAAATTTGCAAAACGTACAAATCTTAAAAGAAAACTCCTGTTTTATAAAACTTACATCAAAACCCTTCTCTCACCACCTCTACTACTATTATGACACATCAAAACCCTTCTCTCACCATCCCTACTACTATTATGGGCATTGTTTGGCAAAAAAAAAATAGCTTACAAGCTCGATACTGTTTGGATGATCATAAACTAACTTTTTGAAACACTACTTAGAATAGCTTTTCAGTAACTTTTTGTGAATATTCCAATATTCCAATATTACTCTTATTAATATCAATTATTATTTATTAACTATTATTATAAATAAATATTAATTTTTTATATTGAATTATTATTAATTAATATTAACCAAAAATTATTAAATTAATATTATTTTTTATTTATTTAGAGTTATTGTTAATCATATAAATTATTTTTATTTATTTTTAAGTATCAATCAATATATTTTAATTATCACTATTTATCTTTTCAATTATTATTTGATTATTTTTTGTATATTGTAGGCAGCGATTATTTAAAATCATAAATTAATATATATTTTTTTTCTAAAACTTGTTTTAACACATTCAAAATTTATAATATATGTGTAGTAATAAATTTTAAATTCTTTTAATTGACATGTTAAGTTATTTAATTTTTTTACTACATTGGTTGTATTAATTAACGTATTATATTGCTATAAATTTGTTTTAATTATATATTTAAATATTGTAATTGATAATTTATTGAAGACATCCTTTTTGGTCATTTTACATGTTTATAAGCTAGCTTTGCCAAACGTGACTTTTTTACCAGCTAGTTTACCTCTCTCATCGTAACTTTCATTCTCATTGAAGTGTAACCTTATAGGATAAATGCATTTCATGAAATTCTGTAAATTAAAGAGATCAAAGTTATTTAATATTTGTCCGTCACTTTTTATTCGAATCCATGTTTCACATGTCGTGTTGCATCATGTCAAATTCGACCTCTCAAACAATTTGTGATCGTATTTCTCTTTGGAATTATGGCATGTGTCGTCTTGTTGCCGTATAAAAAGATACCATCACACATATGTAAGTGTCTTATTATCTTGTTTTTTTTGGGAATAGTGTCCTAGGCTATGCCTAGAGTAATCCCTTAGCAAATTATGATTATAAGACATCAGCCCTGATTAAACCTCAGTGACCACAATTATTGTGTACGCCTAGATTAGAACCCTAGATAGATGGGATATTTCACCACATCCTCAAAGCCTTAATCAGTACCCCACAGCCCTTGTGGTTATCTTATTATCTTGTTGTCATCCAAATTAAAAACCATACCAAACATGCCTAGAGTAATAGTATTGGCATCCGTCCACAATACAATGGTTCAAGAATTATCCTTCTATTATTTTGATGAGTACATAGGAGGCGTTTGGTTCATTTTAAGGAATGATAATGAAAATAAAAATGAAAATGCAGTTAAATGGGAATAGGAATGAGCATTACATTGATGTTTGATTAAACAAATATAATCAATAAAAATTTATTTTATATAATATTATTAATACAAATATGTGTCGTCTAACATGAAAATAAAAAATATGTTTCATTCACATCAAAAGATAAATGGATATATGGGAAAAAAGTACTAAGTGGGAATAAGATTTTCATTCCCTCCAATTTGGTCCGGAATGGAAATTAATAGGTTTGAAGTAATATCCATTATAATATATCCAACCAAACCACATCATTCATTATCATTCTTATTCCTTATTCCTCAATTCTCCCAACCAAACACCCCCTCAACCTTTTTCTCTATTAAGTTCTTGTCGATTTTTTCAAGCCTTCAGAAATTGTGTCATTCTAATCCGTTTTTAACATAGCAGTAGTCACATGTAGCAAAATGTAGTGTAAATGAATAGTGTTACACCAAATATAGTGTAATACTATTCATTACACTAAATTTAGTGTGAAAAATAGACCCCATTGGAGATGTGAATAATGTTATTTACACCAAATTTAGTGTTTAGTGTAAGATTTATTGACCTCATTGGAGATGGTCTTAATCTAAACGGATCTGCTTTGGTTACTAATTAGATTGACCTACTTATATTTTATCCTTTTTATTACAGAATCTATTATTAAAATAGAGATTAAGCTTACTTTAATAATATAGTTAATGATATAATTTATAAAATAAAATAGCTAGTTGATAATGGATGTAGTTTTTAGAGATTTTGACTCTTCAATAATATATTTTAAAAAAATTATAGCATAACTATTAAAGGGTTTTTGATAATGTATTTAGAGCATCTTCAACAGATTTCCCAAATTTTTTCCAAAATAGAGAATCAAAAGTCAAAATCTCTCAAAAAAATTACATTCATCTTCAACAGATTCTCCATTTTGAAGAAAACAAACATTGATTACATATAATATTAAAATATTTCATTCATCTATTAAAATATTATTTCTTTCTTTAAATATACATTTTCAAAGACTTCTATTGGTACTCTCATTGTAATCATTTTTGGGTTATTTCTATATTTGGAGAAAACTCATTGTCTCCCCTATTTTCTCCATTTTAAAGATAGTTTTGAGGTAGCTGTTGGAACAAAATAATAGCTCAAAATTCTTATAACCTTCGTTTACTTTAAAATGGAGAAGTTGCTAGAGATGCTCTTAGTTTCTTGATAACTTCTTAATTTCGTCAGCAAGTTTCTCTATTTCTAAAGAAGATGAACCGTCGGAACCCGCGGCGGTTTCCGCCATTATCTTCCACTCCACAACTTTCTTCCTCATCCTCCTACCCTCTTCTCCCTCCATTAACACCCTCACAAGCTTCTCCACTTCATCTCTCTTCACACTCTTCCCAATCTCCATCCCAGCCTCCCATTCCTTACACATTTGCCGACAATTCGTCCGCTGATCACCGGAAACCGGCCAACATATCATCGGCACCCCAGCCGACAAGCTCTCAATAATCGAACCCCACCCACCGTGAGTCAAAAACCCACCAACCGAACCATGGTTCAACACCTCTTCCTGTGAACACCACCTACCTACAAACCCTTTCTTTTTTATCGCCACCTCGAGTTCTTGAGGCAAAACCGTAGGTTTTCCATCAACCAAATCACTCCTTATGATCCAAAGAAACTCATGGTTACTATTAACAAGTCCCCAACCGAATTCCAAAAGATCTTGTAAACACATTAGTGCTATACTTCCAAAGTTGACATAAACCACTGAGTTGGGTTTCTTGGACTCGAGCCATTTGATGCATTCGTGTTCTTCGTTCCATAAACTGTAGCCGTTGAAGCTCGATTTTTTGGTTTCTTGTTCGGTTACTTGGTTTAGAAGTAGTTGAAGTGGGCCGATGGTGTAGATATTAGGAAACATAGATTTGAGTTCTTGAATTAGACTGAATTCTAGTTTTTCGAAAGTATGGATGATCATATGCGAAACTTTATCGACCATTTGAGTGGTTTCGAGGAGGAATTTGAATCCAGGATCGTCGGGTTTTGTGGAATGCGTAAACTCGGGTAGATCCTTCAAACGGATTCCTTTCATTCCGGGAATCCAATCTAGTTCCATCTCTAGATACCCATTCGTCAAATAACTTTCATCTATAAAAATAGTGCGAGGTTAAAAAACTTCTTAGAATGCACAAAAACATCTTATCAAACAATTATTTATGACATTTAGGGGGTGTTTGGGATTGCTTAATTTAATTTTTTTTATGTAAAAACACTTATTAACTTATGAGTTGTATAAAAAGTGTTTGAATTAATTAGCTTATGATGGCACCGAGACGTAGAAGCATCTCCAATGCAAGGTTCTTATAATCAAAAAGTGATGTGACTTGTAAGAACTACCATTGTAGAGAGTTCTTATAAGAACCTCATCTTCTTCGGGTTCTTATTTAAGAACCTTGGTTCTTACCATAAAGTTTGTGTGAAATGACATTTTCCTCATTTTTATTGGTGTTTAAATTAAATATTTGATTTTTATTTATAAATATATAATAATTATTGATGTTGACAAATACATGGGACCACAAAAATGAAGTTCTTATAAGAACTACCGTTGTGGATTTCTATATAAATTTTTAATTTAATGAGTTGGAAATAATGTGACACCAAAAAGTACAAAAATAAAGTTCTTATAAGAACCTCCATTAGAGATGCTATAATAAGCTAATAAGTTGTTGTTTTTTGTGAAGGGTGTCCTAAGCTATGTGTTAGTCCCAGATGGCTATAACAAGTATTGTAGAAGGGGGGGGGGGGGGGGGTTGAATACAATACTCAAAATTTTCACAATTTTAATTCTATTATTGAAAATCTTTCAAAAAGAATTACACATAGAAAACTTAAGACTGTTGCGGAAAAGAACAGATAAACTATTCTAACAATCTTACACAAAGTATACTAACAAAATAACTAAGAACACTTAGAACAAAACTATAAAGTTTTTCAAGCAAACTGGAAATTCTTGCACTGAGAGAAATCTTCCAGTTTGCGTAGAATATCTAGGAGCACACAGTAATCTTCAAGTCTCTCAAGATGTTAGTCTTTCCTGCATGGAGAGGTCTTCCTTTTATAGTGACAAGGAGTGTGCAAGCATTGAATGCTTGGGACACTTGTCATCTTCACACTTGCTGAGGATGTTGACTTCTGGAGAGTGGTGAAGTCCTTGTCACCTTTTACAAGGTACAGTCAGAAGAGCCCATGCAGAAGAAAAGGACTTTGCATGGTAATGGATAATAAGACAAAATGTCACTTTATCCATGTAGAAAATATCTTCTCAATTTGTCTTCTAAAGATTACACCACCGAAGGAAGCTTTGAGATATGTGACATCTTTGAAGAAAAAACATATTTGAGATATGTGTCACATCTTTGAAGAAAAGCATCTTTGACTTCGGTAACACATCTTTGAATAAAACATCTTTGACTTCGGTGACACATCTTTGAGATATGTGACACATCTTTGGGATATGTGACATCATCTTTGGAGAAAGCATCTTTGAGACTTCTTTGAGATCCCACCGATGATAGCTTTGAGATATGTGACACATCTTTGAGATATGTGACATCATCTTTGGGATACGTGACATCATCTTTGGAGAAAGCATCTTTGAGACTTCTTTGAGATCCCACCGATGATAGCTTTGAGATATGTGACACATCTTTGAGATATGTGACATCATCTTTGGGATATGTGACATCATCTTTGGAGAAAGCATCTTTGAGACTTCTTTGAGATCCCACCGAAATTGGACTTCCATTGGTGGGATTCTTTGGCCGAAACAGAGAGAAATTTCGGTGGAGATATGTCCACCGATGTGTGAGAACACCATCGGTGGACAATGACTTGTATGTGTTGAGAAAAGATCTTTCACTTCCACAATGAGAGAATTTTTAATCTTGACTTTGGTTGATCTTTGACTTCACCAAACATTTGCTATCTTGTACAAGTCATTACAAAGAACCATGCATCCAAAATTTCTCTAAGTATAAAATGTTTTTCAAAGTATAAAAGGAGATTATGAGGTCATCTTCAAATCTTGATAACCCAACAATCTCCCCCTATTTGATGATGACATCCATACTTAGAAAAACATGAGTAAGACAATGAATAATGCATGTTGACCCTTCTTTACTCTTTTGGGTTCTTTTTCACACAGTCCATTTTGTGTGTGTGTGTGTGTGTGTGTGTGTATGTATCTATGATATTTACATATAAGAAAAAAATAAAAAGGTATAGCTGTACAAATAATCGAAAGGAAAAGGAAAGAAGTATAAACAATATAAACAGAATGAATATTACTTGTATCTTTGGAGGGGCGAGTTGAAACTTGTGTCTGGCTTGAGGATTCTTCATTTTGATCAGCAACCTGTTGATGTGTTGGAGAACTTTATCTTTCAGGCACTTGCTTTTCTTCAGATGTTCCAAATCTTCAAGTCATTCACTTACTCCAAAAGATTTCAGCCAAGTGAATCTGTGGGTTTTGATAGGAGACAGCCCATTATAGTGACAAACTTTGAGGAGGGTTGAGTTTGAGGGAATCAGCCTCAGGATGCTTCTGCCAGACACTTGCAATTTCTTTCTTTCTCTTGGCATCTTCAGCTCTTCCTGTTCAGCATCATCATCATTTGTCTTTGTTTTGCTCCCCCTCAGTAGATCAGTCGGTTTTGTGTTTCTCCCCCTCAGTTTAATCCGCCCGGACTGATGTGCTTCCCCTTGACCGGTCCGCCGATTTCCTCATTTTTTTAAGTTGGTCGCTGGATATGAGTACTGAGGGTTGATGTTGCTCCCCCTCAGATGAATTCTCCCCCTCAGCGGCCGACGCAAGAAAAACACCAAGAGAAAATGAAAAATCGGCCATAACCAAGACTACTACCACTTTTTTTTTGCTCAAAACCACCGAATTTGGGGGCACACCACCGAAATTTCGGTGGTGTGGTCGGTGGTATGAATTTTTATTTTTTTTTTGGATTTTTTTTATTTTTGCTTAAAACCACCGAATTTGGGGGCACACCACCGAAATTTCGGTGGTGTGGTCAGTGGTATGATTTTTTTTTGCTTCCCCACCGAAAATTAAGAGGATCCCACTGAAAATTGGCTAATTTCGGTAGGATTTTCGGTAGGAAAATCGGTAGGATTTTTTTTTTTCAAAAATTTATCATTCCCACCGAAATTTTGCAAGAGTTTGACAAAATCTGCTAAGGCATCAGGCATCAGGGAGAAAATCTTCAAGGTGAGGAAAAGATTGGAATTTCATCTTCCAATTTTTGATGACCCACAAAGATTGAGTTTGAGGAGTTTTTGAGTAGAAGGATTTGGGATGATATCTGTGGAAGAGTTTGTAGTATGTGGGTTTTGAGAAAAGGAGAGTTGGGAGTGAAAAATGATGGAAGAAGGAATGAGATGAGGAGATGACACATAGAAAGTTGGTTCTGGTGAGAGGTAGATTGGTGAGATGAGATCATGGTGATGACATCGTTAAAAGGAAAAGGTGTCTACCATGCATGGGGGTGATATCATTTGGAGGGGTTCTTTCCTATCTAGATACACAGGAAATGAGATTTGTGAGAGAAGAATAGTGTCCACCAATGAGAATTCGGTGGAAACTTAGGACACATAGTTATTGATTATTGCACATGCCAAGATGACTTATTAAGTTGCAAGATAATCTTGAAGACTTCTTCAAATTTCTCACTTTGATATTTTTGGCCATAGATCCATCTGTCCATCTCAAAATCTGCAATCACAAAGAATTTATTTTCTAGGTACCCATTTTATGGTGGGTCCTTTTGGGTTAGAAGGAAAAGAATTGGAGTCACTTAGATCAATTCTTTCTTTCAGACAGTCTTTGGCAAAATGAGAACCATCACCACAGATATCATTTTCTATAAAGAAAGATCTTTTTAGAATTGTGATATTTTTCCTTATTTTTCCTTTTAAAAAATGTCCTCAAAGAATTTGATGAGGAATCAAAGATTTGGGGTGCAACACCTAAAATTCATTTTTCAAATTTTGGGAGGACCAAAATCTTTTCCCTTGAATTGGACATTTTGAGACACACAGATCTGGGAAGAAAATCGGTAGAGGAAGTCACACAGGTAGTTTTTAGAAAGATTTGAAGAATTTATTTTCAAGAAAGAATCAGCACCCAGAGACTAGCCTTTAAAAAATATTCCATATTTTAAGTCTTCAGATGTGTCGGCATAATTCATGGACACATATCCAAAAGAATTTGAAATAGGAGGATTCATAAAAGATAGATGAAACACATAGTATGTACCTGTGAAGAGTAGGAAAAACACTTAGCTGATACAAGAGCAGTTGAGGAGTCATTCGCTTTCAGATGTGGGTTCATCTGCCAAATCTTGAGTTTTAGCAGGCAGACCCTTTGCTTTTCTGACAAGTTTTTCATTTCTTTCCTTTTCTCTCTTGTATTTCTCCTTGTATCTTTCAGCCCTGTCAGAATCTGCAGAAGAGAAAGATTGGTTGAACTTTTGGGAATCATATTTGGATCTTCCCGATTTTGAGGAAAATCGGTCTGAGGAAGAGGTTCTAGGTTTTTCAAAACGTTTACTTCTACACTCAGAAGAAAAATGGCCCCTTTTACCATAGTTAAAGCATTCCTCATTAGATTTGTCTGAGGAGGAGTGTTTGGAGAGAGAAGATGAGGGTTTTCGACTAAACTTAGATTTTTCAGAAGAAAAGTGAGATTTGGATTTAGAATACCCATCCATCCTGGCTATTCCATCTGATAATTTGTCAACTGAAGTTTCCTCACATTCATCATCAGCATCACTAAGATATGATTCTGAATGCTCATTGGGATCTCCTTGACTATCATGTTCAGAGTCAGATGGATAGGTGATTCTTGGAGTACACATAGTTCTTTTGGAAGAGTCACTTATGAGAGCTATAGAAGAGCCCATTATATCTGTGATGATAGACTTCCTTTGCAGCTTAGTATGCTCATAGTTGAAGAGAGTTCCATAAAGAGCAGTGAGAGGCATGTGATCAAGATCCTTGGTTGTCTTTATACAAGTACAGATGTTTTCCCAAAAATCAGGAAGACAATCCATAAACTTGCACAGGACTTCCTCATTATCATACATGCGACCCAACAGTTTAAGATCATTGAGAAGGCTGTTAAAGCGATTATAGTAGACTGAAAGAGATTCTCCTTTCTCATAAGAAAAGAGTTCAAATTTTCTAACAAGACTAATCTTTCTGCTCTTTTTAACTTCATTTGTACCTTCGTACAAAATACACAGAGTGGACCACATTTCTTTGGCAGTAGAGAGATTTACCAGAGAGTGGTACACTTCATCAGGAAGAGAGAGAGCAATGATGGTTCTAACTTTAGAATCAAGAGACACAAGCCGTTTTTCCTCATCAGTGTATTTCTTAGGATTTTTAAGAATGTAACGACCAGTAGCAGCAGATTTTTCTTCATCAGATGAATCATCAGAATCGTCTTTGCCAACAACTTCCTTACCGGATTTCTTGGTTTCATAGCGAGACCAAACTTTAGGGACTATGGGTCCCTCACTGAGAATAGTTGGATATCTACTATCCATTCCTTCCATGAAAAGCATCATCCGACTTTTCCACAAAGAAAAGTTGTTGGAGTTAAACTTGGGAGGTTTGGCTATAGAGCCGTTTTCAGAAAAGGTGTTTTGAGAAAAAGCTTCATTTTTGGAAGAAGAAGCAGCCATTGCAGATCAAGTTTATGAATTAAACTTACTGCTCTGATACCACTTGTTAGTCCCAGATGGCTATAACAAGTATTGTAGAAGGGGGGGGGGGGGGGGGGGTTGAATACAATACTCAAAATTTTCACAATTTTAATTCTATTATTGAAAATCTTTCAAAAAGAATTACACATAGAAAACTTAAGACTGTTGCGGAAAAGAACAGATAAACTATTCTAACAATCTTACACAAAGTATACTAACAAAATAACTAAGAACACTTAGAACAAAGCTATAAAGTTTTTCAAGCAAACTGGAAATTCTTGCACTGAGAGAAATCTTCCAGTTTGCGTAGAATATCTAGGAGCACACAGTAATCTTCAAGTCTCTCAAGATGTTAGTCTTTTCTGCATGGAGAGGTCTTCCTTTTATAGTGACAAGGAGTGTGCAAGCATTGAATGCTTGGGACACTTGTCATCTTCACACTTGCTGAGGATGTTGACTTCTGGAGAGTTGTGAAGTCCTTGTCACCTTTTACAAGGTACAGTCAGAAGAGCCCATGCAGAAGAAAAGGACTTTGCATGGTAATGGATAATAAGACAAAATGTCACTTTATCCATGTAGAAAATATCTTCTCAATTTGTCTTCTAAAGATTACACCACCGAAGGAAGCTTTGAGATATGTGACATCTTTGAAGAAAAAGCATCTTTGAGATATGTGTCACATCTTTGAAGAAAAGCATCTTTGACTTCGGTGACACATCTTTGAATAAAACATCTTTGACTTCGGTGACACATCTTTGAGATATGGGACACATCTTTGGGATATGTGACATCATCTTTGGAGAAAGCATCTTTGAGACTTCTTTGAGATCCTGATAGGGCGGGTATCACCCCTCCTAAATCTAACCGCAAGTGTACGGTGTCGAAATCAAGTAATAACGTACGGTAAGTACGAGTATCGAATCCACGGGAACTAGGAACTAAGTATCACAATTACTATAAGCTCTATTAACTGAACTGTCGATATTGAGAGATGGTTGGTTTATAAACTAATTAAGTGCAATAACTAAAGAAATCGCAAACGGAACAATAGACAGCTTGAGGAAAATTTAATAGAGAAAATAGTTGAGGGTTGGAAATCCTAAGGTTTTACACATGCAAACACTTGACTCGAAACAATTACCAGTTAATCCATCTAATGATTCCCAAATCTTTTAAGATCACCGTTGTTCTCTTTTGAGCAACACGGGTTTTATTTCAAAAAAGACAGGTTTTATCTTTCGATCTCAACCTATGGATTTCAAAATACATTAAGCACAAGATTTATGTTGAACGGCTAGGTTTTATCTCTCGATTTCCAACTAACGGTTCAATTGGGACTAAGACTTACTCGATATATCTCTATCACCGATTTATCGTTTTAGGCATGCAATTCCTAGTTCTATTTAACAGTTAATTCTCTCGAACTCAACTGAAAATAACAAAACAATTGAAAGCTAGCTAGACTCTCAAAAGCATTAAACACAAAATCACATGCTTCATTAATGAGGAAAAACTGATAAAGTGTCAAGTCAATTATTCACATGCTTACAAACCAAAATCATTCCAACCCCCAACATGAACATGTTAGTTCATGCCGGTGGTGGATTCAAACACAATAGAAAAGGATGAAAACGAGTATGTAAACATGATAAACGAAAAAGATGAAATCGTGATGAATGTGATGACTCCCTTCTATCGTGCTCGTATCTACTTCGCGTGATGAATCGCTCCTCGTTTGAACCTCTATCGTGCCTCCAAAGACCCCGAAAAATCTCCAGAAATCGCCCCCTAAACTGCTCTGGCCGTCCTCGAAAAGTTGCGCGAATAATCACCTAAAATCTACAAAAAACGACTTTTATTTCTGCGTGCCGCGGTTTGTGCCGCGGTTTGCAAACCGCGCGCCAAACCGCGCGGCGGCGTGGAACAGTGTGTGCCGCGGCTTGTGCCGCGGTTTGCAAACCGCGCGCCGCGGTTTGGGAAAACTGCACGCCGCGGTTTGGGAACAGTGCGCCGCGGTTTTGGACTAGGATGTCGGGTTTCCGGTGGGCTTCGTTTTGACTCTCTTTTGGACTCTTTTTAGCTTCTTTTCTCGAGGATTACCACCTTTTAGAATACCTGCACATTCCACTCGATAAACCGTAAAATACACGCCTTTTTACTTGAACACAAGCCAATCTCATTGGTTTGAGAACCGAAAATAACGCCAAAAAGTGGCGTTATCAGATCCCACCGATGATAGCTTTGAGATATGTGACACATCTTTGAGATATGTGACATCATCTTTGGGATATGTGACATCATCTTTGGAGAAAGCATCTTTGAGACTTCTTTGAGATCCCACCGATGATAGCTTTGAGATATGTGACACATCTTTGAGATATGTGACATCATCTTTGGGATATGTGACATCATCTTTGGAGAAAGCATCTTTGAGACTTCTTTGAGATCCCACCGAAATTGGACTTCCATTGGTGGGATTCTTTGGCCGAAACAGAGAGAAATTTCGGTGGAGATATGTCCACCGATGTGTGAGAACACCATCGGTGGACAATGACTTGTATGTGTTGAGAAAAGATCTTTCACTTCCACAATGAGAGAATCTTTAATCTTGACTTTGGTTGATCTTTGACTTCACCAAACATTTGCTATCTTGTACAAGTCATTACAAAGAACCATGCATCCAAAATTTCTCTAAGTATAAAATGTTTTTCAAAGTATAAAAGGAGATCATGAGGTCATCTTCAAATCTTGATGACCCAACACTATGCCTAGACTAATCCCTTGACAAATAATGACGGTAATACATCAGTCCTGATTAAACCTCAGTGGCCACAATTGTTGTGTACGACTGGATTAGAACCCTGAGCAGATGGGATATTCCACCACATCCCCCAAGGTCTTAACCAGTACGTCACAACCCTTGTGGTTGCTAATAAGTTGTTATTTAGAGAGTGTTTGAGATTACTTATACATGTAAAATAACTAAAAGGTTGATAAGTTGTTTCAAATAAGTCAATAAGTTAGAATGAAATGACTTATCAAAAACTCCTTATCACCGGTGCCAAACCGTTATAAGCGGTTTTCTTTTTTAACCATCCAAAGACTAAAAACTGCTTATTACCGGTACTACATCGAAATAAGCTAATAAACACTTTAAATAAGCAATCCCATACACGCCCTTAGACATATTTGACATTCTATAAAACCGTTTAAATTTTGTTGTAGTATAAGAGCATCTCCAACAGATTCTCTGTAATTTCTCTAAAATAGAGAACCAAAAGTCGATATATCTAAATAAAACTACAAAAGATTCTCCATTTTAGAGATTTCATCATTAATTGTATTATAGAAATATCATATAAGTTTATTATCCCAATGCATTTTAAAAAAAAATATAAAATAATGATAGTTAAAAAAATTAATCTTATTGGTAGAAATAAATAAAAAATGAATTTCTCTCACCTCCTATCAAGTTTTAGATAATTTTTTAAAGTTGAAGTTTTCTCTTGTTTCTCTATTTTTGAGAAACTTTTGGAGCAAAATAGAGAACAAAACCTCCATTTTCTCTATTTTAGAGAAAATGTTGAAGATTGTGCAAGTATTGAAAACTAAGCTAACCTTTAAGAGGGACAAGTCCTTTCTCCATTAGAACTTTGACCTGGTAAAACCCCATGAATCCACAGGCAGCCAAGGTCCAGAAAACAACGATCGGGAGTCTAAGCTTCTCAGCCGCACAAACCATATTTGTGTAAGCCATGAAACCGTCACAAACAATACAAGTGAGCGGGGTTTCAAGTCCGGCCACAAGATCAAGAAAGGAATCAAAGAAATTGGTTCCGAGATAGGTCCAAACTTCGACTGCAGTTTGGGAGTGTTGATCAACTTCATGGTCCAAAGTCGAATCAGGGAGACCATCGGGAACTGTTTTGAATTGAAAACCTGGAGCACCATCGAGCCAGCGGCTAGTCCCACCGGACTTCAGGAGTCGTTTATGGTTAGATTAGGTGTTGACAAAGGTTATATTTAGGCCCTTTTGGTGCAGAAGTCTTGCTAGTTTCAACATGCACTTGATGTGGCTTTGTGCTGGATAAGGTATGCAGACCACATGAGGCTTCTTTTGATTGATTATGGGCACTGAGTCCATCTTTTTGTGTGTGGGTTACTTAATTTGTGTTTTTTGGATTTGATTTATAGGCTAAAATAGTAGTGATTGGTGTGTCATTCAATATTTAATTTGTTTGAACTTGTTTGTAAAGTAGTGTGGGTATGTAATAACTTTTATCGATGAAATAATCGACAGAATTTTTTGTCTGTACCTTCTGACAGATTATCGACGGATCAAGAACAAACTCGATTAAAAAAGTTAAAAAAACTATTCATCAATAATTCGTCGACAGACTTCCGGTGGATTGATTAAATAAAAAAATAAAAAAAAAATTAAATAATTCGATGGTAATTACCTGTTCTTCTTCTGTAGTGGCGTTTGGTATCCAGATGGAATAAAACATGACATGGCAGGACAACCGTTCAACGTTTATAAGGCCATCCGTATCCCTCACGGGCTCGGGCTCGCATGCGGGTTCAGAGGGCTCCAACGGGTAGTGATACGGGGGGCTCGGGCTTGGCATGCGGGCTTGAAAACCCGAGAAACCCGAGGGCTGTGTGAGAGGAGGGTGAGGGTGGGGTGGGGTTGCGGGTTCCTTATAGCATCGGGTATGGGTATGCCACTTTAGGGCTTGAAGGTTTGAGGAGAGGGTTAGGAGAAAAGCCGATGTGGCGCTTGAGGGCTTGAGGGTTGTGATACGGATGGCCTAAGATAAGACTAGTAAAACGATCAATTTACACCTAATGATTTGTTTAAGATTTTGGAGAAAACAAACATTGATTACATATAATATTAAAATATTATTTCTTTCTCTAAATATACATTTTCAAAGATTTCTATTGGTGCCCTCATTGTAATCATTTTTGAGTTATTTCCATATTTGGAGAAAAACTCATTATCTCTCCTGCGGCGGTTTCCGCCATTCTCTTCCACTCCACAGCTTTCTTCCTCCTCCTCCTACCCTCTTCTCCCTCCAATAACACCCTCACAAGCTTCTCAACTTCATATCTCTTCACACTCCTCCCAATCTCCATCCCCACCCCCCATTCCTCACACATTTGCCGACAATTCGTCCGCTGATCACCGGAAACCGGCCAACATATCATCGGCACCCCAGCCGACAAGCTCTCAATAATCGAACCCCACCCACCGTGAGTCAAAAACCCACCAACCGAACCATGGTTCAACACCTCTTCCTGTGAACACCACCTACCTACAAACCCCTTATTTTTTATCGCCACCTCGAGTTCTTGAGGCAAAACCGTAGGTTTTCCATCAACCAAATCACTCCTTATGATCCAAAGAAACTCATGATTACTATTAACAAGTCCCCAACCGAATTCCAAAAAATCTTGTAAACACATTACTGCTATACTTCCAAAGTTGACATAAACCATTGAGTTGGGTTTCTTGGACTCGAGCCATTGGATGCATTCGGGTTCTTCGTTCCATAAACTGTAGCCGTTGAAGCTCGATTTCTTGGTTTCTTGTTCGGTTATTTGGTTTAGAAGTAGTTGAAGTGGGCCGATGGTGTAGATATTAGGAAACATAGATTTGAGTTCTTGAATTAGACTGAATTCTAGTTTTTCAAAAGTATGGATGATCATATGCGAAACTTAATCGGCCATTTGAGCGGTTTCGAGGAGGAATTTGAATCCAGGATCGTCGGGTTTTGTGGAACGCGTAAACTCGGGTAGATCCTTCAAACGGATTCCTTTCATTCCAGGAATCCAATCTAGTTCCATCTCTAGATACCCATTCGTCAAATACCTTTCATCTATAAAAATAGTGTGAGGTTAAAAAAATTCTTAGAATGCACAAAAGCATCTTATCAAACAATTGTTTATGACATTTAAGGGGTGTTTGAGATTGCTTATTTAAAACAACTTATACTTTTTATGTAAAAGCACTTATTAACTTATGTGGTGTCAAATCGGAGTTGTATAAAAAGTGTTTGAATTAATTAGCTTATGATGACACCAAGACGTAGAAGCATCTCCAATGCAAAGTTCATATAAGCAAAAACTGACGTGACTTGTAAGAACTACCATTGTGGAGAGTTCTTATAAGAACCTCATCTTCTTCGGGTTCTTATTTAAGAACCTTGGTTCTTACCATGAAGTTTGTGTGAAATGACAATTTCCTCATTTTTATTTATAAATAGATAATAACTATTTATAAATATATAATAATTATTGATGTTGACAAATAAATGGGACCCACAAAAATGAAGTTCTTATAAAACTACCATTGTGGATTTCTATATAAATTTTTAATTTGATGAGTTGGAAATAATGTGACACCAAAAAGTACAAAAAGAAAGTTCTTATAAGAACCTTCATTGGAGATGTTATAATAAGCTAATAAGTTGTTTTTTGGGAAGGGTGTCCTAGGCTATGCCTAGACTAATCACTTGACAAATTATGACTGTAATACATCGGCCCTAATTAAACCTCAGTGGCCACAATTGTTGTGTACGCCTGGATTAGAACCCTGAGCAGATGGGATATTCCACCACATCCCCCAGGGTCTTAACCAGTACGCCACAACCCTTGTGGTTGCTAATAAGTTGTTATTTAGAGAGTGTTTGAGATTACTTATACATGTAAAATAACTAAAAAGTTGATAAGTTGTTTCAAATAAGTCAATAAGTTAGAATGAAATGACTTATCAAAAACTCCTTATCACCGGTGCCAAACCGTTATAAGCGGTTTTCTTTTTTAACCATCCAAAGACTAAAAACTGCTTATTACCGGTACTACATCGAAATAAGCTAATAAACACTTTAAATAAGCAATCCCAAACACGCCCTTAGACATATTTGACATTCTATAAAACCGTTTAAATTTTGTTGTAGTATAAGAGCATCTCCAACAGATTCTCTGTAATTTCTCTAAAATAGAGAACCAAAAGTTGATATATCTAAATAAAACTACAAAAGATTCTCCATTTTAGAGATTTCATCATTAATTGTATTATAAAAATATTATATAAGTTTATCATCCCAATGAATTTTTTTAAAAAAATTATAAAATAATGATAGTTAAAAGAAATTAATCTTATTGGTAGAAATAAATAAAAAATGAATTTCATCTCACCTCCTATCAAGTTTTAGATAATTCTTTAAAGTTGAAGTTTTCTCTTGTTTCTCTATTTTAGAGAAACTATTGGAGCAAAATAGAGAACAAAACCTCCATTTTTTCTATTTTGGAGAAGCTGTTGAAGATTGTGTAAGTATTGAAAACTAAGCTAACCTTTAAGAGGGACAAGTCCTTTCTCCATTAGAACTTTGACCTGGTAAAACCCCATGAATCCACAGGCAGCGAAGGTCTAGAAAACCACGATCGGGAGTCTAAGCTTCTCAGCCGCACAAACCATATTGAGTATGTAGTTTATATTTCCAAAATGAATGTTTTATTTAGATATTAACCAAACAACTATATATATATATATACTAGTAGTGAACACGTGCAATGCACCGGGTGAGTAAGGTGTGAAAGTAATTTTAAATGGACAATAAAAAGCCCTTAGCGTGTAGCTTAGTTCGCAAAGGGGAGTGTCAACTTTGCTCAAATGCTCAAGTTCAAGTTTGTATCTTGGAAACAAACTTGAATCCCTCCCATAGCTTCAATCGCCGAGTTCGCTCTAAAAATGGGGGTGGGTTCCTTGTGGGCTCGGGCGACTGGAAAAGGTAAATTTTGATGTAATTCTTCACTAAAACACTATTTATAGAGAAAATGTATATTTATTGAACATTAGAAGGGACAAAAGCAAGAGGACCATAGAAAAGAACTCCTTTTGAGGAGATATGCAAAATTTCTCAAATTTATGCGGATGCTCCACGGGATATTGAAGAGTTTACTATATTTTTAAAAAACCAAATAGATTCCTAAGATGCATTCTGAAATAGACAAGTTTATGCAAATATTACACTATTACATACGGAGTCGAGAGTAAAAATTAAAGAAAATTGAAGAAAAACACTTTACTTTTTATGACTTAGTAGTATGCAAATTCAAATGTCTACATTTGTTTACCAATCTATCCCTCGGAAATACTTCCCCATCAGAAGTCAAATAGATCTTGCAAGCCACAATATCATTTTACTTGCAAAATAACCTTCAAAAAGTTCCACCTGCTCATGTTTGTTACAAAAGTAATAGCATATCTCCAACATATATAAAACACTTTTAGAAGAAATAAATAGCGACCTACAAAGCCTCTATCTGCAAGGAATAATGCCCAACTCCAATAGAAATACACCCAAGTTGATTACATAAAAATTATATGAAATATTAGAGAGCTAAAATATTTGAATGAATATAAAACGATAATTGGGATGAATTCTGTAAGACAATTATTTGAATAGAATTAGTAAATGATGTAAACTGAAATATTGAAATCAGAAGAAGTACATGAATAGGCTTAATTTGTCTGAGATACACCAAAGAGAAGTATTTACTATTGCTGACAGTTTAAAAGACCAGGCTTGAAGCATATTGATAGATATTTTCAATAAAAAAATTCACAAATGCTACAATCAATCTCTATTAGTATTAAGAATGTAGGAGAACAAACAAACCGAGAGACCATTACGCTGGTATTGGGAAAAAGACCCACCAAAAGCAAACATCACTTAATTGGCATTAACCATGGTATTGTTACTCTTTAATTAAAGATGCTTATGAGAACCGGAGGTTCAACAGTTCAAGGTTGTCAATTGTCGTCTCTTTTCTTGTGTTGTAAAATTGACATATATGAATACGAGAAATAGAAACGTATTTCGAAAGCCAACATATTAAAAACATAAAGTATGTTATCACAACACAAGAAGTAGTATATTGAGAATAATCTTACCAGGCTAGGGACATGTGTAGACAATAGTTTCGAGCACAACTTAGGAAGTCGTTATCAATAAGCATTGTTATGCCTGCTGCAACAAATGTAAACATAGATGTAATCTGCATTTCAAAAATAAACTCATATAAAAAATATCTCAAGATCTTGAGTTCAAATAAAAACACAAAACTTAATAAGATAATATAAATCAGTGAACTTTGTACATAAAACAAATTCTAACAAGATGTAAACCAATCCTATTCAAACAACGTGAAGAGAAAAGTCATGGAGATTTGCCCTATATTTTCTAGCACCATCATATAAGAAGCTAGAAAAAAGAGAAGAAAAAAAACAAAATATAAAGGAACAAAGAAGTGACCCACAACTTCTATAACAGTGATGTTTATGGATCAAATGTCAAAGCATGTGCTTCCCAGATGATGAGTTACTTCAGCTAGAAAGGATGTCAACTTGAAAGTTCATAAATATGTAAAAAAAATGTCACTTTTACCCTTGGATTCCCCATTAGGAGCAGTAGGTTGGGTAAACATGGATGATTTGAACTTTTCAAGTTTGACTAGCACCTACAGGAGAACAAATTATAGCGTAAACTAATCAAATTAGATGGTTATAGAAGATATTAGTAACTCATAAAGCCACTACTATTTGGAAAAAGTGTCATCCTTCAGGACTTGGTAAGATAGGCAATGCCACAACAACGCCTCCAAATAATGGTAGCTCTATCGCAAAGGCAACACTTGTTATGATGTAAGATGTGTTTAAACATCACTCTACTATACTCTTATGCCCGATTAGCCAAGAAAGGCAACCCTTTGATGCAAAAGAAAGGGTTCGGCTCCAAGCACAACCCACATGCTCCTAAAAACACGAGTCACCTATTTTCTTTATTTTTTCCTCTTTTTCCTTCCTTTTCTGTTGCTTACTGTTTGCTAGTTTGGGTTATTATTGTTTTCCTTTTCGCTCATACTTTTGCGTAAGAAATGAATATTCAGGGAAACAACCGCTCTACCCTCTGGGATAGAGATCACGTATGCATACATCCAACGTCTCCCAGAGCCTACTTTCGAGAAAGACATACCGGTTTGTTTGGTTTGGTATGATGGTCATGGGACTATCACGCCCTGTTTCTCCCAAGGTACACACATAACAGAAAATAAGATAAAGGGTGTAGTGGTACTTCCATGACTTACATCTTCTTCATTGGCCATATGTCCCACCAAACCACATAAGATTAAGGGGCTGTTTGTTTTTGAAAAAATACCTCTTTAAGTCTGAAAATTAAGAGGTTTTCAGATTTAAGAGTGTTTGTTTTATTTTTAGAAAAAAGTCTGAAAACCTCTTAACGTCCTCTGAAATTTTAGAGGTGCAGCATCCACTTAATTCCTTTTTTTAAGGATTCAGTTTCTTCTACCTCCTCCTCAATTGAATGCATGGTTGATGGGTATGGATGTGTGTGTTATCAAATAGTGGTCTCTTTCAAGTTGGAATTTTAAAACATAATATTTTTATTCAATTAAGATGTTTATCATTTTATAAAAACAGTCTTAATATTTCAGATTTCAACACCACCTCTTACTTTTTAGATGTAAAATCAGATTTCGGACTTCAGACCTCTTAAAAAACAAACAGCAACTAAGTGGCTTGTTTGGCAACTGCTGCTGCTGCCATTTCTGGTAGCTGCTACCAACTTGATTTATTATCAAAAACACTTCAGAAATAGAATAAAATAAAAATCTAAAGGAACCCCCACACGGTATGTTAAAAACATGAAACAATGTTTAATAACTTGAAGATAAGAGATAACATCTTTAAAAGACATATAATAGTATATACGGAAATAATATTTATAGCAAGTCCAAATATCGGCACCTCTTAAAAAACAAACCGCACCAAAATCAAAACGGTATATCGCACACAGAATCAGTAGGAAGCAATTGCATTGTGATTCATTCCTAAAAAGATTACAAACATCAAATTAGAAAAAACAAAAGGACTTGCAATCCACTCCCTCAAAGTTTGGTGGTAAAATCGACAACTCGTTCAACAAAACGAACCAGAAAAATCAGAGAGTAAAGGGAAAACCTGATCAACCTCAACCATATTTAGTTTCATTGAATCCATAGCCGTGATGAAATTCTGCACACATTCAATTTTGTTTCAAATTAATCTCTCCTTTTTTACGAATATTCAGCAAAACTGTTTAGGGTTTATTTTGCTTCTTTTATCTACTCATTAAATACTTCAAATCAAAAGCTACCAATAAATAAGGGGAAATGAGGGGAAGGTTGATGAAGAACATACCCAAATTAGGTAGTCAGGAAGCGATGGAGATTGGAGAAGCAGGTTGCCCAATTCAACTTTAGAGATGGAAATAACTCCGGTGGTCTCACTCTTTCTCCGTCTCACACAGTTTATATACACCGTTTCCGTAGAAGGAAGCGTATGAAATCTTCAGGAAGAAAGGTATGGTATATGGTATGGTATGAGACGTGGTTGACGAAGAAAGGTATGGTATGGTATGAGACGTGAGGGTAGCATGGCTTGTGTACTCTAGGTATGGTATGGGCCTGTACTTTTGTGTTATGGATTGAGTACTGTAGGTATGGTATGGGCTGGTCCTTTGGGGTTGTGTAAGATAAAAGGTTTCAACTTGTACATGATGCATATCAAGTTGTAATTAAGAGATTTTGAAGTTTTATGCATAAAATGATGGTATCATGTGCTTAAAGACTTGTAATTAAGACTTTAGGTGTATATGCTTATATATGTAGTATAGATATATATATTTCATTCAAAACTAAACTAGACAGAGAGTTAAAACGGCAATTTGTTGCCATTCAGACTGTTCTTTCAGAATTGTTACCAAACAACCATATTTCATTCTGCACTGTATCATACATAGCCTTTTAATCATTCTGAATTAAATCATTTAGCAATTGCCAGATAGCTCATAAATAGCAATTTTGTTCTCTACGTTGCCACTTACTATCAAGTCTACATTCTAATTTAAATCAATTACACTTTTGATTACTATGGTTGTCACTTGTTTAGCTTTTGGTTCCTAACTTCGTATGGTTAACGAAGTTAACAAGGTCTTTTAACTCTAGAGCATTTTGCTATTTTTCATTTATTTAATTTTATATTTGAAAATTGAACCAAAATATAATTACATTACATATACCCACCCCAACTATTTTCTTCTTCAACTGTATACCTCTTTTCCACCATGTTCGTCGATTTCGTCACTTGTTCATCTCATTCTCCGGCCTTTCTACAACTTTGATCTCCTCCCTAGATCTGGTTTTTAGTTTGTTTCAAAATACTATCGCCTATTGCAAAACTATGTTTTTATTTGTTTTATAAAAGGTGTTGAAATCTGAAGTCTTATTTCACATCTAATTGATAAGATGTGATGTTGAAATCTAAAAGCAAAACCAATAAGATTGTTTGTTTTTAAAACTGATAAATGACTAAATATTTGTAATTGTCTATTTTACCCTCGTAATTTAAATTATATTTTTAATCACAAATAAATAAGATAACTATCAATAACTCTTATTACACTTATTTTTAAACAACAAGATTTTAAACATCACCTATCTATATCAAAATATTTCCAAGAAATTCATCTATTTATTTATAATTATTGCGAAAATTTATAAAACATAGCTTATAATATAATAAATAATATAGTATTTAATATTCAGAATATCGTTATTGGGTTTATTAAAATACAATTTGGATTTTAATCATTTTATTTTTAATTTAAGAGTGTATTAAATATTTTTATTAAATAAATAACTTCTTAATAAATTAATTAGCATAATAAAATAAATCAATGAAATCAAAAGTTTGATTATTGAAAAACTGAACCTCATAATATCTATATACATTACAAAGCTACAAAGAGATTTTAGGATAATAAGATTGTATTAAGAGACCAATAAGAGACCAACATCTACAACAGATGTATGGATTTAGCAGTCTGGCTGCTGCAGCAAATGCCTGCATTAAGCCTCTGCCCGGCTGCTCGAATTGAATTGGTTGCTGTTAGTTCGAAAGGTGGGTCGAGTAGATGTTGAGCAGTTGAGGTTTACTACTGGCAAACCTCTATGTCTTCTTTACTGTTTGATGTTGCTGTAAATTGGTCCTGCAGTAGATGGCTTAATAGGAGTGCTTATTAGCCTCTGCTCCTGTATTGTAATGTTTTGTAACAGTAAGGTGCCGTTTATTTTTTAAGAGGTCTAAAGTCTGAAGTTTTGTTTCACTTCTGATTTATAAGAGGTGGTGATGAAGTCTAAAATCTGAATAATAAGATTGTTTGTTTTTGTAACATCTGAATCTGAAGTCTGAATCTGAAATTAATTATATTATCATATATTTTTATTATTAATAAATTTATAAGAAAAAAGGCTTCTAGAAGCCCAAATAGGAAGGGCCCAAAACGCCATAACTCAACTCAAGGCCTATAAAAACCCTAAAAACCCAAACTCCATTAATATGCCACAGTTTAAACACTGCAATGAGAGTGACGTGCTTAAATCTGAAGTCATACGGACGTCCGCCGCCACCTCCGGTCAATCCAACCACTTTTTTCCGATCGGTGCAGGCTGATGAGAGGTGGGAACCCACTGCTCCGCCGCTGCCAAACACAAACACAAACACCAGCCGACATCACGCTGTGTACGCGGAGGAACTTCACCTTCCAGCGTCCCCAAGTAGATCCGGTTCGAGTTCGGGTCACAGAGAACCCGTTTGGCTAAGATTTATGAAATTATATTACCTATGAACACCTTTTGTTTTTTGAAATCGATTATTGCATGGGATATGGAGGTCTTCGATGTGCAGGAGGCGATGGAGGTAACATCGTTTTTCTAGGGTTATAGATTTGCTTGTTGATTTGGGTTTCATTTGATACAACATCAGTTTAATCGTTCCTTTAAATTAGGTTTCATTTTCTTTTCTGGTTTGGGGCTTGAAAGGCGATCGGTCGAGAGGCGAGATGGAGGGAGGCGAGATTACTCTTTACACGGATAAAAGAGGTTACAAGAGTTTGGATTATCACTTGTTGTTTTAGAGGATTTTAGAGTTTTTCAGCTCTTATTTGTAAAAAAAAAATCAAACAGTCTGAAATGGCAAATGTCTGACCGAATCAGACTTCAGACACATTCAGATCTAATTTTTAAATTGTATTTTTTTTCCGTTCAAAATGTACAAGGACTTAATAGTTTAAAGTATGTAACTTTGTTTGGTTTTTTCGTATTTTTTTTCAATTAATTTTAACACATTAACCAATTTTATAAGTCATAAGGATGTATGTAACACGTTTTAGAAAGTCCAATGGTTTATTTAACAGGTTTTGAAAAGTCCTTATGACTTATAAAATTGGTTAATGTGTTAAAATTAATTGAAAAAAATACTTTATAGCGAGTTGGTGTTCGCAAGAAGAGGTTTGTAAAACCCGTATCCCGGTACGTCGTATTTATTAATTTAATTCTTCCTCGTAATGTTTTTTTTACCGGGATTAGGCGGCTAGGACCAAGAGCGAAGTAAATTGATTAATTTTAAAATTTATGGTTAAAACACAAATGTAAAAGGGGGCGGAATGTGAACTACTTCTAAACCTAGGGGCTAAAAGAGAAGTTGGCAATTGGAATGCATGGGATCGGCCTTAATACCGACCACCTCCTTTTTTTTCTCGTTTTAATTCCTTCCCACGCAAGTAGCAGCCGAGAGGAACCCTAGCGTCGCCCCTGCCGTTTGTCTTCTTGTTGCCGCCGTCGATCCACCCAAAACCGCCAAACGTCGCCGCTGCCTTCTGCCGGCGGGAGCGAGGTTCAGCGAGAGAGAAGAGAGGGAGCCGTCGATCGGAAGAGAAAGGAGACAGGAGCTCGTCGAGTGTACGGTTACGTGGTCTTCGAGAGGTAAAGTTTCTTCTTCTTCTTGCTTTCTTTTTCGCCGCCGTCGGACCACCTCGAAACCACCACCGCCGCCGCAGCCATGGCTTCCGCCGTGCGCCACCATTCCGGTGGCTGTAACGTGCGTGTTTGCTGCTGTTGGTTTATGGGTGAGTGCGTGCGGCCCGAACGTTGTTGATTGGAACGTTCGTTGTTGCCTCGACGGTTTCGTATGCCAAACCACCACCACCGCCGGTGGCTGCCGCCGCCGCCGACCACCACTGCCGGAGGTGGAAGTGGGTGGTGCTGAGATTGGTCCAGCCGTGGATACCTAGACCCGAACCTAAATAGCTAAACCGTAACCCCAAATCGTGAAAACATTCAACCGTTTTTATAAATCGTCATTTTATGTGAAAACGTCGTTTCTGCCACTGTTTTAATTCGTTCATAACTTTTCCGTCGTAGCTCGGATTGAGGCGAATCCGGTGCCCACGGTTCACATTCTGTGCCGGGCACACTTTTCGTGTTTTAGCGGAAGTCCGGTTCGGCCTCTAGCTAGGCGTAATTTGGCTGTTTATACAGCAGGTCCGGATTTGTCAGTTCGCGTTCCGTTTTAAAAGTCACAGTTTCTGCCACTGTTTTGGGAAAGCCATAACTTTTTATAGGAACGTCGTATTGGGGTGAAACCAGTGCCAAAATCTCCCATTTTGAGTCTAGTAAGTTTCTTATGTTTTGCGGAAAAACCAGTTCGGACCATAGCTAGTGTCAAACTGCTGTTTTGTACTGAAAGGTACTGTTTTTCGCTGTGCAGCAGATTGGTTTTGTAAAATCCATAATAAATTGTAGAAAAATCGTTAGGAGGTGTATAATATGTCCTTGGAACCCTAACTCAGAGCACTTTCTGGTTATGTAATTTAATTGAGGATTTTCTGGGTTTATGGAGGTCGGAACAGGTCCCGAACAGACCTGTTTGGTTAGACCGGAAAGTCGTTTTAGTGACGATTTAAGGGTGCGTCGTGTTTTAGGGCCCGGGTCTCGTGTTAATACATTTTAACGATTGTTTAGGTGTTGGGAAGTGATCTTGGATTTGTGAAGCTTGAATTATTGTTTGTGAGCTAGGCGCGCTTACGAGGTGAGTTCTCTCACTATAACTAATGTCGGTTATTTTTACATTACGATTTGTACGTGTGTGGTAGTTTCAATTGTTTGTGATGCGGGACTAAATAGTGAGGTGTCTAGTCGGACCTTTATTGCTATGACTACGCGGGTGGCGTAGGAATTCGGTGGGGCCGAGGTTTATATACGCGGGTGGCGTAGTAACTCGGTGGAGCCGAGGTTTATATACGCGGGTGGCGTAGTAACTCGGTGGGACCGAAGGTTGTATACGCGGGTGGCGTAGGAACCCGGGGGAGCCGGGTAATGCTTGCACGGTTATCGTGTGGTCGGGTGGACCAGCTTATGCCTTTGGGTGGGATGGTGTAGGTATGCATGTTTATGATTTGTTCGTAGACTTGTATGCTGTTTATGTGCAATTATCTGTTTAGAGGTGGTGTGGGAATAACTGTGTTATTTATGGTGTCTGAATTCACTAAGTTTCGTGCTTACCCTTTCCCAATAAATTGTGGTTTCAGGTACGAGTGGCTCCAAGGCGTGACGAGTACACACTGGCGCGTGGGAAGAGTTGATTACTTTTATGATTTTAATTTTAGACATTTATTCCGCTGTTTATTGTTCGTGGGAATATTAATTATGAGTTTGCAAATGAAATGATTGAATTATTAAATGAGTTTTTATTAATGAAATGTTACTTTAAAAATTTTAAATTCCTTGTAATTTTTGGGACGTTACAAGGTTCTGAGCCACCCTTCGGTTGATGGGTGGGGTTCGGTGATTGAGAGCTTGACGGCTGGGGTTCCAATGGTGTGTTGGCCGTTTTTCGGCGACCAACGGACGAATTGTAGACAAATGTGTACGAAATGGGAGGTGGGTATGGAGATTGGGAGGAGTGTGAAGAGAGATGAAGTGGAGAAGCTTGTGAGGGTGTTAATAGCGGGAGAAGAGGGTGGGAGGATGAGAAAGAAAGCTATGGAGTGGAAGAAAATGGCGGAAACCTCTGTGGGTCCCGATGGTTCATCGACTTTGAGTATTGGAAAACTGTTGATGAAATTAAAATGTTGTTAAGATATAATTTGGTTTGTAAGATTGGATAGGATTTGAAATTTAATTTCAATCCATTATTATGGTTGGTATGAAATGTTGTTTGGAATTAAAATCTTGGGATTTCAATAAAATTGTAGGGACATTGAAATTAAAAATCTCATGGGTTGCTGGTGTTTTGTGGGACTTGGGTAATAAAAGAGTCCCTACTTATAAACCTCTATAAATGTTCATTATTTTACGGGAAATGTTCAATAAAGCTCAATGGACTTTAGTATTATGAATGATTAAGTACTTGAACAATTTTTTGGAACAAATAAAACATTGCACTTTTCAAAACCTGTTAAATAAACCATTGGACTTTCTAAAACGTGTTACATACATCCTTATGACTTATAAAATTGGTTAATGTGTTAAAATTAATTGAAAAAAATACGAAAAAACCAAACAAAGTTACATACTTTAAACTATTAAGTCCTTGTACATTTTGAACGGAAAAAAATACAATTTATAAAACGAAACGAATATACCAATTTTCATTACTTTTCCCAAAACATATAAAAGTTGTATTCAAAGCATAAATAGATGTGCATAAAAGTTAGATATAATTTACTAAAAATTGAACCAAAATATACCAAGAGTTGCACAAAAAATGTCAATAATTGCACCAAAAGGTCTAAAGATAAACAATCAGACATATGTTCACTTGAATTATCGCTTATAACATGGTTAAGATCATCACTACAATCATCACTGCAGTCAGATGCCATTTTGCGAACAAGAATAACGACTTCATCACGATTACAAATTAAAACAAAATGATATCACTAAATAAAAGCATTACTGTAAAGATGTAGTACCAATTCAGGATAAACATTTTAAACAATTGTAAGTATTTTTTTTTTAATTTGTAGTTTACCTGCTTTTCAAGCTACGTACAATTTTAAGCAATTGTAAGTATTATTTTTAATACTTAGGGGCTGTTTGTTTTTTAAAAATTAGATCTGAATGTGTCTGAAGTCTGATTCGGTCAGACATTTGCCATTTCAGACTGTTTGATTTTTTTTTACAAATAAGAGCTGAAAAACTCTGAAATCCTCTGAAACAACAAGTGATAATCCAAACTCTTGTAACCTCTTTTATCCGTGTAAAGAGTAATCTCGCCTCCCTCCATCTCGCCTCTCGACCGATCGCCTTTCAAGCCCCAAACCAGAAAAGAAAATGAAACCTAATTCAAAGGAACGATTAAACTGATGTTGTATCAAATGAAACCCAAATCAACAAGCAAATCTATAACCCTAGGAAAACGATGTTACCTCCATCGCCTCCTGCACATCGAAGACTTCCATATCCCATGCAATAATCGATTTCAAAACACAAAAGGTGTTCATAGGTAATATAATTTCATAAATCTTAGCCAAACGGGTTCTCTGTGACCCGAACTCGAACCGGATCTACTTGGGGACGCTGGAAGGTGAAGTTCCTCCGCGTACACAGCGTGATGTCGGCTGGTGTTTGTGTTTGTGTTTGGCAGCGGCGGAGCAGTGGGTTCCCACCTCTCATCAGCCTGCACCGATCGGAAAAAAGTGGTTGGATTGACCGGAGGTGGCGGCGGACGTCCGTATGACTTCAGATTTAAGCACGTCACTCTCATTGCTGTGTTTAAACTGTGGCATATTAATGGAGTTTGGGTTTTTAGGGTTTTTATAGGCCTTGAGTTGAGTTATGGCGTTTTGGGCCCTTCCTATTTGGGCTTCTAGAAGCCTTTTTTTTTCTTTTAAATTTATTAATAATAAAAATATATGATAATATAATTAATTTCAGATTCAGACTTCAGATTTAGATGTTACAAAAACAAACAATCTTATTATTCAGATTTTAGACTTCATCACCACCTCTTATAAATCAGAAGTGAAACAAAACTTCAGACTTTAGACCTCTTAAAAAATAAACGGCACCTTACTGTTACAAAACATAACAATACAGGAGCATAGGCTAATAAGCACTCCTATTAAGCCATCTAATGCAGGACCAATTTACAGCAACATCAAACAGTTAAGAAGACATAGAGGTTTGCCAGTAGTAAACCTCAACTGCTCAACATCTACTCGACCCACCTTTCGAACTAACAGCAACCAATTCAATTCGAGCAGCCGGGCAGAGGCTTAATGCAGGCATTTGCTGCAGCAGCCAGACTGCTGAATCCAGACAGTTGCTGTAGATGTTGGTCTCTTATTGGTCTATTAATACAATCTTATTATCCTAAAATCTCTTTGTAGCTTTGTAATGTATATAGATATTAGAGTGAATTGTGGATTTGGTCCCTGTGGTTTGATGGTTTTTGTGACTAAAGTCCCTATACTATGTTTATTGTGGATTTGGTCCTTGTGGTATTCAGTTTTTCTTGGCCATGGTCCCTCGACTAACGTTTTCGTTAACTTCGTTAAGTTAAGGACCATTTTAGTCATTTTTTTAAATTTTGTCTTTCTATTATAAAAAAAGTAAAACAATATTTTTATACACACACAAATATATACATATATAACTATAGACACACAAATACAATATTAAAATTGAAACTCCTAATTTTAGAATGATAAAATTGGAGTTCATTTCTCAATGAAAATAAAAGAACAATAAAATTAAATCGTCTTTAACATAATTAATGTTTTAATTTAAATAAATCAAATCATAAAACAATATCTTATTTTTTCGTTCTAAATAAAATAAGATACAATTTTATGATTTGATTTGTTTAAATCAAAATTTTAATTACATTATAACAATAAAACCATATCTTTTTCCACCGTTACAATAAAATGATAAAATTAAATTGTTATATATCGTTATGTATATATATACATATATTTGTGTATAATTATATATATATATATATATATATATATATATATTTGTGTCTATAGTTATATATGTATATATTTGTGTGTATATAAAAATATTGTTTTACTTTTTTTTATAGAAGAAAGACAAAATTTAGAAAAAATGGCTAAAATGGTCCTTAACTTAACGAAGTTAACGAAAACGTTAGTCGAGGGACCATGGCCAAGAAAAACTGAATACCACAAGGACCAAATCCACAATAAACATAGTATAGGGACTTTAGTCACAAAAACCATCAAAGCACAGGGACCAAATCCACACTTCACTCTAGATATTATGAGGTTCAGTTTTTCAATAATCAAACTTTTGATTTCATTGATTTATTTTATTATGCTAATTAATTTATTAAGAAGTTATTTATTTAATAAAAATATTTAATACACTCTTAAATTAAAAATAAAATGATTAAAATCCAAATTGTATTTTAATAAACCCAATAACGATATTCTGAATATTAAATACTATATTATTTATTATTTTATAAGTTATGTTTTATAAAATTTCGCAATAATTATAAATAAATAGATGAATTTCTTGGAAATATTTTGATATAGATAGGTGATGTTTAAAATCTTGTTGTTTAAAAATAAGTGTAATAAGGGTTATTGATAGTTATCTTATTTATTTGTGATTAAAAATATAATTTATACTACGAGGGTAAAACAGACAATTACAAATATTTAGTCATTTATCAGTTTTAAAAACAAACAATCTTATTGGTTTTGCTTTTAGATTTCAACATCACATCTTATCAATTAGAAGTGAAATAAGACTTCACATTTCAACACCTTTTATAAAACAAATAAAAACATAGTTTTGCAATAGGCGATAGTATTTTGAAACAAACTAAAAACCAGATCTAGGGAGGAGATCAAAGTTGTAGAAAGGCCGGAGAATGAGATGAACAAGTGACGAAATCGACGAACATGGTGGAAAAGAGGTATACAGTTGAAGAAGAAAATAGTTGGGGTGGGTATATGTAATGTAATTATATTTTGGTTCAATTTTCAAATATAAAATTAAATAAATGAAAAATAGCAAAATGCTCTAGAGTTAAAAGACCTTGTTAACTTCGTTAACCATACGAAGTTAGGAACCAAAAGCTAAACAAGTGACAACCATAGTAATCAAAAGTGTAATTGATTTAAATTAGAATGTAGACTTGATAGTAAGTGGCAACGTAGAGAACAAAATTGCTATTTATGAGCTATCTGGCAATTGCTAAATGATTTAATGAAGAATGATTAAAAGGCTATGTATGATATAGTACAGAATGAAATATGGTTGTTTGGTAACAATTCTGAAAGAACAGTTTGAATGGCAACAAATTGCCATTTTAACTCTCTGTCTAGTTTAGTTTTGAATGAAATATATATATATATAGTTGTTTGGTTAATATCTAAATAAAACATTCATTTTGGAAATATAAACTACATACTCAATATGGTTTGTGCGGCTGAGAAGCTTAGACTCCCGATCGTTGTTTTCTAGACCTTCGCTGCCTGTGGATTCATGGGGTTTTACCAGGTCAAAGTTCTAATGGAGAAAGGACTTGTCCCTCTTAAAGGTTAGCTTAGTTTTCAATACTTACACAATCTTCAACAGCTTCTCCAAAATAGAAAAAATGGAGGTTTTGTTCTCTATTTTGCTCCAAGAGTTTCTCTAAAATAGAGAAACAAGAGAAAACTTACAATGAGGGATGGAAACGACATCCAAACTTCTCTTGGAGTCAACCACAGAACGCACAAAAAGAGCCCATGTTCCAGCAACAGCAGAACCAATTCGGTAATACGTCTAACTCTTCTACTCAAAATACTAACGTTTATCGTCCTCCAGGTTACAATCAAAGGAGGCAAGAAGAAGGGCAAGGAAGTGAGAAGAAATCCGGATTGGAGGAGATGTTGATGAAATTTGTCTCGAAAATGGATAGTGCAGTCGGAGAATTGACATCATCTGTTGGTACTTTGACCAGTTCAGTTGGAACAATAAGAGCTGCGACGGATCAAAACACCGCATCGATCCGAATTCTAGAAGGACAAATGGGGCAGATGGCAGATGCGTTAGCTGTTCGAAGTCAAGGTACGTTCCCGAGCCAAAGCGAGAAGAAGCCAAGAGAGGATTGTAAGGCAGTCCAGCTGAGAAGTGGGAAAGAGTTAATCAAAGACCCACGCCGGGAAGCAAGAGAGATAGCAAGAAAGCCTCATGATCATACGACCGAGGAAGAAGAGGATGAAGAGAAGGTGGATGAGGAGCTGGAAATGGAAGATAAGAAAGCTTCCAGCGCTGAGATACCTAAATCTACACTTAAGATAACCATACCACCGGCGGCACCGAAAGTTCCATATCCGAACCGTTTGAAGGCACAAAGGGATGAGGTTCAGTTTTCTAAATTTTTAGAAGTTTTTAAAAAGTTACACATTAACATTCCCTTTGCAGATGCTTTAGCTCAGATGCCTTCGTACGTGAAGTTCTTAAAGGACATCCTCTCCAACAAGAGGAAAATTGAGGAACACGCAACTGTGGCACTTACTGAAGAGTGCCGTGCAATAATCCAGCACAAACTTCCTCAAAAGTTGAAAGATCCAGGGAGTTTTACGATTCCTGTTCATATAGGAGGTTCTGATTTTGGTAAGGCACTTTGTGATTTAGGTGCGAGTATTAACTTGATGCCTTTGTCCATTTTCAGGAAGCTTGGATTAGGAGAGGTACAGCCGACGAATGTGACACTCCAACTGGCGGATAGGTCCATTAAGTATCCGTATGGAGTTATCGAAGACGTTTTGGTGAAGGTGGATAAATTCTATTTTCCAGCAGATTTTGTCATTTTAGACATGGATGAAGATAAAGAAATTCCTCTCATTATGGGCCGACCATTTCTGGCCACCGGAGGTGCATTAATCGATGTGCAAGGAGGAAAGCTTTCCCTTAATGTTGGCAAAGAAAGAGTCGTGTTCAATGTTTTCCCAACAGCACGAGTCGGGGTGGAGCGAGGTAATTGCTATCGGGTAGATGTGATGGATGAAATTGTTGAAGAAGCTTCCCAACTTAATCATAGTGATGATCCACTCGGGAATGCCTTAACCGGAATATGCACCGATAGCGAGAATGTGAGTGTGAAGCAACTGAATGCATTATCCGAGTACCGAGGCCCGAAAAGACCGACGAAAGAGGATTTGGGTGAGCCAATTGCTAAATCACAGCCATCATCAAAAGTGTCACCCACGTTAGAACTTAAACAGCTACCGGCACATCTAGAGTATGCCTTTCTAGGCAACAATTCAACACTACCGGTAATCATCGCTGCACACCTTACTCCTGTAGAGAAGGAAAGGTTGATCCGAGTTTTGAGGGCTCACCAATCTGCCATCGGGTGGACCATAGCAGACTTAAAGGGGTTGAGCCCAACTTTTTGTATGCATAGAATCAACCTGCAAGAAGAGCACAAGCCAACGGTTCAGCACCAACGCCGGCTGAATCCAAACATGAAGGAAGTGGTTCGGAAAGAAGTTTTAAAACTTCTGGATGCTGGAATCATTTATGCGGTAGCCGACAGTCCGTGGGTAAGTCTGGTACAAGTGGTACCCAAGAAAGGAGGAATTACGGTCGTGTATGTATTGATTATCGGAAGTTGAACGATGCCACCAGGAAAGACCACTTCCCACTTCCGTTCATTGATCAGATGCTGGAGAGACTTTCGGGCCATGCATATTATTGCTTTCTCGACGGATATTCGAGATACAATCAGATCCCCATCGCTCCGGAAGATCAAGACAAGACGACCTTTACTTGTCCATATGGCACTTTCGCATATCGGAGAATGCCGTTCGGGTTGTGTAACGCACCGACTACTTTTCAGCGGTGCATGATGGCCATCTTCTCTGATATGGTGGAGAAAACAATCGAGGTTTTCATGGACGATTTCTCGGTCTTCGGGGACTCGTTCGACACATGCTTAGATCATTTGGAAGCGGTTCTGAAAAAGATGCCAAGAGACAAGCTTGGTGCTGAATTGGGAGAAATGCCATTTCATGGTGACTGAAGGGATTGTTTTGGGTCACAAAATCTCCAAAGAAGGCATTGAGGTTGATAAAGCGAAGATAGCCGTAATAGAAAATCTTCCACATCCCACGACGGTTAAGGGAGTGCGGAGCTTTTTGGGTCACGCCGTATTCTACCGGCGGTTCATCAAGGATTTTTCCAAAATTTCTAAACCCTTAAGCTCTTTACTTTTGAAGGATGCTAATTTTGTGTTTACTGACGAATGTATTGCTGCGTTTGACAGGTTGAAGAAGGAACTCATCTCAGCCCCTATTTTTTGACAGCACCCGATTGGAGTCTTCCCTTCGAGTTGATGTGCGACGCAAGCGACATAGCTGTAGGGGCTGTTTTGGGTCAAAGGAAAGAGAAGAAGCTGCATGTCATCTATTACGCGAGCAAAACGTTAGACGAAGCCCAAGTGAATTATGCAACCACTGAAAAGGAGCTATTAGCGGTCGTGTATGCATGTGAGAAATTCCGTTCATACTTGGTTGGATCAAAGATCATCGTGTACACCGATCACTCGGCATTGAAGTACTTAATGGCAAAGAAGGACGCAAAACCACGCCTGATCAGATGGGTTCTTCTACTTCAAGAGTTCGATATTGAAATCCGGGATAAGAAGGGATCGGAGAACACGGTAGCCGATCACCTGTCCAGAATTGGAGAAGAAGACACAAAGCCAATAGATACCAAGCCAATCAATGACACGTTTCCTGATGAGCAACTTTTCGCGGTATGTTCTGTTGATCCATGGTATGCTGACTTAGTTAATTTTCTTGCAGGTAGTGTGAAGCCCTTTGGATTAAACTCACATCAGCGGAAGAAGTTCTATTCGGATGCTAAACGGTACTATTGGGATGAGCCATTCTTGTACAAGAGATGTGGAGACAGGATGATTAGACGTTGTGTCCCAGATGAAGATAAAGAGAGTATCCTCACATTCTGCCATACTTTAGAATGTGGAGGTCATTTTAGTGTTGATCGAACGGTTGCGAAGATGTTACAGTCGGGATTCTTCTGGCCGACAATGTTTAAAGACACTCGTCACTTCATCTCTCGATGTGATAGATGTCAGCGAACGGGGAACATTTCAAAGAAAGATGAGATGCCGATGCAGATATTTATAGAGGTAGAACTGTTCGACGTATGGGGGATCGACTTCATGGGTCCCTTCCCGCCGTCATACCGGAATGAATACATCCTAGTCGCGGTTGATTACGTTTTTAAGCGGGTGGAGGCTATTGCCACCCCAGCCAATGACTCGAAGACAGTCATCCAGTTTTTGAAGAAGAACGTGTTCACTAGATTTGGGGTCCCGAGGGCATTAATCAGTGACGGAGGAAGTCATTTCTGCAACCGCTATCTAGAGGCACTACTAAAGAGGTATGGGGTTAAACATCGTGTGACCACTCCGTACCATCCACAAGCTAACGGCTTGGCTGAGGTTTCCAACCGGGAACTGAAGCATATTCTTGAGAAGACGGTGAATGCATCAAGGAAAGACTGGTCGCTGAAATTGGATGACGCCTTATGGGCGTATCGGACTGCATTCAAAACTCCCATCGGAACCACCCCATACCGGTTGGTATTCGGAAAATCATGTCATTTGCCAGTCGAGTTGGAGCATAAGGCATATTGGGCAGTGAAGCAATTGAACATGGATGCAGAAAAAGCCGGGCAAAAGCGTTTGCTACAACTAAACGAATTGGAGGAAATCCGTTTGGACGCATATGAGAACACGTCAATCTACAAAGAACGGACAAAGATGTTTCATGATCGAAGGATTCGAGAAAAGGTACTTGTCCTTGGAAAAGAAGTTCTTTTATTTAACTCTCGTCTCCGTTTATTTCCAGGTAAGCTGAAGACGAAGTGGTCGGGGCCGTTCAAGTTGATTGAGGTGTTTCCGTATGGCTCAGTGGAACTAGAAGGAACGGACGGTCAAAGATTCAAGGTGAATGGTCAACGGGTGAAACCGTATCTGGGTGGTGAAGTTGCAAGAGTTTTGAGCATCTATTTCGACGAGCCTAAGGAGTAATTGCAAGAGAAGTCGTGCCACGACGTTAAATAAGGCGCTCGGTGGGAGGCAACCCACCATAGGTTAGTTTTCTTTTTAATTCTTTTTGTGAGTTTTATTTATTTTAACTTTTGTGTGTTTTTCCCTGAGGAGTTTACCTTCGAGAATGAGAATCGGCGGAAGAAGCGAGAAGGATAGAAAAAAAGGGGGCGAAAGGAAAAGGAACAGGAAGTGGCGCGCCTTTTGGCGCCTCTTATCTAGCGCATAACTAGCGCCGATCACTGAAGGGTAAAATGGCGCTCATTTTGGCGCGGGTAAACTAGCTCGAAAAGGAGCGCCGTTCAAAAGCCTTAAATCGAACAGAAGTCCGCGCGCCTTTTGGCGCTACTTTTCTAGCGCGATATCTAGCGCGGCCTGTCTGATGGGTATAAATACTCACTTTCGGGTTTTGGCTTCATTTTTTGTAAACCCTAAGATATCTAGCGCCGATTTCTGCTCCCCTTGCACACCCTTTCTTCAATTTCGATCCAAAATGCAAAGTTCTTCCAAATCTTCACCTTCCAATCTTCCACAACACATCAAGGTACGAACTCCTAACCCTAACTTCACTTGGGATTCAGATTTTTGTGCACAAACCCGAAGGTATGGCGATTTTTGTTGTTTTCCCACTATTGTTCTTCATCTTCAAGTAAGAATAAATGATTTTTGAAGGTTGATGCCATGAGATGGTCCTACAATGTCTGTACTTGAGTTCTTCACTTAAGATCATATTTTCTCATGTAACTGTATGAGTTGTGTTTGTGCTATCTACAAGAAATTTCTTCTTCTTGGGTTTATGATTTTCATGGTAAAAGAGGGATTTTGGGTTCTATTCTTGAATAGGTGCAATTGGGGATGTTAGTATGAGTTGAGTACTCAATTTTCTTCATGTTATGACTTGTACTAAACTGATAATGCATGTGGTTTTTGTGGAAGATGAGCAAGAATGTTTTAATTTTATGGGTGATGAATGCTTTTTGGTTAAGGTCTGCTGTTTTGAGAATATGAATCTGATAGGTATAAAGCTTTGGTGTCACTTCCTTGTTTTACTTAAAGCCTAAAAGAGTGGTGGAATTCTGCTGAAAGATTTGTGCTTAATGGTTGTGCTTAATGATTAAGCTGCTGAGTGTGTGTGGTTTATGTGCTTGTGTGTGATTTTGAGTTATACGTTCACTGGACAAAAAGACCAAACAAACCTAAGCTTCACTTAGGTTTGGGGTGGCCACTGTCGTCATTTTCACGCATGTTACCCCGTAGCAAACATCGGTCTTACCAAGGTTTGGGGTATCCTTTCCTGTTCCGGTTTGTATAATTTTTTTTTGTACAACAAACCGAATCCAAGGATTAGGTTTGGGGTGGATACCATAGGAGGTTAAATACTAATAGTTACTTATCTTTTGCAGAAAATGGTGCATACAAATCCCGACGCTGCAGGGCGGTTCTTTCACTACTACAACCTGCCTCGACAAGAGAGAACGCAATGGAGTCAGCGACGGAACCCGTCCTACGAGACTCGGTTCCAAAGTTTCGCACCCCGACCTTTTCTAGTGGAAAGGGGATTAGATTTGTCGAGAGTTGATAATGCGCGGGTTGTGCAAATTGCAGAGGAAAGAGGTTGGCAGCACTACATTTAGAACCCAAACTCTTATGATCCGGCACTCGTGCTGGAATTTTATGCTGCAATGGTCCCACCTTCGTTCGAGGAATTCTCGACCGTTTTTGTTCAGGGCCAACCAATCCGGATGACAAATGATGACATCTGCAATTTTTACAGAGTTCCAAGACACCAAGACCTCGACGCTACATTTGGGATTCCACCCATCCCTGGGGTGAGACAAGATGAAACGCATAGTCAGATAATCTCATCTTCTCTTCGCCGGAGTGGTAGAGGACGGTGGGAGGTACGCAAAGCAGAAATCAAGAAAAGTGAGATGGAACCGGAACTGGGGCTGTGGCTATTGTTTGTGAAGGGAAGTCTGGCGCCTTCGTCTCACTACACGACCTTAAATCCCTATGTCGCACGGATCATGTACTGTATTCAGCATAGCATGCCACTAGATGTCGGTCACATTATCCGATTGCACATGATCGACGCGGATGCTGAGAGTTGTACGGGGGTACTTCCATTTCCATGTTTAATAACCCAGTTTTGCAGGAATGCAGGGATTGCAACGAGAATGACCATTCCATCATTCCCACCTTATAACCAAACAGCCTACCGCCAACAAGTGACAGCTGCTAACAAGTTGACCAGCCAAGAGACAGTTGGCAACGAGAGGATGAACATTCCTCAAGGAATTGATGATCAAGATGCTGATGATGTGGATTATGATCCCGCACAGGATGAGGGCCACCAGCCAACTGGCTCTGACGCACGGTTGCTCGAACGCTTAGATGAGGCTATCCTAGAGATGCGGCATGGATTCACGAGAATAAACAGGGGGTTCAGATACTCGGGTGTACCAGACGAAGAGGAAGAGAATCCGGATGGAGCAGGAGCGTCGAACCCACCACCGACACAGCGAGCGAGGAGACGACAACCAGGAGCAAGCTCATCTTCAAGGAGACGGAACCGCGATTAGGGAATGCGGTTTGATCTCTTTTTCTCTTCATGATCTTTGATTTTAATTCATTTGGGATGACTGTACTTAACTGCATAAATTTATTTTGGATGACTGTAAATAATTCGCACACATATTTTGGAATATTGTCACATTGGGGACAATGTGTAGTTTGGTTTGGGGTGGAAGTAAGTTAATAGTGCCATTTTGATCTTTACTGTATCTTAGGCAAGTAACGGAATTGTGGTCGTTATGATGGACCTTGTTTCCGAGTCACCGTTAGTGGTAAGTGTAATACCCCGGGTAAGTTCGTTAGTTAAATCCTAATTCCGTTAAATCTAGTTAACTTTATAAAACGAAGTTTAGGGTAAGTTAGGGTAAAATACTAAGTTAAAGGGGTATTGGACATTAGTGAATAGTGCAAGGTTTAAATGGTAAAATGGGATTTGATATTACCCCCTTAGGATCTCAGATATTTCATTCAGCAGAAATATCAGTGTGTGAGTGTGTGTTTGGAGACGAGAAGAAGCAGAAGAAGAGTTCGTACGGTTAGGGCTTCAATTGGCTTGGTTGGAAGCGATTTTGAGGTAAGTCCTTTATGTTTCATGTCTATAATCAGTAGTGTTAGACTTCTATTGGATTAGAATGTTTAAATTGTAGTTGTATAGGTTTAATTTGGATCTGGGTAAAATGGAACCGACTGTGTTCTTGAGGACTCCCGGTGAAATCCCGGTATAATCAACTTCCGGTGGAGTCCCGGTAATATGGACTCCCGGTAGTGTGAATTCCCGGTAGAGTTGACTCCCGGTATAGTCGAGTCCCGGTAGACTCCCGGTAGTGTCGACTTCCGGTATAGTGAACTCCCGGTACTGAAGAGTCCCGGTACTGGAGAGTCCCGGTACTGGAGAGTCCCGGTACTGGAGAGTCCCGGTACTGGAGAGTCCCGGTACAGTGGAGTCCCGGTACAGTGGAGTCCCGGTACAGGAGTTTCGGTAGTTTTGGTGGTGTCCGGATATAGTTTCTGATTGTATTTTTGGATTAAGTTGCTCCGAAAACTTCCTGCAAGGGCGTTGCCCCTTGACCCCATCCGCTATCCGGGTAGCGGAACCCCCGTGATAAGTCGCTGAAGGGAGAACTGTTGAGGATTAGATTTTAGTAGGCTTTATGTGTTTGACTAGTAAGGCGATATTCGTATTTAATCTGTTACAGATTCTGTGGATTTGGATTGAAAGACTGAATCTTTTGGAGAAAAGCTTGGAAGTGTTTTTGGATAAGCGATCGAGGTGAGTTTTGTTTTAAAGCGTTTTGAACTGGGATATATATATATATATATA
The DNA here is from genome assembly GCA_033807775.1 of Saussurea involucrata. Lineage (NCBI taxonomy): Eukaryota > Viridiplantae > Streptophyta > Magnoliopsida > Asterales > Asteraceae > Saussurea > Saussurea involucrata. Next base: position 6,660,577 of record CM066317.1, read on the forward strand.
TATATATATATATATATATATGAGATGATTATGTGGTAGGAATATGATTATGTGTATATAAATGACAATATGATGTAATGAGATATATATTGTGTTTATATAAGCTTTGTACTACACAAGTGCACTTGTTGCCGGGTTCCGGTGTGCGGACCGGTAGGTAGTCGGGTTCCGGTGAGCGGACCGGTTGTTGATTTATTAGCTGGCTTGCTACCAACTAATATGGCCATTTGTGGAGGAATAAGGTGAAAGAGATGTACACGATGCACGAGTCTGGATTGGTATTTAAAATACGTGTAGTATGTTTATATTTTACGAAAGGATTACCAAAGGTTTATCTAAACTATTTTGATACAAAGGATTTACATAAAAGGTTTTATAATGATTTTGGAAAGGACCGGGATTAACTCACTAGACCCGTTTGGTCTAACCCTCATTTTGTTTTCAAAAATATGTTTTCCAGGTTAAGGATCAGCAGGAGAGGACGAAGTGTAGGAAGCTTTTGATGGATGTTAATTAGGAAGCTTTTATATATTTTGTAATGTCAAGACTAATGATACCGTACTTGGTTTGTTATGTAACTTTTGTTGTAAATCAATGATATGTATGAATGTTATGTATTATGATGTATGTTATGGGATTTGGGTTGTTACAGTAAGTCAAATACTTCTTTTTGAGGAATGAACTGGGACGGATAATGTAGCATCAAGTGAGACTTGACAGATTGCATGTATTAGGGACATTAGTGGAGACCACCTAATAGTGAGACTCGAGCCTAACATGACGTACTTTCATTGTGAGGGAATTAAGCATAAAATCTGATACACTTTTTCAATTTCCTTGTCGTGAGTATAGATTGATCTCGCTGTACTTTCGTGTTGAGTAACAAAGATAACCATCAGAATATTAGGAAAATGTATAGTAAACCGTATCGTGTGGACCTAAAGAGATGATTTCAGGCATTGTGTATTTGTTGAACCAGTTTTTAACTATCATCCCTTTCTAACCCATTATGTGTGTAACCAAAGCCCTTTTTGCAGCCAAACACTCTCCAAAGTTTTCAGTTCAAAACCCCACCATCAAACCCTAACCAAAAGCCTTAGCTAACCCTGATCCAAAAGTGTGTCCATCATAAGCAGTAATGAACAGTCAAAGGAAAATGCAGACCAGTCATAGAGTGAAAAGGGGCCAATGTAGCCCCAAATAAATAAAGAGGGCCAATGTTGCCCAAAAAAAAAGTTTACTGTCTAAGATAGAATAGACACGAGTAAATAAAACGGTCAAGCAATCATAGCGATGACAAAAAGGGCTGAATGATAGAAGAGAAGTCAGGAAGTTCAGAACTGTTTTAAGATTGACACACTCATGATTTTTGATCCATTTTATCCTTCGTTTCCTAACCATAACCCTAGCCCTGTTACAACCATGTTAAAGACCTGAATGATCTTTTGGAAAATGTGATTAGAGTTTACAACCACCTCTACCGATATTCCTTATCTTGCTACTTGATTCTTTCTGAGATCACCTTCTTATACATCTGTGCGTTTTTCATGATTAGTTGTTCATGCATATATCTCGTGATTTTTTTTACATAAACTCCAAAGCATGAGCAACATGTGCGACAGCCTAGGTTCGAGCGAATTGAGAGCATCCCGTAAGGTAGGGTCGAGGCGAAATCCTCCCTGATCATGCATGAAGTTGGATGGAAGTTGATACAGTGTGGTCCCGACCAGTTTTATTCTCAACGAGTTAGTGTTTTAACCTCTGCGGACTGGGGGTGTTTTGGAAAGAGTTCGAATTAACCGATTAATTCCGTTAGTTGAATAAGAAATGTAAAGATCCATAATGACACCACCGACTTCCCGTGTGTGCAAATTATGTGTTAACTCTGGTTTCTGATTAATGTTATCGCTATTTTGCTTGAGGACAAGCAACGCTCGGTTTGGGGTTGTTGATAATGTCGATTTTCGACATTATTTCGACTACTAAATCGAGTGGTTGTTAGGTGTTTTCAGGTGATATAGTGGATTTTACTGATGAGTTTTATGAGATGTACAGTTAGTCGGCTTGGAAGGGAATTGAAGAGGATCGTGAGTATATTTTCCGAAAAAGAGCTCAAAATCCGGAAAAAGACAAAAGTGGAGCAAGCAGAAAGTGGCGCGCCTTTTGGCGCCACTTAACTAGCACGGAACTAGCGCGGGTTTTAAAGGCAAAACTTTCCAGAGCGTGGCGCGCCTTGTGGCGCGACTTAAGTAGCGCCGTAACTGGCGCCAACTCTCAGTTACGATTTAAAACCCCTTTTCTCTAATTTTAGGGTAGGCAGTAAGACGGGACGACGACTGGAGTTCAGAGGCGACTTTTGGGAGCAGATCGAGAGCACGAATACCAAGGTGACAAGAGATTGATTGGAAGACAACAACGATTGAGTACGTGATCGTGGAAGGGATTCTTCTCAGGGAGTTACTTAGTTTTTTTTTTGCAGAACTTTTCGAACATGATTTCTTCTACTTTATTTGTAATCTTTCAGTTTTCTTTACACACCCCCAACATGAGCTAAACTTCATGTTGGGGGGTTGGATGATGGAAGTTTCATAGATGTAGGCTTTGAACGATTCTTATTTCGGTTTTAATAGATGGATGACGACTTTGAATTCATGCTTAATGCTTTTAATAAACTGATCACTTGTTAAATGATTTGATAACCCTTGAGTGTTCGATGGAAATCTCAAGATCTAGTTCGAATTCAATGGCCACCGAAGGGAATTAGTTAGAGATAATCTATTTCCTTCGATGTTGTGAGAAAAACCAATCACTTTAACTTAATTCAACTGTTAGATCGAAAGATAAGCAATTTCAATTAAGTTAAATCTCGGTGCAGCTTGAAGAAGTGTAACGAGTTTAGGTTTTACAAGTCATAAATCGTTTTAACCATTCATAAGTAATTTCGAAGTCTCATCAATTGAGTCCATCCGGAGTCTAACCCTCCATTCCCTCTTTTGATATTAATCCCAATTGATTGTCCTGTTTTCATACGTTTTACTAGTCAAGATATTTTAATAATCAAATCAAACCACTTATAATCGCTCAGTTAATAGTAACTATAGTCATTGCGGTACTTAACACCTGGTTCCTGTGGATTCGATACTCGTACTTCCGTACGTATTACTTGAGACGACACCGTACACTTGCGGTTAGTCAAGGGGGGTGTAAACCCGCCTATCATTCACCTTGTGAAAAAATTACATGTGGAAAAAAAATTGATTCACCTAGTGAAATGAAAAATATACCTAAAAAATATTCACATGGTGAAACAAAACCATGTAAAAGTATCATATTATTAAACAAATATATGTAAAGCAAAATATCTTATATCATAGCATTTGATGAAAAAATATCACGTAAACACTACGTTTATTTAGGTCAAATATGGATAGATGCATGATGCATGATAACCAATTAGCCACTCATAAATTATAAGTGATTTTCTAAGTATACCCCCTGCCACAATTGTATACCCCCTCCCCTCACACACTTTTTTTTTATTTTTTATTTAAAAGTTACATTTTATCCCCTATACTTATTTAATAAATTTACTTTATATCTTTTAGTTTTCTATTTTTCATTTTACATCTTTATTATATTAACACATATAATCGTATATTAACTAAAATACGTTAAAAAAAGATTTTTTAATTTTAACAAGTTATACCATTATAATCGTCTCGTTGATACCTTCGAAATGAGTCCAATATTGAATATTTTTTTTTATTTTATTATATTATTATATGTCATACGTTTACGTTATTTTTTTATATTGTTATTCGTCGATACCTTCTTATTTTTTCTATTTAATTATATTATTTCGAAATGAGCCCAATATTAACTAAAATACGTTAAAAATTTACTTTTTATTCCAACAAATTTCAACTTTGATTACTCATTTAAATCAATATATTCACGAGTACGAGTACGCTCTATATATTCTTCATACATATCTAATCTACGTTTGTATGGGACGATCCATGTACTTAATTATATTATTATTCGTCGATACCTTCTTATTTTTTGATTTAATTATATTATTTCGAAATGAGCCCAATATTAACTAAAATACGTTAAGAAAATATTTTTTAACAACTTTCAAATCCTTAAATCGTGGACTCTTATTAATTAATCCTTACCTCCAACTACTTTCAAATCCTCAAATCATGAACTCCTTAAAAAACGTTATTCTTTAAACAAATTTATAAAAAAACTTTGATCGTTTTCTCAAAACCAATTAAAATAATTTAGAACATTAAAATCGAGATATATCACGTTGCATCGCACGAGTAGACTTCTAGTATAAATTTATTTACTATAATATATGTTTTATAGTATTTTTGTTTGAAATATAAGTATTTTGTAAGTTGCTTAGGGGGTGTTTGGGATTGCTTATTTTTTTGACTTATTTGCTTATTGATTTTCCTTACCACAAATAAACTATTTTAAGTGTTTGGATTGAAAAAAAAGAAAAATGTTTATGACTTTTCTCCACCACAAATAAGCATAAGTTGTTTTAATAAGCAATCCCAAATACCCTTTAAAATGCAAAATGGTAAGTTTTAACATTTTTAGAGATAAAATACTTTGATTTCACAATTCACCAATTAAAGGAGAGAACCGGAGAGAAAGGGGATGAAATGCAGCAACAACTGGAATCGGATTTCTTTAATTTTGTTTCAGTTCTCACATCCCATAGTCATATACATAGTAGGGCGTACCATAGTAATTATTATATGTCATACTTTACGTTATTTTTTTATATTGTTATTCGTCGATGCATTTTTTTATTTAATTATATTATTTCGAAATGAGTACAATATTAACTAAAATACGTTAAAAAATACTTTTTATTCCAACTTTGATTACTCATTTAAATCAATATATTCACGAGTACGAGTACGCTCTATATATTCTTCATACATATCTAATCTACGTTTGTATGGACGCTCCATGTACTTGCATCTTGAAGTCGACAACGTGTCCAATGGTGTGTGAGTGTGGGCATTGAGTATTCTCCGTTTAATACCACTTTTATGTAATGATTACCATTAACATGCACTATTGCAATTGACACGTGTTGGGATGATGACGACGGTTGTGTCCTGAACAACTTTAAACAACTTTATAAAAAAAACTTTGATCGTTTTCTCAAACCAATTAAAATAATTTAGAACATTAACATTTTTAGAGATAAAATACTTTACAAGATAAATATTTTACCTATAAAACAATATAACACTTTTATGAGACAAAAAAAAAACTCTCCTAAAAGCTATTATAGTAATTTTTTGTATAAACTTTTAACTTGATGAGTTAGACCGATAAAAGATGTAACATAAATTAAATAATTAATATAAGAGTATGAATTGTAAATATAAAAAATATTTTTATGTAGTATATATGATATATAATAAAATAATTAAATAAAAAAATATTCAATATTGGGCTCATTTCGAACGTATCGAAGAGACGATTATAATGGTGTAATTTGTTAAAATTAAAACGTACTTTTTAAACGTATTTTAGCTAATATACAATTATATGTGTTAATATAATGAAGGTGTAAAATGAAAGCTTGTATAAATTGGAAAATTGGGTACATAAAATGAAATTTTGTTGAAAAATTTGGAAATTGGTTGTGATTTTGAATCGATTTCTTACTCACAAAGTTGTTTGAATCATCATTTGAAACATATTTTACAATTTTGATTTGAGTTTAAACATCAAATATTGAGTTTGAAAATTTTAGGATTGACAGTAAGCTTCATGTTCATACGAAAGGTTAGATGGTGTTAGAGACTTGGATTATGTTGCTTAGTTTTGTTTTGATATTGTTGATTTCAGAATGATTTTGTGTTTCGTTTCTAACTGACTTTCCAATCAAATCCAAAGCTTATCATCTAATTGAAGATTTGAAACATTTTTGGATCGAAGCTTAGGTGATCATCGAAGTTCATTCAAAAAGCTTTGATCGATCTGAAGTTTTTAAGTTTTGAAGTTTCGATCACACTACAACTCTCAGATTCGAAAAAGAGCAAGAAACCTTTGAGTTACATCCGTTCGAAGTCGTTCGCTGGAAAACCGGATCTCGCCGGAATCTGGGTTTACATCGCCGGAAAAACGTGAAATCATCACCGGAGTTCATAACTATCGCAAGTCTCATTTTGTTATCGCAACCATCTTATCGCAACTGCTGCGATAACCTTTATCGCAACCCACTGGAAAAACCACACTTCGCCGGAAATTTCAAATTCATCGGAAACCGTCGTATGATCTCGATTTAAGTGTTGCAAATCGTTGCTTTGTGATCTAAAATTGTAAACAAACCAAAAGAAAGCATTTTTATCGAGTGAAAGTAAACAAAACGAATGAGAAAAGTCAGGGCCGTTCCTGATATTTTGGAGGCCTTGTATGAAAAATTAGAGGAGTCCTTATGTTTTTATTAAATTATTTTTACTACGTGTCAACATTTATTTGATAATAAATCGACGAAATACTCATCTTTGACTTTGATCAAATTGTCCATCTTTTCTTCTTTTCGACACTAATTTTTATTTTTTTTAATGTTACTATGTTGGTGGATTCAAAATTTATTAATAAATGTTTCATTCAACTTAAACAGTTACTTTATTTTAGTAATTTCGGCATTAGTTATATTATAAAAATCACAACACATTTAACCTTACTAGTGAAAACAATTAAAATAAAATACCTCTCTCTAAAAATTAAGTTTTAAAAGCCTTTACTTTCTCTATTTTATTCTTCAAGTTTTACACTAAAAATTAGAGATGGTTTAAATCTTTAAACTAGAATTTTCATAAAAAAAATCTAATAAAGATTGATGAAAACAAAAATAAAGAATAAAAATAAGAATTTATAATTCTAAAATTTGAACTTGAAAAATAAATTATAAAAAGAACTTATTGAAAAAAATATATAATTTAATTATCCCATTAATAAAAATTAGAAAAGAAAACTAAAACTATCTATATATTTAAATCATCCACAGAAAACAATTAAAAATGGTTAAAAGTTCGTAAACTTAATAAAGAATTATAAAATTACACAACTAATTTAATTATATATGTTGCAGCCCCAAAGACTCGATATAGGGAATACACGGAATGGCGCCATACACAACCTAAAGGAGTTTCCAACGCGCTACAGGTAACTTTGGGTTAATACTTGTATTAAATAATTTATATGGTATATTTTTTACAGTTAAAAAATTAAAAAATATTCGGAGGCCCTCGACGATCGGGGGCCCTGTGCGGTAGAACCCTTTGGCACACCCCAATGCACGGGCCTGAGAGAAGTGCAGATCGTGTTTGGGGTGGTGATGAACAGTACTAATGGGATCAGTTAGTACTCCGTTAGATTGGTTACATTTTTGGTCCAATTCCGTTAAGTTCCGTTAAATTTGTTAGTTTTTCCGTTTATTTAGTTAGTTTTTGTCACATTTTAGTTCCTAAGTTAGTTAGAGTCATTTAGTTTAGGTTAGTTAATTTTTGTTAACTTTTCCGTTAATTTTCTTACAAACTTAGTCCATCCGTTAGTTTCTTCGTTAAGTCAGTTAGCTAGTTTAGGAGTCTGTCACTTTTGGTCCCTGGACTTATACGTTTCATTTTCTGTCTGTTTTAGTCCCTGTACTTAAACTTTCAGATTCTGTCACTTTTAGTCCCCGTACTTTAGGTTTTAGTTTCTGTCAATTTCAGTCCCTAGAGTTGTTAACTTTTAGAATTTTATATTTTTAGTCCCTTGAGTCTTAAGTTTCAAGTTTTGTCAAGTTGAGTCCTTTTAGTTTTTAAGTTTTAGATTTTCTACACTTTTAGTCCTTGTTTTTTTTCGTTTTAGTTTCGTAAGTTGTCAGTTTTAGTCCTTATTCTTCATTATTTTTCATTTTTCGTCAATTTTATCAGTTTTTGTCTGCAATTAACCGTAACTGATACATTTTTCTCGTGTTTTGTAGGTTTATCAATTTAAAGTCCAGTTTTCCGCATTAATTCTTCGGAATTAACTTTTGGAGACAAATTTACAATTTGTTTTTCAAATTTTATTTCTGAAAAAATTTCTGACTTTAACCCTATTTTCTCTGATCGTACAAGCGCACAAATTCTACTTCTCACAAAGTATCTGTTAACGATCCAACGTTTTTAAATTTTCAGGTAACAATGTCTCTAGAGGAGGAAAATGTTATTCTCAAGGACATGATGTCAACTTTCGATCCTCTTGTTAAACGTATTCAAATACAAAAAGTCCAACAAGATAAGTTAGATGATTTGACTGTTCAACTGAAGAAATCAAGAGAATCAATTGCTTATAAAAATGATATATTGCGAGAGCAAGAGATTCTCATTGATAACTTGAAAAAGACAAAGAACGAATTTGATGGGGCTCTATTGTATCATCACGAAAGAATGACTGAACTCAGAACGAAACTAGCGGATTCGAAAGCTAAGAAGAATGAACTTCAATATCGTTTGCGTGGTTATAAAGACGAAAACACCAAGCTCCTTAATGAAGTTATAGGATTGGAAGGAAGACTTTACAATATCGTTCAAACTGAACAAACAAGGGAGATAGAGCAGCTAAAAGAAGAGATCTGTACAATACAGAAAACTAATCAAGATCTCCAACAACAACTTTCTGACCTGAAATCACAAGCTGATATGAAGACATACGATTGTGAATATAAAGCCAGGCTGATGATTTCTTTAGAGGGGAAGAATGTCGAGCTGACAAAGAAAATATCTGATCTTGAACAAGTGACGAGAAAGGAAAGAGAAGAATTTGAGAAAGAAAGAGATGGGATAAAAGAGACTGAGGAAAAAGCAAGAAGAGCTTTAGAAACTGAAAATGCTGAGTTAAAGCATAAGAATTCTGAGTTTGCTAAAGAGATTTCTAAGTTGCAAATGGAAGTTGCAAGAGAAAAGGCAGATTTTCAGAAAGCAAAATGATAAATCCCAGATCTCTAGCAATAAGATATGAATGTAGTGAGAGAGAATCTAGAGAGCAAATATGTCATCCATGTATTGATCTCAAAGGATTACAAAAGATTACTGAAAGGTTACTCAAGATTTCTAAAAAGATTACTTACAAATGAACTAGACAAGCCTATTTATACCCATGACATACAAGGTATAGAGGCATTCACAATACTGTATAGACTCATACAGTACATTGACTTTACAGTAAATCTTGAATACAACAATGCTCTAACAATCTCCCCCTTTGGATTCAAGATTTAAAAATTTGACAGCAGTCTTCAGCTCTTTGTAAAGTCAATCTTCTTCAACAGACACTTTATCAAACTATCTTCAAGTCTTGTACATGAAAACAGATCTTTACAGCTTTATCAGTCTTTGACAAACAGTAACTTCTCGTATCCTTCTTGATGCAAGAACCTTAGTTCTCATATTAACTTTAAGAATCCGAAATCATCAATTCGGATGTAGGCAGATCCGAAACCATCAATTCGGATGCAAGAGGATGCGAAATCAGCTCAATTCGGATCAAGTAGGATTCGAATTCAAGGAAGTTGGAACAAGAAGGGTCCGAAATCATGACAATTCGAATCATGAAGGGTTCGAAATCACTCAATTCGGATCATGAAGGGTTCAAATTCTCTCAATTCGAATCATGAAGGGTTCGAATTCTCTCAATTCGAATCATGAAGGGTCCGAAATCAATGAATCCATATTTTTTGAACTTTTAGGTATAAGCGCATTCCGAGAAACACTCAGAACTAAGATAACCAAGTTCAGCAATATTTAGACTTCACATGATCCTTCTCCCCCCGATCTTCAGTCTTTGTTCACAAATCTTTGACTTGAAAGCTCTTTGACATGAAATATCTTTGACTTGACAGCTCTTTGACATGAAATTGAATTAAACATTTCTCCCCCTTTTCGATGAAAGTGAGCATCATTATCATCGAAAACCTTCTTCAATTTCAGTCACGTCTCTTAGTATTACTAACAATCTCCTCCTTAGTGGATAACCTTGCTCCCCCTCAAAATAAGAATTCTGGAGCAATTTGTTTTCTCCCCCTGAAAGTTTGCATATATTTCAATAACATATTCATTTCAAATACAGTGCTTTAGAGAAACCATTTAAACAAGAAAACTAAAATTCATTGAACCAAATTTTATAACTACTAACATGTGAACATTTGAAAGCTGGACAAAAGAAATTCAACTTAATGAAATTTAACAGATATTTCAATCAAATGAAATCAAATGCATGTGTTTGGATTCAAAAACAAGATATCATTGCATATCAAGTTAAAAATGTTCAGTTTCAACACCTTTATTAAATCTACTTGGTGTGCTAGCATGCGAAATATGATTAGCATCAAGCGTATGCAATTCTAAAACATATAAGAATACTTTGCTCTACTTACACTATTTGTCCAAAATCAGAATATTCATAAATTTACGGGTTTATCGCGACTTTGTATTTTCCCCAAGTTTCAAGAGATGTGTGCTCATTGGCATCTTTTGATTTTGTGCACATTGACATCTTTTGATTTTGTGCGCATTGGCATCTTTTGATTTTGTACACATTGGCATCTTTTGATTTTGTGCGCATTGACATCTTTTGATCAAAAAGTTTAGTAAGAATAAGATACATCGTTAAACATGACTTTCTATCTGGTTCTATAGCAGGATTTGGGTTAGCAGATCCCAGACCAGTTGGCCTTAGGTGCTAGGTGACGAGCACCCCTTAGAACTTAATTTCCCAAACCAGAAAGGCCACATCGATATATCTTAAACCCATTTGTACCAGTAGAACATGGCTTTCGATCTGGTTCTATTGCAGGATTTGGGTCAGCCGATCCCAGACCAGTTTGATCTTAGGGACTAGGTGTCGAGCACCCCTTAGGACTTACTCTCCCAAACCAGAAAGGCCACAGGCACAAACTTTCAAACTAAATGATAGTGCAACAATTTTATCTCAATCACTTGGTTCTAAAACATAGTGCTTTGCCCATATTTTCATTTCCATCCATCATTCTGACATTTAGGCTTTTTGAGCATTATATTCTATATAAGTCCAGATTCACATATCTTTGAGCATTCAGCATAATTTCATTCATGTTTTGCTGACCTTTCGATTTATTTCAGAAGTGAAAGTTGAAACAAATCTAACTCAGATAATACAAAAATACTTGTAAAATCATCTTTTAGCACACATTTAATTCATTGAATGAAAATTGAAAATTTCATCTCATTGAATTAAATTTGTAGAGATTCAAGTTTTCAAAGCAGTAGAAACAAAATATAATCCAATGTTACCTTTCACCACTTTCCTTGAAACAAAAAGATGTAACAGTTAAGGATATCACCTGAGAAGTGTGAGTTCTAAACTGATTTGTTTAGAAGTCTTAGTCTTTAAAGTACGGGTCCTGAACTGAGTTGTTCAGAAGCCATAGTCTTTGAAGAACGGGTTTTGAACTGATTTGTCCAAAAGCCATAGTCTTTACTCCCCCTTAATGGTACAAGTAATCTTCTTCCGAGAGTTCAACACTTTGCTTCTAAATCTGCAAAAACAGATTAAGTAGATTTTGGTACCCAATGGCACTTGGGTCCTAGTGGGTTAGGTGTAGATCTCTTTGAAGGAATACTATAAGTACCGTACCAAAAAGAAGTATAATTTTATGCACAAAATCATTTGATCCACAGTAAGAACAACAGATTTTCTTATGTGCCAACCTAATCAGATGATTTACAGAATGAATAGGATTAGGTATAGCATTAGATTTACCTTTTGGCGCATTGTTCTTCTTTGCATTTGATGTGGATACAGATGATTTTGGCACTTCTTTCTTTGGAACTGTTGTGCCTTTTACTCTCCATTCCATCTTCACCCTCTTGAAGACTGGAACTTCTTCAGGTTTGGAAGTATTAACTTTAGGCACTTTTGTTTTGTTATCTGATTTATCATACAGAGGATTATAGAAGAGATTTGTTGAACGAATCCGACCTTTTGAGAAATATGTTGATCTATTAAATTGTTTAGAAGAAATGTTTTTAAAACTTGAACTTGAAGCAGTTTTAAAAGAGCATTCAGAATCATTTGAATCAACAAATGGAGTCTGAAAGATAGAATTATGACCGGTCTGCTTTGAGACATCAAATTTAAAAATGACGTCTTCAAGTTCTTTGACTTTGTTTATTAAAACATTTTTCTCTTTAGAAATTAGATCAAATTTCTTTTGGAGATCAGATTTGATCAACTGATCCTTCATAATATCAGCTGATAAACCAGATAATCTTTTGGTAAGATTAAGAATCACATCTTCAAAATATTCACGTTCCGATTCAAAATCTTTTTCCAAAAACTTTCTTTTATCAGTAATCTCTTTGAAAATTTCCATATTTTTCTTTTTAAGGGTTTTACTTTCCTTTTCAAAGAGATTTTGCTTTTCCGTGAAATCTTTTCTTTCCTTTTCCAAAAGATTTTCTAATTCAGAGATTTTCACGGAAAGTTCAGAACTTTTATTCTCAAAATATTTTCGTTCAGTTTCAAATTTAGCTCTTTCTTTTTCGAGCTTGTCTTTTTCTAAAAATAAAACTTTCTCAAAGTCTGAAACTTGTTTTGAAAGTTTTATACATTTCAGCTCAGTCTCTTTCTTTTCTTCAAAAACTTTCTTTTCTTCAAAAGAAAAATTAGACAGTTTTCTCTTTAGATCGGCATTTTCACTGTCCAAAATTTTTCTTATATCTTGAACTTCTTTTAATTGAGCATGTAACTTTAAGTTCCACTTCACTCTCTTTTCTTCTCTACTCTTCAAATCGGCATTTTCTTTTTGAAGAGTTGTTACTTTCACTTGAAGATTCTCGATTTGATCGTGCAGACTTGAGTTGTCTTTCTTTGTTTCAAGATCTGCAATATAAACTTCAAGATCAGTTATTCTTTTAGTAAGTTTAGCATTTGAAGAAGAAATGTCTAAAATTTGTCTTTTCAGATTAACATTTTCTTCTTCCAATGCTTTATTTAAAATAGGAGTTGAAGAATTTGAAGCATTATCTTTAATAGGAGTTTCTGATTTAGGAGATGTTTCTGATAAAATAACTTGTTGCAAAATTCCATTATTTGCCTTAGCTTTTTCTTGTGTCTTTGGAGGTGTTTTTGTTATTATGACTTGTTGCAACACTTCATTATTTGGTTTAACAGATACATATGAATTAACAGGTGTTTCTGTTATAATGACTTGTTGCAACTTTACATTTGTTGGTTTAACAAAAACTTTTGCAATTGGAGGAATCTCCTTTTTCAGAGTTTGCTTCAAATCTTCACCACTGCTTTTAACAATAACTTGTTGTAAAACCATTTTGAAAATTGCTAGAAATTGATCGTTCAGAAGATAAAGCAGTTAGTGTAAGAAAAATTACACTTATGAGAATTTAACCAACATTCCTAAGAATTCGGATGCTCAATTCAGATGCTCAATTCGGATAATCAATTCGGATGCTCAATTCGGATAATCAATTCGGACTTGATAGATTTCGAAATCCTCCAATTCGAACTTAACAGCGTTCGAATTCACTCAATTCGGATGTACTAAGGTTCGAATTCACTCAATTCGAATGTACTTGGTTCGAATTCACTCAATTCGAATGAAGAAGGATTCAAATTCACTCAATTCGAATCAAGAAGGATTCAAATTCACTCAATTCGAATCAAGAAGGATTCGAATTCACTCAATTCGAATCAAGAAGGATTCGAATTCACTCAATTCGGACTTAACTGAGTTCGAATTCACTCAATTCGGACGTACCTTGGTTCGAATTCTTTACATGGAAAATTTAATCAACTAAATTCGAATCTAACAGGGTTCGAATTCTCCTCAATTTGAATGTAACAAGGTTCGAATTCTATGAATTCGAATTCTTCTTGAGTCGAATTCTATTCCTGTGTGGCCAAGAACAATCCGAATTCTCTATGAATGTTCCGAATTCTCTTTGAATGATCCGAATTCACCAAGAATGATCCGAATTCTGCACTTCGAACTTCAAAATCACTTAATCTGCCATAACTTCTTCAATTCTTGATCAATTGTGATGAATCTTATATCAAATTGTTCGTAATTGAAATCCGCACACTTTTTCTGTTGATTGTAATTCACAATTCGATCAATTTGAACAGATTAAGATCAAAACAGTGATCTTGAAGTTTTCAAAAAAAAAAAATTCAAGAATCGATCAGATCTGTCAATTCTGTGCAGATTTTGATGTTAATCCAAGAATTAAAAGTGTTCAGGAAGCAAATCCGAATGCAATGATGCAAAGAATTGATTCAAAAACTCAAAATCTGGAAAAACTTCATGTCTGAATGATAAGACTTCAGATGAACAGTAAAAGCCACTTGGTCCGAATTCTTGAAGAACAGTGTAAAAATTCTTCAATTTGGTCTTCGATCTGCTTGAATCTTCTGTTTAGCTCTGATACCAATTGATAAATCCCAGATCTCTAGCAATAAGATATGAATGTAGTGAGAGAGAATCTAGAGAGCAAATATGTCATCCATGTATTGATCTCAAAGGATTACAAAAGATTACTGAAAGGTTACTCAAGATTTCTAAAAAGATTACTTACAAATGAACTAGACAAGCCTATTTATACCCATGACATACAAGGTATAGAGGCATTCACAATACTGTATAGACTCATACAGTACATTGACTTTACAGTAAATCTTGAATACAACAATGCTCTAACACAAAAGACGAAATTCAAATAGAAACACAAGTTTATGCAAAAGAGAGAAAATATTTTGAAAATGAACGAGATACTTGTGCGAAAGAGAGACGAGATTTTGAAAATGAACGAAATACTTTTGCAAATGAATGAAAGATGTTTAAACAAAAGTTTTCTGATTTTTCAAAGAAAGTTGCCGAGGAAAAGAAAGCTATTGAGCTAAGATGCATAAAACTTTCCAAGCAAAACTCGGATTTTGAAAAAGTTTTATTTCTCGAAAAGGAAAAGTTTGAGAAGGAAAAGGTAGATTTTAATGCCAAAATAAAATCCTTTGAAGCAAAGATTGTTGAGCTTTCACTGAAAATATCTAATCTGGAGAAAGAATTAGACATCGAAAGAAAAGAACTTGAAAAGAAGAAAGTTGACGATTTTCAAGCAAAAAGTGTGAAAGATGTCTATTCAGATGAAAGAAAGATGTTTCAGGCTGAAATCTCAAAACTCACAAGGAGATTATCCGCTTTAGCAATGGAAGCTATGAAAGAGCAGAAGATCAAATCTGATCTACAGAAGAAATTTGATTACAGTGCTGCTACAAGTTCAGATACTCCAATTTTCAAGCCTGCTAAGATGGTTTGGAAAGTGAAAGGTTCTTCACCTGAAAAAGATGTGCCAAAATCATCTGTTCCTCCACCCGCCGTGAACAAGAAGAACAATCCTCCTAAAGGTAAGTCTTTTGTTAAACCTAATCTTGTTTATTCTGCAAATCATTTGATTAGGTTAGCACAAAAGCAAATCTGTTGTTCTTATTGTGGAACACATGATTTTGTCAAGAAAGAAAATGTTCAGTACTGGTATGGTACTTATAATATTTATTCAAATCGAATTGCACATAACAAGCCAGGACCCAAGTTCCGTTGGGTACCAAAATCAACTTAATCTGTTTTGCAGGTTTATCATGTGTGGTGCTGATTGTCAGAACTATACCAAACACATGACTGGGAAACTGAAGAGAATTGTACAGATTTGAAGAAGAATACCTATGCTGAACTACTTTCATAATTTCAGGGGGAGAGATTCTATATTCTTGATATAATTTGGACTTATTGATATATCTTTCTACATGTTTATGGTTTCTAAACACATCAGTTTAGAACCCGGATTTCAAAGAGATTATGGCTTCTAAACAGTTCAGTTTAGAACCCGAGCTTTCAATGTGTTTGACTTCTGATCATATCAGATCAGGACTCGTACTTAATCTTTAAATAAATAAATAAAAAATAATAATAAAAAATAGCCTTTGATTGTTACATGTGCTAATTTTGTCAAATTAAGATCTTTGCATATTTTGAGGGGGAGCTTATCTATTTTTAAATCAGTCGATTATAATTTGAGGGGGAGCTTAAATGTTAGCACTGTAAGTATCTTCTGAACTCAATCTGAGACTGTTTGAAAGAAGAACGACTTTCAAGCATGAAAAATGTGTTCTTAAATGTTCAAACCACTTCTCTAATTCAAACATATTTTATAACTTTAGAAGTGTGTTTTTAAATGTTTTCATGTATATCTCGGATTATTCCATCATTATTTATGACCGTGTGTTTCCAAAGATTAATACTTGCGTATTATCTTGTCTATATACTTTCAAGTATTCATACACACCGGTTCAGCTTCTTATTGACTTTGTTATTACCATGTCTCAAAATGAAACAATTTTCGATGGTAATACCCCCGTTTGTAATTCAAATTTTGTTGAGCATCATACATTCTTTCAGCGTAAGAGCTTAAACGTTTCATTCAAATATTGTTTATATTTGTTCATATAAACAAAATTCAATTCTTTGATACCCTAAGCGTTCATGATTATATTTCATATTTGATCTGATTGATACATTGTCAGATTCTCAAACAAGTCTTTCGAATTCATTTCATTTCATTATATATACTTGTTTTGAGAAATCTTCGACGTTCAAATGCTCAAATATTTCATGAATATTTTTGAGGAGCATACATTCTGATGACAATGTTATTCAAATGCTAGAGATTTATAATTGTTCAAGCTAAACTGTTGAACAACACATCTTTTAGGACAAAATTTCATGGGAATCAATGTGCGATATTACAGAACTTCTATGGATCCACGTTAACCAGTGTTTCCTACCCAAGAAGTTATCCTTGAGTGATTGAGGGGTGAAGGGTCGAAATCAAAGAGTGGGGGAGATAACTCATCCGGTTGAGTAATCTCATTGTGCTGAGGTAAAATGAAAAAAGAGAGTTTGGTTAGCAGTGAGCTGATTAAAAACAGAAAGAGGGTGTGAGAACAGAGTTAAAAGAATAAGAGAACTCTGCACCTACCAATTTCTGAGTCGGGCAGCTATATTACTAATTGGTTCACATTCTTTGGTGACCATCATTGAAACAGGCAATTAGCCCATGCCAACTCTTGTTTTAAACGCCACCAGCTACTCATTTCTTTCTCAACAAAGAAATGTTTCAATTTTCTTGGGGACGCAACATATTATCTATCTAATCTTCACTCGGAAGGTTTGGATATTGAAAAGAAGGAAGTTTGCCCCACCTTCGCACTTCAATCATGCACATTGAGTCCGTGGAAAACTTGTTGTTGTCTCAACAATTTACACAATTTGAGGCTAACTATTAATCAAGCATAAGTTATTTCAATCATTTCTACACTTGCACGTACACACAAGGAATGTGTTTTCTTGTCATAACGTTCATAGAAATTCCTTAGTGTTTTTCGATGATTGAATGAAAGCCCTGGAGGAGTGAACATCAAAAAGCTCCTTTCCAAAGTACATTCGTTGTACTAAGTGGCTTTGTACAACTTACAGGCATTTTAACTGATTCATCCGTTGTTTCAGGGTTACCACTTTTATATTATCTGAATGTGAAAAGATTCGGATATTTTTTTTTTGGGATTGACGGTTAAACAGATCAAGAGGAGGACATTGTTTCTGGTACTCAAAGAGAATGTTGGAATTGAACAAGAGTTTTGATGATCATGTTGCTCACAATCATCAAAAAGGGGGAGAAATGTTAATCAGAAGAAAAGAGGGAGATAATTTGAAGATTTCAATTTCCAAGAAAGAGATATTTGTCAAAGTCGAAGAAGTTCAAGATGTTTGACATGTTCAAAGAAAGATAAGTTCAAGATAGTTTGTTCAAAATGATCAAATGTTTAAAGATACAAAGACAATTCGTGCTTAAAGATTATTCAAGAATGTCTTAAAGCTCAAAGCCCATTAAACCTCAAATCCTGTTTATAATTCAAAGACTGAAGAAATTTGCCAATAGATCAAAGCTGCAAAGATCAGTGATTCGAAGATAAAAAGATTTTGTTTGAAGACCTTGATCAAACTTACACAGATTTGAAGTTCGTGTTTCAAGACTTAATGATTATTTGACTTTAAAGAG
Organism: Saussurea involucrata; assembly: GCA_033807775.1. Lineage (NCBI taxonomy): Eukaryota > Viridiplantae > Streptophyta > Magnoliopsida > Asterales > Asteraceae > Saussurea > Saussurea involucrata. The sequence continues at coordinate 6,678,753 of CM066317.1, forward strand.
CCTAAATGAAGATTAAAACCGCCAAAGTGGATTCTTGAAGATAAAGCCTATCTGAAGATTAAAGAGCTAAAGACTATCGTCATAATTTTTCTAAATCTTGAATCCATAGGGGGAGATTGTTAGTACACTAATGTATCCAAGATTTATGACTAACTGTAATTAGTCAATATTAGTCAAAGTCAACAAAATAGCTAGTGAGGGTCAAAGGTATAAATACCCAATTGTTAGGGTTTTGTGAGGTGAGGTCATTTGTGTATACCATACCAAGGTGTGTGTGTGAAAAGGGTGTGGCCTCCAAAGAGAGAATTAGGACTAAACTAATATATTATTGATTCTCTTCTAAATCTATTGAAGTTTATGATTGTTCATTGTTATCTGAATCATTCTCACAAACCTTATAGTGGATCGCCGTAGAGGTTAATAACGTGACGGAGAAGCGAAACCTCAACGTCATAACGCGTCATAATTAGAACCATACTTTATAATTATATACATCAAAGCAAATGCTTTTACTTTATTTTAATTACTAGCTACATACCCGTGCGTGATGTGGCGCAAATCATTTCGAATCTAAAGCCGAGAACTCGAAAGAATAATTTTGTTTTAATTATGTTTAGTTTTAGTCTCCATCACACGATGGAAATTTAATTTATGGTTTTATGTGTTTTTAGATCGCATGTCGGATGTATAAAATTCAAGGTTAATATGGTCAATTGGTCAAAAAATTTTAGAAAAGCTTCGCTCGATAGTGGAGTCTTCAAATCCATAATATTTAAGCTCATTTTAAAGGTTTAGATGTGACGATTATAATGGTAAAACACATTATAGTTTAGAACCATACTTTTTTAATTATATTCAAATCAAATGTTTTTACTTTGTTTTAATTTATATTAAAATGTTTTTATAATTACAAATCAAAATTAAATTGAATTTCAAATCCTATAAATCAAACAACATTTATAAAGAATAGAATTCAATTCTATTACAAATCCTACAAACCAAGCACATCCAAAATTTCAAATCCTTCCACGAAATCTATATACTTCAAAAACATTCCGTCAAACAAAATCGGGCCTAAAACTTTTGGCTTTTGACTAATTTTAATTCTCATAGATGAGTGGCATATTCAATAGGTTTTTAACAAAGAGCTCATTTGGTTTGATGGAATATCTTTGGGGGATATGGACATTGCGGAAACATTTGGAATTGGAATAATTAAAAATCTTTGGCGTGTTTGGTTTGTATTATTTTGAATTGAATTTCTTTATCTTTTATAGATCTTGTTTGGTTTGTAACATTTGGAGTGGAATTTAAACATTATGATTGTATCAAGTATCCTTCGTTTCAAGAGAATCGAGAAGACAAGAGGTGGAGGTGATGGTAATTATGGCATATTTGAGGCGAATTAAAGATGCGATGGAAACAACTGAAATCCATGGGATCTGGATTTGAAATGATAGCTATCTCTAACGGATTTTTATGTCTGCAAATTTCAAATCCAAACTTTACTTAAACCAAATACAATATTGAAATTCAACTCAATTCCAAGTCCCTTCAAAGCTTATCAAACCCCGAAAGCAAACAGACCCTTTAGGGCGTTTGGTTTGATGGAATAATTTCAAGGGAATTGGATTTTTTGGAAAGATTTGGAATTTGAGGAATTTAGATTTGGAAGGAATCTTAATTTTTGATATGTTTGGTTTGTAGGTTTTGTAATGGGATTGAATTCATTTTTTTATAAATAATTTATAAAAAAACACATTCACATTCAATATAAGTCCCCAAAATCCAAATAAATATAAGAAAAAAATGAAATAATTTATTATTATAAGACAAATATTTTTAACATATTTTAAAGCATTATTACATGCAAACACGAAGTCGGATGAAATACCAACCATCCTTGCAGGATTTCAAAATAGAGGATTTTAATTTTTTGAACTGATTTGTTTGATTCGGTTAAACTCAACTGCATTTCAAACCTACACCTATGGCTATTTTCTTGCCATCTATTTCAAATCTATTGAACTAAACTGTTTTTAGCCGGTTAGACAGGTTTAACGAAGCAGAATTATTCGTCCAATTTAACATTTTATGGTTAAAACCGATCAAACTTAATCATGCATATGCATCCAAGTCGTTAATTCAATATAAAATGACATATTTCCTTGATCGCTTGTTAGATCAATGAATCACATTCTGAATGTTGCTTGTTTCTTGATACAATCGAAAGGGTATTTTGGATATTCTTCAAAACTATTACGAATATTGATACTCGTACTGATTTTCTAATTTCTTTTAGGATCAAAATGATACAAACACAAAGTTGCTACAAAAATATTGATTCTTCAAATATATCTATATATATATATATATGGTACCCTATATATATATATAGGAAGGATAATGCGAGAATGCGAAAAGTGTTTAATCATATATGATTTCACGGCATGTGAGTGTGTTTAATCATATATGATTAAATGTCTATTTATTGCCAATGTAACTTATGTTTAATCATATATGATTAAGCTTGTGTATCATATATGATAACACACTTCTCGCATAATATATATATATATATATATATATATAGAGAGAGAGAGAGATGTTCCGTAAAATGCAAACCTTACATTTGTTGCACCCCTTACAAACCAGTGTGCATATACATATGTGAGAAGTGCCATTTTTGGTGAGAAGTGTTTTTAAATCGTTTATCACTTTTAATCAAATACTCCCCCATAAATTGCGGTTTAAAAGGGATTTGATCCGGTGCATCTTATTTTGGTGTATCTCATCCTAATATTCGTCCATTTTTCATCCAATGGTTGATAAATACTTCTCACACTTCTCACCAGATTTGACATAACCAATCCTTTTAATCAAACGATCATCTGGTTTTTAATCTGAAATCCTGAACTCATGATAATCATTTTCAAAACACACATCCATATAAGAAAAATGTGGAATCTAGTTTCTCGACAACCGAGTGATTTCACAAGCAAGTTTTTCAATATTCAAAGACGACGACCCATTAAAATCCGTAGCGATTTCCGCCATTTTCTTCCACTCCATAGCCTTCTCCCTCATCTTCTTCCCCTCCATTAACATCCTCACAAGCTTCTCCACTTCATCTCTCTTCACCTCCCCTTCTATCTCCATTCCAACCTCCCATTCCTTCACCAATTGCCGACAATTCGTCCGCTGATCATGCGAAACCGGCCAACACAACATCGGCACACCCGCCGACAAGCTCTCAATCACCGAACCCCACCCACCATGAGTCAAGAACCCACCAACCGCTGAATGATTCAGCACCTCTTCTTGCGAACACCAACTCGCAATAAACCCTTTCCGTTTAAACGCCTCCACGAATTCCAAGGGCAAAACGGTCAAACCACCTTCCACAAGATCATTCCTAATGATCCAAAGAACCATATGGTTGCTATTAACAAGTCCCCAACCGAATTCAAGAAGATCTTGTAAGCTCATTACGGCTAAACTTCCAAAGTTGACGTAAACCACTGAGTTGGGTTCCTTTGACTCGAGCCATTGGACGCACTCGGGTTCTTCCTTCCATAAACTGTAGCCGTTGAATTTGGTTTCTTTGTTGGTTTTCTGGTTTAGAAGTAGCTGAAGAGGGCCGACGGTGTAGATTTGTGGGAAGATGGATTTAAGCTCTTTGATGAGGTTATGTTCTAATTCGTCGAAAGTGTGAATGATCATGTGTGAAACTTTATCGGCTACTTGAGCGATTTCAACTAGAAAATTTAACGATGGATCGTTGGGTTTTGTGGCTAAGATGAGTTCGGGGAGATCGCGTAAACGGATTTGTTCCATTCCTGGAATCCAATCTATTAACTTATCGACGTACCCGTTTGTCAAATAACTTTCATCTGCATAAATAGTTCGAGAATGATTATACGGAACAATAAAACCCGACTAACTCGACCAACTGGATCAATCTAACCCAAAATAACTCAACCCAACCCAACCCAACTTGAAGTGACTCGACACTTAATTGAGTTGTAAAATCTTCAAATTAACCGTAGTTACTAGTTATTGGGTTGAAATTGGGTTAGAGTCATTTGAACACAACCCATCCAATGTTTTTCTATACCATGTATTTAATATGATTTTTAAGTTTTTGATTAATATATGTATATTAGACATTAGGCTTACTCGTAATTAGCTCTATTTATAATTATATCACAATTTCAACGGTAATTTAATTTCTTGTTCGCATCAACTATAAAAAAATTATCAAAGAGGACGCAGCCCAGTGGCATGGTAAAACTCCTGGGGGTACAGTGTGAAAGTCGTGCTACCCAGGTTCGAGCCCCACGGTGTGCACTCTGCGATATCCGACTTCAGGACGGCCTTTGGGCCAGGTCTTGGGCCAGTCTTAGACTGGTTGGGCCAGCCATAGGCTGGGCCGAGTCAACGGGGATTAGTCAGGTGCGCCATTAAGGAAGCCCGAATACCCCGGAACGTGTGTGTGCGTTTAAACTGTCGTTCAAAAAAAAAACTATAAAAAAATTTATTTGGGTTTGTTAGCCTTGTTTGTATACTTTGACTTTACTTCGTTTAAATACAATTACTTCACTAGATTGTAGAATGATGTGCCAAAGTTTCAACGCGACTAACCCAACCAAACCTGCATGGTTTGTGTTGAGTTGGGTTTTACTTTTGTTTGGATTGAGTTGGGCTTAGATTTTCCAAGCCATAAACATATGGTACATTGGGTTGGGTTGTTAACTCGACCCACGTGTGGCCCCACTTTGAGAGGTGAGTTATTCAGATAAAAAATCAATTAATTATATAATCTTAGTTTAATTAGAAAAATTATTGCTTACAAGACAACTTAATAAATCATAAATTGAATGAATAAAACATCAAATAGCCGCTCAATATTTTTGGCTTATTCTAAACCGGATAAAAAACACATATCCTAAATTCCGACGTGAATATACATCATCAGAAAAGAAAATATGACATTGAATAAAATAAAATTAAAACATATAAAACTATGATTTATCTACATTTTATTAGTGGGATATCGACCGACTAACGTTGTATTCTCGAAACTCATTTTAAGAAGGAAAGGGAGGGAAAAGGAGGAAAGTAAAAAAAAACTAGTGTTTTCGAAACTTTTTTAAATGAAAAAGGGAAGGAAACGCAAGGAAAATAATGAAAGTTTACTTCAAAAACTTTCCTCCCATGGGCAGACCCAAGTGAGGAGATACGGTGGCACGTGACACCGCATTAATCGTCCCGCAAAGGGTAAAAAAATTTACTTTAATGAAGGGTGCAACCGTATCGTTTTCGAGGGTGCAACCGTATTAACCAAAAATAAAAATAAAAACACTTGAAATCAACCAAAAATCCAAAAAAACACTTCAAATCAACCAAAAAAACCGAAAAGTTCTCTCGAAACCGAGAAAAAAACTTAAAAATTCCTCGAAATCGAGAAAAAAAACTTAAAAAATTCCCTCAAAGCGGTGGAATTAGTATAAAACAACATTGGACGATGTGAAATTTTTTTAGGTTCGTTAAAGGTGCCACCGTAGGAAAACATTTCTGGGTCCGCCTATGTTTACTCCCAAATGTGGTAGGAAAGGGAAGAAAAAGAAAGTAAAGAAATTAAGAACATTTAAAAAAATTACTAAAATTACAAACTATCTGATCTTTCATCATAAAAGATATATTTTAAGGGTATATTAATAAAAATGACGTGTTTCTTTTCCTTTCTCTCATGTTCAAGAACACAAGAAAATATTCTTTCATTTCATTTCCTTCATTTTTCTTCGCCTTCGAGAGCACAAAAGAAAAAGTTACTTTTCTTTTCTCTTCTAGTTAGAGAACACAGCGTAAGATAGCCATAGGAAAGCTAACCTTTAAGTGGGACGACTCCTCTATCTGTCAGAACCTTTGCCTGATAATACCCCATGAAACCCACGCCAGAAAGAGTCCAATAAACGATCATCGGAACCCTAATCTTCTCGGCGGCGTAAAGGGTATTGGTGTACGTCATAAAACCATCACAGATGATACAAGTTGGTGGAGTATCAAGTCCTGCCACCAGATCAAGAAAAGAATCCAAGAAATTGTCCATGAGGTAACCACTGAGTTCTTCGACGGTTTGAGTTGGTTCAACGTCGTCGTCGGAAACAGGGACACCGCCAGGAACCGTCTTGAACTGAAAACCAGGAATATTCCGGTGGAGAAAAGGAGAGCCACTGTGGTTAAGGAGGCGGTTGTGGTTGAAGTCGGTGTTGACGAAGGTTATTTGGAGGCCTTTGTGGTGGAGGAGGGTGGCGAGTTTCAGCATGCATTTGATATGGGATTGTGCTGGAAATGGTATGAAGATTACATGAGGTTTCTTGGTATTATTATTATCGGTTATGGAGAGTGAATCCATGTGTGTGTGTGTTTTAGTGTGTGTATAAATCTGTTATATATAAAGATGATAGTTGTGGATCGATGAAGACAAAATTGACTTTAATTATTATTGATTGAAGAGGTTTGACGTTGATGTGTAAGGAGGGCCTTCAAATGGCGGACATGCATGGGGCTCATGGCAGGCTACATGCAAATGCACTTTACAATCCTTTAAAAAAACAAAAAGAAAATTATGGTAGGTTTGATTTGATAAAATGCATTTTAAGAAATTTGAATTTTGTAGAAAATTTTGGAATCATTTTCCTTTTTTATTGATAATTATAGGTTTTTAGGTCAGCTTAAATTTACTGATTAATCGCCGAACGATTAAGAAAGATTTGAAGTCATCGCAGGTAAAACTCTAAAATCATATGTAATTGATTAAAATATATTTTTTAAGTGACTTGCACTTACAGTAGTTATTGATGTAGATGGTAGGTTCGAAATAATTGCTAAAGTCGTTATGACATTTTAGAAAATTAAGATACAATTACACCAATACAAATTGTCTAAAAAACCAACTACGAATTGTCGAAATAATTGCTAAGGTCAGTTGTCTTATAGCATTCTTGCTTATATATAGGTTGTTGTTGATGCTATCAAACTAGCAGGTCTTGTTGCTCGAAAATTGTTTTTAAGGTCAGGTTGTCTACAGAAAAAAGCTAAAAGTGAGTTTTATATATATAAGGTAATACCCTACAGATGACCGTTCCTGACATATTGTAGGTCCTGGACGAGATGTAAAAACGGGTCCTACGTTTTTTTCTTCAATATGTTGTCTTTTATCATCAAAAATAACATTGAGTTCAAGAAATATTAGTAATTCATATAAAACTGTTTTTCCTAGAATTCCTAGACGCAAAATCAATCTATAATTATTTCTAAGTTAATATTATCTATCATATCATTTTTACCTAGCATCATAAATTCATTTCACCGTCAAACATATCATATGATATATCTTTAATATATAGACCGACATCATTTTATAACACAATATTGACTATTCAGAGTAACACTATATGCAAATTAATATAAACCGGTTGGGTTTCCATATCACCTAATACTAATGTTTTCACCATTTGAAACTTTTAGGGTTAATACATACTTTTATGAACCATCAATCTTAGAATCAAAAGTTTATGTTGGTTATAACTTGAGATCTTATTCTTGTTATAGATATAGGAGAATACTTAAATTTTGCATTCAATATTAGGTAATAAGGAAGTCCATAATGTATGGAAAAACAAGGTCTGTTTTGAAATCCTAAATATAGATATATGATGGATAGTCCCATAAGTTGGTAATTTTTTCAAAAGAAATGAGCTTTCTTAGTAAATAACAAGAAATCTATTATATTCTAATATAAAATGTTTGAGCCCTTAATATAATGTTAAATTCTTTTTGGGTCTTATTAGATACTAAAAAAGTTTGTGTATTCTTTATTAACTAACTTTTTTGAACTACTACTATATACTAAAAAAGTTTGAGCCCCTGCTTTTTGTGGGTCCTTAATATAATGTTAAATTATTTTTTGGTCCTATTAGATACTAAAAAAATTGTCCCTTTTATTGATTTTTTTAACTAGTACGGTATACTATATAGTATATACTAAAAAAATTGGGCCCCTATTTTTTGTGGGCCGTTAATATAATGTTAAAATATTTTTGGGTGGTGTTAGATACTAAGAAAAAATTTGTGCTTTTTTTGATTAATTTTTTTGAACTACTACTATATACTAAAAAATTTGAGGCTCTTATTTTTTGTGGGCCCTGAGCGTACGCCAGACCCGTCCTCCCCCTGGTACGGCCCTGACCCCACATGAGACCCTTTTTTCTACTGTTCTAGAATCTAGAGGTCTATAGCCACCTCTACGCCCAAAAAACCCATTGCATCAAGAACATCGATAAGATTCTTGAACCGAAAACCATTTGCATTAAAAACATTGATAGGAACAATTGAGAATATGATATATACAACGTAGAAGTTTTTATATTTGAACAATGGTTAATTTGACTTAGGGGCTGTTTACCAAAATTTTTGGTAAGTGCTGACTGTGGTAAGAGGTCTGACTGGGGTAAGTGCTGACTGAAATAATAGCCTCTTACCATGGTAAGATTCCTTTTCATCTCTGTCCCAAGTCAGCACACGGTCAGCACTTTTTTTTTTTTTGGTAAACAAACAGACCTCTTACTCAGGTAAGTGTTTCTTACCCCAGTAAGAGATAATAAGTGATTAGTAAACGGGGCCTTAATTATGGTATTACTATTCGTCATGTAATGATGTGGTTCTTTTTTAATGTATTTGTATTAATTAACTATAGACAATATGCTTATTAATTTATTAAGATAGATTATGTCATGGGACCAACTTAGTATGTGCATTGGTGGCATCGAAAATATTGTTGGGACATTGCTATCGTTTTTGTGAGGTATTAAATGACGCCAAATGTTACGTTGACGACAATTTTAAATTTTAGGAGTTGTAATGTTTTCTACAACATGGTTTAAGTCGCTAAATGTTACGTTAATCAATTTATGCTTATAAATGTGGGCATGTAGAGGTGAATATGCGTTTATTTATTATTAGTTTATAATATTCAATCAATATTATTCAAAAAAATAATTCTATCAATAAGTGTTTTTATCGATGAATATATATAGACAAAGTCAAATTTGAAATTAATATAATATATATTAATCAACAAAAAAATTGGTCCTTGTTATTAACAACTGTTAACTATCATGTGTTAAGCGAGGGACATTTAGGCCATTTCTCTCTCTTTTTCGGCCATTTCCAAAATGTCTCTTACTTAACGGATGGAAGTTAACAACTGTTAGTGGTTGGAACTAAAACGTTACGAAAATACAAACTCTAAGGGCTATCTTGGAATGAAAAACCCTATGGATCAAATCGAAGACAAATTTAGAAGTACATGGACCATATCCATAATTTACTCAAATATATATTAGAGTGAATTACATTTTTAGAAATCCAAGACAAATTACGTCGGATAAATACCACTTTAAGTATGAGGGATTAAAATATAAATAAATTATAAACCACGTGGATGAAAAAATAATAAAGTTTAAATCATAAAGATAAAAACAATAATGAATTATAAACCATTGGGATGAAAATTGTAATTATACAGGGATGAAAATCGTGATTTCAAATTCACAGAGATGAAAATAGAAATTTTCTACAAACCATAGGGACTAAAAATGTGATTTACTTATAACTATTACAAAATTTTAGTTTAGTGTAAAGTAAAGGGAAATTAATTAAAATGCCAAAAGTCAAACATCTTCTTACCAAAATGCCACAAATCTCTCCCATGTTACAAAAATGCCCCAAAAAACCGCGGTGGGCCCCGCGATCGCGAGCCCCAGGTCCACGTGGCACCAAACTTCGCCCAAATAGCCCGCGTTGGTCCCTCAAGAATGCCCGCGGTCCATCTTTTCCCCCCTCAAGAATGGCCGTGTTGACAGCTTTAGTCCCTGCCCGCGTTGGGATCTCGCGAACGCGGGCTAACCCGCCACGCGTCGGCACAGGGTTTACCCTAAACATTTTTTGAAGACCAAAACCCTAATTTATCTTCTTCGGCCGCACTATATAAGGGGTGGGGGGACCAAAAACCGGCCACTCTCCCATTTTTTAATACTCTCCAAATTTTTAATCAACTCTCTCTCAATTTTCTCCCACTCTCAATTTTGTCGTGTGGACCACGTGCTCGAGTTTTGTGAACATGTCTCGTATTACCTCTGTGGTATGTTTTCCTTATGTTTTTTGTTATTTTTCGTATGTTATTTTAAGTTAAGATATATGATTTGTATGTTGTTAGAGTGTTTATAACTTTTGTTATGTTTGAATATGTTCTATGTTTAACATTTTTAAGATATACGATATGTATGGTTTTATGTTTGAATGTGATATTTGTATGCTATAATGTGTATCTTGTTATATGAGTATTTTTATAAAAAACTGTTAAGAGTGTGTTTTTTTATAAAAAAATTGTTAAGAGAGTGTTTTTATAAAAAAATTGTTAAGAGTGTTTTTTTATAAAAAAATTGTTAAGAGTGTGTTTTTATAAAAATAATTCTTAAAAGTGTTTTTTTATAAAAAAAATTGTTAAGAGTGTTTTTATAAAAATAATTATTAAAAGTGTGTTTTTATAAAAATAATTCTTAAAAGTGTTTTTTTATAAAAAAAATTGTTAAGAGTGTTTTTTTATAAAAAAATTGTTAAGAGTTTGTTTTTATAAAAATAATTCTTAAAAGTGTTTTTTTATAAAAAAAAATTGTTAAGAGTGTTTTTTTATAAAAAAAATTGTTAAGAATGTATTTTTTATAAAAAAATTGTTAAGAATGTGTTTTTATAAAAAAATTGTTAAAAATGTGTTTTTTATAAAATTTGTTAAAATGTGTTTTTTTAAGAATGACAATTTAGGTCCCTACGGTTTTAAGAATGACAACTTAGGTCCTTTAACTTTTAAGAATGACAATTTAGGTCCCTAAACTTTTAAGAATGACAACTTAGGTCCCTAAACTTTTATATATAACTTTTAAGAATGATAATAAAATAAACCGCAACATCTATATATAACACTATTATACGTTGAAATAAAATAAACCGCAACATCTATATATAACACTATTATACGTTGAAATAAAATAAACCGCACTTTATCTATTTATAACACTATTATATGTTGAAATAAAATAAACCGCAACATCTATATATAACACTATTATACGTTGAAATAAAATAAACCGTACTTTATCTATTTATAACACTATTATATGTTGAAATAAAAAAAACCGCAACATATCTATTTGGATTTTGTCAAACGGGTGTAAATAGCCCTAAGGTATGTCGGGATTTAAGCAATCCTTGTGATTCCCCTGCTACCTGGAAGTCCAATAGATTGCGTGGTTTCTTTTCAAAAACTAAAACAAACGAATAATTATCAACACAATAAACCAAACAAGCTAAAGCATCTATATATAACACTAACTATAACATCTGTGAATGACTATGTAGAGGGATTTCTTTAACATCGACTTGACGCTAAAGTGCAAAGTTGCCTACATCGAGGAGTTAGGAGCGCGCTTTAGGGGATTAGGTGATCGCGTGGATACCGTTGAGGCCATCTTTAGAGGGACACCGTTCGGGCCATGGATGGATGTGTCTTACTCTGCTGGCGACCCTACGCTAGTACACATGTTTCTACAGTTGGAGGTCGAGGACGCCAACGCTGAGCCGGAGGAGATGCATTTTGATTTCTTCGGCGATCGATTGCATTTTGGGCGTCGTGAGTTCTGTCTAATTACCGGACTACGTTTTGGAGAGCCCCCCCCCCCCCCTTCCTCCCTTAGCAGACTGCTCCTTCGTTCCTAGGGTTTGGGGCATTTCAGCATCTCGTTTGAAGCTGAAGGCAGCCCGGGACATGATGAAAGAGGGCCTTAGTGCCCTAACCGACGACGATGATGTCCGTGTATGCTTGGTGGTGATCGTGGATATGGGCTTCATGGGCCGTGAGTATAGCCAGTATGCTTCCTCGACGGTCCTTAGGGCCGTCGAGGACCTTGAGCTGTTTAACAGCTACCCGTGGGGTAGCCATATCTGGACACATTGCTACTCAATCTTGCACCGAGCCATAACCAGACGCGACTCCGATCGGCATGGAAAGATGAACCTTTGTGGTTTTACATACGCCTTCAAGGTTAGATACGTAGTATAACAATTGTTAATAATACATACAAACTGTTTGGCTTTTCTTTTTACGTACTTGCTCTTCTTGTCTAATTCCAGATATGGATCTTGGAGATGTTTCCCGCTTCAATCCGATATTTCGTCAAGCGCGACGACCGAGTACTTAGGGGAACCCGTTGGGACAAGCGACTAAATAAAATTTTCTTAAAGAGGGACAAGCGACTAAATAAAATTGAGCCTCTTCAGGTTACCACTACCATTACCAATATTCTTTTAAAATTGGCTATAAACCCCCGATTACACTAACGGTTTCCGACCTCAAACCAGCAAAGGTTAACACCTAGTTATACCACCAAACCCTGAACTCTGACAGGACTCCACACACGAGTTCCGTTTACCGAGGTTTCCACAAAACTAAGGTTGTCAACAAAACGGCTATACCAACCTCGAAATGCGTTATTGCAAGTCTAACGCTCCAATTACCACCATCACATTTACTTCGCTACCGATATCATCCGGCCTATAATACCAACATACGTGGAATACCCAACCTTCCACCACCGAAGTGCCACACGCACTTACCCTTAACTGGGTTACATACCCTTACCAAGGTCCTAACGAGTTCAAGGTTTTCAAGTGCGTTATTCAATTTAGAGAGTCTTGGTTAACACCTAGTTATACCACCAATTGGTACTTAGGGGAACCCGTTGGGACAAGCGACTAAATAAAATTTTCTTAAAGAGGGACAAGCGACTAAATAAAATTGAGCCTCTTCAGGTTACCACTATCATTACCAATATTCCATCCACACGTTTTAGTGGTAGTCTTATTGCGAAAATAATGAAATAGTAGTAGTCTTATTGCGTACGTGTATTTGAGCCTCTTCAGGTTACCACTACCATTTTAGTAAATCAAAGTCAAAATTTTATTATCAGTTCGGTATGTTAACGAAAATAGTCGCAGCAAAAATGTTTTTTTGGGTAACGGTATGTTAACGAAAATAATGAAATTGAGCCTCTTCAGGTTACCACTACCATTACCAATAACACGTTTTACGTAACTACCGAACTGATAATAGTAGTAGTCTTATTGCGTACGTGTATTTGAGATGAAAATCTTGATGTTGAAAATATATTGTGAATAGTTTTGATTTAATTGGCATATTTATTGAATGACGTGCTTGAAAACCTTGAACTCAATAGGACCTTGGAAAGGGTATGTAACCTAGTTAAAGGTAAGTGCGTGTAACACTTCGACGGTGGAAGGTTGAGTATTCCACGCGTGTTGGTATTAAGGGCCGAATGATATCGGTAGCAAGGTAATTGTATTGATGGTAATTGAAAGGCAGACTTGCGGTAACGCTTTTCGAGGTTGGTATAACCGTTTGATGACGACATTAATTTTGTGGAAACCCTCGGTAAACGGAACTCGTATGTTCCGAGTTTGGTGATATAATTAGGTGTCGACTTTTGGGCTTGAGGCCAAGCACCTTAGTGTACTCGGGGGACTGTAGCCCGATTTTAAAGGAATGAGGGCAATGGTAGTAGTAACCTTAAGATGCTCACCTTCGGGTGTGATTAATGAACCTGTCATATAATGATTCGTGTGAGATGAATTTTGGAGTCCAATAGAACTTGTTGGAGTTAATCGGCAGTTAATGGTAGGAATGATCGAATTTGATGATTCAGTTGGGTGCGTTAGTGAACAAACCTTGGGATGAATTAGAGTCGAAAACTGAAACCGGGAAGTATGGAACATCCTAAGGTTGGGAGACGACCGGAATCGTTTGGTTGGGAGTTTCCCGATGGTGGGAATATTTATCCGAACATAAGTACTGTGTACTTGAAGGGATTTCGTTGGTAAGAAATTATTCGAGGAATTGCCTTTTATAAGACTGTGTGGGGAACTTAGATTCCGGTTAGGAATTGATTAATTATGGTCGACAGTAAGTCGGTTGGTTTTGGGTTGTAAAGGATGTAGATTTCGAGGACGAAATCATCCTAAGGTTGGGAGGATTGTAACACCCGTAATTTCGGATAAGTACAACTTCGATTTAGTGAGGAATCGATCTTTTAAGAAAATTATGGAAAATAGGATTTGGAGTTAAATCCTAGATTTGATAGTCTTGTTGGATGGAGAATTCAAATACGAGTCCAACGGGCCTTTCCGGAGCAAAAACGGAGCTAAAACGAAGAAGTTATGGCCAAAACAACTTTCGGTACAATCTCGGCTAAAGTGACCAGCGAAAGTGACACTTGTGTCACTCTCGCTGGTTTTGTCACTTTCGCCGTCGGACTCCAGAAGGTTTTAAAACCCTTTTTCTTCTTTCTTCTTCCTCATTTTTCACTCTCACTCTCAAACCCTCTCGGCTCTCTCTCTAAAAATCGCCCCTCTCACCAAATCGGTTTCTCTCCCCAAGTTAACCACAAATCCTCCCATCTCCTCTTCATCCTCTCCACTTGAACCAACCCACTCCACCATTGATGTTCATTTTTGGAGCCTAGAGTCGTTGGAAGTTTTGGAGCTCTCTTTTGGAGGATTCAAGTGATTAAGGTAATTTCTAGTTAGATTATCGTTATATTTCACTTTATTTCCTTATTGTAGTGTTATGGGTCGATTTTGGTGGTGATTGATTGGGAAAATCGTTATCCCCTTCATGTATAAAACTAGGGTTTGGTATGAAATGGGTATTTTGGTATGTTATGGATGGATGATGATACCTTATGGTAGGATTGTGATATTGATGGTTGGGGTTTCATAAATCTAGGTTTTGGAAGTTTTGGCTTGAGGATGCAAACTTCATCAAAGGAGCTTACGTTGGAGAAACTCTAGATTTAGCTAAATCTAGCAAGGTGAGTTCAAGTTACTTTGCGAAAACGTTGTACATGCCAAAATGAGTATTTTACAAATATGTGTGTATTTTACTTGAAAATGTATATGGTTGAATTATTTGGTAGATTTAACTCTTTTAAAATGTTATCTTCATAAATGTGTAAAACACCCATATTTGGGACTTTTGGATGTTTAGATGGTTAGAAACCATAAATTGTCTTTAAAAGATTATTTGCTCAAAATGAAGATTATTTGATGGTTTAATAAAGTTTGTGTAAATGATTTTAATAAACCATTTGTGAAATGCACTTTTAGTGTTATGGGTCATTTGAGAATATTAAGGGTGTGAGTCCTCTTTGGAAATGAGGGTTATCCCGATCCAAGATTTTATTTCGAGTTTTCATGGATTTGAAGTACTCATCGGCAACCGGTGTGTGTTGTTGTACTTAATGACATTTTATGACTTTTATGAATTATCTTTCGAATTGGTTGAGCTTGTGGCTCGGTATTGGGCTTTATTACGACTTGAGAACAAGTGTCCGTGTCGATAGCATCAGAGTTGAGTTTTGAATTATGATTTATGTTATTTGGGAATTGCATGTTTAATTGCATTTGTTTATATGTTTGGAGTCGTGTAATGTGTTAGACCTTGTTAGCCATGGATCCATAGGCATAGTAATGGCAATAGATCTGGAGTGATTGAGTCATGTAGCACGGGATAGGCATCAGGATCCGTGATAAGTAAGGCGTGGGCCTACATGGTCGGGCGTCGTCTCACGGGCAGTAAGGTGTAATCCCAATGTGCTGTTGTGGATTTGGAGTGACCCAACGTATAGACCTGGAGTGGTTGAAGTTGGGGAGCTCCCTAGTCTCGCGGGCAATAGACCTGGAGTGATTGAGCCTAGTTTACGAGATTAGCCACGTGGGTGTTTTTATTACATAGTAAGTGACCCACTTTGGTGTTCCGTCACGTGCGATGTATACGGGTCTCCCCCGTCACCGAAAGGTGTTGTTTTGGGTATTTGTTACTACTCATGTTTTCGGTGACGTGTTCTATTTATATGAATTATTTTCCATGGTACGTAAGTGTTGTTTATATCTCATCTGTATATGATGTTTGGGTATTTGTGTTACCTCCACCTTCAACGGATACGTGTCTTCCCGTTTATGATATTTGATATTTATCACATTTTACGGTTGTGTGAGTATTGCTTCGTTTTATGTTTAATAAAGAGTTATATTTCAGGGACGATTTCCATGTTTGGTGAGTTGGATATATATATTATCAACTGTATTTGAAGGATTTGTCTAAACTAGACTTATTCACGTATTTCAAGTTATTTGTGAAAGTAAGACAGTTTGGAAAACGTATTATAACTTTTGAGGACTTTCTCGTGGAAATGTGGAAATTGAAAATGGTTGGTTGGATTTAAAGTAAACTCTTTTGAAATCATGACTATAGCTTTTACTCTTACGATTTGTGTTTTATATATAGTCATGATAAAACGCTTGAACTCACTAGGCGTAAGCCTAACACTTTCTATTTCTTTTATTTTGTCGGCATGTGCAACAGGCTCAGGTTGGGGTAACTCTAGCTACACTGTGAAGTGGCGAATGCTAGTATAGTGCACGAGAGGTGAATAGCTTAAGTTATGTTCCGCAATTACCCTTGGAAAGTAGCACTTGTATTTGGAATAAGCGGTGTCCGAAGCGAGTTTAGTCTTGGTACTAAGACTTAAGTAGTATGTTTTGCTTGGAGATAACCATTATTTGTAATTGGAAGTATTTTACTTATTGTTTCAGATGTAATATCAAAAAATTTAAATTAGTTGCTCTTTCCAAATTTGGGGGTGTTACAAGTTGGTATCAGAGCATAAGTTTGAGAGATTTAGGTGTTGATTTTGGATACCTAGACTCAAACTAGTGTTTGTTTAAGTAAATGAGAGTGAAATTCACCTTTAGGCACTTTAAGATAAGATGTTTTGATGTCGATGAATGTTGTTAGAAACGAGAATCGCATCGAGGGTAACAAGGATAATCATGTACGGTGCGTTCATAGTGACACTTGGCCAGTGTCATGGTGAACCTACTAGTGCATGTGCATACTTGAATTGCTTTCATGTGATGATCGTTGGGGTAGTGAAGAAGGTTCTAAACTAGTAGTCGTTGGAAGAGATGGACGATTCTAGTAATTGTCACTTGGAGTGACGATAAGCATGATATTTGTTTTAAGTAGACCGTTTTGGGTCGAAATTGAAGGTCGAATTAGAACCATAGGCTTATTGAGCTGACTTTGATTTGAGGAAAAAACCGTAAGGTTAATTGATGTATCACCTAACTTGCCTTAAGAAGTTTGAATATCCGGATGACAATAGTAGACAGAAGAATTTTGGTGGAGTATGAGCTGAAATGTTAACTACCGTGGTATCTTTATGAAGCTATTTTGAGAATCTGTTTAATATGAGTTTGTTAAACGGTGTTGTATATATAGTATCGTCCTAGAAGAGGATTTTTGAAACTTTGGCGTCTCGTTCATGATTTTGCTCTTAGCAATTTGACTTTGAGAGCACAATGTTTAGTGCTATTTTGTTGACTTGGAGTCATTGAGTTCGTTGAATTTCATAGAGTTTTGTGTACGACATTTTGTATCGTGTGAGTACAATTTTACAATGTGCATACTCTATGTGCTTGTGTGAAAGGTTTATAAGTTATGTTGGGCGTTTGGAACTTTAGTGTCGCGTAGCTTTTCTTTCAAAAGTTTGTATTACTAAGTTCAGTGTATGGATTGATTTATGCATGACTTAAGTGATGCATGAAAGGATATTTTGGTAATATTCATAACAAATTGTTTGGTGCGTTTTTGGTCAGTTAAATGTTTTAGTATCATTTCATGAAAAGACGTTATATCGACTTAGGGGTATGCATAGCTTGGTAACCATTATTTCTCGTCACTTGTTAAACGAATCGTGAGTGAAATTATTTTAGTAACTCATTGTATAAATGATGACCATTCGGTCAAAGGGGTGTTTTGGTATTATGAAAACCATGCTTAAGTTTGAAATACTTTATATTTTGAGAATATAAATGCTTGAGTCGTCGACATTTGGTTAATTTTGGTTTGCCGATTGTTTTGGAAAATGGAAAACCTTTTTGGTTTGGAGGAAATGCGTACTTGGGGTATTTTTGACAAATACATTTTTAGCATTTACGTTTTGACGTTTTGTGTTCCAAGTACGAAACTTTGAGGAATTGCTTCGTGATGAAGATTTTAGAAAATTGTTGTATAAAATTTTGGTGCGTATAATTTCTTATGTTTTGAACTTTGACGCGCATCGTTGGTACAATTTGGGATTTGAAAATAAGTTGAACCTTTTGGTGTCAACAAATTAGTAACACTTATTTCCTCATATGTTTTGGAATAACGCACTGTTGTGTGCAAGTTTGCCAAAGACGTTTTATTCAAATGACATTATAGGACCGGACGGGAAATTTTGAGAAATTGATTTAAAGAGTTTCCTCTTTAGGAAAATTGGTCGCGAACTGTTTGATGCATGTAATTTCGTTTTAATGTTACAAGCTTGCATGTCTACCCCAATGTGAAGTTGTTTAATGTTTTAGTCGATATTTTCGTGTGATGGAAACGTATGGGTTTTTGTATTAACTAAGGAAATTACACAAGTCCTTTTGTGTTTGACTAAGAATATTGGTAAACCGCTCCATCGTTTTGTGTAATAAACTGACGCGCGCAAAATTTTGTTTGTAAACCTTGCTTCATGCCGTTTTATGGTTGACAAGGAAATTTTGGAGTCAAATGTCGTTTGGAACTCTTCTGAAATACGTGCACACCTTGTGTTACACCCTGTTAAAGGTCGAGCAGTCACTTTACATGCACGTCGCGAGTCAATCCATACTAGAACCGTGGCGGTTCATTTCAAATAAATTGTTTATTATGCTTTTGCGTTTTGTGGGTAAATTGAACTGCAACGAAATGATTTTCAACATGATTTTCATATGAGGGACGAGCGTGTCCAGTTTTACGTAACTACCGAACTGATAATAGTAGTAGTCTTATTGCGTACGTGTATTTGAGATGAAAATCTTGATGTTGAAAATATATTGTGAATAGTTTTGATTTAATTGGCATATTTATTGAATGACGTGCTTGAAAACCTTGAACTCAATAGGACCTTGGAAAGGGTATGTAACCTAGTTAAAGGTAAGTGCGTGTAACACTTCGACGGTGGAAGGTTGAGTATTCCACGCGTGTTGGTATTAAGGGCCGAATGATATCGGTAGCAAGGTAATTGTATTGATGGTAATTGAAAGGCAGACTTGCGGTAACGCTTTTCGAGGTTGGTATAACCGTTTGATGACGACATTAATTTTGTGGAAACCCTCGGTAAACGGAACTCGTATGTTCCGAGTTTGGTGATATAATTAGGTGTCGACTTTTGGGCTTGAGGCCAAGCACCTTAGTGTACTCGGGGGACTGTAGCCCGATTTTAAAGGAATGAGGGCAATGGTAGTAGTAACCTTAAGATGCTCACCTTCGGGTGTGATTAATGAACCTGTCATATAATGATTCGTGTGAGATGAATTTTGGAGTCCAATAGAACTTGTTGGAGTTAATCGGCAGTTAATGGTAGGAATGATCGAATTTGATGATTCAGTTGGGTGCGTTAGTGAACAAACCTTGGGATGAATTAGAGTCGAAAACTGAAACCGGGAAGTATGGAACATCCTAAGGTTGGGAGACGACCGGAATCGTTTGGTTGGGAGTTTCCCGATGGTGGGAATATTTATCCGAACATAAGTACTGTGTACTTGAAGGGATTTCGTTGGTAAGAAATTATTCGAGGAATTGCCTTTTATAAGACTGTGTGGGGAATTTAGATTCCGGTTAGGAATTGATTAATTATGGTCGACAGTAAGTCGGTTGGTTTTGGGTTGTAAAGGATGTAGATTTCGAGGACGAAATTATCCTAAGGTTGGGAGGATTGTAACACCCGTAATTTCGGATAAGTACAACTTCGATTTAGTGAGGAATCGATCTTTTAAGAAAATTATGGAAAATAGGATTTGGAGTTAAATCCTAGATTTGATAGTCTTGTTGGATGGAGAATTCAAATACGAGTCCAACGGGCCTTTCCGGAGCAAAAACGGAGCTAAAACGAAGAAGTTATGGCCAAAACAACTTTCGGTACAATCTCGGCTAAAGTGACCAGCGAAAGTGACACTTGTGTCACTCTCGCTGGTTTTGTACCGAGGGTTTTTTTTGAGGTTCAGCGAGTATGACACTCGCGAGAGTGACATGGTCACTCTCGCCGTGTCACTTTCGCCGTCGGACTCCAGAAGGTTTTAAAACCCTTTTTCTTCTTTCTTCTTCCTCATTTTTCACTCTCACTCTCAAACCCTCTCGGCTCTCTCTCTAAAAATCGCCCCTCTCACCAAATCGGTTTCTCTCTCCAAGTTAACCACAAATGCTCCCATCTCCTCTTCATCCTCTCCACTTGAACCAACCCACTCCACCATTGATGTTCATTTTTGGAGCCTAGAGTCGTTGGAAGTTTTGGAGCTCTCTTTTGGAGGATTCAAGTGATTAAGGTAATTTCTAGTTAGATGATCGTTATATTTCACTTTATTTCCTTATTGTAGTGTTATGGGTCGATTTTGGTGGTGATTGATTGGGAAAATCGTTATCCCCTTCATGTATAAAACTAGGGTTTGGTATGAAATGGGTATTTTGGTATGTTATGGATGGATGATGATACCTTATGGTAGGATTGTGATATTGATGGTTGGGGTTTCATAAATCTAGGTTTTGGAAGTTTTGGCTTGAGGATGCAAACTTCATCAAAGGAGCTTACGTTGGAGAAACTCTAGATTTAGCTAAATCTAGCAAGGTAAGTTCAAGTTACTTTGCGAAAACGTTGTACATGCCAAAATGAGTATTTTACAAATATGTGTGTATTTTACTTGAAAATGTATATGGTTGAATTATTTGGTAGATTTAACTCTTTTAAAATGTTATCTTCATAAATGTGTAAAACACCCATATTTGGGACTTTTGGATGTTTAGATGGTTAGAAACCATAAATTGTCTTTAAAAGATTATTTGCTCAAAATGAAGATTATTTGATGGTTTAATAAAGTTTGTGTAAATGATTTTAATAAACCATTTGTGAAATGCACTTTTAGTGTTATGGGTCATTTGAGAATATTAAGGGTGTGAGTCCTCTTTGGAAATGAGGGTTATCCCGATCCAAGATTTTATTTCGAGTTTTCATGGATTTGAAGTACTCACCGGCAACCGGTGTGTGTTGTTGTACTTAATGACATTTTATGACTTTTATGAATTATCTTTCGAATTGGTTGAGCTTGTGGCTCAGTATTGGGCTTTATTACGACTTGAGAACAAGTGTCCGTGTCGATAGCATCAGAGTTGAGTTTTGAATTATGATTTATGTTATTTGGGAATTGCATGTTTAATTGCATTTGTTTATATGTTTGGAGTCGTGTAATGTGTTAGACCTTGTTAGCCATGGATCCATAGGCATAGTAATGGCAATAGATCTGGAGTGATTGAGTCATGTAACACGGGATAGGCATCAGGATCCGTGATAAGTAAGGCGTGGGCCTACATGGTCGGGCGTCGTCTCACGGGCAGTAAGGTGTAATCCCAATGTGCTGTTGGGGAGTGGTTGAAGTTGGGGAGCTCCCTAGTCTCGCGGGCAATAGACCTGGAGTGATTGAGCCTAGTTTACAAGATTAGTCACGTGGGTGTTTTTATTACATAGTAAGTGACCCACTTTGGTGTTCCGTCACGTGCGATGTATACGGGTCTCCCCCGTCACCGAAAGGTGTTGTTTTGGGTATTTGTTACTACTCATGTTTTCGGTGACGTGTTCTATTTATATGAATTATTTTCCATGGTACGTAAGTGTGGTTTATATCTCATCCGTATATGATGTTTGGGTATTTGTGTTACCTCCACCTTCAACGGATATGTGTCTTCCCGTTTATGATATTTGATATTTATCACATTTTACGGTTGTGTGAGTATTGCTTCGTTTTATATTTAATAAAGAGTTATATTTCAGGGACGATTTCCATGTTTGGTGAGTTGGATATATATATTATCAACTGTATTTGAAGGATTTGTCTAAACTAGACTTATTCACGTATTTCAAGTTATTTGTGAAAGTAAGACATTTTGGAAAACGTATTATAACTTTTGAGGACTTTCTCGTGGAAATGTGGAAATTGAAAATGGTTGGTTGGATTTAAAGTAAACTCTTTTGAAATCATGACTATAGCTTTTACTCTTACGATTTGTGTTTTATATATAGTCATGATAAAACGCTTGAACTCACTAGGCGTAAGCCTAACACTTTCTATTTCTTTTATTTTGTCGGCATGTGCAACAGGCTCAGGTTGGGGTAACTCTAGCTACACCGTGAAGTGGAGAATGCTAGTATAGTGCACGAGAGGTGAATAGCTTAAGTTATGTTCCGCAATTACCCTTGGAAAGTAGCACTTGTATTTGGAATAAGCGGTGTCCGAAGCGAGTTTAGTCTTGGTACTAAGACTTAAGTAGTATGTTTTGCTTGGAGATAACCATTATTTGTAATTGGAAGTATTTTACTTATTGTTTCAGATGTAATATCAAAAATTTTAAATTAGTTGCTCTTTCCAAATTTGGGGGTGTTACACCGTGGGGTAGCCATATCTGGACACATTGCTACTCAATCTTGCACCGAGCCATAACCAGACGCGACTCCGATCGGCATGGAAAGATGAACCTTTGTGGTTTTACATACGCCTTCAAGGTTAGATACGTAGTATAACAATTGTTAATAATACATACAAACTGTTTGGCTTTTCTTTTTACGTACTTGCTCTTCTTGTCTAATTCCAGATATGGATCTTGGAGATGTTTCCCGCTTCAATCCGATATTTCGTCAAGCGCGACGACCGAGTACTTAGGGGAACCCGTTGGGACAAGCGTGTTACCCTAAGTAGGTCGCTTTGGGTTCAGTTCTTCAATGAATCTAGAAATGTAAGTTCTTTTACTATGTTTACAATTTGCATACGTTAGTCCCGCTTATTAATTTTTTTTATGTTTTATCATATATTTAGCGGCCACTCTTGCCTTTCGCTCGCCTTGAGCCTACTGCCGACGAGATGGACACGGATTGGTACAGAGACAGCGTGGCCTTTATTGACGCAGATGCGGCAAGGGCTCGACGTCCCTCTCCTTCCACATCTGACGAAGATGAGGAAGACGACGACAGGCCCCCTTCCGGTGGATATCAGCAGCCCCTTCCTCCTCCTATCCGCCGCCCCCTTCCTCCTCCTATCCGCGGCCCCCTACCTCCTCCTATCCGCGACCCCTTCCTCCTCCTACCAGCCGCCCCCTTACGATCCATATCAGGTGGCCCCTTCCTACGGGCCACATCGTGGCTGTCATAAGTACCTGTGGGACTACGTCCACCGGCCGCTAGAGTCACGTGTAGAGTTTCTGGAGGGAGTCTACAGACAGTTTAGCGCTGTCCATGTTAGTGTTTAACTTAATTTGTTGGCCACGTTTATTTAGTTGGTATATTAATATTACGTTCTAAATTTGTTTTAGCTGTCGAGTACGACACCGATCCCCGCTCCGTTCGGACAAGGGGCACATGCGACGTTTGGCACCGGGATGTCGGGGGCCTACGCATCGGACATCTTTGGCGCTACGGCCGAAGAATATTACCGGCCGGAAATGCCGGGTCCGTCGTCGTACGTCACACCGCCAATTATCGATGAGCATTTCTCGGAGCCGGATCCGGAAGATGACCCGATGGAGGTTGTAGATCCACCACCACAGGTGACCCCGCTCCCTCAAAAGCGGCCTCACTTCATTTCACTGATTGGCAGTGACCCTATATGACAGTGACAAGGACGGTCTCTGCAAACAACAATTGGCAGAGCAGATGAAAACGTTTAAAACAAAACTATATACGTTCTTTTCATTGATAGGGGATACTAAACGTCGCGAATTGACAAGTATATTTCGCACAAAGATCGCCGACCAAGTACCCCAGCAGACCGGGTTATATGCGGATTGTGGTGTATGGGTATGCCGTAATGCCCAAAAATTGATAAATAACGAGGAGATATGGGTACACCCTAACGAAACCGACGATGAGGCCATGAATTTTCGCCGACATATGGCGGAGTCAATTTATGCGCATTGTCTAATTAGTTAGGTTGTTTATGTAACATTAAATAATTGTTATTTTTACTATTAACTTATTTTGTTAAAGTATTGTGATTGACTACTTAAAGACTAATTTTCTGCCTAATGAAAGACCTTTATTCAAGAGCAGACGAATATTGCAGTTACTTTTTCAGTCGAATCTTACAGGCTCTTTTCCAGATGAATATTGCAGTTACTTTTTCAGTCGAATCTTACAGGCTCTTTTCAAACGAATCTTGCAGTGAACTATTCAGACGAATCATGCAGACAACTTTTTCAGACGAAATCTTTGACCATATCTGATGAAGAACATACATTTTCACGGCTATAAGTAGATGGCATGATGAAGTAGTAATTCACAACTTCCTATCTATCTTTTAGACATTCTCCTCACCGTTTACAAACACACTCTCGCTTTTCTTAACACCATGGCTGGAGGTTCAAGATCAAGGGGGAACAGGTCGGCGAATGTGGCTGGAACTTCACGTTCGGGAGCCTACCAACCACTGAACGATGGAGCTCGCCGGAGTACCTGGAAGGTACCGGAAACAGACGAGGAGTGGAGAAACTGTGGGCGAACTGCGGCCGATTTTCCATTCACGCCTAAGGAGGAAGCAGACTGGGAGATGGCATCCGACAATTACTACTTCGATAATGGCATGAGAACCCCACCAATGTATGATTTTATGCCGACGGGTCTTCGACAAAGTCAACAAATTACTCCCGCAGTGCAAAAAGCCATTAATGGGGCGAACGCCGATATCGAAAAGGTAAAGGGTATGTGGAACCATAACAGGGGGATTCAGCAGGGGAAAATGGAGTATCTAGCGGAGAAGAAACGAGAACTGGCCATGACTAGGGCTCACGTTCGGCAGCTGCAACGAGAGATTAAGGAAGCTGAAGAGGAACTAGAAGAACTCGAATCGGACTACATAGGAATGGAGGACGTGATCAAGGAAAAGGTTAACTTGATCACAGGACTCCAGGACGCCTTCCAGTAATAGATTTCTTTGTTTACATGCACTGTATCCGTTTCGGTTGGGAAGATGATTTGCAATAATTTTTATATGATGTTGTTAATTAATTTCCTTGTTAAATAACTTAAGTGAATTTTTATATTAAAAACATTAAAATGGAAAGGAAACAATACATTAAAAACCACATAAAATGATAACCTAAAAACTATAGGGACCATTAATGTTTTTTTAAATTTGCAACAAACTTCAGGGACCAAACTGTAAATTCGAAAAGTAGCGGGTTAGCCCGCGATCGCGGGATCCCAACGCGGGCAGGGACCAAAACTGTAAACACGGGAATTCTTGAGGGGGCAAAGCTGGACTGCGGGCATTCTTGAGGGACCAACGCGGGCTATTTGGGCAAAGTTTGGTGACACGTGGGCCTGGGGCCCACGATCGCGGGGCCCACCGCGGTTTTTTGTGGCATTTTTGTAACATGGGAGATATTTGTGGCATTTTGGTAACACACGGTCAAACTTTTGGCATTTTAATTAATTTTCCTAAAGTAAACTTCATACTTGCGAGCACTGTTCTAAAAAACTCGTCGCACAGTCATCATGGCGTGTCATGGTACCAAGACTTGTGTAACACCGTAAAAACCACAATAAATTTAAACCTTTGATATACAAGGTTCCTAACAATCTCTTCCAAAACTTTCATACAAAATGGAGAATTAGAGACAAGATTAATATATACAACCGATCTATTGTAAACAACCAACTAATCTAAATCATAACCAATAATATCAGATTAGACTGGTTGTCTATAATATCTCCAAAATAATCCTCGTTCTACTAAATTCTCCAATCTAACTCCAAAAGCGTAACTCTGGGACTCCTCGACACTCATCCCTGCTTATCCCGTCCCGAGCTAGTACCTGGTAAGAAAATTTGATTTGAAACAATTAGGCTTACGCTTAGTGAGAACATCCAACTTCAAATTAAAACTTTATAAGCTTTGGAAAACAATGTAAACAAAGCGTATAAACAAGCCTGGTTTGCCATCATTCTTACCGTACATATAAACATCTTACGATGACGGGATCATACCCGATTCCATGAATATGACAAACACTGAGTAAGTCAATACAACATGTTCAAGAGCCCACTACGAATCTCCACAGATTCTAGATCATTGCTCACGCCCAAGAAATTATAATTAGACCATGCCTATTTCTTGGAGAGGAAGTAGAGATTACAGTTAAGTCATGCCTATATCTTTTCTTCCTATAGAAATCGGGAATTACAATTAGTCCATGCCTATCCTACGATTTCACATCTCAATACGAAATGGGAATTACGATTAGTCCATGCCTATTCCTCATTTCAAATAAACGAAAATTACGATTAGTCCACGCCTATTTCACGTTTATCAAACACACGGGAATTACGATTAGTCCACGCCTATTCCACGTGTTCATATAATACTAGTGCCTATGGATCCATTACACTTACTAACGTATATGCATAACAACATAAACACGCAACATCTCGTATCATATTCTCAACGCTAAGAATACTAGATAACCTATCGTATTCTTATCCTCAAATGTCCCCCTTTGGCGACTTAGCACGGGGGTTCCGCTAACCGGTTAGCGGATGGAGTCAAGGGGCAACGCCCTTGCGGGGTCTGGGGGCAGCGCCCCTATAATTTTTTAGAAAAACTAACCAGATAACAGACACTATATCCGGAACTATCTGGAAACTTATACATACCCGGAACATCAGAAGTATCCGGACATCAGAGGTTTCCGGAAATCAGAACTCACCGGACACTAAGCCTATCCGGATGTTACCGGAAACATATACAATCCGGATGACATCCGGAAACTAAAGTAATTCGGATACCATCCGGTAACTAGTTATTCGAAAACTCAGATACTTACCGGATACTTTCACTACCGGACACCACTGAGAAGGAATTACCGGACACTTATCAAAACGTCCGGTAACTTCGACCTGCACATTAATTTTCAACCCAGATCGCTATTTGTTCCACCTAGCTTATTTTGCACGTATCCATTCAGTCCCAATACAGATAATACTAACATCTTACTGCTTAATTTAATGAAAACTTTGCTGGATACAAACAACTCAACTCAGAACTTCAATTTCACACCTGATTTACCAAACATTTTCAGAAACGTAGTTGGAAAGTAGATTAAATAGATTTTACCAACATTCAATATATTGAATTTGAAATATGCAATCGAAGTCCATACCAAAGTAGACCTAGCACTTTGTTTCTCTCCTCCTCTTCTTCTTCTACACACACACACTTTTCTGGAAGTATATTTGAGATATTATCCCAATTCCAACCGACTTCCTCTATAAATATCTGATTTTTAAACTTACCAATTCAACCCCATACAAATGCCAATTGATAAAACTAAACCCAATCTATTAACCCATAAACAAAACAACACCTTCCAATATAAGCGTACAATTTATGGAAATTTTCGAGGTGTTACAACTTTTGAAACGTCCAAGAACCACGACAACTTTAAACCTTAAAATTTATCAGAGTTAACCCTAATTTCATCCAAACTTTTATACATAGATGGAGAATTAACTATGAGGGTTCATATACACAGTTCGAATTATCAAAACAACCTATTAATCTAATCCTGACAACTAAGATCAGATTAAATTGGTTGTCTAGGCCCATCGATTTAACAATACTTCTATTGATATATAAACACAAATTTGAATATGATTTTAATTCTAATAATGATTTCAAAACAACCAAAGTAGAGGATGAACTCACCTGGGTTGCGTCCGAATACAGAGTCTGCCAATTCAAGAAATCACAAAACCCAAGCTTTTACACCCACGAACAAAACCTAATCACAATCAGTTTAACTTCTGATTGTCAATTCTTGAGAACTAGAAATCAAGAAGGTAATCCAATTTCTTACCGAGAGAAATCTGCAATTCACCAATTTTTGTCCTTTCTCCTGCTTGCTCTTGACCGACTTCACTGTAATGATGGTTTGAGATACTTCTCAAGATAAACCGACTTCTGATATATAAATATAGAACTATTACCAATTGGCAAAAATAACCCCCAATGGTTTAAAATTTCACGAATCACTTATACTTTGGTCAATTACTCTTTGACCCTTAAATCATAAAATCATAGCACAATGTTTAAAATAATATCTTCAATAACTTTAAATATTCTCCCAAAATAATAGTACATTAACTATGGAAATTTCGAGGTGTTACAACTTGTGTTTCACGTCATGTTAACTTCGTGCCGTTCGTGGCACCTCATGACCTAATGCGCAGTTTTTGTAATGCCATATTTGATTTTTCATTACGTTTTAATGTCTTATTTGCAAGTTTTTAATTTATAACCTAGTTTAACTTGCTTATTACTATTGACTCATTGATTAACACTGCAAAACATATGTTTTATATATAATAAAATTAATGAAATAAAGATTTGACGCCATAAGTCACGCCTTGAAAACGTCATGGATTCGTCATGGCTCCTAAGGCATAAGGCTAGCCTCGCCGCCATACCACACCTCACGCCTTTTAAAACCTTGCTTGGGAGCCTTGAATTTAATTTGATATGTCATTGTTGTCTTTTCTGAAATTGAACCAATGCATGACAAGATGACAAAGTAAGACGAACAAGTTAAATTGGCCAAACTCATATGGGTATCTAGACCATGCGGTACGGACTAGCTTTTAACTTTGTATCAGTAACGATGTATTATTTCAAAAACTGAAACAACACTTTGGTGTTTCATGTCAATTCATGTGTTTAAATCGTGATTTTCAACAAAAATCAAAACATACATAGTGATCATTGATAACATAACAAAATAGCCAATTGAAATCAAATTTTATTTAATCTTCATCATAAATAAAAATAAAAATCATAATACTATTCAGTTAAATAATTGATATTATGGGTGCAACACCAAAATTCAATGAAAATCAAAATATATTTAATCAATGAGAATATAATAGATGAACCAATTCTTGTGTTCATCTTCTTCATGTATCAAACTCGAAAGCACTCATTTCAACATTTTCTCTTCAAATCCATCTCGTTTTTTCGATTGAATACTTTTTGTGTTCTTTGAATTCTAAGAAAAATCGTATGTTACGGTTTTGTAGAGTTTTGAAATTGTTAATTAAGTAATACTATAAATAAATTTGTAAGAGATAATTTAATGAATATAAAATATGGGAGAAATACAACAAATTTAAAAGGTATTCCATTTTGAATGGTTAAGTTCCTAAACTATTTTTTTTTAATGAAAAAACCATTAAACTTTCTCATTTCAAATTATTAAATCCTTGAATATTTTTTTTTGAATAAATAAATCGTCGAACTTTCAAAGTTGGTTAGGTGCATCATTTTAACAAAAAAAAAATGTAACCGACAAGATTTTAAAGTAAAATTAATTTAAATCGGATTTAGTTCCCAAACGCCACACCATTCAAACCCCTCGCAAGCAATGATATCGCTCCCCCTCGCCACTCCACGTCGCCCCATCGTTGTCCGTTCTCCATATCATCAATCAAGCTATTGACTCCGGTGTTTGCTTGAGGTTTGAATGACGTATGGTTCGGAAACGGTAAAATTGATTTAAGTTTTTTTTTACTTTAAAACATTTTTAGTCAGTTACAGACAATTTTTACAAGTTCGGTGATCAATATTTTTAAGAAAAAGGTTCAAAGACTTTATCTTTCAAAATAAGAAGGTTTAATGGTTTTTTCATCCAAAAAATAGTTTAGGGACTTATCATTCAAAATGAGAAAGTTTAATTGTTTTTTCGTTCAGAAAAATAGTTTAGGGACTTAACAATGCAACGTTGGGTTTTTCTGAACTTTTCCCAATTTAAAATAAGAAATGATTTCATAATTAAGACTATAATTTACCACCATCTATTTCATTGATTAAAAATGAAAGGTTGGTTAAAGTTATTGGATTAAAATGATTAGAGGGATCAAACTGAAAACTCACATTTCATGTTTTAGATTCCTATTTGATTGTGTTGTACAATAGCGAAATAGAAGTACAGAGAACTCCAATCTACGACATTGATGTGGTGATCAAAATATTCCTGACTAGAGTTCAAGACCGTTTTAGATATTGTTATAACTTGCATAAAGAGGACGCAGCCCAGTGGCAAGGTAACATCCCTGGGGGGTCAGTGCTGGAAGGCCTGACTACTAGGGTTCGAGCCCCGTGGTGTGCACTCTGCGATATCCAGACTTCAAGACGGCCTTTGTGCCGGGTCTTGGGCCAGCTGAAAGGCTGGTTGGGCCAGGCATAGCCTGGCCGAGTCGACGGGGATTAGTGGGTGGCGCCTTAAGTGGAAGCCCGATATCCCGGGAACGTGTGTGTGTTCTACTGCCGTTCAAAAAAAAATAACAAAGTGAAAAGTGCAAAAAGATAAAATTTAATAAATTAATTAAAGTCAAATAATGCATTCAAAAAAGGCACACTTAATTTGGCTCAAAACTGCCATAACTTTACACTTGTTTACTTGACGATATCGAGCTAGAACAACATGTTCTAATGATAAATTTGTTTCTTCTTTTTCTTTTATGTTCAATACAAAAATGAAAAATTATAATTCTATAGGGTTGAATATCGAGCAAAAGGTAAGACATTAGGCATTAACCATGACTAGATAAACACAAATAAGGTAGGCACGAATAGAAGGTTTTAGAGTTTTAATTTGACATGAGTAGTTCCTGATTCTCGTCTAACCTATTTTGGTAGGACATAAAAAATGCACATTTTTATCGCACTCAGGTCGTGATCTTGTCTCAATCTAATATTGCGCCAAACATGGCCAAGTGGGACAACCAATTTTTGTACTATCATGTTCCGTGTACAACAACCATAGTTAACGATAACCATGATCAACCAACAAACCAAACACGAATGCATTCGCATCTCCCCGAATGGTGCCATCACACATGAATTCGTTCAAAAAAGATTTCTTGATTTTTGGTTACAAATACAAAATTGAAAGTCCAAGAACTAAGATTACCTTCCCATCAACATACAAGATCATAATCTCTCAAATATCTGTATATGTATACATACTGTAATATATTCAATAATGCAAACGCTAGTTAACGTCGTTTCAAGTGGAAGATCCTCCGTAGCGATGCACGAGTCTAGCCCGATACAAGGTGCCAACCTGAAGGAAGAAGATGAGGGCTATAATTAAATCATCCAATACACCAAGTATTCCAAACAATGTTGTCAAAATAACCATCAAATGTCCATTTATGTAAACCTTTTTTTGAAGTATATAATATTTATATATAGCAAATTATCACACACATTACTCATCTTTCATGAGGTTTGAACCTTTGACCTCCAGTGAGGCTAGGCTCTACCAGTACTGAAGTTTGAACCTTTGACCTCCAGAGAGGCTAGGCTCTACCAATAACCCGTACCACTGAAGTTTGACTTTGACCTCCTGGGAGGGTGGTGGGCTCTACCAGTAACCCAAGTACAACTTGGTAAGGTTTGACCAATAACTCAGGTACCACTGGGCCAATAACCCTTTGGTCATTTATGGAAACTTGATAACATAAATTATGCAGCATAAGTTGAAGCAAAATACCTTCGGGAATAATGTCGACAGGGCTGAGAACATAAATTTTGGTGGTTGATTAGCATTGCATTTAATATACCTTACTTGTTTGCATCCTCAAAGGTTCGCGAAATTACTGTCCAACGAAGGTTTATTCCGCATTGTTGTTACAATTGTGACGCGTTTTTCCATCAGAGTTAATGTGAGAAGTGTAAAGTGGTTATCAATCGTTGAATGTATATTAGAATGAGATGCATCTGGTCAATTTCCTATCAAGTGCAATTAATGAGATGGGATTGACAATAAAAGTGATCAATGGTCCAGATTCCTTCTTACATTCTCACATTAATTCTTCTTCTCATACGATCCTTCGTTTGTGTCAAAATGGGACTTTTTTTTGAAAGGCAAAGCAGAATTTTATACCCAACCGAGAACCAAACAGAGTACAACAATAAGCCAACGAAACCAGAACAAAAACAGAACACGACATGCGCCAATCGCGCTGAGAACACGTTGGTTCGCAAGAAACAAACCTGCCGGAATAAGAAAAAGCTAAGACGTTTGGTCCAAGTGAATATAATGGGTGTTATTCTTTTCTTAATGGACCTAAATGTTTACAATGGGTCTAAGTAAGTCATAAGAAGCCGGATTAAAGTTTAGTGAGGTAATTGAGGTATAACAAATCATAGCGGTCTTCAGGGGCGGACCTAGAAATTTTTTCAAACGTGGCACCATTTGACTATAAGAAACAAATATAGAGACATTTTTCACAAATCAATATTGGTCTGGTGGTTAGTCCTTTACTTTTCAAACTTAAGGTCTTAAGTTCGAGTCCTGTCATTGTGAAATTTCAGATACATAATAAACATGAAATTAAAAGCTAAAAACTACAAGAAAAAACACTAACAAGACTTGAACCCTGGTTTGTTGTGGAATAAGAGTCTTCCAAACCAACTCTACCAATGAAAACTTACATCTTTATTGTAGTTTCAAAATATTTATGGTGGTACAAAACAAATTGATACGGTTGCACCCTTCACGATCCTAAAATTTTTACCCTTCATCAGAGAAATAATACGGTGGCACGTACCACCGTAACCACAACACTAGGTCCGCCCATGGCGGTCCTTAATATTAGATTGTTAATGAGTCATTTTTGGGAATAAAGTTATACGTTTCTCTCGAAAATCTGTCTAAAATTTTCAACAATTTTAACCACAAGGGTTGTGGCGTACTAGTTACGGCCCTGGGGGATGTGGTGGAATATCCCATCTGCCCAGGGTTCTAATCCAGGCGTACACAACAATTGTGGCCACTGAGGTTTAATCAGTGTTGATGTCTTAGAGTCATAATTTGCCAAGGGATTAGTCTAGACATAGCCTAGGACACCCTTCCAAAAAAAACAACTTTTTTCCATCAAAAATATTCACTTTCACTTCACATATACTCAGTGTTCTAATAGTGAGAAACAATCATTTTCTTTGCTATATGTATATATATTAGAACTTCTTGTGTCTTTTTAACGAGTATGTTAAAAAAACAACCTAACAATATTTCACATATCTCAAATCAATGCACACATCCATCTCATAAGGTTTCTTGGAAGTATTTGGAATCTTTAGTGTGTTTGGTTTATAAGTCCCGACCCCCTTCAATTCGTCGGGCGATCCTTGTGTGGGGGGTGCGCCACCAGAACTCGGGCTTGAAGCTCTCACCTTACCAACAAGCCGACAGCTGATGACTGCTGCTTCTTTTTTTCTTTGCTTTCTTGTTGTATGAGAAATTCCATGAGGAGGCACCACCACTCTTTCTATGGATTGATCACAAGTCGAAAGATGGCTAGAGCTGTAGAGCATCAGGGCTGGAACAACAAAAACAACAATAGGGAAACCGAAAACCTAGGGCTTAATACGCTCATCAGTAGATATTGCCTTATGCATAAGTCGCCTGAAATTAAATTAAATTTCATTTTTTAACAATTTATAAAAACAAATTATAAAAAACCCATAGTTAATAGTAATTATAATTTTTTATTTTATAATAAACTATGGACTAGTTCATTATTGAGGTTTATGAAATTATATGTAAGAGAAAACTAACTTAGCTGAGTAAAAGAGTTGATGTAGTAAAGTAATGAACATTTATAGAGGCTTATAACTTATAAGTAGGGACTCTTTTATTACCCAAGTCCCACAAAACACCAACAACCCATGAGATTTTTAATTTCAATGTCCCTACAATTTTATTGAAATCCCAAGATTTTAATTCCAAACCAAATTATATCTTAGCAACATTTTAATTTCATCATCAGTTTTTCAATACTCAAAGTCGATGAACCATCGGGACCCGCGGAGGTTTCCGCCATTTTCTTCCACTCCATAGCTTTCTTCCTCATCTTCCCACCCTCTTCTCCCGCCATTAACACCCTCACAACCTTCTCAACTTCATCTCTCTTCACACTCCTCCCAATCTCCATACCCACCTCCCATTCCGTACACATTTGTCTACAATTCGTCCGTTGGTCGCCGGAAAACGGCCAACACACCATCGGAACCCCAGCCGTCAAGCTCTCGATCACCGAACCCCACCCACCGTGAGTCAAGAACCCACCAACCGAAGGGTGACTGAGCACCTCTTCTTGCGAACACCAACTCGCTATAAAACCTCTCTTTTTAACCACTTCCTCCAATTCCGCCGGCAAAACCGACGGCTCTCCGTCAACCAAATCGCTCCTGATAATAGCACTTCTAATTAAGTTAGGATTAGCAGTCTCCATATTTAGCTACAACTCTAGGTTGTTAGAGTTGTTACACAAATCCAACTAGAGTTTGTAGTCTAACTACAACTATAGCTAGACTCCAACTATAGTTTGAATGTCCCTCAACCATGGTTCAAAATGGCGTGGCGTGACGAGGTCAGGCCTCAAGTCTTACGCGCCACGGCGAGGACGCGGCGTTTTTCAAGGCGTGACATAAGACAGAAAATTTGTATGTCATATATAGAATTATATATATCTAAAAAAATGTACATTCATTTTAGAAGAAGAAAAATCATATAGATTATTATTATAAAAATAATTTTTGGTTGAATATTTAAAGTATAACTTAGAAAACTAATTTTACAACTTCGTTTTAATCGTGATCCCATAACGTTTATGAATTCGTGAAATTGTGAGTGAAGTGATTAAATAAATCTATAGAAATGTAAAATGTAAAGTTAAAAGTGTGAAAACATAAAAGATAAAAAGATAGAATATAAAAATAAAAAATAAAAAATAAAAGTCGCGTCTTATAAAAAACGCACGACGCGTCGCGTCATGGCGCGCCTCAAGGCGCCATGGCGTGAGCCGCGCCTTACAGAAACGTTATGACCCATTTCGTAACGGCGGAGACGCGTCTTGCACCATATCGAGCCATGACGCGCCTTTTTGAACACCGCCCTCAACAATCAAGAGGGAAAGTTTAAATCAGAAACTCTCACCTGATTATCCATAGAAAACATTGCTCGCTATTAACAAGTCCCCAACCAAATTCCACCAAATCTTGTGAACTCATGACTGCAAGACTTCCAAAGTTTACATACACCACTGAGTTGGGTTCCTTTGACTCGAGCCACTTAATGCACTCTGGTTCTTCGGTCCATAAACTATAACCGTTGAGATTCGAGTTATTGGGTTCGTTTTCGGGCGATATTTGATTCAAAAGCAACTGAAGAGGTCCGACGGTGTAGACGTGAGGAAACTTGGGTTTGATTGCTTTGATGAGATTGCTCTCAAGATCATCGAAAGTATGGATAATCACATGTGAATGATTATCAGCCTCCTTTGCGGCTTCCACCATGAATTTAAACGACTTTTGATCTGTACCCAAGACTTGTTCCGGTAGATCCCTTATTCAGATCTCTTTCATCCTGGGGATATCTATCATGGTATCAAGGTACCCATTTTTCAAATAATTTTCATCTGCCAAAAACAATTACAAAATAGATTAATTAAAACAAATAAAAAAAATCTGTCTTTAGACCATCTCTAATGGGGTCACTAAATCTTACATTAAGGGGTGTTTGGGATTCCTTATTTTTTTGACTTATTTCCTTGTAGTTTTTACACACCGCAAATAAGCTATTTTTAGTGTTTGGATTGAAAAAAAGAAAAATGCTTATGACTTTTCCACACCACAAATACGTTGTTTTTGATAAGTTACTCAATTGTAACTTATTTGAAACTACTTATCAACTTATTTATCCAAATTACATTTTTATCCCAACTCATTTTTAGTTAATAGACACTTTTAAAAATAAGCATAAGTTATTTTAAATAAGCAATCCAAACACCCCCTAAACATTAAATTTGGTGTAAATAACAATATTTATATCTCCAATGAGGTTTCTATTTTTCACACTAAATTTAGTGTAATGAATAGTATTACACTAGATTTGATGTACACTATTCATTTACACTACTTTTACACCACTTTCACTACTTTTAACTTTGGTGTAAAAATAGTATTACCGTTGAAGAAGACTTGCTATTAACACTAAAATTTAAACTATTTTTTCTAATTGTTTTTAAATTTGATGTAAAATACATTGTGGCACAAGATTGTCAATCATGTGTAAATGACAAATCTAACCTTAAGGGGGGACAATCCCTTTATCCATTAGACCTTTTGCCTGATAAAACCCCATGAATCCACAGGCAGCAAAGCACCAGAACAGGATGATCGGAACTCCGAGCTTCTCAGCAGCAAAAGGGGTTTTCGTGAAAGTCATGAAACCATCGGAGATGATACTGGTGACCGGAGTTTCAAGTCCGGCCACAAGTTCAAGAAAGGAATCCAAGAAGTTGGTTGTAAGATAATCGGTGATCTGAAGCAAGGTTTGAGTTGGATCTTGATCAGTGCCATCGGGAACTGATCGGAATTGAAAACCAGGAGCACCGTGAAGGTGGTGAAAGGCGGCGAAGTTAAGGAGGCGCGTGTGGTTGGAGTGCGTGTTGACGAAGGTTACTTGAAGGCCATTGTGATGCAGAATGGTGGCTAGCTTTAGCATACACTTGATATGGCTTTGTACTGGAAATGGTATGAATACCACATGAGGCTTCTTCTGCTCAATTCTGGCCACAGCATCCATATCTGATCTAATTTTTATGCTTGAAATTCTTAACTTTTTTGCAACTACTAGTTCAAGATACAACTAATGTTATAAAGATATATATATAGAGAGGTGGGTTCAGAATGCTAACTATTTAAGAAAACAAGAAAACAACCGCTATGTACAAAATCATATATGATTCACGTACAAAATCATATATGATTACGCGACTTTTCCCGCCACTTTAAGTCGCAGTCAAAGTCGTGTGTGTCCCGTTTTTGTAGTTGATGTAAAATCACATGTGATTTTGCAAATGATTTGTTGTTTTCTTAAATAGTTAGCGTTCCCGTTTGAATCTTTCTCTCTCTCTCTCTCTATATATATATATATATATATATAGGCTCCGTAAAATGAAAACTTTGCATTTGTTTTACACCTACAAACCAAAGTGTGCATATGTGAACAACCGGTGTGCATATGTGAACAATGTGCATATACACATGCATATGCACATGTGCAAGAATATACATATAATGGACATATATTAATATGGGATAATGAATATATGCATCTCAGATTATGCACACATAGTTTACATATGCACATTGGTTTGTAAGGGATGCAATAAATACATGGTTTGTATTTGATTTGTATCATATATATATATATATATATATATATATAGTTTGTGAAAGAGCTTTCTAAAAGACGTGGGTTGTCTTGCAAGGTCTTGCAAGCCACATGGCATGCTATGTCATCTTGCAAGTAGTTTTTCCAAGATGGGGGTGGATGCTCTTAGGATGCTACAAAATTGACTTTAATTATTATTGATTGAAGAGGTTTGACGTTGATGTGTAAGGAGGGCCTTCAAATGGCGGACATGCATGGGGCTCATGGCAGGCTACATGCAAATGCACTTTACAATCCTTTAAAAAAACAAAAAGAAAATTATGGTAGGTTTGATTAGAAATTTGAATTTTCTGGAAAATTTTGGAATTGGAAAGGTTTGGAATCTTTTTTCTTTTTTATTGATAATTATGGGTTTTTAGGTCAGCTTAAGTTTACTGATTAATCCCCGAACGATTAGGAAAGGTTTGGAGTCATCGCAGGTGAAACCGTGTAAAAAAGCCCACCGTGTAAAGGGTCAGCTTTTTACACGGTTGTAAAGGGTCAGCTTTTTACACGGTTTTGGAACCGTGTAAAAGCCCACCGTGTAAAAAAGAGCGAGACCTTTTTACACAGTTTTAGAACCATGTAAAAATGTCCTTTTTTTACACGGTTTTCGTGTAAAAAGGTGACAAAAACCGTGTAAAAAGAACTCATTTTTACACGGTTATTAGTCAAAACCGTGTAAAAAGATCAACTATTTTTACACGGTTTTTTCTTGGCAAAACCGTGTAAAAAGATCAAATCTTTTTACACGGTTTCTAATAAGAACCGTGTTAAAATGCCGCATCTTTTTACACGATTTTAACTTGTAACCGTGTAAAAAGCTATGACCTTTTGACACAGTTTTAGCAAACAACCGTGTAAAAAAGTGCATTATTTTTACACGGTTATGCCTAACAACCGTGTAAAAAATGGTTTTTTTATCAAAAAGAATTCAAATACCATTATACGAATCCATATTAAAATAAAAAGAATATCTAGCTAACTTTGTACCAACCACAACAACAAATAAAAAAAACGCATAGATAACTAGCTAGGGTCGACCCTCCTCCTTTATCCGGGCTTGGGACCGGCAATGTCATGTGTTGACATGGGCGGAGTTACCTACCCCACCCCCATCTAAGAATAAGAAAGCCTAAAAACACATGCCTTCTCACGCCTATTTAACTCAAAATCAACTCAAAACTTAACAAAATGAGTACATTACACTACCCAATGAATTAATTAAAATTAAATGCAAAAAAAACACATTTACCAAACTCATCTAACATGTTTCTCCAAACTAATCAACATCCAAAAACTAGCATAAAGATCCATGAAGAAAATGTTCCACAAAAAAAATATTATATAGAACTACATAACACAAGAATAAAGCAAAACCCCAGTTACGATCTAAGAAACATATGTTCAACTTACAAAGACCATATATTAGTTGAAAATCAGCTAGCGTTGCATATTAAGTTTTCCGGTCCTCATCGACACCACTCTTCTTTGCAGTTTTTCCATCATCCACATCTCGGCTCGACCTATAAACAACCGTGAGCGTGATCAAAAAGAGCATTTCACCTAAAACCAAATCATGAAATAAAAGAAAGTAACGTCTAACTTCTACATTTCAATACTAGTCACCTTTTAGGGACTCACGGTAATTATGTTACAACTGTCAAAGCAAATATTTCTAGCAGAAAGTCGTAGCACATACCTGTCTCCCACATTTTTTCCGACGTCATGCGTTTGGGAGAGAATGAGTGTGCCATAAGGCAAGCAATCTCATCTAGTTGTTGCGTTGTAAAAGGAGCTTCAGACATCCGTATGCCCTATATTTATATATATAAATTTAAAATAGAACAAGTTATTTAACAAACTTAAGTCTTTTGTGCAACACAAAGATAAAATCTAAACAACCTTTAACAAATATGTACCTTGTTTGAGATATCATAGTGCTCCTTCATCACAAAATCGAATACTTGTTTGATTACGTAGTAACCACACTCACATCCCTCTTTTTGCTGATTACACTAAATTGTAATTAAAAGTAATAATTAGACACTTTAAAATAGAGGTGGCCAAATCGACCCGAACCGGCCCGACCCGACAGGCCGACCCGACCCGAAACCGGCCAAGAACCGGTTCTGGCCCGACCCGGTCAAGAACCGGTTTCAAGCCCCAGAGCCGGGACCGGTTCACATATACACAGATTTTCTCGGCCCGACCCGGGACCGGTACATGACCCGGATCTTGGCCCGACCCGGCCCGACCCGGTTTTTTTTAAAAACTAGCCGTTTTTTATACCCGTTTATAGCCGTTAACTAGCCGTTGGATACCATTTTTGACCGTTTTTTTGCTCATTTTTCACCCTCCAACCCCATATAAATACTAGGGGTGTTATGGTTCATATCACCACCTTACATTGCTTACAAAACGCAAAAAACGCATACAATTCTCATTTCTCGGCTCTCGCTATATTCGTTTCTCGCAAAAAACGCATACAATTCTCTACTCTCTAGTCTCTAGTCTCTACTATCAAAAAAATGGCCGAACAAAATTACACCGTT
The DNA here is from genome assembly GCA_033807775.1 of Saussurea involucrata. Classification (NCBI taxonomy): domain Eukaryota; kingdom Viridiplantae; phylum Streptophyta; class Magnoliopsida; order Asterales; family Asteraceae; genus Saussurea; species Saussurea involucrata. The sequence continues at coordinate 6,718,887 of CM066317.1, forward strand.
GTTGCCGATCATTCACGAAAAGCAGCGGTTTGGGAGAATTTCAACTTGGTAAAATTTCCCGACGGTACAAAAAAAGCGCAATGCAAACGGTGTGGAGATTTCCTAAAACCTGAATCAAATAGCACGTTAAAGCGCCACTTCGAGGTTAGATGCAAGAGGTTGAAATCGGGTGACGATCCAACTCAACCCATACTTGACAATTCCGGTCAAGTATGGTCGTATGATAATGATCTCGCCCGAGAAATGCAAATGAAATGTGCCATTTAAATGGCGTTGTCGTTCGGACATTTCGACAATCCTCACATGACAAACATGATCAAAATTGGGTTCCAACCACGCTACACTTCGGTAAGTCGTCAAACTCTTAAGCGTGATGCTTTAAAATATTGGAATAAGGTTCAAAAAAATATGCGAGAAATGTTTTTAAGCTTACCCAACAAAGTTTCTTTAACTTGTGATGTATGGAGCGCACCATTCGGATTGCCAGATTCTTATATATGCATAACGGCACATTGGATTGTGCCGGGATCGTGGCAATTATGCAAACGTGTAATCACGTTTGAGCTCTTTGGTTCGCCACATTCGGGTGAGCGTCAGTTTTCTATAATTATGAAATGTCTTCAATATTATAATTTAAAAAATAAAGCTATTAGTATTTCGTTTGATAATGCTAGTAATAATACGGCATGCGTAGACCGATTACGTTTGGCTTTATCCCCTATTTTAGAGGGAAAATTATTTCATACACGTTGTTGCGCACACATAATAAACTTAGCCGTTCAAGACGGCTTAAGTAAACTTAATGAGCCTTTAACTAAGTTTAGGCTTATGTTACGCCGAATTTTCACAAGAAATAAAAAAATGCAAAACTTATATAAAGATTATTGCAAGCAAGTCGGTTTTAAAGCTTTGGGACCGGCGCACGATATGCCGATTCGATGGAATTCGACTTGGAAAATGATGGATAATTTATTAAGACAACAACAATATATTCAAGCATTTTATAACATTCATTACCCGGATAACACGATAACTCAGGATGATTGGACAAGGATTCATGGCTTTCACGATATTTTGGGCGATTTCAAAACTGCAACAACTATGTTATCCGGTGTTTATTATCCAACGAGCCCTTTACTTTTAAATCAACTTTATATTTTGGCAAGTAAAATTGCTCAATACGAACAGGATTTGCACTTTCACGACGTGGTGAAACCAATGAAAGAAAAATTGGTAAAATATTTTAAAAAGATCCCCTTCACTTTTCTTTGTGCCGCGGCATTAAACCCGTTTTTAAATGTTACGGGTGTCGAAGTTTTAATAAAAGCAATATGTTTATCGTTTGGTTTGGATTCTCTTACAAATTCTAGTTTTTCAAGGAAACGCATACAACAATTTAATAATGATTTTCATCAATTATATGAGATTTATAGAGTTAATTATGGGGGAGGAAGCCAACAAACCCCTACACCTCAAATGTTTTCACCGGGTTCTAGTAGCAGTCGTGGTCGAAACCGAGAAGACTTAATGCAAACTTTAATGCAATCGGTTGTCATGGAATCTACTAAAAAAGCTAGATATGATGGGGATAATTTGGGTGAATTCAATCAATACGTACGTACTAATTTTATAACGGCATCCTTCACAAACGTCGTAGATGTTGAATCCCTAGATTTATTAGAATGGTGGAAAAATAAACAATCAAGTTTCCCAATTATGGCCACTATTGCACTTGATATACTAACAATCCAAGCTAGTACCGTAGCTTCGGAGTCGGCCTTTTCTCTTAGTGGCAGGATCATATCGGAGCGTCGGACAAAATTAACCCCAAAATCGGTGGAGTGCTGCGTATGTCTGAAGGATTACTTGGATGGAGAAGACCGCATTCAAAATCGAACGAACCTGGAGAATGATCTAGACGGCGTGGAAGAAAAGTTATTCGAAAACGACGCGGATGAACTACTAAGTACGCCGTCCGAAACCGACCCTTCTGATGTTAGTAGTATCGGTGGCGTCTCCCGATACGACGATGACGAAGAACTAGACACCGACCGCCTTGACGATCAGACGGCTATTACACGACTGATGCAGTACAATACTCTTGAAGACTACAATCCAGATCAGAATCCATACTACGCTCCATACAATCCATTCAATTACAATCCATTCAATTACTATCCGGGTGATGGGGGTGGAAGTTCGGGAGCGGGACCTTCGAATGTTTAGAATTTATGTATTGTAACTTGTAACTTGTAAGTTTGTAACTTAAAATTATATATAAATTATAAAACGTAAAAGTGTATTTTAGTGATATATATTATAAATAAAACGTATTTTTAAAGTGTATTTTACTGATCCAATGATTCCAATCCAATTTTTCTTTGTTAAAGTTTAGTAATTAATTATTATACAAAGAAAGTAGTTAAAAAACAAAAAAATCGCAGGCCCGAAACAGAACCGGTTCTCGGCCCGGCCCGGCCCGGTTTTATGCAAACCGGTTCTACATACCATTAAACGGGTCAGAGGCTTTCGGTTTAAACCCGGCCTGACCCGACCCGGTTCTCACCTGATCCGGTTCTCACGGTTACTGTTTGGAACCGGTTTGTCCCCGACCCGGCCCGAACCCGATTTTTGGCCACCTCTACTTTAAAATACGAAATAATTTGCAACAAAAAGTATAACAAAAAGGAAGGTCAATTCACTTAATTAATATATCCCACTTAACAAAAAGAAACACATCCCATAGTACCAAATTAGTTATACCTGTGAAAGATGCACACATGAAAGTACCAAACATTGTTTTTACATGAGAAATCAAGTTGAAACTGATATGGCTACTGTTTCAGATTTGTTGAAGCATAATATAATGAAATCTATATCATTGGTTATATAGGAATGAACATGTTTTCCCATTAATTAAACTTTCATCTACATGTTTAAAATAAAAGTAGTTGATGAATGTTTGTTTCATAATTGGATAATCTTGAATGAGTTAGTAGATGATAACAAATTTAGTTGCACCAATGTGTTGTCATACTTTATGCGATTCTACTTGCACAAAAATCTAATTACTATACAAAACTACTACGAAAAGTGTCCATCTGTACGTTAATTAATATCTTATGGAATTTTCTAACATATATATAGTTAGCATCTAATTCGATTATTATTAAACTGAGTGTAGGTCATGAAGTTGTGTCCAAGGCCATCAATGGGAATTCATCGAATGATTTTCGTGTTGTTTCGACAAACCCCAGAACTTCAACGTGAAAGACTTTGCCGAAGTGTACAACCTTGGTTCTCCGGTGCTGTTTCGACAACAGACGATTTCCAAGTCACAAATACCACATACAAATCGATTGAGACGAAATCGACTGAAAGTAACACAATTCGATTGTAAGGATATAAAGTAACACACTTTATATCCTTAGAATTAGTTATCCAATTTACTTTTAATCCCTTACTGTAGTAACCGTGTCCAAAAAGGAAGGGTTCCAAGTCTTGTGGTGGAAAGTTAATAAAATGGAAGTTGAGGGGAGTATTTTGTTATTAGGGGGTAAGGTATAAAATGGGCACAAAAACCCTAGGAGAGTCATATTTCTCCTGATTTTTGTTGTGGTTGGCGGCTATTGAAGAGAAAAGAGGAGAGAAAGGGGTTTTGATATTCTTGGCATTTGAAGAAGAGAGGCACCAATTTGTGGATTCAGAAGAGAAGGTGGTGTTGGAATTCGTTTCTGCTAGTAATTTGGTCAGGTAATCCTTCTTACAAACTCTCTGCTGATTTGATAGTGTTTGATTGTTTATTGGGAGTTTTTGTAAGAAAGTGCTTTTTGGGCTTGAAAGAGAGATTAAATCATCTAATAGTGTTTGGATAGCAAGAATTTGATAAGAGTTGGTTATGTAATGTTCATGTTACCTTTTATCGCTCTATCGTGTTAATTTGGAGGATTTTCGTGAGATTACAGCCTCAAAACTCGTCCAGCGCCGTCCGGACACTTCGATCAGATGAATGTTTCCGGGTAAGTGTCCGGATAGGAGTTGTCCGGATGTGTGTTTGTCCGGATAGGAGACGTCCGGATAGGATGTGTTGTCCGGAGAGCGTGTTGTCCGGATTAGTTGTCGTCCGGATTAGTGTGGGTGTCCGGACTCTTTAGCGTCCGGAAAAGTAGGGTTGTCCGGAAAACCTGAGTTGTCCGGATACTTTTGCTGAGTTGTTGTTTTATGCCCGTTTATTCAGGGAAGTCGATTTGGAAGTTTAGAACGGTTTAGGAACGAGAAGTAAGAGCCTCAGGTGAGTTTTCTAAACTAAAATGTGTGGCTTTTAAAGTGTTTTCAAAATGTGTTATGAATGTTGAGAATTGCCATGCTTTATTATTATGCTTTAATTGCATGAAAGTTGTTTAAAGTTTTATGTAGAATGTATGCATACATCGAGGAGACGTAAACTGGCAAAGACGGGAGAGTAGTTCCGCCAGCTCTCGTGCGGGAAGGGAGGTCCCTATATGCCAGGAGCGAGGCTCCGCAAGGCAGCATGAGGCTGACTCGTTGTCACCTTCGGGTGGCTTCAGGGTGTCAGATTACGAGGAGGCGGACTTTAGTCCGTATATGATTTTGACGTGTTGAGTATGAATGTTTAAAGCTGAAGAGATAAACTGTTTAAATGCTTTGATAACTGTTAGGAGGGACTCACTAGACCTCATGGTCTAACCCTCGCATTTTCAAATTAAAACCTTTTCAGGTAAGCAGGTTTCCAGGAGCTCGGGCAAATAGGCTGAGCTTAGCAAGAAGAGTCAAGAAGCATAGTGGCACTCTAGTTAGTAGTTTTTCTCAGTTATGTATAGGTTGTTTCCGCCAACCTAAGTTTTTTTAGACAGATGAATTGAAACTTTTGTGGACCCAGTTTTGTAATTATTTAAATATAAATGCTAAGTATGCTTTATTTAGATTGGGTTGTTATAATTGGTATCAGAGCCATAGTTTAAGGGATTTAGGTGACCGGACGGGCCTAAACTTAAACTTGGGAGTAGAAATCACAACTGAGAATCAGGAAATGCGTTAGGAGGACACTATTATAGAGATATGACTAATAGGGTACTGAGGATTGTCATGTAAGGTAAGTTTGAGATTCCACCTGGCCAGTGTAATCGCGAACTTACAGGTACATGTATATGCTTAACCTGCCTTATTATTCCGAAGTGGTAGTTAGAAGCTAGTGTTTATGTCGTGTTCCAGTACTTTAGAATATCAGTAAGATCCCTGAGGGGTAGGGTGAGACCCATTGTAGGGGAAGTATCGTGAGAAATCATTTATGAGGTGATGTATGTATACGTCATAGAGAAGAAATGATGTATAGAATGTTATGAGTCGTCTAGAGGTAGATCTTCGTGGATTCGAAGAGGGTGAATGACTGATTTTGAGTAAGACTCCTGTTTCTGGAGAGTCCCAGTTCTAGAGATCGTGGGGTAGATCCGTTGCAAGGATAAGGAAGGACAGTGTCGAGATCTTGGAGGTGTCAATTCAAGAGCGAGCAGAGGATTAGAGCTCTGACCCTTTAGTCGAGTCGTTCAGTGGCAGGATCTGTGAAGAGAGATTTCTGTAGAGGACTGAAAACGTGTAGAGGTATAATATGAGATGATTTGATCGAGACGAAGGTAGTATGAATGGTTGAGTAAGTGGACCGCTGAATGTATGTATAGCAAGTTGTTGCAAGGCCGAGAGGGCGACCACTGGTCGAAGGTAGAGTGTCAAGGATAAGTCGTGTGAGTAAAGCGATCGACCTTGTTTGAGTGAGTAGCCTTCAATTGCAAGTAGAGTTTCATGCATTGAGTTCGTGTATGGGTACATGAGATTTTTCATAAGTAAAGTAAATGTGTAAATATCAAATTTGATCGGATATGAGTCGGCGTGTGCAAGCGTATGTTAATATATATATATATATATATATATATATATATATATATATATATATATATACAAATCCATTTAGATCGTACAATGAAGTCTTGAGGTTTGCGATTTGCAAAATATTCCACTCTTTCCATGATAAGTCAAGAAAACGTTTGAATGCAAAACTTTTATAACCAAATGAGAGTTGACATGATGAAGTTATATAATTGAGTACGAGTTCCCAACACCTTTTACAACACAGAGTGTTAAATGTTTTAAATTAATTATGATTTCATTCCCGAGCATAAACTGTTTGTAACTGTCATGCATGTTTTCCACGAACTACGTGTTTTACTTAAGAAAGCCTGTCATGTATGATGAAATGAGAATGATGATTTAAAGGATTTAAAAGTGCATATTTTACGAAATGAATGATGTGCTTTGTGGAGTCGGTCTGCACTGTGGGATCAGAGAGTGATCCTCGGGACCTGATGATCCCTTGGATATGTATGACGGACTGGTAGGTTGGAACTCGTTTCCTCCTATTTCGAGTAGAAGGGAGTTTGCGTAGGCTTCAAAAGAGGCGGGAGGGGAGTCTGCTTGGGCCCCGACCGCGGAATGCTTATGTGATCCAAAGCACAGTGCAGTACCATGCTGGAGGTTATGTTAGGATTTACGATGAATCTTTTATAAACGTTTTATACTGGTTTACCTTGTGTCGGTAGTTCTTGCAGAATTATGTCATATGAAAAGATTTCATTCAATACATCACTGTCGTAATAACATCGTTCTGATTGAGTAAGAGTAAGGTCGAAATGCATGCAAGCGATTCTCGAATCGTCGTGCAGGGCATTGAAGTTATAAGAGTGATGGGGTCGAGTACACCCAAGATAGTTTCAAATGTTGTTTATTTAAAATGATAAAACGTGTAAATGATTTTATCTATTGCGTTGTCATGCATGAAGGTTATGAACTCACTAGGTCATAGGATATAGTATGTTAAGCTAAGGAAGAACTTCAAGAGTGGAAAGGTGTCGGGCAAATCAGGAAGGAATGTTGTAGCCTTAGTATTTGTGCTCAAGAGGAAAGGTGAACAGTGGTAGAGTCAGAAGTGGATTATAGTGTGGGTTGTATGAGGGTTTACACCCTTGTACGGTAACGGGAAGTACGGTTGTTGAGAGACAGATGTGTCTGGAGGAAGGACTGGAAGCCTTCAAGGTGACGGTTTTAGCAACTCGTTATGAGGAGTGTGGGAGGAAGAATGAAATGTCTATGGCGTGGGAATATGAGCTTCGAGGTGAGCTTGTAATGTTGTAGTTACGCGAGTGAGTTTGAAATGAGGACGACGGGATGTGAATTTGATTATGGTATGTTGGAAGGATTAGGTTCAGTAAGGGACCCTTGTTGAATAATAGGCTAAGGAAGTATCAACAGGTCAACTATTGACGTTAAAGTCGGTAGTTGTGTAAGCTGCATGAGGCAGAAGACTTGAATCAGAAGGTTGAAAGTTGAAGGACCACTTTGTATGTAACACCCCGCTTACCACGATACAATATTGTCCGCTTTGCCCCACTGGCTCACGGCTTTGTTCTTGGCGACCTGGCAAGGACTTCGCAAGGACTTCCCAGGAGGTCACCCATCCTGGTACTACTCCCACCCAAGCACGCTTAACCACAGAGTTCCCAAGGAACCCGCATGCTTGTGGCCCCAAAACGCATTGTGTCTGGTAAGGCCAAGGTTTACTAATATACCCAGCATCTCTCCTGTCCACGGCCGATGTGGGATATGCCTAAGGTGTTACACACCCCCCCCCCTTAGGGACTCATCGTCCTCGATGAGGTTTGCCCCACCATCCCGAACGGCACAGGAGTGGCTCTGATACCATTTGTAACACCCCGCTTACCACGACACAATATTGTCCGCTTTGCCCCACTGGCTCACGGCTTTGTTCTTGGCGACCTGGCGAGGACTTCCCAGGGGGTCACCCATCCTGGTACTACTCCCACCCAAGCACGCTTAACCACAGAGTTCCCAAGGAACCCGCATGCTTGTGGCCCCAAAACGCGTTGTGTCTGGTAAGGCCAAGGTTTACTAATATACCCAGCATCTCTCCTGTCCACGGCCGATGTGGGATATGCCTAAGTGTGTAACACCTTAGGCATATCCCACATCGGCCGTGGACAGGAGAGATGCTGGGTATATTAGTAAACCTTGGCCTTACCAGACACAACGCGTTTTGGGGCCACAAGCATGCGGGTTCCTTGGGAACTCTGTGGTTAAGCGTGCTTGGGTGGGAGTAGTACCAGGATGGGTGACCTCCTGGGAAGTCCTTGCGAAGTCCTTGCCAGGTCGCCAAGAACAAAGCCGTGAGCCAGTGGGGCAAAGCGGACAATATTGTGTCGTGGTAAGCGGGGTGTTACAAATGGTATCAGAGCCACTCCTGTGCCGTTCGGGATGGTGGGGCAAACCTCATCGAGGACGATGAGTCCCTAAGGGGGGGGGGGTGTGTAACACCTTAGGCATATCCCACATCGGCCGTGGATAGGAGAGATGCTGGGTATATTAGTAAACCTTGGCCTTACCAGACACAACGCGTTTTGGGGCCACAAGCATGCGGGTTCCTTGGGAACTCTGTGGTTAAGCGTGCTTGGGTGGGAGTAGTACCAGGATGGGTGACCCCCTGGGAAGTCCTCGCCAGGTCGCCAAGAACAAAGCCGTGAGCCAGTGGGGCAAAGCGGACAATATTGTGTCGTGGTAAGCGGGGTGTTACATTGTAGGGGTGTTAAGATAGGGAAAGGCTGCTGTTTTAGATAAGCGTTTTACTAGCGAGATGGATGGTCCGTAAAGAATGAAGTATTTAGCACAAACGAAGTGAGGGTATAGATTATGTCGATCTGTGAGGAAATGTACCCTGTCGATATGATGGCTTGGTATTGCAAAGAGCTAGCAACAAACGAGTATGTTAGAATTAATCAGAAACTCGGGTGTTGTAGTTCAACTAGAGCTGGGGAGAGACAATGTAGCGAGATAGACTCGGTTATTTATGTGTGAGGTCTTGAAGATAAGTTTGAGTTGTGTATGAATGGCCATGAGAGTTTTGGTCTGCAGTGTGATGTTATGAGTGAGGAATGTATAGTTATGTAGTGGCAATAATTGCCAAGTTAAAAGTGCCAGCTAGAGTCGTAGTGATGTGATGTTAGAGAAAGATGAAGCATCAGATAGAAGCCTTTTGGGAGTTTCGGATGAGGTGTTCGAGTGTTAACCAGGTTGTTGGAGCACGTGGGGTGTAAGTTGACGTGGTGATATGTTTATATTCGGGATAGCATCACGGAGTGGTGGCGGGTAGTTACCCAAAGGAGAAACCAAGTGTTTGTAGTTGTAAGAGTCGCTAAGTAAGCATATTTGGGATCATTGGAAGTTTAAAGAAGATGATGGATGTATTAGTCAAAATGTGGTGGAATAGATGTGAAATCCTTAAAGAATGTGAGTGTTGCTTATGTGGGAATGAATTGTCTGAGAAAGTAAAAGTTGGAGTTTAAAGAATGTACAGTGACGTCGAACTCTGATGACGTTCGAGGTGATTTAGTCGAAAGCCTTAAGTTAGAATTTTAGTGCAACCGTTTGGTTATGTATAGTAATGAGACAGCATTTGCAGCTTAAGAATTGTCGGAAGAGAGGGGCGAGTAATGTTGGTGGGCAGTACTCCACGCTAGCGTGGGGAGGTGAAGACAGTATGTCGGAATAAGTAAGTAAATCGGAAGTAGTAAACTTGACAGTAATGCCGATAGGCGCAGTGTTGTGTAGATTGTCCTTGATAAGTGTGCTAACTTTTGGAGGAAGTAATGAGGAAGTAAATTGTGTATGAGCTTGTGCAAGAAAGAAGTGGATAAGACAACTGAATGAGTTAAGTTAGTGATTTTGTGAGAAACGTTCAAGCGAACTGATCGTTCAATGTAAGCTATTGAGAACAGTAGGGTGTGATCGTGGTTACCCCACCTAGTTGAGTGGGAGTAACCGAAGTTATGTTATATGATTGGACGCTTGTAGCAAGCAGTGAGAAATTGATGAGCCTTCAGGATAAGTTCATTTCGGATAGGTGAGTACCCCAATAAGGAATTATAGAGGTTTCCTTCTATTAGACACGTTAAGTGTGAAATGATGAAGTGGTGTGAACGTACGAATTAGTTGACAAGTTGTAGCCAATGGGATTCGGGAAAGGGGTATGATCTGCATAGACGAATGTCGGTTGGGAGAAGTAATCTAGAATTTCAGGTATGCCAAGGAGAGGCTCAAGGGTGTGAGCTTGTCGGGATGTACAAGGTTGGCCTGGTGCCAAGTTATCAGTGAGCGAGTTTTCCTGGCAGAAGATTCTCGTTGTTGTGGCGGGAAATTTCTGCCAAGTTCTTTTCTTAAGGAAGTATAAATGTAAGAGAGACTTTAACTAGACGTGTTTAAAACCGTGAGTCCCGAGGTGTGGACGGAGGCGCGGTTGGCCTTGGTTTTCTCAGATAGTTTTAAGCAAGTGTAGTGATCGAAGAGGGTACAAGTAAATAGTGCAGGATGGCACGTTTTAGCAAGTGATGACTCACCGAAGGCTGTTTCACGCAGGGAGTGCAGTTACATTTCCCCAACTGAACGATTTGGGGCAGCCGATTAGAACTGAGTGGATGGATTGAAAGCATAAGACTGTGGAACCTCGAAGAATTGAGGGATGTGTAAAGTGGACTACGTCTGTGGGTCCGTCGGAGTTATGAAAGTTGAATAGTTAGCGCGTGATCATGAGATACTAGATGAAATTTTGGAAGGATTCGTAGGGTGATGTGCGTCTCTGTTATGAGGAACAGATGAGGGTAGCTGTAGTGAGATCGACCTTGCAAGAATTACAGGCGATAAGGAGTTGACTTTCGTCTTTAATGAGCAAGTTAGAGCAGCGGCATACAAGTAGGACTTGTCGGAAGAAGTAAGAGGAGTTCATCCAACATTTCATGTGTCAATCTGAAGAAAATGTTGGCCGGGACCGATGTAGCCATTCCGTTAGAAGATGTCAGCATTGATGAGAAATTGATGTTTGAGGAAGAGCCGATTGAGATCGTAGACAGTAAAGTTCGGAAAACAAGGAATAGGGAGGTCAGACTGGTTAAAGCCCAGTGGAGATATCATAAGGGACGAGAGGCTACGTGGGAAGTGGAATCAGATATGATGTCCAGGTACCCTCATCTTTTCGAGAATGGAATTCCGGGGACAGAATTCTTTTGAGGAGGGAGTGTTGTAGTAACCGTGTCCAAAAAGAAAGGGTTCCAAGTCTTGTGGTGGAAAGTTAATAAAATGGAAGTTGAGGGGAGTATTTTGTTATTAGGGGGTAAGGTATAAAATGGGCACAAAAACCCTAGGAGAGTCATATTTCTCCTGATTTTTGTTGTGGTTGGCGGCTATTGAAGAGAAAAGAGGAGAGAAAGGGGTTTTGATATTCTTGGCATTTGAAGAAGAGAGGCACCAATTTGTGGATTCAGAAGAGAAGGTGGTGTTGGAATTCGTTTCTGCTAGTAATTTGGTCAGGTAATCCTTCTTACAAACTCTCTGCTGATTTGATAGTGTTTGATTGTTTATTGGGAGTTTTTGTAAGAAAGTGCTTTTTGGGCTTGAAAGAGAGATTAAATCATCTAATAGTGTTTGGATAGCAAGAATTTGATAAGAGTTGGTTATGTAATGTTCATGTTACCTTTTATCGCTCTATCGTGTTAATTTGGAGGATTTTCGTGAGATTACAGCCTCCAAACTCGTCCAGCGCCGTCTGGACACTTCGATCAAATGAATGTTTCCGGGTAAGTGTCCGGATAGGAGTTGTCCGGATGTGTGTTTGTCCGGATAGGAGACGTCCGGATAGGATGTGTTGTCCGGAGAGCGTGATGTCCGGAAAAGGATTGTTGTCCGGATTAGTTGTCGTCCGGATTAGTGTGGGTGTCCGGACTCTTTAGCGTCCGGAAAAGTATGGGTGTCCGGACTCTTTAGCGTCCGGAAAAGTAGGGTTGTCCGGAAAACCTGAGTTGTCCGGATACTTTTGCTGAGTTGTTGTTTTATGCCCGTTTATTCAGGGAAGTCGATTTGGAAGTTTGGAACGGTTTAGGAACGAGAAGTAAGAGCCTCAGTTGAGTTTTCTAAACTAAAATGTGTGGCTTTTAAAGTGTTTTCAAAATGTGTTATGAATGTTGAGAATTGCCATGCTTTATTATTATGCTTTAATTGCATGAAAGTTGTTTAAAGTTTTATGTAGAATGTATGCATACATCGAGGAGACGTAAACTGGCAAAGACGGGAGAGTAGTTCCGCCAGCTCTCGTGCGAGAAGGGAGGTCCCTATATGCCAGGAGCGAGGCTCCGCAAGGCAGCATGAGGCTGACTCGTTGTCACCTTCGGGTGGCTTCAGGGTGTCAGATTACGAGGAGGCGGACTTTAGTTCGTATATGATTTTGACGTGTTGAGTATGAATGTTTAAAGCTGAAGAGATAAACTGTTTAAATGCTTTGATAACTGTTAGGAAGGACTCACTAGACCTCATGGTCTAACCCTCGCATTTTCAAATTAAAACCTTTTCAGGTAAGCAGGTTTCCAGGAGCTCGGGCAAATAGGCTGAGCTTAGCAAGAAGAGTCAAGAAGCATAGTGGCACTCTAGTTAGTAGTTTTTCTCAGTTGTGTATAGGTTGTTTCCGCCAACCTAAGTTTTTTTAGACAGATGAATTGAAACTTTTGTGGACCCAGTTTTGTAATTATTTAAATATAAATGCTAAGTATGCTTTATTTAGATTGGGTTGTTACACTTACTTTTTTATTTTTTATTTTACACTCTTATCATATTAATATAAATAATCGTATATAAACAATAATGCATTAGAAAATACATTTCTTTTTTTTACAAATTACACCATTGTAATAATCTCGTCAATACCTTCGAAATGAGCTCAATATTAAATATTTTTGGATTTAATCATATTATTAAATATCATGAACATGTAAAAGCCGGATCTTTTTACAGAGATCTTTTTCTAAACCGTGTAAAAATTTATATCTTTTTACACGGTTGTTTTAAACAACCGTGTAAATAGGTCCCGAGACTTTTTACACTGTTTTTCGCAAATAACCGTGTAAGATGATTACACATTTTTACACGGTTAATTTAGAAAAATGTGTAAAAATGTTTCGAGACCTTTTTACACGGTTTTTCGCAAATAACTGTGTAAGATGATTACACACTTTTACACGGTTATTTTAAAAAACCATGTAAAAATGTTTCGGGATCTTTTACACGTTTTTTCTCAAATAACCGTGTAAGATGATTACACGTTTTTACACGGTTATTTTAGAAAACCGTGTAAAAATGTTTCGAAGTATTTTTACAGGGTTATATTACTAAAAAACCAAAAAAAAAACTCTAAAAAAATACAGTTACATTTTTACACGATTTTTAAAAAAATCGTATAAAAATAGACATGTAATAAAGCCATTTATGTAGTAGTGTGGCTCATGGCAGGCTACATGCAAATGCAGTATACAATCCTTAAAAAAACAAAAAGAAAATTATAAATGGCGGACATGCATGGGGCTCATGCCAGCTACATGCAAATGCACTTTACATTAGTTTACAATCCTTAAAAAAAACAAAAAGAAAATTATGATTTGATAAAATGCTTTTTAAGAAATTTGAATTTTGTAGAAAATTTTGGAATTGGAAAGATTTGGAATCTTTTTCCTTTTTTATTGATAATTATAGGTTTTTAGGTCAGCTTAAGTTCACTGATTAATCCCTGGACAATTAGGAAAGGTTTGGAGTCATCGCAGGTGAAACTCTAAAATCATATGTAATTAATTAAAATATATTTTTTAAGTGACTTGCACTTACAGTAGTTATTGATTTATTGATGTAGATGGTAATTTCGAAATAATTGCTAAAGCCATTATGACATTTTAGAAAATTAAGATACAATTACACCAATACGAATTGTCTAAAAAACCAACTACCTATAACTAGTTGTTCTCAGAGCACGAAGCAACAGTGGTAAGCCAGTTGTCTACTATGTTTGTGTGTGTGTTTATATGTGTTCTCTACTAGACTTGGGATCATGTGAGATCAACATGTTTTTGTGAGACCGGTGAGATCAAGTTTTTATATTTGAAACCTCATAGCGATTAAAATACTGTGAAGGTAACCTTCACGGTGTTTTTGCTGTGAAGGTTCGGATCTTTTTTTACCTTTACCGTGTTTTGTTGTGAAGTTTCAAGTGTAAAAACTTGGTCTTACGGGTCTCACGAAAACATGTTGGTCTCACGTAAACCCAACACTATTAATCAATGATATTGAACACTTTAAATACGTATAAAAAGAAGAAAATCATGTATTTACATAATAAATGATTTAAATAAAATACATATGCATTTTGAGAACCGAGAAACTAATCATAGTTTGTTTCGGACTTTGTTATTTGTATCTATTAAGGCATTGTTTTGGCAAAAAAAACTAGTTTATAAGCTAGGTACATGTTTGGATGACCATAAGCTAGCTTTTCAAAACGCTAGTGAGAGTAGCGTTTCATAAGCTTATGAAGCTTTTGATTTTTTACTTCCAAAAATACCCTCATTAATATTAATTATTATTTATCAACTATTTTTTTAATATGTCATTTTTGGTCATTTAAATGGTTATAAGCTACTTTTTGCCAAACGTGACTTTTTCATCAGCTAGCTTATCAGCTACCAGCTAGCTTATAAGTCAACAGCTAGTTTATCAGCTACCAGCTAGCTTATCAGCTAGTTTGACAAACATAGCCTAAGTATTAATTCGGTGTTAATTTGGGATATGATTATATGAAAGAAAAACTAACTTCAATGCACCTCTTTCCCTTTAAAGAAATGCACTTTATTATAAAATTGTAATTTTTTTATTATTATTGATGTTATTGATATAAATTTATGTTAAAAATATTATTATAAATGATGAAAAGTAAATTGTTATATGTTAAAAATACAAAAAATCAGTAATATTGAAGAATGTCCTTTTTGATCATTTTTACATGTATAAGCAGGATTTGCCAAAAACTTAAAAATACATAGCTTATCAGCTTATTGCGTTTTGGTACCACTATAAGCTAATCCAAACACTTTTTTTAAACTCCACTTTACCACCTCATAAGTTGATAAACATTTTTTTTTAAAAAGCATAAGTTGTTTTAAATAAGCAATCCCAAACACCCCTAAGTATATTTATAATAAACATATATTTTAGGAAATCATCAAAATGTTGCATGTGGATATATTCATCACTTCATCAGTGAATATACAATTATGAAATTTATTAGTTTATAATATTCTATCAATATTATTCAAAAAAAGATACTCTATCAATAAGTATTTTTATCGATGAATATACATAGACCAAGTCAAATGATGAAATTCATATAGTATATATCAATCAACAAATATACATTATTTATCAATAAAATTGCAAAATATGAAATGTATATATATTTATCAATAACTATATATTATATGAATTTTGTTAATATATTGTACTATACACATAAATATATCTATCGATAAATACATATAGTACAATTGTTGTGATTTTAAGGTGATGTTTGGTTCCCAGAGTGTTTTTGGATTTAATGGAATTTGTCAAAAAAATTGACTTTGAAGAAATTGGAATTGAGTGTTGTCAGGTTTGATCACCCGTTTGGTTGACAGAATTGGAATGGAATCTGTTAAAGGAATTGTAATTTGTCTGTTTGGTTCACAGAATGTAGATTTGAATTGAACTGGATTTTTGGTAAATGACCAAAATACCCTTTTGATAATTTTTTAATTTTTAAAACAAAAAAATCTTTAATAAAATATTCATTGAATATTTTTTTCCCACAAAAAATACTTTAATGTGTAAAAAATATAATACACACAACCCAAATAAAATATATTGTCAGATGAAAAAAAAATTATCTTTCAAAAATAAAATATATTTAAGAAAATAAAAAAATTAATGCATTAAATTATATTATTAAATAAAAATAAATTATAACAGTAAATATAAAATTAAAATAAAAAACTAAAGTATTATGTTATATTATATTTAAGTTAAAGTATATATTTGGAATTATGAAAATGCAACATTTCATTCCATCAAAATACCTCCTAGTTGCTAAGGAATGTTGAAAATGCAACATTCCATTCCATCATTTGTCGAATTTGATAAAATTCAGAGATTTTTTTCCGTGCAAATTAAAAGAACGAACAAACGAAGGAATATAATTTGGTCAATGGAATTCAACATTCCAATTCCATCAGATTCCTTCAAAATTTGCGAACCAAACGTAACCTAAGAGTCTTGGATTTAACTCCCAGAGTTTTTGTATTCTAAAATTGCCTCTAGAGTTTGTATTTTCATAATGTTTTGCCATTAACAAGTAACTGTTAACTATCATCTGTTAAGTGAGGAAACTTTTTTTTTGTCTTTTTTCAATTTGTTTTGTTAACTCCCCTCCCCCTCCCCTCCCTCCCTTTGGAAACAAAACCAGATAGCGATAACACTTGAGAGCCTTGAATTTAATTGATGTCTCATTAATTGTTGTGTTTTCTGAAACTAAACCAATGCATCATGCATGACAAGATGACAAAGTAAGAGGTTATATGGAACAATAAATTTGTATTAAAGAGGTTAATTTTGGTCTAGCGGTACATAGAGCCCCAAGCCTTTCGGGATAGGGTGCTCAAAAACCGGACTAACTCGACCAATCGGGTCAACCAAGCCAGCCCAAAATAACTCAGACCAAACTTAATCCAATTGTAAAATCTTTAAACCGTAGTTGTTGGGTTGGAATTGGGTTATGGTCGCTTGAACCTAACCCAACTAATGTATTTCTATACCATGTATTTAATATGATTTTTAAGTCTTTGATTAATATATGTACATAAGACACACCCATAATTAGCCTTGTTCATAATTATATCACAACTTCAAGTGTAATTTTACTCTCTTATTTGCATGAACTATAACAAAAATTTATTTGAGTTTGTTAGCCTTATTTGTATGTTCTTATTTTGACTTTACTTCGTTTAAATACAATTGGTTCAGTATGTTGTAGAATGATGTACCAAAGTTTCAAGGCGACCAATCCAGCCTAACTTGCACATGTGCTGGCTTGGGTTGTACTTTTGTATGGGTTCAGTTAGATTGAGTTGAGTTGAGATTTTCCAAACCGCAAACATTGGGTGCAGGGTTGGGTTCTTCGAATGCCTTCTATCCGACCAACTCAACCCATGTGCAGCCCCATTTCGGGAGGTGGGTTCAAACTGATTCAAATGTTGGAAAGTACGTGTGTTTATTTGTTGTAATAAATAATAGAGTAAATTACGTTTTTCATCCTTATGGTTTAGAAATTACAATTTCCGTCCTGTGTATAACTCATTTGTTTTTATCATTTATAGTTTATTGTTGTTTTGGTCCTGGTGGTTTACGATACTTTATTGTTTTAATCTCTTATACTTAAAATGTAAGAATTAGTCCGAGGATAAACATGACAAAAATCACAATTTTTAAGCACGGGGACGAAAATCATAATTTACTCTAAATATTATAAATTTTAGGAAAAAATTTCTCAATAATGTGTACTAAAACAATTCCTAAAAAATATTATAACAAGTTCTTTGAACATTTTAATAAAAATTATTAACTTTTCAATATAACATTATTTGAAAATTGTCGTATGAAAGATGTTTTAGTGTTTTCTACATGGGGACAAAGAGCATCTCCTATAATTGTCCAAAATGAGAAAAAATAGCTTTTTAAAACATTATTCGGACTAGTTTTTGAATTTTTTATAAATATTCCAATATTTTCCTCGTTAATATTAATTATTATTATAAATAAATATTTATTTTTTAAATTTAATTATTATTAATTAATATCAACTAAAATTATTAAATTAAATTTTAATTATATGTCAGTATTAATTTTTAATTACTTGAAGTTACTGTTAATCGTATACATTATTTTTATATTTTTTTAATATTAATCAATATATTTTAATTATCAATTATTATTATCTTTTTAATTATTATTTGATTACCTTTTTCATATTATATTATATGTAACGATTATTTAAATCATAAATTAATATATATATTTTTTCTAAAATTTGTTTTAACAAATTCAAAATTTATAGTATATATGTAATAATAAATATTAAGTTCTTTTAATTAACATGGTATATTATTTAATTTTTCTTTACTATATTGGTTGTATTAATTAACATATTATATTACTATAAATTTGTTTAAATTATATAATTAAATATTGTAATTGATAATTTTTTGAAGATTTCTTTTTTGGTTATTTTACATGATTATAAGCTAATTTATGCCAAACGTGACTTCTTCATTTCAGCTACCAGTTAGTTTATAAGTTATCAGCTAGGTTATCCGGTAGTTTGACAAACATAGTCTAAGAGGTTGTTTACCAAATTCTCTATTAAGTCCTGTATGGATAAATCTGTCTTTCCGGATAAATTTGTCTGGCTAGATAAAGATGCGTTGTTGTTTACCTTTCTACCTTAATCAATTGTCTGAATGACATAAATGGCCGATCTACCCCTTAAACAAAAATATGTTGTTTACACCTCCAATCAAAATCAACCCAAAAAAGTTATTTTAATCAATTCATCAAACCAAAAAGGACCATTCATCATAACATGATAGTCTGGAAAGAAATCAATATAAGAAATCGAATAAGACAATGAAAAGAAACAATCCTAACAGAAAAAATCCATGGAAATCGTCACGGGGAAATCCATGGAAATTGTCCAACCAAAATTGAATAAGAAGACAAAATCGAACAAGAAATGAAGAAGAAGACAACATCGAATGAGCAAGAAATCGATTTAAGTAATCCTCACTGGAAAGAAGATAAACAGGAAATCGTCGTTGATGAAAGGAAATCGATCTAGAAATGAAATCGAACAAAACCTCACTGGAAAGAAGATGGTGCAAGAAATAGTCACTGGAAATGAAATCGAAGAAGATCTGGATAAATCCATGGAAATGAAATCGAGAGCAAGAAATCGATCGTCATTGGAAATGTATGGATGGACGAGAATCAACAATGAAGGGGGAAAATCGACAACAATTGACGGAAACCGAAATCGAACCTACAACAATGAAGGGGATTAAATTAAATCGACCACTTGCAGCGGCGACCAGGGACGAATGGCGGTGACCGGCGGCAACCAATGGCGAGGAAGGACATTCTTAGCAACTAGGGTTTGAAGAGAAAACGTGGACAGAGTGTGAAGGTGAGGAAGTAGGCGTGCATGGTTTTTTCCCTTAAAGCCGTTCATTTTAACAAGGGTATTTTTGTCAAAAGTTTGGCTTAATGGGAACAACACCTCCCACCCTTACTGTGAATAAGCCATGATATTAATTAATAAGTCGCAAGTAAACATCATTGAAAGGTTGTTCGAACAGGGGCGGATCCACTTTGTATTTAGGGGGGGATGGGACCCCATTAAAAAGGAAAAAATAAATTTTTTTTAGGGTAAAAACATAGTTTTTTTAGTTTCTAGCTTAGTATTCCCCCAGTAAATTTTCGTCCGGGATCCCATCAGCTAAAAAGATGTCCTGAAATCAACCAAAAACCCACAAATAACTCTTGAAATTGACCAAAAAACCAAAAAAGATCATCGAAATCGACAAAAAAAACTTAAAAAATCTTTAAAATCAACCAAAAAAACTTTAAAAAACACTCGAAACGTTGGATTTAGGCTAAAAATACATCGAACAACTTTACGGACATTTAAACTACTTTAAAGGTGACCCAACTAAGAAAAAATCATGGATATCTACCACTGTGTGCAAATAAACTATTTCGCTATTAAGCAAATTAAGTCATTAGTAAACACACCGGTAAGAGATAGCCGTAGGAAAGCTAACCTTTAAGTGGGACAACTCCTCTATCTGTCAGAACCTTTGCCTGATAATACCCCATGAAACCCACGGCAGCAAAAGTCCAATAAATTATCATCGGAACCCTAATCTTCTCGGCGGCGTAAAGGGTATTGAAGTACGTCATAAAACCATCGCAGATAATGCACGTAGGCGGAGTATCAAGTCCTGCCACCAAATCAAGAAATTGTCCTGCAAATAACTACCGAGTTCTTCCACACTCTGAGTCGTCTCAACGTCGTCGCCGGAAACAGAGACAGTGCCGTCCCTGGGGGAGGGCAGGTCGGGCGCACGCCCAGGGCCCAAAAAAAATAGGGGCCCTATTTTTTAGTATATTATATAATAGCAGTTCAAAAAAATAGTATATAATAGGAACCAAAAAAAATATGCATTATATGAAGGGCCCAAATATGTATTGATTAATTACATTGACAAGAAAAATTGCAAAGAGTTAATTGGGCTTTCATTTTATAATGTTGCTTATTGTTTCTCTAAAAAAAAATTATCTAGTACTAATAGATAAAACTATGTTGTCTAAAAATCTTTATATATATTCCATTATTCATCTTCCAAATACTCTTTTGATTATTCCATCCATATGAATTCTATTTTTTTCTTAGAATATAGTACATTTCTTGTTATCCACTAATAAAACTCATACCTTTCAGAAAAAAAGAATTACCAACTTATATCTATATTTAAGATTTCAAAACTATCCTTTTTCATACGACTCCTCATTACCTAATTAATATTGAGTCCTTGAATCTTAAGTACTCTCCTATCTCTAAAACAAGAATAAGATCTCAACGTATAGCCAACATGGACTTTTGATTCTAAGATTGATGGTTCTTAAAAAGTTTGTATTAACCCTAAAAGTTTAAAATGGTGATAGAAAATATTAACGTGAGGTGACATGAAAACTCAACCCAAATGATGTCAACATAGTGACCTCAAATGATGTCAATCTATATATTAAAGGTATATCATAAGATGCCTTTGACGGTGGAACGAATTGACGATATTATGTAAATATGATATGATAGATAATATTAATTTTGAAATAACTATTGACTGAATTTTCACCAGGAATACTCGGAAAAAGTGTTTTATATGAATAATTAGTATTTCTTGAATTCAAAGTTATCTATGGTGATATAAACAATATATATTGAAAATAACTTTGTAGTTATCGAGGGATCCGTTTTACATCTCACCCAAGACGTAGAAAATTTCAGGGACGGGTCTGTGTTATTATTGATGATTTTGCATTAAAAAATGCTCGAAGAAGTTTTTTTGTATGACTTTGATGCTATTATTGATGATTTTGCATTCAAAAATGCTCGAAGAAGTTGTTTTGTATGACTTTGATGTTATTATTGATATTTTGCATCTAAAAATGATCGAAGAAGTTCTTTTGTGTGAATTATTAGTATTTATTGTATGAAAATTTGTTTTTAATAATAAAAAAATTATTTGGGATTTCTTTTGGTACATATTAAGGGCCTAAATTTTATGAATTGCCTAGGGCCCAAAAAATATCAGAAACGGGCCTGAACAGGGACACCGCCGGGAACCGTCTTGAACTGAAAACCAGGAATATTCCGGTGGAGAAAAGGAGAGCCACTGTGGTTAAGGAGGCGGTTGTGGTTGAAGTCGGTGTTGACGAAGGTTATTTGGAGGCCTTTGTGGTGGAGGAGGGTGGCGAGTTTCAGCATGCATTTGATGTGGGATTGTGCTGGAAATGGTATGAAGATTGCATGAGGTTTCTTGGTATTATTATTATCGGTTATGGAGATTGAATCCATGTGTGTGTGTGTTTTAGTGTGTAGATAAATCTCTAATATATAAAGATGATAGTTGTGGATGTAAGATGCCACCTTGGTTGGGGATAGCAATAAAAGTTGTCTTATAAGAGGGACTTGATACCTTCCCTATCAAACGCATTTTAAAACCGTGAGTCTAGATGTAGACAAAACGGACAATATCTGGTACGGTTGGCCTGAGATGTTATAGATTGTACCAGAGTCAGGTTACCGGACTGGACTGGTGTGCTAGCGAGGACGTTGAGCTCCCAAGAGAGTGGATTGTAAGATCTCACATCAAAGGTTGCCTTATAAGAGGGACTTAATACCTCCCCTATCAGACGTGTTTTAAAACCGTGAGTCTAGGTGTAGACAAAACAAACAATATATGATACGGTTGGCTTAGAGCATCTCCAACAGCTTCCCCATTTTGGAAAAAATAAAGAATATGGGGATTTTGGATTTTTTTTTTGCTCCAACATTTTCTCCAATTTGGAGAAAATAAAGAATATGGGGATTTTGGATTGTTTTTTTGCTCCAACAGCTTTCCCTAAACTATCTCCAAAATGGAGAAAGTAGGAGAGAGAAGAAGTTTTTCTCCAAATATGGAGTTAACCCCAAAAATGATTACATAGTGAGAGCACTCTTTGAAAAATAATATTTGGAGAGAGAAATAATATTTTAATAGACAAATACAATATTTTAATATTATAATCATTGTTTTTTTTCTAAAATGAAGAATCTGTTGGAGATAAATGTAATTTTTTTTAAAGATTTTGACTTTTTGTTCTCCATTTTGAAGAAATTTTGGGAAAACTGTCGGAGATGCTCTTAGGATGCTACAGTGGATGAAGACAAAATTGACTTTAATTATTATTGAAAATTAAAAATTATCTTAAAATGAAAATATTATGTAAAAGTTATTAAAATTTTATTGTTATTTTAATTTATTATAAATTTCAGTTATTATAATTTTATATTATTATAGTTTTTATTAAATTAATCATATACTTGTCCATGTCTGGTTGTGAAAGATTTATAAAATGTATAGAAAAGAGAAAACTGATGTAACAGTAAGAGAAAGCTGATGTGACACAACGATGAACCTCTTAAGAGGTCCATGATTGTGGTAGGGGTGTGCAAAACCCGAATAATCCGAAATCCGAATCCGAACCCGAACCGAAAATAAAGTATTTTTGCAATACCCGAATACCCTGAAATTCGAAAATCCAAAACCCGACTTTTGAGGGAATATTTGGGTTCGGGTCGGGTTTGATCCTGGGCCACCCGACCCATCTGAAAACCCGAAATAATATACATATATATTTTAAATATTATTTAAATATATTTATTTATCTAATTATCTTTAGAAAATCGTAAATTATAGTCGGTAGAAATGTTTTTTAATTTTTAAACTTATTATCGATTTCATCAATCTCTCGTTTGATTGAATAAATCCTTAAAATCGATTGAATTTATATATACTTTTTGTATTATAATAATACCCGAACCCGACCGACATTAACGTGAAACCCGATAAAGCCGAACCCGAAGTAATCCGAAATCCGAAACCTAAAGTTTGGGTCTTGATTTTCATATCCGAAATCCGGCCGGGTTTTCGGTTTGTCCACCCGAACCCGCCCGACCCGCCCGATGCACACTCCTAGATTGTGGATACTAATGTAATTTCAAAAAAAGCATATTAATTCATGAAATTTACGCGGTATGTATATTCGATTATTCATCAATGAATTACATTTTGTATGTAAGTATATTTATAATAAACATATATTTTAGGAAATCATCAAAATGGTGCATGTGGATATATTCATCACTTCATCAGTGAATATACAATTATGAAATTTATTAGTTTAAATATTCTATCAATATTATTCAAAAAAAGATACTCTATCAATAAGTATTTTTATCGATGAATATACATAGACCAAGTCAAATGATGAAATTCATATAGTATATATCAATCAACAAATATACATTATATTTATCAACAAAATATACGAAATATGAAATGTATATATATTTATCAATAACTATATATTATATGAATTTTGTTAATATATTGTATTTTTTTTTTGAAAGACAACTTTCGAAAGGCTATCTCAGCGCACTTTCAGGAGGTATCTCAGGCCTTCGGCCCAGACTAATCCCCCCTGCTCCACGGCCCAACCCTTAAGGGACATCCCAGGCAGGCCCACGAGCGGGTATCTCAGAGTTGGTCACCACGGGACTCGAACCCGGGTAGTAAGGCTTTCACCCCTCCCCCCTCCCCCCCCCCCGGGATGTTACCGGCCACTGGGCTATACACATAGGGTTGGGTTCACGTGAGATCAACATGTTTTCGTGAGACCACAAAATTAACACTAAACATTCACAGTGATTCATTGTGAATGTAAGAAAAACAGTGAACCTTCACAGCAAAAACACTGTGAAGGTTTACCATCACAGTACTTTCACAGTCTTTTGTTGTGAATGTTTAGTGTTAATTTTTTGGTCTCACGGAAATAGTCTGATCTCACATGATCTCAAGTCTATACACATAAATATATCTATCCATAAATACATAGAGTACATTTGTTGTGATTTTAAGATTGTCTTGGATTTAACTCCCAAAGTTTTTGTATTCTAAAATTTCCTCTAGAGTTTGTATTTTCATAATGTTTTGGTCCTTGCCATTAACAAGTAACAACTATTAACTATCATCTGTTAAGTGAGGGAACCTTTTTTTGTCTTTTTTCAATTTGTTTTGTTAACTCCCCTACCCCTCCCTTTGGAAACAAAACCAGAAAACGCTAAACCCCCCCCCCCCCCCCCCCCCCAAACACACACACACACACACACACAAAAGAACCAAAATGTATTTTACTTGACGATTGGGAATGGGAGTTAACAACTATCAGTGGTAGGAACTAAAACGTTACAAAAATACAAACTCACTGGGGGCTATTTTGGAATAAAAAGCCCTATGGTCTATGGATCAAATCGAAGACAAATTTAGAAGCACATGAACCATATCCATAATTTACTCAATATATATTAGAGTGAATTACATGTTTAGAAATCCAAGACAACTTACATCGTCGAGGCTAAATACTACTTTTAATGATGAGGAATTAAAATAGAAATAAATTGTAAACCACATGGATGAAAAAAGAACAATAAAGTTTAAATTATAAAGACAAAAACAATAATGAATTACAAACAACGAGGATGAAAATCGTAATTTCAAAACCATGGGGACGAAAATAGAAATTTCAATAGACCATAGAGACTAAAAACATGATTTACTCTTAACTATTACTAAATTTTAGTTTACTATAAAGTAAATTTCATATTTGGGAGCCTTGAATTTAATTGATATGTCATTGTTGTTGTTTTTTAAAAGGCAATTGCATTTCGGGGGTATCCTGAAATATGTCCAGACTAATCCCTCTTCGACTCGGCCACGATTCGGCCCACGATCCAGCCACGATTCGGCCCACGACCCTTGATATCCGCCGCGTGCTCACCCCTGGATTCGAACCCAGGTAGTAAGGGCTTCCACCACTTACCCCCCCAGGATGTTACCGACCAATAGGCTACAACATCTTTGGATATATGTCATTGTTGTGTTTTCTGAGATTGAACCAATGCATTACAACATGACAAAGTAAGACGAACAAGTTAAAATTGACCAAACTCATATGAATATTTAGTCCATATTACATGAAAAAATTCGCCGCACAGTCGTTATAGCGCGCCATGGCACCTAGGCTTGTGTTTCACGTCACGTTAAGCCCGTGGCACGCCATGGCCTAATGCGCAGTTTTCGTAATACGATATTTGATTTCTCTTTACATTTTTAATGTCTTATTTACAAGTTTTTAATATAAAATCTAACTTCAATTGTATATTACTATTGACTCATTGAGTAACACTAAAAACATACGTTTGTGTATATAATATTATATATGAATTAAAAGTCCGACGCCATGACTTCGCCGCCACGCCACGCTTAACGCGGAACCTTGATATTACGAACTAATTTTTAACTTTGTATCAGTAACGATGTATTATTTCAAAAACTGAAACAACACTTTGGTGTTTCATGTCAATTCATGTGTTTAAGTCATGATTTTCAACAAAAAATCAAAACGTACATAATGATCATTGATAACATAACAAAATAGCCAATTGAAATCAAATTTTATTTAATATTCATCATCAATAAAACTCATAATACTATTCAATTAAATAATTGATATTATGGGTGCAACACCAAAATTCAATGAAAATCATCCTCCTTAAGAAAAATCAAAATATGTTTAATCAATGAGAATATAACAGATGAACCAATTCTTGTGTTCATCTCCTTCGTGTATCAAACTCAAAGGCACTCGTTTCAACAATTTCTCTTCAA
Source organism: Saussurea involucrata (assembly GCA_033807775.1). NCBI lineage: Eukaryota > Viridiplantae > Streptophyta > Magnoliopsida > Asterales > Asteraceae > Saussurea > Saussurea involucrata. Next base: position 6,744,968 of record CM066317.1, read on the forward strand.
ATCCATCTTATTTTTTCAATTCGTGTTCTTTGAATTCTAAGAAAAATCGTATGTTACAGTTTTGTAGAGTTTTAAAATTGTTAATTAAGTAATACTATAAATAAATTTGTAAGAGATATTTAATGAATATAAATTATGGGAGAAATATAACAAATTTAAAAAACATGAGAGATAATTAAGACTATATAAATTACCACCATACATGTCATCGATTAAAAATGAAAGGTTGGTTAAAGTAATTGGTGGTTAAAGTTATTGGATTAAACAGATCGGACTGGAAACTCAGAGATCATGTTTTGGATTCCTATTTGATTGTGTCGTACTATAACGAGATAGAAGTATAGAGAACTCCAATCTACGACATTTATATGGTAGAGTTCAAGATCGTTTTAGATATTGGTATAACTTGCAGAAAATGTTGTATCAAGAGGTAATAACAAAGTGAAAAGTGCAAAAAGATAAAAATTTTATAAATAAATAAAAGTCAAATAATGCATTCAAAAAACGCACAATTAATTTGGCTCTGGACGTTCTAATGATGATAAATTCATTTCTTCTTTTTCTTTTTTGTTCAATACAAAAATGAAAATTTATAATTTTATAGGGTTGAATATTGAGCAAAAGGTAAGACATTAGACATTAACCATGACTAGATTGGATATGACTAGATAAACACAAATAAGGTTGTTGGAGGGGAGGGGTTGATATCATGCCAGCAATGGATAAAAGACGTGAGGAAGTGGTAAACCATGGATTGTTGACCACCAAACATGGCCATGCGAGACAACCAATTTTTGTACCATCATGTTTTGTGTACAAAAAGTCAACAACCATAGTCAACGATAACCATGATCAACCAACAAACCAAACATGAATCCATTCGCATCTCCCCGAATGGTACCATCACACATGAATTCGTTCAAAAAATATTTCTTGATTTTTCGTTACAAACACAAAATTGAAAGTCCAAGAACTAAGATTACCTTCCCATCAACATACAAAATCATAATCTCTCAAATATCTGTATACATACGGTAATATGTTCAATGATGCAAACGCTAGTTAACGTCGGTTCAAGTGGAAGATCCTCCGTAGCGACGCACGAGTATAGCCCGATACAAGGTGCCAACATGAAGGAAGAAGATGAGGGCTATAATTAAATCATCCAATAGACCAAGGATTCCAAACAATGCTGTCAAAATAACCATCAAATATCCATTTATGTAAACCTTTTTTTGAAGTATATAATATTTATATATAGCAAATTATCACACACACTACTCATCTTTCGTGAGGTTTGAACCTTTGACCTCCAGTAAGGCTAGGCTCTACCAGTACTAAAGTTTGAACCTTTGACCTCCAGAGAGGCTAGACTCTACCAGTAACCCGTACCACTGAAGTTTGACTTTGACCTCCTGGGAGGGTGGTGGGCTCTACCAGTAACCCAAGTACAACTTGGTGAGGTTTGACCAATAACTCAGGTACCACTGGGCCAATAACCCTTTGGTCATTTATGGAAACTTGATAACGTAAATTTTGCAGCATAAGTTGAAGCAAAATACCTTCGGGAATAATGTCGACAGGGCTGAGAACGTAAATTGCAGTCGATATTAGCTGTGTGAAAAGAGCAATAACTTCATATTAGCATATACTCATGATAGTAATTAGTGATGATATATGCAATAAAAATGGGATTAAATATTATCAACTCAACTGCCAGATATACGCGTGCTTTGATCACAAACGGAAGTGATCTTTGAGGATCCATTAGTTCTCGAAACAACCTCCTGAGGAGAAACGGCAGGTCTTGCACTCTCTACAAAAACATAACAATAGTCATATTTCGATACAAGGATCTTTATATGGAGTGCCCTTTTAAATCTAACCAAATTTGACATTGAGAATTCCATAGAAGAACCCAAGATTTAAGAGTCAAGGTGTGAGATACTCACTTTTTTGGGGGAAAACGGAAAACCACAAAAAAATGGAAAACTGAGGAACACCCTAATAAACCATTCATTTGTCGAGTATGCACACGTTCATAAAAGTAATTTGTTCGGTATGCACATGTGCAAAAAATCCACACATGTATAGATACCAGGAAACATTTTCAATTACTGTTATGCACATGTGCATACCGGAGAAATGAGTTATTAGGATGTTCCTCAGTTTTCCATTTTTTGTGGTTTTCCCGTTAACTTGAGAGTCTCTCTCTCTCTCTCCATATGACATATATATAGAGGGTTGGGCAATACATAGACATTTAATCATATATGATTAAACACACCCACATGCCGTGTAATCATATATGAAATCACACTTCTCGCCTTCTCGCATAATGTTTAACTTCTCGCATGATCCTACCTATTTATATAACGGGTTGGGTACCGGTGAGAAGTTGAGGTTAACAAATAATTCACAGAAATGCATTTGTTTTAGACTACTCAAGGATAAAGCAGTAAATTTGATCGCCCATGTAATAAAAACCGTGTATCATCATTATCAGAACTTCCCCAATCTCTAATATTTTGATTGTATGCAGAACGGTTCAGTTAAAATCAATCAAGTTCTTCTGAATTCTCCTAAGGCCCTGGATCAAATTATGTTTTCAACTAACTCCTACACCTTCTGGCTTGTTTAACAAACTAAGACAACAAAATGGACTTCTGCAAACTTCCAAAAGACATTTTTTATATTCTTGCAATAATTTTTTTATATTTTTTAAATGTTTCAGTTCAATTATATAATGAGCATAAAGGTATACCTGGCTGAGACCGGTTGACTGTGAACCGAAGAAACGGTTATACCCTTCTATCCTTTTTAAAATCTCGGAAGCTTCCGGATCATCCACTTGCTGAGAGGAAGCCTGGCTAGGAACCAACAAAGTAATCTGGCGACGACAGAGAGGGCATTTACATGGCTGTAATGCTGACCCATGGTTCCAAACTTGTAAAATGCAATTGCCTGAGAAAATAAAAGATGCACAATGGTTATTTAGGTGGTGATGATGATGATGATATGCACAAACCTAAAGATATTATATCTGAGTTGAACACATAACGATCACGTTACAGTGGAAACAATGGTACAAAGGGGCTGTTTGGATGGTTTTCCGTTAAGTCGTGTATGGATAAAGTTGGCTGTGTGGATTAATTTGTTTGTATGGATTGAGAGGGGGTTTTGTTTGGGAGGGTTTTTTCATCGATATAAAAGCGTGTTTTTTTAATTGGGAGGGAGAGGTTTGGAAAAACTTGGCTTTCTGCATAAAGCTCCCCATAGAAGCTTACATATAAGTCACTTTCTATATCATTAAGCTACTACCAATCATGTATAGCTGACTGAATAAGCTGTGAGTCCCATTAAGCTCATTAAGCTGCTAACAAATGGGCCCTAAGACATGCCTGCTACCACTAATGAAATTTCTCCGTAACCCCAAGAAAGTAGCACGAAATCTCTTGGTCTTTGGGTGCATTTGGACATGGACAGGACCGGAAGGTTTTAGGGTTTTAATTTAATATAGGTGGCTTAGTAATTTACCAATTTCTTCCTGTATTTTTGTTCCACCTATTTCGGTAGGACAGAAAAAATGCATTTATGTCACACATAAGAGCTGTCTTTCTGGTGAGACAACAAGTTTTTGTACTGTCCTTTCCCGCATACAGAACACCCCCTGATTGCGGATTACAACATCGACAATTGCTTTTCTTGGGTCACTGATATATATATATACATATACATATATATATATATATATATATGTTCTGATTCCTCCCATTTGTTTCATAAGAGGAATTGCAACTAGCATATACTGTCTCCATTTCAAGATCCCAGTCCACTTTGCAGAATACATGTTCCAAAACAAGATTCCAAATTTGTGTAAAATGACACAAAATCCTCAACTTTACCTTCACAATCGCATACATCATAGTCATGTCAAAACCCTAATTTCCAAATTGAAAGGGTAATATGTAACATGTGCGAGTATAAAAGAAGACCAAAACAAAAATAAGACAATAGCGTACTTTACCCCCAAATCAGAACCATCGTACACACAAACAACTTCAATTAACAAAATAAACCACAATAGTATCGAATTCTCTCCAACCGCTCGCAATTGAATCGAATGCAAATCTCAATTACGCCAATTTAAAAGGGGAAAATCGAAAGAACAGAAGGCAAACCATAGAAAAAGGGTTTAGATTAAATATGAAGACGTACCGCAATACCAATGAGAGCAATTGGCTTGATGAGGGATATGGAAGTTGCCATGGCAGATTGAACAGAAGTCGTTTCCTGGTGGTCCGTCCATATTAGCACCAGAAAACTCAGATTCCTTCTTAATTGCACACAAAAATCTCTCTCGCCTTCCAATACTGTGTGAAAATCAAGATTGCTACACGTATTGAGTTTTCCTTTTCCCCATTGTGTTTGTTTCGCTGGTTGCTTAACAGTTAAGAATATGAGACTTCCTTCTTGCATATGGGAAAACAATGTGGACTCGATTCTTAAAATATTAAAATAAATTGTGAAATATGCTTTGCATCATTTTTGGCGTGTATAAATTCCATAAATTCAAATGTTATAAAACTTGTAAAAAAAGAAAAGAAAAGAAAAAAAGTAGGGAATGACTCGGATTTTGGCAATAAATAGTTTTTCAGTTTTTACAACGAATATCTTTTATCATCACTTTTCACGATACGGATTTCTACATGAACGGTGTACAGATGCCGGTAAGTTTAAATTTCATGTTTTGTCTTTTTTGCAACGACTCTACATCAAAACAAATGATTATTTTGTAAAAGTAAATGTATGTAGTGTTTATATTTGCTTTGCACCATGTCTTGAATGCCATGTCAGGTACACATCATAGTTGCAACGTCATTTGATTGATTTGTCTTTTTTGAATGTCATCTCACGTACACATCATAGTTGCAACGTCATTTGATTGATTTGTTTTATTCACTTGTCTTTCTCATATAATAGAACGCGATTACTCAACCCTTCATCCGAAGCAAATGACTAAGGAAGTATTGACTCGCACGAAGAAGATGTGTGAAAAGATGGAGAGGGTTGCAGTTGAACCTTCCAATAGGTCTTCTCACTTGTTCAACAATCACCCCAAACAAGCCAATAAACTACAAGAGGAGCGTGATTTGTCGAAGACTCTGGTCATGGGCCTTGTGTTAACGTGGTCGATCTAAACATGTTTCTACACGATGTTGAGGGAAGATACAATGAGAAACATCCATCCAAACAAGTCGCTAGCTTTGCCCTTCACTATCTCGATTGCTTTTTCGCAAAATTACTTGTAATCTACTAAAGTAGGAGCAAGATTTGGTTGCATGTCGCGTCACTCCACTTCCCATACACCTAAGAACGATTTGTTAAAAGATATGGATCACGTCGTTGGAATTGAAATGGTCTCCTAGGTGCTTTACTCTAATTATATATCTAATTGGTTTCTTTAGTCAGGCTTTGCAATTTTAACTTAGAGATATGTGTAACACCCTAAAAATCAGGGCTAATTTCAACCTTAAATTTTAACAAGGCTAAACATAAAATCATCAAAACTTTTATAATTAAGTAGAGAATTAACTATGAGGGTTCATCTATACACATTTTGAATTCGCAAAATAACCTATTAATCTAATCCTGTCAACTACGATTAGATTAAAATGGTTATCTAGGCAATTCATCAAAAGCGTCCTCGCACAAGTTAACTTCTCCACTTAGCACCAAAAGTTGAATACACAAAAGCACTCGTCCCTCTTCCCTTTACTTCCCCGAGCTAGTACATGTTAAGAAAATTTAATTTGAAACGATTAGGCTTACGTCTAGTGAGAACATCCAATTTCAAATTAAAACTTTAATATCTTTGGAAACTCAAATATTCAAAGCATATAAATAAACCTGGTTTGCCACCATTCTTACCGTACACATACTCATCTTGCGATGACGAGAACATACCCGATTCGATGAGTATGACTAACATTCAGAAAGTCATATCATCACATTCGAGAGCCTACTACGAATCATTGCAGATTCTAGATCATCGCTCATATCCAAGAAATTACAAGTTACTTTATGCCTATTTCTTGGAGTGGAAGTAGAGATTACAGTTTACTTTATGCCTATCTCTGACCTTCTCATTGAAATCAGAATTACAAGTTGCTTTATGCCTATTCCAAGATTTCTATTCACAATATGAAATGAGAATTACAATTTCCTTTATGCCTATTCCACATCTCACATTACACTATGAAATAGGAATTACAATTTCCTTTATGCCTATTCCTCATTTCACATCACCTTTACGAAATGGGAATTACAATTTACTTTATGCATATTCCTCATATCAGGTCAACGGGAATTACAAGTTACTTTATGCCTATTCCACGTTACAAAGACTACCAGTGCCTATGGATCCATTACACTTTACTAGCGTATATGCATAACAACATATCACGCCACATCTCGTATCATATTCTCAATTCTAAGAATACTAGATAACCTATTGTATCATCATACTCAATTGACCCCCTTCGGCGACTTAGCACGGGGCGGATGGGGTCAAGGGGCAACGCCCTTGCGGGGTCTGGGGGAAGCGCCCCAATAATTTTTTTAGAAATACTTAACCTGATAATGCATCCGGAAAAGTATTCCGAACTCAAAGTTCGGAACTATCCGAAAATGAGACTCAAATTGAGATCGAAACTTAAATCGAATCCGGATTCTAAATGAAAACCGGATCCCTAACTGGATTCCAAAGAAAACCGGATCCCATTCCGGATCACATCAAATTCCGGATCCATTCCGGATCACCTCCGATTCCGGGTCAATTCTGGATCCACTCATACCGGATCTAACCCAATTCCGGAACTCAACCCATACCGGATCCAAACTCAATCCCGGAACTCAACCCATACTGGATCCAAGTCCAATTCTGAAACTCAACCCATACCGGATCCAAGCCCAATTCCGGAACTCAACCCATACCGGATCCAAGTCCAATTCTGGAACTCAACTCATACCGGATCCATACTCCGGAACCTCGATACTGGGGGTATTCGATAACACGTCAAATTTGCTCTAAAAGCTCATCTAAATTCAGTTTGTTGATCGATTTCGTTTCAATACATATATACCAAATTATTCAGATAGTTTGCTACAAAATATCTGGCTCAATTTCAACTGATAACATTTTAGATGAAGAGATGAACTCACCTGTATGAAGCTTTTAACCCAGAAATCAAAATCCTTCTTTTCTCTTATTCAACAACCTATTGAAAGGTGATTCAAGCTTGTAGTTACTAAACTGATTTAGAAAATACAGAAGGTGATTTCAACTCTTACCTTCAGGTTCAGGAAATCAGTTCTTGATTTTTCTTCTTCTAACTCTTCTTCCTTCTCTCTGCAGTAGACCGACTCCAGAACAACTTAATTGAGATATTTTCTCAATTGACGTTACCCAATCATTAAGTATACTCAACTTTCAAGAAATGACCAAACATACCCTCAAGTTTTAAATTTCTCAATTTTAACTTTAAGTTTTGGTCAAAATACAAATTCAACCCTAGAGTTTACATTTACAAATAGTCCACAACTTAGACTAAATTACAATTCGACCCCATTCATATTCAAATATAATATAATGGAAAAATCGAGGTGTTACAATATGTTGGTGTTTGGTGACAATGTGGCATCAATGGATCCCCAAGTTAAGTGTTTGAAACAAACAATTTACCTATCAATGCTAAGTTGAAAGCCATTGTGGGGTTCAACGTGAAGAGATTCATCGTTTCAAAATCTCACGTCTCATCCATGTCCCACCAATGAAATTAAGCCACATCATATTTTTATATATTTTAAGTTCATATAATTCAAGTTTACATTCTTTTTAAGTTTTTTTTATTATGTGTATTCATGCGATTGGTGAAAAAAATGAAAGCTACGAATTTAAGACAAAAAGATTTTTCCAAGTTCAATTCAACATAGGCTAAATAAATGTAGTGAGCTTTCAATACTAAGACTAATAAAATACAAACCACCAATACCTAAAAGGGTGATAAATAGAATTCAAGGACTATAGTCGTAATTATCAATCAAATAGAGGACAAATCTGTATTTTACACTCTAAAATATACTTCGTCTGTTCAAAAATAAGTGTCTACATTACTATTTTTATTTGTACTAAAATAAGTAAGTATTCATTTTCAAAAGTAAAATTTCCATTTTTCCATTTTATTCTTAATTATGTGATGTTAAAATATATTATAATTACACACTTTTAAAGTTATATATATTTTTCGACTTTGGATTATTTTTTTTGCAAACACCCTTGGAAGTCGGATCAAATACAACCCATCACACGGGTACGTGGGTATCCAGGTTTCCACATACCGTTCGCTTTGAGCGGTAAAGATCCATTAATCAATCATGGCCGAAGAACCCCAATCCATCTCTACACAACTCATCAGAGATGAGTTGCAGAACCACTCTCAATGCCCTCACAACAAACGTCGCTTCCACTTCCATTGCTGCCGTTACTCCATCATCTCTTCTTCTCCCCAACATAACTCTCAATTCGTCTCTTCCACTAGGAAGAAGAAGAAGAAGAAGAGGAGAAGGAGGAAGCTCAATTACGAACCCTAATAATTTCCATCTACTGAGTCGCGTTTGTAATAAGAAATTACGATGCAGTTTCGTAGCCTACGCTGGCTTCTTACAGCTCCCGCTTCTTCCTTTTCCTTCTGATCAGGTATTTTTCTTTCTTATTGTTGTTTGTCTGTGATTGTTCATCTACGCGCAGACATCATAGAACGGGACAGGACAGTTGTTTAGCGTTTGACATACTTCATTTGCTTTTCTTATTCGGACACATTTGGCATGGTGCTATAATCTTGTTCAAAGATGTTTTTGCTGGTAGTGACCCAGATTTAGATGCTCAAGTAGAAAGTTTGAAACTCATTTTATTAACTTCTTTTCGTTAACCCGAAAAAATTGGATATGGTAGATTCAAATGGGATACAAAACGAATACCGAATAATATTAGATAAAATACAATAAATAAAATTTAAAGAATGAATAAAATATAAAATAAAACGCTTATTAGATGTTTTAGAAGAGAATTAGATTTTATTTTGAGGTTATATTGGTAAAACATAAGTCTATTCCACCTTGTTTCAGCATGTTCCATGGGGTGGGGTGGAACATGCTTGTTCCACTTTGTTCCACTCTGCACATAAAAGTCCGGCCAAACATGGGATAATGATTCTTGTTTTGTTCTGTCCTGTCCGGTGTACCAAATGCACCCTTGGTAAACCGCACACTCGATGCCAATTGGTCGTATGTTTGCCTTTTTCATGTGAAACCTATCGCTTTTCAAGAGCAACTCATATTTCTCTCCATAACCATAAGTTTTGGAGTTTATTTCAATAGGGTTGGGTTCCGGTGAGAAGTGCCAAATTTGGTTAGAGGCGTGAGAAGTGGTTATCAACCGTTGGATGAGAAATGGACGAACATTAGGATGAGATGCACCGGATCAATTCCCTTTTAAGCCGCAATTCATGGGAGGGTATTTGATTAAAAGTGATCCAAGGGTTTAAAAGTACTTCTCACCAAAAATGACACTTCTCACATGATCCCATGCCTATTTCATTATTGAAGCTTTCAATTATAAGTTATCAAATTCAATTTAATCTTGAAGCTTACCATTAGCGGTTTAAGTTGTTCTGACATTCAACTTTTGTGTGACCCCCTTCCTCTGGTAATGTTGTGGAATGGGTAGGGAGCCATTGAAGAGTTATGAAGAAGCTCTCTGCAGAGAGATAGGGGAGGGAAAGATGAAATTTTGTTGCCATTAACAAAGTAGGAGAGAGGAGTTTTTCTCCAAATATGGAGTTAACCCCAAAAATGATTACTAAGTGAAAGCACCAATAAAAATCTTTGAAAAATAATATTTAGAGAGAGAAATATATTTAATAGATGAATACAATATTTTAATATTATAATCATTGTTTTTTTCTCCAAAATGGGAAATCTGTTCGAGATGAATGTAATTTTTTTTGGAGATTTTGACTTTTGGATCTCCATTTTGAAGAAATTTGGGGAAGCTGTTGGAGATGCTCTAAGTCTGCTAAGTCACTATTTGAACATGTTAAGGTGGTTATTTATTTAACTAATAAAAAAGAAAAGCCCTAGCCTGTAGACTGTACAAACTAATACTTATTACATTCCACTAATGCTAACATACATTTTGAACAAATGAAGGATAGAATCCTAAAGCTGTTGTATGCATGAGATGCTTTACCTTCTTATTGTCTTGTTATGACCGGATCTTTTGGTACCTTCGAATAATCCACAAACATGAATGCTTCATCTTCTTGCTCCACTTTTCAGTTGTTCTTTTCCATAATCTATCAAGTCTCATCTTAGGATGAACCCAAGAGTGATATTAGCAAATATATTAAGTTTTGACTTTTTAAGAACTTTATACGAGTGTTTATACTTGTGGAAAATATGGGTTGGGGTTGGGTGGAGATGGATAGTGACAGTTTTATAAGTTATAAGTGAAGAGTGAAAGATTCGATATGGCTGGGGGAGGGGAGGGAAAGATCTCTGCCACTCTATAGAATCCTATGCTTCATTTGTCAAACAAAAACAAAGTTTGGATCTCAGGAACATGATTATTCAATTGGGTTTCGGTGATTTTGGTTAGAATGTAAGAAATGAGGTTCGTCTTTATAATAAGTTCACTAGGCAGTTTTCATTTTGCCTATAAACTTTTTTGTACCTTTGAAATCAGATGGTCAGAAGTTGCATTATGCTAGAATCTAGATAGATGAGATTTAGAGTAGTTTTAGCCCATCTGTTTATATATCCTCGTGATGCCAGCAAAATGTGTGCTAATTATGGATACCCTGGCTGTGGCACACACGGTTATGGATTTGTTATCCTCAGATACCTAGAGAGTTGGCTGGGCTTGTTATACATATAGGAGAATGCCAAGATTTTGGGCATCGATAAAAGTAGTAACAGTTCTGTTTAGATTGTAGCCACGGGCCCGCAGGTGACACATAAAAATATATATACAAGACTATTGCTGACCTAGTTTACAAGATGGTAGCTATGAAGGTGTTGCCAGAATCTTTTTGTAACTTTTGTTTTGTTTCAAATTTAGCTATAAAGACTATTCTCTAAACCCGACATATTTTTTTCTTATGTATTGCAGGTGCTTGTTCCATCCGAGAGTAAGACACTTCACCTATTTGAAGCAAGATATCTGAAGTTGTTGGATGAGGTATTAAATCTTATATTCTATCCTGCTTTTAGGAACATCTTCATTACCTCTTGCTTGTAAACATACTTGATAAGAATCTTTCATAGAAGAGTCTTCAAGCCTCATGCTTCTTGATATTTAGGATTGGTTTACTTTGGTAATGTTCATTAATCGTTACTCCGACCCATCCTATCAAATGCTTAACTTGAGTCATTTTCTATTATGCCAAGTGAATCAAATGCCCTAAATTGCATGTCAAGATTTCTGAACAATAACATGGTTACTCTTGAAGGATTTAAAAACATATAGCATATCTCAAGTCGTGTTTGTATCTTATGTCTACTTGTTTCCTCTTATCTAACTTAGGGTGTGTTTACTTGTGACTTAATGAGCTTGGCTTATTCGCACAGACGTGTAGGAGTGTTTACTTGCGACTTAATCGCACAGCAGGTGGCTTATTCGCTAAGTAGGTAATGGACGTGTTGTCCCCATTAAGATAACATTTTGACCATTCTACCCTTTAAGAAAAAGCATCAGTACAACCCTAGCCTCCATGACTTCTCTCCCATTTCTCCCATCCGTATTATCACTGCTCTACGACAACTTCTCTGTCTAGCTACTCTCCGACGACTTCTCTGTCTAATCTCCGGCAACTTCTCTGACTACCCTCTGGCGACGTCCCTGTCTACTCTCCGGCGACCTTTTTGTCTATTAACAGCATAATCGTTGGTATCGTTTTGACGCTCCTATTTGCTGTTTCCTATCGGTTTTCTTCCCTTCTCCGGTCGGCGACTATGTTTTTCCTTCTTCTAGCCGACGACCTTCTTCCCCTCTTCTAGCCGCTGGGTACTTGAGACACACCTGCACCGTCGATTTCAACCTTCTTTCCAGCGACCATTGAGTCGGAAGATGGGACCGGCGAGCCAGAAGATGCGATCGGCGAGCTAGATGATGAGACCGAGACCTACTTTCCGGCCACGAACAATAGCTGTAAACACAATAGTTTCTGCAACTTGTTGTTACTCATAGGTTGCTTCAGAAGATGCGACCAGGACCTTATTTCTGGTCCATTGTTGCTTCAGTCAGAAGAGGTGGTTTTATATTTTTGCTTCTAGGCTTGTCGAATTGAAAAGCATCGATTTTTCTTCCATTGTGGATTTAAAAGATTTGTTGTTTTTCGGCATCTCTTTTGATTTTCTTCCAATGTTAGTGGAATTCTTATTTGATTTTCTTCCAATGCTGTTGAATTCTCTGAGTTTCTTCCAATATTGTTTGTTGGAGTTCTCTTTGATTTTCTTCCAATGTTGTGAAATTGGAAAATTTATTTTTGAATCTCTTGCCACATGTTGCTTCCATTTTCTATTCATGGGTTCTTTTATTAAAAAATAAACAACACTTATCAAATAGGACATAATTCATATTGAGGGTAAATTGGTCATTTGGGTCATTCATGTCATTGATTCAGAAAAAAAGTAAACAACAATATCAATTTATCCAGACAGACAAATTTATCCGGACAGACAAATTTATCCATACAGGACTTAATAAAATTTTGGTAAACAACCCCTTAGCTTATGTCGTCCTTATTTAGGAGTGCTCGTGGTCCAGTTTGGATTTGGACGGTTTAACCCCCTAAACCACAAACAAAATCGCAATGGCGGTATAGGAAATTTTCCAAACCAAGCGGTTTGCCAGCAAGTGACCAAACCGGTCAAACTGGATCATAAAAAGGCAGTGTGGTCCGACCAGTTTAGGCGGGTTGGGCCTATTATGGACTTTAAACTAAAAAAAGATAACATTTATCTCCAAAAATGAAATTTCTATCAATATATCACTATTAAAAAAAATACTATACCGAATTATAAAAAAAACATCTATCTCCAATATTAAGAAAATATCGAGCAAGTTGAATAAAAGTTAAGGACAAACAATGAGCTAGTCGAAGGCCGATTTGGAGTTTTGGATTTTGATTTTTGACAGATTTCGGAATTTTGCTGATTTAGGGAACGCCGACCAAAAGAAGTGAAAACTAAAGACTTAATGTCTTGGATGGACTTTTTTTTAATTGGTCCATAAAAGTTGAGCCTACAACATGAAAACCAAACATAATTAAAATATGTGTATTGTGGCGGTCGGTTCGGTCCAAACCGCTCAAAACGTTCAAACCGCAAACCAGACCGGACCTAGCGGTTTGGCTGTTTTTTAGACCATATCACATCGTCAGACCAACCAGGCGCCGAAAATGGTCCGGTTTGACTTGGTTTTACCAGTTTGAACGGTCTCTGACAGGGTTTTTGAACACCCCTATGGACCTTATTCTATAGATGCAAAAGTTCTATTAGTTTTATGCCTTCTAAAGTAATGACACCCACATAAAAAGTTCAAAAGGGGGCTGAGGGATTTACGTGTATCCATAGTTTTTTACTTCAAATATTGCAATCATAAACTTATATTCTTTGATTGCAGTGTTTATTCAAAAAGAAGAAGCTTTTTGTGCATTTTGTGTTGGATCCCATTGTCGTGAGTTCCATGTCAAAAGAGGCATCCTTTGCCGCTAAATATGGTTGTTTGGTTGTCGTAGAGAAGGTAAGCTTCCAATAATTATCAGATTTTCCTTCTGCATAAGTTTCGGTTCCTTCCCTCTCTTTTTTCTTTCCAATTTTCAGTTAAAACTCATCGTTCTCTCAGTGGTGTGACAGGTTGAACAATTAGATGTCGGGGCCTTGGTCTCTATTAGGGGCATTGGCCGTGTCACACTTGTGAAATTTGCAAAGGTAAGTGAATGACATATTCAATTTAGGACTGACATATTCACATGTGAATGACCAAAACAAAGAGGTATTGAGTCTTTTTTTTTTTTGAAAAAAAGAGGTATTGAGTCTTTCTCTTGGCAAGTCATGCATTAGATTGGTGCTTCAATCTAGGACCGGCATATTCACATGTGAATGGCTAAAACAAAGAGGGGATCGAGCCCTTAGAAGAATTGTTAACTTGTTTATAAGTTGTTCCTTTAAAAGGAATATTTTTCTTGAAGGTCCTTACTTTCAGTAGTTCTGCAGGTAGAACCTTTCTTAGAAGGCATCGTATTACCGTTGCGGGACAATGTTCCACAAAATGCAAGTGAAATAAGCTCTAAGGTTCAGGAATTGAAAGAAGCTCTTCACGGTTTGAATAGCTTGGAAATAAAGTTAAAGGTTCTCTTCCTCTCTTTGCGAGTCTTTATACTCTTTATACAAGCCAAATGCCTTTTTTCTGTCTCACCAAAATAGGTGGAACAAAAATCATGGAGTGAGACGATCGGTAAATTACTAAACTACCCATGTAATATTAAAACTTAAAAAAAAATCATATTTTTTTTCATCCGCATACCAAACACACCCTTTAAGACTTGAAGTAGCCCATATGGAGAAGTGGCTAGTAATAATACAAACACTGGGAACCAGCCAACGTTGATACCTTGAGTTTCGTCATAATAGTTTCATCTACAAACTTTTTAACTTATTTTCTTATGCCAATGATTAGACTGCCAAAGACGAACCATTGCAGACCCAAACAGCTAACTCCTTAGAATGGGCTTTACAAGAATCTTTTGTAGATTGCGAAGAAACTTTCATTCCGTCCTTTGCTGAGCGTGTGTCCTTTGCTGCACTTCAAAACGTTTCAGGTAAATAGCTGCAGGGTTATCTTTGTATATGCGTACACAGAGTCGGGATCATGTGAGAAATTATACACACACACACACACACATATATATATATATATATATATGTGTGTGTGTGTGTGTACTGAATTGGGATGGTGTGAGAAATAAAAATCCTGTAAGAAGAGTATGAACGTTATAATAAAATGTAAACATAAGTTGGCATAAGTTAAACTAGTAACATACCTTATATATGTACAAGAAAGTCCAGTTACAAAGGAGAGCGTGACACGTTTCCCCCCTTTGTCCCAATTCATCATGATTAATGAACTTGAATTTTCTTCAACGCTTATAATGAATGATACATGGTGCCCTCTCCTTTATCTCCTGTTTTTCAAAGGAAGTTAAGTTTGCATGTTGTTAGTTTTAGTTAGTGAATCCATGTTAAGGATTTAATAGCATTAAGGGTACCCGAGGGTTTTCTCGGAAACAATATGTCAGTCTCTTATCTCTAGGTGGAATATACTGGCTTAGTTTGATTTGGTTTTAATTGCTTGTAATTCCAAAAGGTTTGGATTGAATTAAGTTGGATGTTGTGATAACAGGATCTACACAATCCGAAATGATCAAGTTGCAGAACGAAAAGCTGAAAGCAATGGATGTTAAAGAGACGTTAGAACGGCTCGAAAATTCTTTGAGTTTCATCAAGAACAGAGTCTCCATGACTGCAGCAAAGCTTGCTATTCAGTCCTTGAACATGCAATAACCTCTCAAACCCAAAAACTATGGGGGCCAAGAAAAAAACAAAACCCAGTAAATCCCATCCCACGCTTGGAGGTAACATCTGGGGGTAGGATGGATGTACATAAACTTTTCCTGTTCCCCTAGGGGCGGGCGAATACAGATATTGTGCATTTTATGTTTATATTTTCTTGAAGCTCAGTAGCCAAGTTGTAAATGGTTGATCTCCATGCAACTAATAAAACCTCGTTGTACCATGCACTTGATGTTTTGATTTGGATTATGAATGGCGTCGAGTGATAATAGCTATAATCGTATAACGACCAACGAACAATTTATGGCTTTGCATGGATCATCCAAGGTAATTTGTAGGGCCTAAAACGCACGTTGTTATGGTGGCTTTTACGTAAAGAAAGACCGACTTTGTTAATTAAAAAGACATAACATAACTTGTTTTTAAGTACCTGGCTGTCACTATAATTATTTAATGATGTTTATAAAAAACCATCTCCTATATTATCATTTAATGTAGTATTCATGATGAATAATAAATATTCATAATGAATAATATTTAAAACTTTTTATCATTAATTTTCGAATACCAATTTATTTAAAAAAATATGATGCATGCCACATCATCCATAACATGCATCATCATATCAGTCGATCATGAGGCCCAAAATTTGTCAAGAGATATTTGTTAGGATCATGATCATGATCATGTTATATCATCCATCCATCCATCCACCACATTCCACACCAGCAGCCACAAATGGCGGCGTTAACCTCTGCCATCTTCACGCCTTCAGCAGCTACCACCTCCACTTTTACTCCAACACTTTTCTATCTCTGTAAGTCTCCCATTTCTCATTCTTATTCTCTCTTTCTATTCTAATGCTGGATTGTCTCCAATTTGATTGAAGCAAGGTTCTAAATGGCAACCACAAGGGTTGTGACGTACTGGGGGATGTGGTGGAATATCCCATCTGTCTAGGCGAACACAACAATTGTGGGCACTGAGGTTTAATGTCTTACGGTCATAATTTGCCAAATGATTAGCTTAGGCATAGCCTAAGACACCCTTCCCAAAAAAAAAAATTATAAATAGCGTGAGGCGTGGCCTGGCGGCGAGGCCAAGCCTCAAGTCTTATAAGCCACACCATGGCGTTTTGAAGGCGTGACTTATGGCGTCAAATTTCTAATTCATATATA
Organism: Saussurea involucrata; assembly: GCA_033807775.1. NCBI lineage: Eukaryota > Viridiplantae > Streptophyta > Magnoliopsida > Asterales > Asteraceae > Saussurea > Saussurea involucrata. Next base: position 6,761,839 of record CM066317.1, read on the forward strand.
ATATTATATATAAAAACATATGTCTTGTAGTATTACTCAATGAATCAATAGTAATAAGCAAGTTATATATATTAGGGGATATATATCAAAAACGTGCAAATAAGATATTAAAAAAGTTAAAGAAAAATCAGATATCTCGTTACGATAACTGTGCATTAAGCATGGCGGTTGTGCGGCGAGTTTTTTTAGAACATTGGATTGAAGTAAAATTGTATATAATTTGAATTTTGACGGTAAAGCTTCAGTGATTGTTCAGAAAATCTGCAATCTAAGTTTAAATCGTCGCCGGAGATCATTGTCGCTTGGGAAACATACAGGTCTCCGGCCGGTGTGTTGCAGCCAAGTGCAGATCCAGGACGGCACCGACGAGGAGGAGGCGTGTGAGCTTGTGAACGGAATTGAGGTTTGTATAGGTGAGGGATCTGATACTGTTTCTGCTTATCTTCTCACCGCCGTGAAGAACAACAATGGAACTGGTGTTTTGCTCTTGTCTGATGTATTTGGATTTGAAGACTCGTCTACTAGAGATTTTGCTTATCGTATCGCCTGCAATGGCTACAAGTATGTTCGTTATCTTCATTCTCCATCTCCGATGCGTATTTTTGGTTAAAATTTAGGGGTTGTTTACCGATAGCTTACCAGATTTACCTTATCGAGCGATAATAAACCAATATTATAAAAATAATAGTATTAATTTATTAAATTTAGTGCCTTGTAAGACCTTGTTAATTTACCATGTTTAAGAGTATCTTGCAAGAATGAACCAAACAAGGGAATGGAATTCAACATTCCAATTCCATCACATTCTGCAAACCAAACGCCACCTAAGAGTATCTTGCAAGACCCATGTCATCTTTCCAAGGTATCAAGCAAGATGGATGTGGATGCTCTTATATGTTACTTCGTCATATATAATATATGGTATATGAACTTTTATATTTTGTTTTATTTATTACTCGTCGAATGGATCTATATTCTTGATACAAGCCTAAGGGCCTCCAAAAAGATTGAAACGACCATGTTTAAAGTCAATCGTGCTTATAATTCACTTAGAATCGAGAGATTCAGCCATAAGAAGGGAGCTAACTTCATGGTCCTATCAAACTCGTGATGCAGCGTTCTGTTACCCGACCTATTCAACGGAGATCCATGGCAAAAAGAAAGACCCAAGGCCTCGTTTGAACCATGGCTAGCCACTCATAGCCAAACCGCTAGCAAATCCATTGCAACATCAACAAAATGGATGGTGGATGAATTCATAGCTGCAGGGATCTCAAAGAAGCTAGGAATCGTTGGTTTTTGCTTCGGTGGTGGAAAAGTAGTTGAAGTTCTTGCCAATGATCACGATGGCTGTTTTGGCCTCGGAGTCTCGTTCTACGGCACAAGAATCGAAGCGGCAGCCGCTGCTAAGGTGGCGGTGCCGATACTGTTTGTTACGGGTGACGATGATCCGTTTTGTCCTGTGGAGGTGGTGGAAGAGATTGAGAGGGATAATGTGGGGGGGTCAAGGGTGGTGGTTTTTAAAGGGAGGGGCCATGGATTTGTTCATAGACCTGAATCAGCTGAAGATGATAAGGATGCAGAAGAAGCTTTTACAATGATGAGAAATTGGTTGCATAATGGGTTGGTTGTGGAGAAAAAGTAAGTGTTTTTTTCTTGATGTGATTATATATTTTTCATGTATATATAGTTAATTTGATGCAAATATGAAAAATCGATATAGATTTATGATAGATCTTCTGTTTGACTAGTTGTTTACTTACAACTTAATAAGGTTAATGGTCTGGGCGTCTTATTCACTCAGCCATACAAAGAGTGTTTCTTTAAGGCTTATGGTTTGTTTGTTAGCAACTTAATGGGACTCGCTGCTTATTTGGTGAGTTATACATGACTATATGACTATATGACTATTGATTGATAATGGCTTAATGATATAGAGAGTGGCTTATTCAGTAAGCTTCTATGGGGGAACTTTATGCAAAACTTTTTTCCAAACTTGCCCCTTCCAATGAAAAGACATGTTCTTCCATCTATGAAAAAACTCTCTCAAACAAAAACCTTCCCAATCTATACAGACTATTTAATCCATACAAACTACTTTACTTTACTGATACAGGACTTAATCTATAATGAAAAAAGAACCAAACAAATCGTCAAGCCATTAAGCCAAAATGGCTATATGGAGTAAGCTAGGATCACTCACTCAAACAAATTAATACTTGAAATGCCCTAGAAATAATCCAACCCTCGTTCTGTACCTCCTCCCGCAAACCCATCGCTCTCCTGTCCCTCAAACAGACAAAATGATCGTGACATAACCCATACATGACTTAACGGAAAAGGAAGTAAACAACCCCAAAGCCCAATATATCTCGCATAAAGGAAGGGTTTGAAGGCAAGTATGTACCCATACCTTAGTATGGGGTAAAGTGATTGTTTTCTTGAAGACACTTGACTTGCAAAAAAAAATGTATATATACAAACCAGCAAAATCTAACAAACCGTACAAACCACGTTCAACTAATCATTTTTTTTTCTTCATTTTTTCTTTATTACGGGGGTTGATTAGTCAATAATACATAAAATAATTTCATCAAGAATATATGAAGGTTGATTAATCAACAGTATATGAAACAAATTTCATCAAAGTGAGAAATACATGAAACAATTTCATTGTTACATAGAAACAAAAATATATGAAACAATTTCATCAAAAAATGAATTATATGAAACAATTTCATTCGATTAAATATTGAAAACAAGAGTTTGTACAGTTTATTAGATTTAACTGGTTTGCAAAATAGTCTTGACGTATATATATATATATACTCTCTATTCTAAAATAAGCGTCCAATATTTAAATGAATTTTAGTTTTAAACATGTGCAATTTTATACTTTTAGTCAACCAAATGATAAATTTACACAATTAATTTCTTTCACAACTCTTAAATATTTGTGTATAAAGATTTGAAAATTTAGTTATCTATTTTTAAAACTACACACTCTTTTATGATAAATAAAAATAAAATTATGGACATTTATCTTAAGTGTTTACCCACAAGAGCACCACCCTCTCTTGCCTTGTCTCATTCTCGACCATCAAAATAGATTGTTTGTAAGCGTCTCTTATCCGGTAAACGCTGACAGGATAGGAGTATTTTCTCTCCGTTATGAGGTAACAACCTCGGTTGTTATCATGTCACTTAATGGGTAAGATTGTGTGGTTGACATGCCTCTTACCTATGTAAGATTACAAGTCTTTGTCATACTCACCACCCGGTAAATGTTTAATAAACGCCCACTTAATATGAACAACAGATATATAATTGGCTTATTAAAAGTTGATCAAGAAACACACACGTTTTAAGACAAGTTGTAGACCGAAAACACCCACCCTCAGTTTGAATGCGATCACATTCCGTTCATCAACAGAAACAGTTAGGCCCTGCTGTTTTAACACCAACATACAATCAAGACACAAATTGTCCAAAAAAATCCCCAAATTGATGAATGAGATGTGGCATGGCAGCACCTAAAGAAATATATTTGATTGTACATCATATGTAATGTAATGTAACAAGAGTACATTGCTGCAACTTATTAATTACTACTCTTCTAATTCATACAAAAAGTTAAAATCAATACCCATTTCATTTCAGTTGAACATCAACAATCTTCACTCTTAACACTTCCACAATCTTCATTCTTTTTCACTCCTGAAATTTTTAGAACCCTAGTAAAACTGCTTTCACAAATTATATACACATTTCATACAAATAAACCAAACCCATTATATCCCACACAGATATACGTATGAATATGACAGGTTTTATCCCAAAATAAGATAAATAAACGTCATACAAATGTTGGTGGTAATAACATCATACCGATACAGAAATGCTAATGCAATGTGCATGGTTTTAGATCTGCTATCGTTATTTATCATGCAAACCGGTTATTCCCACAAACCAATCTGTATCATATGGACTTATATTATGAATAATGGATTCCATTTACACTCATAAACTTAATGAAGATTACTTGAATAACGAAATTAGCATATCACGTGGGGTGGGGAAAACGACATGCGTGATGAATATATATATATATATATATATATATATATATATATATATATATATATATATATATTCCACCTGTGGAATTAAGGCAAATGCATCGAGATGTAATGAAGGTTGTCTTGGTTCATATATAATGTAACAATTTTTAATCTCATGCCCTCCCATGAATTGCGGCTTCGAAAGGAATTGATATCAGTGCATCTCATTCTAACGTGCGTCCATTTCTCATTCAACGGTTGATAACCACTTCTCACGTTAACCTCCACTTCTCACCGGAAAGCAACCCTATATATATAGCAGGGTTCAAATGAGAACAGTACCCATTTAAAAGAGCACGAGAACGAACAAATCATTAGTGATTTTACATTAATGCACGAAAAAAGAACTTTGGCCGCAGCTTCAGGTCCGCGTGGCTTTTTTGCGCGTTAATGTAAAATCACTAATGATTTTGTTCGTTCTCGTGTTCTTTTAATTAGTAAATGTTCTCGTTTGATCCTCCCTCTATATATATGTATAAGTGTCTGGGGTTGGGTTCCGGTGAGGAGAAGTTACAGTGAGAAGCGTAGAAGAGATTTGGACCCATGGATCAATCCTTATTGAAGATTCAACGCTAATGAGATGCACCCAGATGCACAATTCATGGGTGGTGGTGAGATTAAAAGTGATCAAGGGTCCAAATCCCTTCTTACTCTTCTCACCTTAAGTCCTTGTTTGTTTTTTAGAAAAAAAAAACTCTTATCAGCCTCTTATGTCTGATTCGGTAAGAGGTAGGGTTGTTCAGACAGTTTGTTTTTTTCCAAATTTTCAAAGCCACTTATGTCTTATAAGTCCTATTATCTAGTAAGAGGTAAGCCAACCCCTTATTTGCCTCCTTTTGTTCTCAAACAATTAACCTTAATAGATCATTTACCGATCCACTTGGATTATAATAAAACTCAATTTACTATAATTAGGTCACTTTCTAATTTAAATATACTATTATCTCTCAATCGATTAACCTTATTCATTTAAATGAATGCTAATTTTATAATTTAGATGTAAAATTCGTAATGATGATGAATAAATATGTGAAATCATATAAATTTTTAAATAAATTCAACACTATAGTATTCTTATGGGTAAAATAGACAATTTAAACAAATTCAGACATTTATCAGTTTAAAAAAACAGTCTTATTGATTCAAATTTCATACTTCAGCACCACCTCTTATCAATCATAAATGAAATAAGACTCCAGACTTCAGCACCTCTTAAAAAACAAACACCACCTAACTCTTTTTCTCACACGATCCGTCATCTAAATGTGTGTGTGTGTGTGTATATGTATGTTGTGTGTATGTATGTGTATAAATACACACACGCCATATCTATATAACTATACACATATGTCTGAAACCTTTAAGGATGTTACCATTTGATTCTTTGAAATAATTTAAAACTAGATGTACAAGTTTGATGGTTCTTCTATAAACATCACTTAAACCCTAAGATTACTTTAGCAAAAAAGCAGGGACATGAGTACCTATTGTTATCGGATTTAATAGCACATGACCTAGAATTACTCAAATAGATTTAGACCTAGAATTAAAGTTGGGGAAAATTAGTCACAAACACTACAGTGCAAATTGAAAACTAGTTTTTCAGATCCACGACAATCCATTTATCTACTTAGTAAGAAGTACAACAAAATATATGTTGACACTACCCAACAAAGAAATGAGAAATGCATGTAATACTTTCCAAACGAATAGCAATTATAGATTATATTTAACATCAACAAATATCTTAAAAACATAATATATTGCGAATAGTGAAAAAAAACTACCTTAGCAACTGGTGTCTCAGCAACACTTGGAGATGTTACCCTTGAGCCATCAAATTTCTGAGAGCAATCTGAGTATGCAGATCCAATACCCACTCCTGCACCAAACGCAACTGATACCCAGCGCGTAACAGGGGAACCTACCAGTAAAATTAAAACCATTTGGTTTGGTAGATATTTAAAATTACTATGGGCAGTAACAAAACTAGTTCCACATACATGCAAAAAAAATGCAATCTCATATATATATATATATAGGGCCAGATTCAGGGGATAACCTCAAAAAAGGGGAAAATTGGGGAACACTCAGGTAGCCTTTCATTTGGACGGTATGCACTTGTGCATACAAGTAATTTGTAACATGCACACGTGCATATGCACAAATGCATAATGAACACGTGCATAAAAACCAAAAAAACAACTTAATTACTTGTATGCACAAGTGCACACCTCCAGATGAAGAAATACGGTGTTCCTTAGTTTTCCCTTTTTTGAGGTTTTCCCCTGAACCTCCCTCTCCCTCTCTCTCTCTCTCTCTCTATATATATATATATATATATATTATGTAGTGGGAGGTTCAAATAAGAATGCTAAATATCATGAGAAGGTAAGGTTAAGAGAATGTTTATGTGTATCATTAAAGGATTTGAAAAAAATCTATTAGAACTAGAAGATTCATATGTGAACAGAAGTTTCAAATTATTCCTATGGGTTCACGAGTCAGGTTCAGGGGAAAACCTTAAAAAATGGAAAATTGAAGAACATCCTAGTAGCCCTTCATCTGGATGGTATGAACTTGTGCATGCAGGTATTTTATAACATGCCCACTTGCATAAAAACCAAAAAACCAACTTAATTTACATGTATGCACAAGTGCATACCGTCCAGATGAAGGACTACCAGGGTGTTCCTCAGTTTTCTATTTTTTTTAGGTTTTCCCTTGAACCTCCCTCATGGGTTCACATATGCATTTTCAAATGGATTTATCTTCAATGATTCACATATGAATCTTCCTTTCTTACCTTCTAACGAGTTTTAGCCTTCTTACTTGAACCGTCTCCTATATGTGTGTGTGTGTTTTGAGTCACGTTATTCAAGCAAGCAATGACATTTAGCAAATGAATATGTAACACCATGGAATCAGAAAGGCATATAAGCTAACTTCCTAAGCTCAGTTGATGCTTGATAGCCACAAGCAATTGATCTTGCCATTAGATACTTTCTTGAAATGACCTTTTCTTATTATTTATTATCACAGATAAAATAATTATTAAAAATTCAGGTTTTGTTTGAACTTGTTCACTGACTAAAGATTCCAAACACCGAACTACCCACGAAAATGTTTTTAGGCACTTCGATCACAAACTGCACATCTTCTGTCAATTATAATGTGTTGATCCAATGATCCTAACATAAATTAATCTTTAATAAAATCCTTTTATCATTTTTCATTATCTTGATTCTCTTATCGGTTTCACCTTTCGACTCTTTTTGCCTTTTGTATTCAATGGCAGCATATCCAATCCAGGATGGAACAAAATCGACTTCGATTGAGAAATAAGAGCTGTTTGGACCCCCAACACCTCCACTGAAACAAATAGGATTCTTGGAAAATCCAACCACAGTCTGCTTAAACACATACAACCCCTTTGTTCTTGGAAAATCCAACCACTATTGTTTATGGCCATTTATATAAAGTGAGTCTTACTACAGTTAACGATTCACCAAAGTAAGGTTTTTATATGCTACAATTATGGGTTAGATAACATGTTGATAGAAAGGCCTGTCCCTGCCATACCCAAAAAAGGCAACTTAAATAAATTTCAACACAAAGACTGGCGTGAGCAGGATGCAGGTATAGGCACTATGTCACATGCAGTAAAAGTCTTTTAATGACACGGTAATCGCCTAAAAAGTTGTAACTTAATATATAACCAAGGGCACAAAGAAACAAGTCATGCATGCTGCAGCTACACCTCGCAATTAGAGATATGTGAAATTCTTGAAGAGTTTGTGGAACGTTGAGGATAAAATAAAAGAATCTATAGTAACCAGATAAAATACATCTCAATTAAGAATACTAAATTACTAATAGATTATGTTTTTTCAACAAAATTAATGAGAGTTAATCAAATTTTCTGAAATTGTTTTCATCAAACAAAATGTCTGAACTTTGAGGTAATCTTCTTAATCCTTTTGAGTATAGTATGATAGTATCCATCAGGGGCGGACCCAATTTTTTTTTCAAACGGTGGCACCATTTAAATATAAGAAACAAATATAGACATATTTTTTACAAAATTAATGTTGGTCTTATTGGTTAGTCCCTTGCTTTTCAAACTTGAGGTCTTAGGTTCGAGTCCCATTATGGTAGTTTTTTTAGAAACATAGTAAATATGAAATTAAAAACTACAAAAATGTCTCTAACAAAACTTGAACCCGGGTCTTGAGTAGAATAAAAGCCTTTCAAACCAACTCTACCAAATGAAACTTGTGTCCTTATTGTAGTTTCAAAATATATACGGTGGCACAAATCAAATTCATACGGTTGCACCTTTCACGAACCTAACTTTTTTACCTTACGGCGGAGAAACAATACGGTGGCACGTGCCACCTATTGCTCTTACCTAGGTCCGCCCATGGTATCCGAAAGAAAGAAACGGATCATTTAGAAAAGTAATTGTATAAAAAAAAGTAATTCTTATATAGCTGCATGATCTACAATTAGTTATATCTACATTTAATTGAAAGTGTAATGTGTTTGTGGTACACAGCCTCCTTTACGATTTACTTACAAGAGAAGGGTAAAATAGTAAAACTACTAAATAGGTATTTTGGTGAGAATAATTGTTGGGGGTATTTTTGGGTTTATGCTTTCTAGAATAATGGACGGGAACTTCTTATATTGGGGGGAATTTCCTGTTTGACATTCATTGCGTATTTTCCAGTTTGTTGTAACAGAGCTTTGCTCAGAGGGAGAGACCATGGCCTCTCGAAAGCCATAGGGTTTGTTTGTTTCATCTGTTTTACAGTTCTAATACAATCATTAGACCCCAGTTTACACCAAATTGGTATCAGAGCAGTAAGATCCGACTATGGCGACCCGAAGTGTTGCAAATCGAGTGGAAGATTTGGAGAGTGGAATGCAGACGATTCTGGAGAAAATAGAGTTACTCAGCAAGCGACAGGAGGAGGTCGCCAGTCGATTGCTTGCATCAATAGCGTCAAAAGGAGGCGATGCCTCTGGAGCGAGTGGAAATGGCACAATTGGACGTAATGGTGGAGGCAATCACGATCCACAGCGTTTTTTGGCGGTGAAGGGAAGGAAATTAGAAATTCCAACCTTCGATGGCACAAATCCAGATGGATGGATCCTCAGAGCGAAAAGGTATTTTGCACTCAATCGGTTGAGTCCAGAAGAGAAGATCGAGGTATCGTTCATCGCATTTGAGGGCGATGCTTTGAGGTGGTTTCAGTGGGAGAATAAACGGCATCCAGTAACGAGATGGGAGGATCTAAAGTCATTGATGCTAAGACAATTTAGGTCACTAGCCACGGGGTCATTATGTGAACAATTTTTAGCGATCAAACAGGAGGGATCGATTGATGAGTATAAGAGGAAGTTTGTGGAATTAGCGGCGCCGTTAGAAGGAATTCCAGAGGAAATATTTTTAAGCCAGTTCATAAATGGTTTGGAGAGTTCAATTAAGGCAGAGGTGCATTTAATGAATCCGATTGGCTTAAATGATGCGATGGAGATGACATCCAAAATTGAGGTGAAGAATAAGATCATTGGCAAGGATAAACAGTCCTATTCGAGTAAGAAGAACAATAGCTGGGCGCAGGAAACTAAAACTGGTTCGGTGCAATCAACGGCTTCATCTTCCTCTAGTACGAAGTCAGGATCTGAGTTTAGGAGATTGTCGAACCAAGAGGTGCAACAGAGACGAGCATTAGGCTTGTGTTACAGGTGTGATGAGAAGTATGCACCAGGACACAAGTGTAAAAAAAAGGAGATGAATGTGCTCCTTGTTCAAGAGGAGATTTCGGAGGAAAATGATTCACAGAAGGAGGAAGGATCATTGAATGCGGCTGATGTAATGGATCTCGGACAAAAAGTGGAGATCCATCTGAACTCTGTGGTTGGATTATCTAATCCAAAAACGATGAAAATGGAAGGAATGGTCAGGGATCAAAAGGTAGTGATACTGATTGATAGTGGTGCGAAAACTTGGATGATGCGAAAACTTAGATCCGAGAGAGGGCGAAGAGCAATCGAAGTTTGAGGCCTTACTTGGGGAATTTGAGCAGGTTTTTAATATGCCTAAGGGTTTACCTCCATTAAGAGATCATGAACATAGAATAGTATTGAAGGATGGGACGGAACCGATCAATGTTCGGCCATATCGGTATCCTCACTACCAAAAAGATGAAATAGAGAAGCTCGTGAAAGAAATGCTAGAAGCATTCAGCCGAGTGCTAGCCCGTTTTCAAGTCCGGTGTTATTAGTTAAAAAAAAGATGGGAGCTGGAGATTCTGTATTGATTACCGAGCGTTAAATAAGGCTACGGTGGAGGATAAATTTCCGATACCGGTTATCGATGAGTTGTTAGATGAATTACATGGAGCGCGACTTTTCTCTAAACTGGACTTGAAATCTGGATATCATCAGATCCGCATGGCAGATAACGATGTGCAAAAGACTGCTTTTCGCACTCATCAAGGTCATTACGAGTTTCTCGTAATGCCTTTCGGGCTAGTTAACGCACCTGCCACCTTCCAAGGGTTAATGAACAAGGTGTTTAAGGATGCTTTGAGGAAATTTGTGTTGGTTTTCTTCGATGACATCCTTGTCTACAGCAAAACGGTTGAGGAACACCAGGAGCATTTAAGGAGGGTCTTGGAATTAATGCGCCAAAGTCAGCTTTATGCAAACAAGAAGAAGTGTGAGTTTGGTAAGAATAAGTTGGGATACTTGGGACATGTTATTTCTGGAAATGGAGTGGAGGTGGATGAGGCGAAAATTCATGTTGTAATGGATTGGAAGACTCCTACTACAGTCACTGAATTAAGAGGTTTTTTGGGATTGTCGGGGTATTACAGGAAATTTATTAAAGGATATGGAAGTGTGGCAGCCCCTCTCACTGATTTACTTAAAAAAAATCAGTTTACTTGGTCTGAGACGGCTCAATCGGCGTTTGATGAATTAAAGAAGTTGTTGTCCACAGCCCCGATTTTGAGGCTGCCCGATTTCTCATCCGAGTTTGTCATCGAAACGGATGCTTCGGGGTATGGGCCGGGTGCGGTGTTGATGCAAGGAGAACAACCTATAGCTTATTTCAGTCAAGCATTGGGAGTTAGAGCCAAACAGAAATCGGTATACGAAAAAGAACTCATGGCAATAGTGTTTGCTATTCGCAAGTGGAGATCCTATCTGATTGGCAGACGTTTTATTGTGCGAAGTGACCAGCGGAGCTTACGTTTTTTATTGGAACAAAGGGTTGTTGAGCCAGAATACCAGAAATGGGTAACGAAATTGTTGGGATACAACTTTTCCATCGTTTACAAGTCGGGCACTACTAATGGAGCTGCAGATGCGTTATCCAGAAATAAAGCAGAAATGGAGTGCTCAAGTATGGGTGGTCCGCAATGGAGAAATTGGGATGATTTGAAAAATGAAGTTGAAAGTGACGAGTTATTAAGGAAAATTCGGGCTGACGTATTGGTGAATGCTGAGGCTCATCAAGGATTCGAAGTGAGACAGGATTTGTTGTTTTACAAAAATAGATTAGTAATTCCCAGAAGTCGAAATGGATTCCCATTTTGTTTGAAGAGTTTCATGGGTCACCAATAGGGGGTCACACAGGGGTTGATCGCTCTTATCAGCGCATTGCGGCCGAAGTTTTCTGGATGGGGATGCGTAAAGATATCAGTGACATGGTTAAAAAATGTGAAACGTGCCAACGTAACAAGTATCTAAGCGGTACACCAGCAGGGTTGCTCCAGCCTCTATACCTACCAGCGGCAGTTTGGGAGGAAATTTCAATGGATTTTATTGAGGGCTTGCCAAGATCGAATGGAATTAGTACTATCCTAGTGGTAGTTGATCGTTTCAGCAAGTATGCCCATTTCATAGGTCTGAAACATCCATTTGATGCTCAATCGGTGGCTGAAACATTTGTTAAAGAAATTATCCGTTTGCATAGAGTTCCTCAAAAGATTGTTTCAGACCGAGATAAGGTGTTCCTAAGTGGGTTTTGGAAGGAGTTATTTCGTTTGCAAGGAACTAAGCTTAATTACAGCTCAGCATATCATCCCGAGTCCGACGGACAAACTAAAGTAGTTAATAAGTGCCTGGAACAATACTTGAGGTGTTGGGTGTCGGACAGACCGAAACAGTGGTCTAAGTGGCTGTCATGGGCTGAACTGTCCTATAATACTTCTTATCATTCGTCTTTGAAATGTTCTCCGTTTCGAGTGTTGTACGGTAGAGACCCCCCCTCCATTGTTACGTTACCGGACAGCTTCTACGCCACTACAATCAGTTGACCAGGAATTATCATCTCGAGACGAGATTTGGGATGAAGTCAGGATGCATTTGCTAAAAGCACAATGCAGGATGAAACAACAGAAGGATTTACACCGAAAAGAGGTAGTTTTTAAAGAGGGTGAGTGGGTATTCTTGAAATTACGCCCATATCGCCAGAAAACATTGGTTAGAAGTAATAGTCCAAAACTCTTGGCTCGGTTTTACGGTCCATATCCAATAATAGAGAAGATTGGTCAGGTGGCTTACAAGCTGCAGTTGCCTGATGGGGTCAAGATACATCCTGTATTTCACGTCTCCCAGTTAAAGAAAGCGGTGCGAAATTATGCGTCAACAACGGAGATTCCTACTCAGCTTACTGAAGACATGGTTTTGCAAGCTAAGCCAGAAGATTTATTGGATTTGCGAGCCATAACCAATGGGGATCCAGGGCAGTTGGAAGTTTTGGTTAAATGGAAGGGACTGTCGGAATTTGAGTCTTCATGGGAGCAATTGGATGCCCTGTTGTCGCAGTTTCCTAATAAGCACCTTGAGGACAAGGTGCTTTTGTTGGGGGGAAGTATTGGTACACAACCTCCTTTACGATTTACTTACAAGAGAAGGGTAAAATAGTAAAACTACTAAATAGGTATTTTGGTGAGAATAATTGCTGGGGGTATTTTTGGGTTTATGCTTTCTAGAATAATGGGCGGGAACTTCTTATATTGGGGGGAATTTCTTGTTTGACATTCATTGCGTATTTTCCAGTTAGTTGTAACAGAGCTTTGCTCAGAGGGAGAGACCATGGCCTCTCGAAAGCCATAGGGTTTGTTTGTTTCATCTGTTTTACAGTTCTAATACAATCATTAGACCCCAGTTTACACCAGTTTGCTTAAACGTTAGCTTAATCAGTACGTCGAAAATTAAGCACATTAGAAGATCCCTCGAACCACCTAGCTAGGCTTAACACTTTTAAAAACATTGGCTACATGAAGATTGCAGGATTTCTCACTATTAAATTTTTCTCAAATTTCATAATGTGCAGTTAAGTGTTTTCTAAATGGATGGAAGATCTATGAAGATTAGAACTAAACATTGGCTTGTGAAAAAGTTTCGTAAAAATTAAAACTAGCAGAAGCAAGAAAAGAATGTAGACTATTAAAAAAAGACAGACAAAGAATTATTCCATGGTCACTTAGATTACATGAATGGGCATGGATTGATGCTGGCATTACAAGTGATCGGTATATATTTCAACAAATAATTTTCTTAGGGAGAGGAATACAAATATGTCAAAAGAATTTAGTTGATGACATCTGCAACAGAAATCATCCCCACATAGCAAGGGAAGATCACCAAGTCAAACTTTTATGCAAGTCCTTGTATACATTCTTTCACATTTTCTGTAAACAAGATGAAAGGCCTTCCCAATAAGCATCCACTTCCATATAAAATGCCATTTTTTAATTATATTCCCTACCAACATATAATATATTCATCCAGGTAAAAATGCACATCCAAATCCGAATGTAGATTGAGGCGTTTTGCACAAAAGGTATGAAGAAGGGTAATAAAATCAGTCATATTGTCACCCAAAGACTACCTCATTGATTCAATCATCAATTTCTCAGCTCAAAAGCTCACTTTGCTACTTTTGCTTCAATTTCACACAATTGGTAAAATAAACATCAATTTGCTACGCATATATTGCAAGTGCGATTTCAAACTTCTCCTCAAACAATCACTACCTATAATCATCATAAAAATGAACCTGAACCTAAACCTAATTACAGTGCCCAAACATCATATAGTTTATTATATTCTATCAAAGCACATCGATTTCCATTTATCCAAAAAAATAAAAAACAATTACCAATAACAGAAAATTTGAATCAAATGATTGACAATGCAATAAGAACTCACGGAATAAGAGAAGGCCGGCGAAAGCACCGGTAGCGGAAGAGTATACGAAACGACGAACTCCCAAATCCAGACACGCATCCCACTTGGCATTCAGGTCATATTGAGGCGGAATCTCTTTATTTTCAGCCATTTTTTCGGATTTTGAAATATGCAAGACGTTATTTACCTTCTTTGATCTTCGATTCTATGCAAATCTGAGAAAAAAAAGTAATCTGATTTTGCTTATTGTCACCACGACCCGCCGAGGGTTTTCGCGAAGAAAGTACGAGCCGATGGCGATGATGTAACTCCAATTCGGCATAATCGTAAAACACGTTACGGCCAACCAAATTGATGGGCTTTTTGGGCTTTTAGAAAACCTTATAAGGCTTTAGAAAGTTAAGGCCCAAGTTATTTGTTTATAAACTTTTTATGATATTGTATTATTTTAAAATTATTGATTTTAATACTTTTATTTTAGAGGTAAAAATTGGATCTACAAAAATATGTAACAACACATCTAACATATTTTTTAAAATAAATATTTTGAGATTTTTGGTAAAATTTTTGCTCTTGTAGGAATCTCTAAAACGGAGAAAGCAGGACTGCAGCAGAGATTGAAATTTTTTAATTTGGAAAATTCTTCAGAAATAATTACCATGAGAGGGAAATATATTTCTTATTATTAGAAAAAAAAAATATTTTAATAATGTAATTAATGTTATAGTATTCAAAATAAATAAGCTATTGGAGTTTATTTTAGACCTGGCAAAAACTGACACGACACGTTAACCTGACACGAAATAAACAGGTTTGGGTAATACATTTCAACCCGTTTAAATAAACGGGTTGACACGACACGACACGAGAATTAAATGGGTAAGATCAAGGTCAATATTTTCAACCCGAAAATGACCCGAATAACCCGTTTATATGTATAGAGAGGGAGGTTCAAGGGAAAACCTCAAAAAAAAACGGAAAATTGAAGAACACCCTCGTGGCCCTTCATCTGGACGATATGCACTTGTGCATACAGATAAATAGTTGACTTTTTGGTTTTATGCACAAGTGCATATATGTACAAATACATGTTACAAATAATCTGTATGCACAAGTGCATACCGTCCAGATGAAGGGCTCCTAGGGTGTTCTTCAGTTTTCCGTTTTTTTGAGGTTTTCCCTTGAATCTCTCTCTCTCTCTCTCTCTCTCTCTCTATATATATATATATATATATAGTATAAGTTTTTGAGTGAATTGCATTTTTGGTCCTTGTGCTTATATGATTGTTTTGAAAGAGGGACTTGTACTTCAATATCTCAAGTTGTGGTCCCTCATGTTTGAATTTTGTTTTGAAAGTGGGACCTGACCACTAACTTCGTTAAAAAAAACTCAGTTAGAGTCAGGGGCATTTTCGTCCAACCAATTTTTGTTCATTTTTTGATTTTTTGTTTGTATTTCTCTTATTTCTGTAAAATCCATAACATTATAGGGACCAATTTTGTAAATTCTATAAAACCCACTTCCCATCCCTCCCTCCCCCAACTTTTCCGACGCTTCTTATTACCCACCCCACCATTTTTTACGATGACCTTCTTTCCTATAAAACACCTATGTGATTTGGTCTCTCAACCTCACCCCCACAACAATTATGTGTTCAACCCATCAAAAACACCTCAAACCTCATCACATCACACCCTTTCCTCTCCATCTAGTTCTCCGACCAACCCACACCACCAATGACACAGACACAAGTAATATATATATATATATATATATATATATATATATATATATGTGTGTGTGTGTGTGTGTGTGTGTGTGTATACATCTATGTATGTACGTGTGTGAGTGTAAAACATATGAACCACACCACCAGGTTCCATCGCCAACAACACCATCGTTCACCTTCTCCGATGAACATATATGTATGTACGTGTGTGAGTGTAAAACATATATGTATGTACGTGTGTGAGTGTAATTAAAACACATGGAACCACACCAACATTTGTTGACTTTCCTTCTGCCATCCAACACCCCACAACCGAACTCCATGCTCGAACCCCTCTCTCAAATCTATATACCTCACTCAACATTTTGCAGGTGGGTCGTGGTGGTGAATATGGTGGTGATGGTTTTTATTGCAGGTGGTTGTGATCCTTGTGCCTATCGTCAACAACACACAGAATCCACAGATCTGCAACCACACCATCGGGGGAGAAACCTTCACCGGAGATGGTGCAGTGGCTGGAGGTTTTTCGTCTGTGTGTAGTATATATATACATACACACACACACACACATATATATATATATATATATATATATATATATATATGTATATATTAGAGTTTATTTCAAAAAAAATTATATATTAGAGTTATTTAAATATTTGGTCCCATAACTCTGTTTTTTTAGAAATACTATAAAAACAAAAAAAAATGTAAAAGAAGGACAAAAACCTGGTTGGACGAAAATACCCCTGACTCTAACTGAGTTTTTTTTAACGAAGTTAGTGGTCAGGTCCCACTTTCAAAGCAAAATTCAAACCTGAGTTTTTTGGAAAGGCGGTACTCATGGTCTAATATATTAATTATTTATATAAATTTAAAAAATAGACAAGAATTATTTACAGGACGAATCAACTTGCTCGTTTGGACTTATACCCGTCATATCCATTTGTTTTGTCACGTCTTGTTACAAATGTCAAAATTCCAAAACGAAAATAAAAATTAAAATGAAAAGCAAGTAGTTGTTTCTTATTCCTTTTCGATGTTCGGCCAAAAACAATGTCCATGCCAAACACGGGGCCCAGTTGGCCAATACTAGCTTCAAAAGGAATCAATCCAAGATTTTATCAGTCTAAAATGCGTAATCGATACTAGGTTTATATGGATTTCAATTTATTTAACAAAACGGACATATAGTTTTTGGCTAGTTAAGCATATGAGATTCGAGTCTATTGTCAGCCATATTTGTATCATATTGTTTGTTACTTATGTAACAACCCAACTCAAAGAATAAAACTTAAACAACGTGAATCAAGCAACTCGCCGAAACGGCTCCCAAATACTTTCATAAACATAAGAGTACATTACAAGGTTTGCGGAAACAACTTATTACACAGCTGAGATTTCTATAGACTAAGCTTGACATGCTAAATAAAATAACTTCCTTCTAGTCCAAAGCTTCACACTCGTGCTTTCTCTTTGCCCTTACTAGAGTCTTCTACTAAGTGCTTACCTGAAATGGTTTAGTTTTGGAAAAAACGAGGGTTAGACCATGAGGTCTAGTGAGCTCCCTCTAGTGGCAACAATTTCATAACAAATATTTAAAACATTTCACAACATTTATAAACAACAACTTTAACCAAGCTTTCATGTATCAACCACACATGTAAATGGCACACTAAAGTCACTCGGAAGTGACGACGTGTCAGTCTCATACTGCCTTACTGGGTCACTCCTCCTATGGCATAAACGGGACACCCCCCCCCCCCCCCCCCGGTATGAGCACTGGCGGGCCGCACCCCCGACTTAGCCAATTTACAACTAATAACAATGTATGCATACATCTCAAGTAAACTTCCATACTGACACTTTCATGTAATAAAACATATAATTTTGCGTTCAATTACTTGCTTCAGAAAACACGTTTAAAATACGTATTTAGTTAGGAAAACTCACCTGTCCTTCTGGCGCAAAACTTCTTAATGGAACTTCGGTACTCTAGGTGGAACGCCTATTATTGAAGGAAGACGAAGAGTAAGTCTTAGACTGGCATTCACAAAAACCTGGACAGATCCCTAAATGTTTCGAATACGAAACCAAAGTTCCGGACTCCATTGCTTTTCCGGATCCCTAACCGGAGTCCGCTACCTTTTCCGGATCTCCAATTCGGAATCCGCTACACATCTGGATCCCAACCCGGAATCCACTACACACCCGGATCTCAATCCGGAATCCGCAATACATCCGGATTCTAACTTCGGACTTCACTTATTCCGGAATCTTGCCCGCGCGGCTCCTGGTTTTTCGTGTTGGGTCACTTAGATTTGAAGATGACCTCAGTCTCTCAATTTCACAGTTCATACTTAGAATAATTTCTAGGTTCAAGTAGTTTAATTATATAAAAATGTTCGGTGAAGTCGAAGATCAACTGAAGAAACAAAGTAGAAGTATATCTTCAAAGCGGATTGAAGATAGACTTCTCAACCAAAGATTAAGCTGCTACTTGAAGACTTCCTAAAGTCTTAGGCCAGTTCACTTGAAGTTTTTGAAGACATGTTGGAAGATGAAATGTTAGGCAAGATCTTTGAAGAAAATAACATGTTAGGCAAAATCCTTGAAGACATATTAGGCATATATTAGGCAAGATCTTTGAAGAAGATAATATGTTAGGCAAAATCCTTGAAGACATGTCAGGCATATCTTCGGCAAAATCTTTGAAGACATGTTAGGCATATCTTCGGCAAAGAAGTTTTCGACAAAGAAATTTCAGCAGGTATATTCACTTTATCTTGTTGGTCCCGAAGGCCTATACAAGTTTGTAGAAGGGGGGGGGGGTTGAATACAAACACACAGATTTTACTTTTCTAAATTGTTTATTGATAAATCATTAACAATTTACAGCTTGTTGCGGAAACAAGATTAAGGATAAACCTAAATCTAAACAAGTTGGAACACTAAGGTTTCTTGCACTAAGAGAGATAAGGAAATTACTAATAATAACCTATCTTCAGATAAGAGATTGAACTTATCCAGAGTTAGCAAGTTACTTCAAAAAGAAGTGGGTTCATCTCTTTATATACTGCATGCATTTAATGCAAGTCAGTATACACTTTACACGTGTCATCAGTTGGTTGGTTGCATGTCATTGACCTTGGTTGACAACCTTAGTAGCCGCATGGATGAACAGTGTAGCATCAGAGTGGTTGTACGATTTCAGACAGTCGGAGGTTCTTTTCTGACATTTCGTACGGAGTCGTGCAAGGGGGGTTAAGACAAAAGTACTTTGTACGGAGGACTTCATGATCAGCTTTCGTTGATTCAGCGATTATCATTTTCTATTCAGCGAATGATAAAGTTCAGCGATAGCTGAAGTCTTGTACTTGATACTTCACGTTGAGTGGATAAATCTGAGTCTTCGCTGATCCGCATCAGTTCATTAGGAGACTTGTCGCTGGTTCTTGAGCTTGATCTTCGACTTCAGCGTAGAACCTATGTTGACGTGAAACTTGTCTTCAGGGATCATAAGTAAACAACTAACTTATCAGTGATCATCATAATGACTGAACAGACTCAGAGCATTAATGATGAACAGTGTTCGCTGAATGTTTAACTTAAAAGAGCGAGAGTTCCTATCAGCGGTACTGTAAGATCTTAGTACTTATCAGCGATAGTGAAACTCTGATACATATTGTTTACTTACAATTTTCACTAAGTATATAAGAGAGGGTCATTATCAAATCACTGAGGGTTTGGATCAACAATCTCCCCCTATTTGATTATGACATAGCAACAAAGAAAATTGCTATTTAATGAAAACATAAGGATAAAAAGAACTCATAAAATATTTGTCCCTTTTACTGTTTTCTGGGATCTTTTCAGTACTGATGGAGTAAAGTACATTCGCTGAAATCTTTCTTTAAAACTTTGAATCAGGTTACAAAGAGAAATAGAAAGATTACAAGTACGAGCGAAATAAATTACAAGTACAGAAGTATAACTGATACAATAGAGAAAAGGCGATCATATCAGCTTATAAAGGTTCTTCCTTAATGAGAAGTTCATTAAGGGTCATTGATGTGGTGGGAATCATCCAGTCAGGAACGATTACACCTTGTTTTCTTTTGATCAGCGCTTCTTTAAAAATCAAGGGTTTCAGATGTCGTGCCTGAGGGTCATTCCTGAAGTCACACCAGTAGATGAGATCTCTCAGCTGTTCGATGGGAGTGATGTGAAGTTCAGAGATGCATTGAAAAAGCTTTCCACCATCGTAGTCATGAAAAAATATCTCGTAGGGTTCGCTTATGACTTTGCCAGGGATGAAAGTCTCACCAGGAGGAAGAGATGTGTCAAGCATGGAAAGATCAGGATCAGGACCAAGGACTTCGGCACGTGAAAAACCAATACCTGTTTCATTTCGAATGACAGGGCCATCAATTGAAGATATAGATTTCTTCTTCTTCGATGAGGCCTTTCTTTTCTGACTTTCGAGAGGAGGAGGATGAGGAATATCCACACAGGAGTAGACTAAGTCGATTTGTTTGTTGATCAGCTTTTCAACATGTTCCTTGTATTTCGACTTGGACTTCTGGATGGCTAACCTGATCTCCAACCATTCAGAGAGACCGTACTTCGTTATGGCTTCAGCATAGAATTTTTCGTACTTCTTATCTTCTCTGAATATCTCGACTTCAGCGATTGAAACAAGGGTTGTTCTTCCAGAGATGAATACCTTGTTGATTTTGGCAGGAGAGTCTCTGTAGTTGACCTTTTCTTTGCACCAGGCTAAAGTGGACTGAGACACAGTTCTCTTTTCTTCAGTTATCTTCTTGGCGTTTTCCCAGAGCTGACGTTGAACATCAATGGGAACTCTTTTCAGCTTGGGGTCTTTTATTGATCGTTTAGAAAGCTGGATGGCATATTCTCTGTCTTTTTCTTCAGCTTCTTTTCTTTCAACGATTAGACGTTCAGCTCTGAGGTGTTCCTTGTATTCCTTTTTGGAAATTCTGAATTTTGGAGGAACTGAAGGAAGTTGATCACGCCTCAGAATGATTCGCTGATCCTCGAATCGCTTTATTATTTCCTCTCTTATTTTCTGATCCTCTTCACTTAGCTTTTGAGGAGCTAAGGAAGGTCTGCGATTGTGTGAGAGTAGCTGTTCTTCTGGTTCATCAGTCTCAGAGATCAAATCTAAGACTGGGATTATTTCTTCAGCAGCAACTGGTATTATTGGTGAAGTCGCAGTTGTGGAGCCTTCAGCGATATCCTCAAACAGGGGAGAGGACTAGCTGAAACACAGCGATCTTACCAGTAAGAACTTGGGTAGAATCGGATAGAGAGAATTGGTTCAAGTGTATAGGCTTGGGTAGTAGAACTGATAGTGTATGAAAAAGGAGGGATGGAGTGAGAGATGTTTAGTGTACCTGACAAAACGGCTTTTCAAGCAAGATCGTCGGATTACCATCTTCAGCGACGCTTTTGCCTTTGCCTTTCTCAGCTCCAGAGGCTGGGGGCTTTGTCTTTGTCCGCTCCCCTGAAGGTTCATTTATCGAGATTCCCTTAAGAGCTTTGATCTTCGGAGCAGGTTTGACGATAAAGAAGTCATCGTCATCTTCATCATCATCATCATCATTCTTTGGAGAAGAAGATGGTTCATCATCAGGGATGTCGACGGATTCATCATCTTCTGCTTCGGATTCAGTTTTCTCAGCTTCTTCTTCGAGTTGCTCCCCCTCAGATACAGAGGCGAGCTTCTCGGTTTCCTCAGGGTTTTCATCTCCCTGAGGTCCAGCGGTGGTTTCTTCAGTATTCGTCTTCTCTCCCCTGATAGATTCATCATGGGAAAGGTCTTCAGCGCTCTTGGCGAGGTCTTCAGCGCTCTTCTCCCTCTCTTTTTCATGATGACTGGGGGAGGAATGGGTAGATTCAGCAGCGTTGGTAGGTTCTCTGTCTTCTTGGCCAGAGAGACCTACACAAACTTCAATCTTTGCTAATATGTCTTCAAGGCCAGAAATAGCAGGATTGATTTTCTTCAGCTCAGTGCGATCCGCCGCTGTGAAGTTGTCAGATGCAGGGACGGGGGCAGGAGCAGGATCAGGAGTATTCGCTTTGTGTAGCAGCTGCTCGATCATCGTTTTCATCGAACCAACATTGGTCTTAACAGAGCCTAAGTCAGTCTTCATAGTAGACATATCCCCCTCTAGATGTCCAACCGATGTCTTCAGCGATGTAAATTCGCTGGACATGGACGAAACTGAGTTTTTGAGAGAGGTGTAGTCTGTGTAGATGTCAGCGAGCACCTTGGCGAAGTCGCTGAGAGTTTTATCAACCTGCTTCATGTCATCTGTGGAAGCCTTCTTCTCCACCACCGTTGTCAGCTTGTTCAGATTCTCTCCAGCGTTTGTTACAGCTGTAGAGTTATTGGAGAGAGTAGTGGTGAGACCTGTCAGCTTTGTCTCCACGGACTTCAGAGAGGCGTTGATATCTCCCAAATTAGGACCTGTAACATATAAAAACTTGTGAACAGAGGAAAGCTCAGAAGTTTGGGGTTTAGTCACGGTGTTTATGGGTTGTTGTTTACCTGCAGGAGGATTGGTGAATTCATCGAAATCACGGGTTCCTGAGTAAAGTTCCATGTCATCTTCAAAAGTGCCCATGGATTGTTCTGCAGGTCCTGTCTTCGTCATTCCTGGAGAATCAGCTTTAGGTTCCGAGGAAATGATGGCAGCTCCAGTGAGATCTGGAGTAGAGACCAAATGAGTGGAGGGAGGAGCGAAGGATAAGAATGGGGGTTGGGTTCTGAGTTCAACGTTGGATTCACTGACAATCACTTCATCAGTCTTTTGAGAGACTGAAGGAGGTTGGGTAGGTTCCAAGTTTGTAACCTCAGCGTTTAGAGACGCTGAAGTTGGGATTAAAGGGATGGCTTGTTCAGGTATGGCAGAGCGTACCACTGAACGTTCCTTCAGCTCTGCAGAAAGAGCTGAGGAGTCTTCAGCATGAGATTGCTGGGGTTGCTCCTTTGTTTTCTTGATCCTTTTAGAACCAAGTGGGGTTGATGAATGTTTCCTTTTCTTAGGAGAGGATTTTGTGGCCAGGGTATCAGCGATGGGTATTGTCGCTGAAGGAGCCACGGAATGAGAAGAAGAAGGGTTGAGACGAGACAAGAGTGTAGAAAGACGTACCTCATTCACCATCGGTTTGAAGTCGAGTATCT
This sequence comes from Saussurea involucrata, assembly GCA_033807775.1. NCBI lineage: Eukaryota > Viridiplantae > Streptophyta > Magnoliopsida > Asterales > Asteraceae > Saussurea > Saussurea involucrata. The sequence goes on from CM066317.1 coordinate 6,785,112, forward strand.
TTGGGCCGACCTGAGAGAGTTTCAGGTCACCTTCAGTTGGGTAGCTCTCCTTCAGGCCATATTGGAAGATGGCGCTGATGAATCGGGGGTAGGGAACCCATGGAGGTCTGTCAGCGACGATGTCCACCCTTAGAACTAGGTCATCATAGATAATCGATGCCCAGTCTATGTTGAGACCTTTCAGCAGTGCATACCCCATTGCTTGCTGAGGTTTAGCGGCTTGGTCAGAGGAGCCGCTCTTTGCAGTCATACAGCTGATAAGATGAGCGAAGATGAAATTCATCTCGCTGGGCATTTTCGATTTCTTGATAATCGTCAGCTTCTTCTCGGCCTTCATGTCTCTGCCGATTTCCCATACATAGCCCATTGCATCGAAAAATGCAATGATGGCTTCCCTGTCTGAATTTTTCTTGGGGTCAGGGAGGGGAACGAACGGTTTTTCCTTGGTAGCTATTGGAAGGCTGAGAGCTTTGCGAATAATGGCAGGGGTGATCTTCATCGTGCCATATTCGATGTCGCAGAGGATGCAATCGATTGTTTTGGAGGGGTCTTTGGCTGAAGGAAGTTGAGAGTGTCTGGCTGAGTACCAGAATTGTGAGAGCAAGAGCTGATGAGCAGGAGGTGTTATGGTCAGGGCTGTGGAGATGCAGCAATTCTTTAGGAAATTCACAGCATCATCTAGATGTGTGACTTGCTTTCGAGGAGGAAACTCGAAAAGCGCATAGCGGTTATTCACCTTAGTCCAATCCAGTTTGTCAAGGGCAAACTTGACTTGAGGAGCCTTGAGGATGTCCACTTCCTCAGAATCAGCGGAGATGTTCTCAGCGGTAGCAGGAATGTCAGATGAAGCCATTTCTCTGTATTATCAGTTCAACCAAAGATGTTAACAAATAAGAATGATATTAATGTTGAAAGAATTTCCATTAAGATGGTTCAAATTTTATTCATTTCATTCAGACACAAATGTCTTAATGAAGATTAGGGTTTTTCTTGATTTTAAGAAATGAAATAGAAAACCCATTTATTCTTGTTATCCAGTTTTCTATGAAGAAATAGATTCTGGAAAAACGAATGTGTGAAGAACAAGTTTAAGATTTTTGCATTTAAACTTGAAGAACAATCATGAAATGGTTGTGTTCATAAAACCATGAAAGAAAATGATTTTATTTTTAAGAAGTTCTTTTGTTTGATCTTGTTAAACAAAGAGTAGATCAGAAACAAGTTATTTGCATTCGGTAAATAATAAGAACATATTAACCTTGATGTTTGATGAAGAAGATGATGAACAGTTTTTGAAGTTTTTGAAATCACAAATGCAACAGTGAACTCTTTCTTGCGGAGGAAGATTGATCGCGTAAAAGAAAAATATAAACTTCGAGTTTGTTTATATAGATAGATTTTAGAAAGAGAAAATCTTGAGCGGGAAAAGATTTTCATCATGACACGGACACGTGTTTGCATTTGATTGGAAGTTTGAACGAGACGTGCAAACGTGTGTCAGGAAGAGAAAACGTGCCGGGGTTTTATCCGTTGCAATGATGTCACAACTGTCCTTTCATATTCTTGGTTGTCTCTGAGGTTTTGAAAAACTCAGGGATACTTTTGAAAACATGAAGCACTGAATGAAGATATTCAGCGATGGTTTTAAGAAATTTCAAAATATCGCTGTTAAGGAAGAGATATTCAACGATGCATTCCATTTTGAAATCTTGCATTTTCATGCGTTTGTCAGAGAGAGAAAACATACCTTGATATCAGTGAATCAAGTTTATTCAGAGAGAAGATGATAGAATGGGTTATACAAGTTGATTTTATCCTATCGCTGATCAATGTGAACCGCTGAAGATTTTATCCTTCAAAGTTCAGCATTCCAAACTCGCTGATGAGAAAGTTGAATCTTGTCTCATCAAGAGGTTTGGTAAATAAATCAGCTAACTGATAATCAGTTGGGATAAAATGAAGTTCTATATCACCATTCATCACATGATCTCTGATAAAATGATATCTGATTTCTATATGTTTGGTCTTTGAATGTAGTACTGGATTGTTTGCTATAGCGATGGCACTTGTGCTGTCACAATAGATTGGAATTTTGGAGAGCTGAAGATCATAGTCTAATAGCTGATTTCTCATCCACAAGACTTGAGAACAACAGCTTCCAGCAACTACATATTCAGCTTCAGCTGTGGAAGTGGACACTGAATTTTGCTTTTTACTTGTCCAACTTACCAGCTTTCCACCCAGGAGCTGACATCCTCCTGTGGTGCTTTTCCTATCCATTTTGCAACCTGCAAAATCACTATCTGAATAGGCGGTTAGATCGAATCCTGAATCTTTGGGATACCAAAGACCTAGATTCGATGTACCCTTAAGATATCGAAAAATTCGCTTTACAGCTTTCATATGAGATATCTTAGGTTCAGCTTGATATCGTGCACACAAGCATGTTGCAAACATAACATCGGGTCGGCTAGCTGTAAGATACAATAGAGAGCCGATCATCCCACGGTACAGCGTGACATTGACAGGAACACCCTTAGTGTCCTTATCAAGTGTCAGCGGCGGTGCCATAGGGGTTTTCATAGCTGAAGTTTCAGTTAAGTCGAATTTCTTCAGCATATCTTTAACATACTTTCCCTGATTAATAAAAGTTCCTTTTTCAGTTTGCTTAATCTGAAGACCAAGGAAATATGTTAGTTCACCCATCATGCTCATTTTATACTCATCTTTCATTCTATCAGCGAAACGAGTACAAAGCTCAGGGTTAGTAGAACCAAATATAATGTCACCAACATATATTTGAACTAGAATGATATGACCTTTCACTTTTCTTACAAAAAGAGTTTTGTCAATCTTACCTCGCTCAAATTTTTCAATATGGAGATAAGTAGAAAGAGTGTCATACCATGCACGAGGAGCTTGCTTCAAGCCATAAAGTGCCTTATCCAGTTTATAAACATAACCTGGACGCTTAGAATCTGAGAATCCTGGAGGTTATTCCACATACACTTCTTCATTCAGCTTTCCATTTAGAAACGCTGACTTAACATCCATCTGATGTACTTTGAAGTTTTTGTGTACAACATATGCTAAGAATAGACGAATAGATTCAAGTCTTGCTACTGGAGCAAATGTTTCGTCATAATCTATACCTTCCTCTTGTCTGTATCCCTGAGCAACAAGTCGAGCTTTGTTGCGGGTTACAGTACCATATTCGTCCAACTTATTTCGATAGACCCATTTAGTGCCTATCACAGTTTTATCAGTTGGTCTCTGAACAAGTTTCCAAACTTTGTTTCTTTCGAATTCAATCAGCTCTTCATGCATGGCGCTGACCCAGTTTGGATCTTTGAGGGCATCATCTACTTTCTTTGGTTCAGTTAATGAAATAAAATTTACAAATAAACAAATATTACCTGCACTTCGTCGAGTCTGAATCCCAGCGTTTGGATCACCAAGAATTTGATCAATTGGGTGATTTATAGTCCATCGCTGAGCCGGAGCGTGAGACGCTGACTCAACTTGAACTGGAGGAGCTGAAGATGAAGCTTCAACGACGTCGGGAGTATCATCCAAGAGAGGAATGGATGCAGTTGTCATTATATTCACTGATTGCTGAGAAGTAGATGGAATGTCTGAGACATTTGGTTCAGTGTTAGGTATAGTGTTTATAGGAACAGCTGAGACCCAAGAAGTTTCAGCTTCACTGTTCTGCATATTTGGAATGATAGGAGGACTATCATCTTCTACTGGATGAGCATGAGTAGTGGGAATATCTTCTGAATCACCAAGATGAGAAAACATCCATTGATTCAGTTCTTCAGTATCAGCGGACGGTTTAGAGTTCGCTGAACGGGATTCGTCAAACGTGACGTGAATAGTTTCTTCTACAGTTTGTCTTCTTCGATTGAAGACTCTGAAGGCTTTGGAAACAGAGGAGTATCCAAGAAAGATTCCATCATCAGCCTTAGGATCAAACTTTCCAAGAGCATCTCTGTTGTTCAGTATAAAACACTGACATCCAAAGATGTGAAGAAAGCTGATTGAAGGCTTTCTCCCATGAAAGAATTCATAGGCTGTCTTTTTGAATCTTTTGACTATCAGCGACCTGTTTTGCGTAAAACAAGCAGTGTTGACAGCTTCTGCCCAAAACTGAGTAGGCAGGTGAGAATCGCTGAGCATTGAACGTCCAGCTTCAATAATTGTTCTATTTCTTCTTTCAGCGACTCCATTTTGTTGCGGTGTTCTCACTGAAGAAAAGTTGTGAGAAATACCCTTACTCTCAAGGAAGGAATCAAGAGAACTGTTTTTGAATTCAGTTCCATGATCACTCCTTATTGAGCGAACGGTCAGATTGTTCAGGGTTTCCATCTTCCGAACAAAGGTGATGAGTTCTTCAGGGGTGTCACTCTTAGAACGGAGAAACATTACCCAAGTGAAGCGAGAGAATTCATCAACTATGACCAGCGTATATTTCTTTCCAGCGATGGATTGTTTGTTAACAGGGCCAAACAAATCCATATGGAGTAGTTGTAGAGGAGATGACACTGAAGAAACTTGCTTTGACTTAAAGCTTGCTTTGGTCTACTTCCCTTTTTCACACGCTGGACATAAAGACTCTTTGGCGTATGAATGATGAGGTAGACCAGTGACTAACTCTTTTGATGAAAGAGTGTTCAGTGTCTTGAAATTTAGATGAGATAGCCTCTTATGCCATAGCCAGTTGACATCAGATGATGCCTTTGAGAAGAAACAGGAGTTCTCAGTGGTTGTTGAGTCCATGTTTATTACATAAACATTTTCCAAACGATAACCGCTGAGAGCTATCTTCTCCTTTTTGTCAGTGCCAAAGCAGGATTCCTTAGTAAAGATGACTTTGTTATCCATGTCGCAAAGCTGACTGATGCTTAGAAGATTATGCTTCAGCCCTTCAACATATGCGACTCTTTTGAAGGAGGTTGTACCATTTGAAAGTACACCATACCCTCGGGTATGTCCTTTTCCATTTCCACCGAAAGTCACAGAGGGACCCTTCTCTTCCTTGTATTCTGCGAGCAGGCTTTTCTTTCCAGTCATGTGTCTAGAGCATCCGCTATCGAGATACCAGATACCCTTCTTAACCTGCAATACAAAGGAAGATTAGTTTTTCTTGGGTACCCACTTGACCATGTATACACGTTTGTCAGTGGAAGTAGTTGGAATGGAAGATTCAGCAGTCTTCGCAGCATTTGAAGATTCAGCTTTGTCTTTCTTCACTTTGGTTAATTTCTTAACTTCAGTGGTAGGATTCACCTTGACCTGATTTGCACCAGGGTTGGTCTTCTTTGCCTTGGGGGCAATCTTCACCTTAGCTATCTTTTCAGCTTTGGTGGCTGTGGGGCACTTACTAGCAATATGATCGGTAAGTCCACAGTGATAACATTTCCTATAACTAAATGTAGTTCTAGGACCATTTGAATGCTGAGCTTTAATTTCGAATTAGAAGTGCCAGCACCAAGTAAACTATTGGCTTTAGAAATGGGACGAACATTCAGTTCTTCAGATTTCTTACCAAGGACATCCAATCTGAGTCTAGGAGTAGATCGCTGAATAGATCCAGAGATCTGCTTCCTTGATCCAGAGGGATGAGCCACTGAAGCTTTAGAAGCATTCAGCTTTGGTACTAAGGTACCATTCTGAGGATTCTGGTAAATAACAATTCCTTTACATTTGTCTTTAGAGACAGAGGTAGGTTTTGAATAAACCATTTTCTCCTTGCCTTTTGAGGAGGTAGGAGTTTCCTTAGGGATTGGTGTAACAGACGAGGAGCACTGAGAAGATGAAGTATCAGCGACTGAGGATACGAACGTTCCAAATTTAAGCATTGAACGCCAAGTGGTTGGTTTTGGAGTATCATATTTATACCCCAAACCACGTTTATCACTCAGGGGAATCTGAGACTTTATTATCTCAGTGATCTTTGTTGAAGAATTACACCATCCTTCAACAGTAGCTTTTTCAGCCTTTAATGCAGCGATAGCTTCTGCTCGTTCGATTTTGACTAGCTGATTTAAATACACTTGATCTTTAAAGTCTTCTTCAATTTTAGAAAGCTTTTCTATTTGAAGGTGGCAATTTTTAAGCTTTTCAGCGAGATCAAGATTTTGGTTTTCCACCACAGTTTTGCCGTTCATGGCTTCGTATAAACTTCTAGTCAAGAGATCGATCTTACGGAGACTATCAACTTCATCAATATTTGCAATATTGGTAAAGAAAGAAGGTGATACCTGAATAGCAGATGTTGAAGTGGAGGGAATGTCTGAGCTTTCTTCCTCTTCTTCAATCTTGGCCATGAGACATAGATTTGCTTCATCATCTTCAGAGTCAGATGATGATGCTTCTTCATCAGAAGCAACCCAATCATAGTCAGCCATCAGGCCTTTATTCTTCTTCTTAAAGCTTTTCAGCTTAGCATATTTTTCTTTCAGCTTTGAATATTTGTCATCTTTATTCCTTGGAACAAAGGATTTCTTTGTAAAAGCTGAGGGTCTAGAAACTTTCTTAGACCTGCACTCGTTAGCGAAATGCCCTGTCTTTTCGCAGTTAAAACAAGTAGCAGTAGCCTTATCAACAAAAGCTGATGATCTAGGCTTGTCAGTTATGGAAAGAGGTTTGTTCTTTCTAAACATTTTCTTTTTGGCAAATCTCCTGAACTTATTAGTTAGGAGAGCCAAAGATTCATCATTATCTGAATAATCAGAATCTGATGACCTTTCAGAGTTACTCTCTAACTCAGTGATAGTGACCGAGGGTCGCTGAGTAGAAGGTTCCTCTGAGATTAAAGCAACATGGGTGCTTTTGGAATCTTTTACAAGATTCTTCTTAAGATGGCTCGATTGCTCATGATTCAGCAACGTGCCATATAAGGTTGAAAGGGTCATTGATTTTAGATCCTTTGATAGCTTGAGACACATAGCATAATTGTCCCAGCTTTCAGGTAAACATTCTAGAAACTTTGTCAGTACTTCAAAGTTAGAATATTCCTTACCAACAGTTTTCAGATCTATAATTAAACAATTAAAACGTTGATGAACTTCAGAGAGAGATTCATTCTTACCAGAAATGAAGCTTTTGTATTGTCTTACCAGGTTGATCTTTCTTGAATCCTGGACTTCAGACGTTCCTTCATACTGAACACATATTCTGTCCCACATGGCCTTTGATGTTTTCAGATTCATGACGGAATGGTAGACTTCGTCAGGAAGAGCCATGGATTGTATGGATCTGGCTTTTGTATCTATAGCCACTTTCTTCTTATCTTCGTCAGTCCATTGAAAGATTTCCTTAGGTACCAGCCTTTCTGGAATAGCAGGTCTATTCTTAGCGGCTGGAACAGCAGCATCAATTCTTACAGGGATGAATGGACCATTTTCGAGATAGTAAGGCATAGTAGGGTCTACACCTTCTAAGAAGAGTGTCATCCTATTTTTCCATAAGTTGAAGTTATCTTTGGAAAATCTAGGGGGTTTAGCAAGAGAACCATTATCTATATAATTTGTGTTTGTGTTGGTGGCCATTTTCAGATAATAGCAAGGAAGAGAAATATCTTAGATTAGATCTTGTTTATGAGATTAAATCCGCTCTGATACCACTTGTTGGTCCCGAAGGCCTATACAAGTTTGTAGAAGGGGGGGGGTTGAATACAAACACACAGATTTTACTTTTCTAAATTGTTTATTGATAAATCATTAACAATTTACAGCTTGTTGCGGAAACAAGATTAAGGATAAACCTAAATCTAAACAAGTTGGAACACTAAGGTTTCTTGCACTAAGAGAGATAAGGAAATTACTAATAATAACCTATCTTCAGATAAGAGATTGAACTTGTCCAGAGTTAGCAAGTTACTTCAAAAAGAAGTGGGTTCATCTCTTTATATACTGCATGCATTTAATGCAAGTCAGTATACACTTTACACGTGTCATCCGCTGGTTGGTTGCATGTCATTGACCTTGGTTGACAACCTTAGTAGCCGCATGGATGAACAGTGTAGCATCAGAGTGGTTGTACGATTTCAGACAGTCGGAGGTTCTTTTCTGACATTTCGTACGGAGTCGTGCAAGGGGGGTTAAGACAAAAGTACTTTGTACGGAGGACTTCATGATCAGCTTTCGTTGATTCAGCGATTATCATTTTCTATTCAGCGAATGATAAAGTTCAGCGATAGCTGAAGTCTTGTACTTGATACTTCACATTGAGTGGACAAATCTGAGTCTTCGCTGATCCGCATCAGTTCATTAGGAGACTTGTCGCTGGTTCTTGAGCTTGATCTTCGACTTCAGCGTAGAACCTATGTTGACGTGAAACTTGTCTTCAGGGATCATAAGTAAACAACTAACTTATCAGCGATCATCATAATGACTGAATAGACTCAGAGCATTAATGATGAACAGTGTTCGCTGAATGTTTAACTTAAAAGAGCGAGAGTTCCTATCAGCGGTACTGTAAGATCTTAGTACTTATCAGCGATAGTGAAACTCTAATACATATTGTTTACTTACAATTTTCACTAAGTATATAAGAGAGGGTCATTATCAAATCACTGAGGGTTTGGATCAACATATCTGCAGAATATATTCAGGATATCTTGCATTGATAGAGACATCATCCGAAGATCAGAAAAAGGTTCTTTGGATGTCTTATCTCTTTCAAGTAACTTCAGCTTCAACAAGCAGGTCAACGCTTGAAGACAAAAGTAAAAAGACAAAATTACTTTTCAGAAGACCTACTTCCTATCTGCCTTCCACGCTCTCTTTGACAAGTGTCCATTGCATTTAATGCATAAGGCACTATAAAAGGAGATCATCTTCAACCTTGCAACTCACCAGTTTACAGACTCTCTCAAAGCTTTCAAGTGCTGGCATTACTCTCTCTCAGAAGTTCATTTGTTTTCTAAGTGTTTTACAACTGTTCTTATTCTCTGTGTCACTTTGTGTTAGATTGTTTAAGCAGATTTTATCTGTTTTTTTCCGCAACAATCTTTAAGTTTTCTATGTGTAATTCGTGATTTTAAATCAATAAAGAATTAATTAAGTGAAAAATCTTGTGTATTGTATTCAACCCCCCCTTCTACAATACTTGTTTACCATTGCTAATCCATAGCTGGGACCAACAAGTGGTATCAGAGCAGGTCAGCTTAATCTAATAAGCTTGATCTGATCTGCAATGGCTTCATCTTCTTCTTTAAACCATGTTTCTTCTCAAAACTCAAATGCTGGATCATATGAAAATGGCTCCATAGCCAAACCACCAAAGTTTAACCCTAATAACTTCTCTCTGTGGAAAAGTCGTATGATGCTCTTTCTAGAAGGAGTTGACAACAGATATCCTACTATACTCCATGAAGGACCTATTGTCCCAAGAGTTTGGGATCGTTATAATGCCAAAAATAAAGATGAGGATGGTGATGATTCTTCTTCCGATGAGGAAGAACGAACACCAGCTACTGGGAGATACATTGTAAAGGACCCCAGTAAGTACACTGATGAAGACAAGCGTCTTGTAGCTCTTGACACTAAAGGCAGAGCCATCATTGCCCTCTCTTTGCCTGATGAAGTTTATCACTCTCTTGTAAACTTTTCTACTGCTAAAGAAATGTGGTCTACTCTGTGTGTTCTTTATGAAGGAACTTCTGAAGTGAAAAAGAGCAGAAAAATCGCTCTTGTTAGAAAATATGAACTGTTTGCTCATGAAAAAGGAGAATCGCTTTCTGACTACTATAACCGTTTTAACAGTCTGCTTAATGATCTTAAACTGTTGGGTCGCATTTATGACAATGAGGAAGTTTTATGCAAATTTATGGATTGTCTTCCTAAGTTCTGGGAAAACATCTGCACATGCATTAAGACAACCAAGGATCTTGATCATATGCCTCTCACAACTCTTTATGGTACTCTCTTTAACTTTGAGCAAACCAAGCTCTAAAGGAAGTCTGTCATTAAAGATATCAAAAGCTCTTCCCTAGCTCTTGTAAGTGACTCTTCCAAAAGATTTGTGTGCATTCCTAGAATTACATATCCTTCTGATTCTGACCATGATAGTCAGGAAGATACCAATGATCATTCGGAGGCATATTTTAGTGATGCTGATGATGAAGGTGAGGAAACCCCCGTTGACCAACTAATAGATGGCATAGCCATGCTGGCAGGTTACTCTAAACCTAGATCCCGTTTCTCCTCTAGTAAATCTAAAATTTCTAGAAAATCTTTTCAGAATTTCCCCAAGCACTCTTCAACTGATAAATCAAATGAGGAATGCTTTAAATGTGGGAAGAAAGGTCACTTTGCCTCTGAGTGCAGAAGCAAGCTTTCTGAAAAATCAAAGAACTCTTCATCTAGTCGTCCCTTTTCAAAATCTAACAGATCCAGGCCCGATTCAAATCACTCCTCTTCTCAAAGATCTGGCCAACCTGGTTCCTCTGTGAACTCTGACCGTGCTGAAAAGTACAAGGCTAAATACAAAAGAGAAAAGGAGAGAAATGAACTCCTTTCCAAAAAGGGAACGGGTCTGCTGGCTGAGTATCATGACTTGGTAGATGAACCCACATCTGACAGTGATAAGGACATGGCCAATATTTGTTTCATGGCAAAGATTGATGACATCAATGACTGTGAGGAAACTCCTTCCACTCTTGCTCTAGTCTCGACAGGATGCTCTTCCTCATCCACTCAGGTACATCCATTTCACTCTCTTACTGATGCTGAAAAAGTTGAAGCATTTGACTCTTTAACTGTTGACTTCCATGATGCTAAAGATGCTAAGAAAAAGGCAAATGATCAGATAAAATCTCTTTCTTCTAAACTTCAAATATGTCTTTCTCAACTAAAACATTTTGACAAAATCAAAGCTGAGCTTGAAGATCTGAAAACCATAAACTTCACACTTGCTAAAGAGAAAAATAAGTTGTTCAAAAGACTTAAAGAGGAACAAGAAACTGTGAAAAATTGGACTAACTCTTCTAAGAATTTAGAAAAGATTTTTAAAGACCAAATGAACTGTGATGACAAATCTGGACTTGGCTTTGGCAAAATGGACATTGACTCTTCCTCAACTGTTCATGCTTCCACTTCCTTTGTGCTTCCTCCATTCTATGAGTCCTCTGAACACCATTCAGGTGATACTCATTCAATAAACTCTGTTGATCTTTCTGAAGCCTTAAAGTTTGGGATGTTCATTAAAGCTAAAGGTGATGCCTCAACTTCTAAAGTTGAAGAAGCCCAAGGCTCTAATGACCTTCCTAAACCTGTTCATGAGCTGATGAAATCCCTACACATAGATGAAGCCTCTTCCTCTGAACCTAAGCCTTCAAAGATCCTAAAGAGAGAACCTCAACCTCTTCAAAACAGATTTTCCACTTCTGACAAAGGAAAATCAGTTGCCAAGTTCCATCCCAAAAGAAAAACTCCAAAGAAATATTCTGGTAACTCTTCCACTTTTCCCATTCCTCGATCTGTGCTTTTGAAAAAGTCAGATTCCAAAGAATCCTATCATTCACCAACAATTTAAAAAGGAATCCTAGGAACCACACCTCTTGGTTCATCCTCTTCAGCCAAGATCATAAAAATCAATGCGAAAGGTCAAAACAAGGAAAGTGGTAATAATGTTAAAAAGGTTTTTATCTATAGAAAATGCTATAACTGTGGTGAAACTTTTCATATGGCTAAAGATTGTCCTCTTGAGAGAATGGACAGAAACTCATCTAAAGATCTCTCTGTTTCTTCTTCTCACCCAAAAGGACCCATCTCCAAATGGGTACCAAAGAACTAATTTTTCTGTGACTGCAGGTTTATGGACATCAACAGATCTGGTATCTGGATAGTGGATGTTCACGTCATATGATTGGAAACAAATCTCTTCTTGTTAACTTCGTGTCGGCTAAAGGTCCATCTGTTATCTTTGGCAATAATTCTCGTGGCAGCACTAAAGGCTACGGAACTCTCTCCAATGGTTCCGTCACCTTTAATAAAGTAGCGTACGTTGAAGGCTTGATGCACAACCTCTTGAGCATAAGCCAGCTGTGTGATCTCGGTTATAAAGTAATCTTTGAACTATCCATTTGCACGGTGGTTGACAAAGACATGAAAGCTGTACTTTCCGGGTACCGAAAAGAAAATGTCTATGTTATAGACATGGGACAAAGTTTATCTTTTGGAACAAACATCTGCTTTGTCTCTGAAAACTCTGCTGAAATTAGTTGGCTTTGGCACAAGCGTCTCTCTCACCTCAACTTCAAAACCTTGAACTCTCTCTCCTCTAAAGAGCTCGTGTCTGGAATGCCAAAACTGACCTTTGTGAAAGAAAAGCTGTGTGATGCTTGTGAGAAGGGAAAGCTCACAAAATCCTCATTCAAATCCAAGCAATGCTTCTCCATTTCTCAACCTCTTCAGATGCTACACATGGATCTGTGTGGACCAGTCAGCACTCCAAGCCTTGGTGGAAGAAGGTACATTCTTGTTATTATTGATGAATTTACACGCTACACTTGGGTATTTTTTTCTCAGGTACAAAAGTGATACTTCTGAAGAAATCATAAAGTTCATCAAAAGATCTGAAGTGATGAATGGACAGCTGGTGAGATCTGTGAGAAGTGACAACGGCACTGAATTCAAAAATAGTGTGTTGGATGACTTCTTCAATGAAAAGGGCATATCTCAGAATTTTTCAGCTGTTCGGACTCCACAACAAAATGGTGTGGTAGAGAGAAAGAACAGGACGCTGTGTGAAGCTGCCAGATCCATGCTGAGTGAATCTCACCTTCCGACCTACTTTTGGGCCGAAGCAATTAATACTGCATGCTTTACCCAAAATAGGTCCATTATTATAAAAAGACATAATAAGGCTCCCTATGAAGTCTTTTATGGTAGAAAACCAAACATCAGTTTTCTTCATGTCTTTGGGTGTGTATGCTATATTTTGAATGACAGAGAGAACTTGGGCAAGTTTGATCCTAAAGCAGATGAAGGCATCTTCATGGGTTATTCTCTCACATCCAAAGCATACAGAGTCTACAACCTTCGGAGAAAATGTATTGATGAATCAATACATGTCAAGTTTGATGACCTCAAGGTATCATCTCTCTCCTCAGATGATGATGAATTAAATAGTTGGATCACCTCTTGCATTGGTGATGCTTCTCCTTCTCCATCTAACCCAACTATTCCCATACCTTCTCCTCAAAATCCTACCTCTCAAAATAATAACTCTTCCTCATGTTGGAACTTAGTGAAGAGGTGAGAAAACTTGTCCCACATAGGAGCCAAGACAAAGTCTAGACCACTTAATAAACACCAACCATTGAGCATTAAATGAATCATTTAATTGCTTGGGCTTGGTGTGTGGTGTTCTTGGTGGGCTATCTTTGACACAAATATATATATATATATATATATATATATATATATTAAATGTCAAAGATTGGGCCTTGGGCCTTGGGGTCTCGATTGGGTCGAGATTCAATAATTGAAGAACGAATGTGGTGTGCAGATTGGCGCGACATAAGCAGCGCGAGAAGTAGCGCGGGATACTGAAGAAACATCAAACAGTGCTTGGCGCGCATTACGGCGCCACTTAAACCGCGCCACAAGGCGCGCGGGCCTCTGTTGGGTTCGATGGCCAGTATGCGGCGCGTATTTCCGCGCGACTTTACCCGCGCCGCAACTAGCGCGGACGCCCTGGTGGTTAGTTTCGGTTACCGAAGCATACTTATAAATACACCATAATTTCCATTCGTTTTTCCAAGTTTCAACACACGATTTTGGACAATTTTCTGGGTTTCTTTCTCCTCTCGTTCATCACCGACGTATGACGATTCGATAGATTCAAGTGAGACACTTGAATAGATTGTTGTATCCTCAAGACAACGCCGATACTCGAGGAGAATTTTTGTCTTAGGACACTGCATAACGCAGGCCTCAATCTCTTTGGTTGATTACAAGAATCTTCGATATCAAGTAAGGTTTACAATTCAGTGTTGTTTTTGTTTTGTATCAAAAGATTGTAAAAGAATTAGTTAATTTTATTGAATTTGATTTTGTTCTTCTACACAATTCTCAATCGTGATTGATCAGTCTTAACAATCTAAGACAAAAATTTCTGTTAGGAGCGATGGATCAATCGAACGTGATGAAAAATCACGTGGAGAAACCCGAAAAGTTCAAAGGATCGGATTTCCGTCGTTGGCAACAAAAGATGTTGTTTTATCTAACAACACTTCGTGTTTCTAACGTCCTCACCGAGGAGGAACCATCACCGACGCCACCGATAAGTCAGGATGGAGCGCCACCCACTCAAATACAAGTGGCTGCGCAAGAAAGAACGATCGAGGCATGGAGAGCAAATGAATATAATTGCCGTAATTATATTCTGAACGCCCTCGATGATTCCCTATACGATATCTATTCCACCCTTGGTACCGCAAGGGAGATTTGGGAATCTTTGGACACAAAATATAAAACTGAAGTAGCGTGTTCCAAAAGATTCGTTGTTGGGAAATTTCTGAATTATCGGATGGTGGATACAAAACCGGTGATGAAACAAGTTGAAGAATTGCAGATTCTATCCCACGAACTAGAAGTGGAAGGCATGGGAATAAATAACAATTTTCTGGTTGGGTCAATAATCGACAAACTGCCTCACTCATGGAAAAACTTCAAACTCTATTTGAAGCATTTGTCGGAGGACATAACGTTTGAACAATTAGTCCTCAAATTACGAGTGGAGGAAGATAATCGACTCAACGATAAAGCCGATGCCAACCCTTTGGAACCAAACGCCAACATGGTTGAAGGAAGTACTTCGAGGCAGAAATTCCCTAAATTCAAAGGGAAGAACATCATGACAAAAAGGCCTTTCACTTTCGGGAAAGGCACGATGGCTTCTCAAAGGAAACCGTTCAAGAAAGTCATGCATTGTTGGGTTTGTGGGAAACCAGGTCATAGGGCCAAGGATTGTCGACATAGACGAGATAACAATGGTGGTGGTGGAAACGGCGGTGGAGGAGCCGGCGGGGGAAACAATCATGCAAACCTCGCTCACTCCCCAAACCAATTCGTTGGAGTCGTTGAAGCATACATGGTAACCAATGCTGTGGATTGGTGGGTCGACACCGGGGCAACCCGTCATATTTGCAATTCGAGAAGCTTGTTCGAAACGTATCAAAAGGTGAAGGAAGAGGAACCGATGTTCATGGGAAATGCTTCTACCGCGATGATCGAAGGAAAGGGGAAGGTCACATTGAGGTTGACTTCCGAAAAGGATCTTGTGCTATGTGATGTGTTACATGTACATAATTTAACTAAGAATTTGATTTCTGGCCCTATTCTTAGCAAGAAAGGGTTCAAACTTGTATTCAAATCGGACAAATTTGTCATCACCAAAGGTGGTGCCTATGTGGGGAAGGGTTACCTCGATGAGGGACTCTTCAAACTTTCTGTAAATAGCACTGTAAATACCGTTGATGCCGCCATTGTAATTAATGAAAATAAGGCAGGCACTAGCATTGCTTCCGTGTATATTGTGGATCCTACTTTCCTTTGGCATTCTAGATTAGGACATGTTAACTTTAGAGCATTACAAAGAATGATCAAACTTGACATGATTCCTAAATGTTCTAATGATAAAATATCTAAGTGTGAGGTTTGTGTAGAAGCTAAATACACAAATCACCCACATAGATCGGTAGAAAAATCCAATGAAGTTCTCAGGTTAATCCATAGTGATTTGTGTGATTACAAGGCAACTCCTACAAGAGGAGGAAAGAATTATTATATTTCTTTCATTGATGATTGCAATAAATTTTGCCATGTTTACCTTATACATACTAAAGATGAAGCCTTAAGCATGTTCAAGACTTATAAGGCTGAAGTTGAAAATCAACTTGAGAAGAAAATCAAAATTCTGAGGTCTGATCGTGGAGGAGAATATGAATCCAACGAATTTGCAGAATTTTGTGCAACACATGGCATTATACATCAAACTACCGCTCCTTACACTCCTCAACAAAATGAAGTGGCTGAGCGGAAGAATAGAACATTGAAGAACATGATGAATTCAATGTTGATTACGTCCGGAGCTCCACATCATTTATGGGGTGAGGCGTGCCTTACTGCAAATATGATCCTTAACCGGATCCCCCACAAGAAAAGTGACAAAACTCCATATGAACTTTGGAGAAGAAAGATTCCATCCTTCAAAAGGATGAAAATGTGGGGTTGCCTTGCTAAGGTTCAAGTACCTTTACCAAAAAGGACTAAACTTGGACCCAAAACGGTTGATTGTGTATATATTGGTCCAACCTATAATAGTGTTGCATATAGGTTCTTAGTTCATAAATCAAATGTAGATGGCATAAGCAATAACACGATCATAGAATCTGCTGAAGCGGAATTCTTTGAGACGATCTTCCCTTATAAAGAAAAAGAGGGTAACACCTCTAACCTTGGTAAACGACCGATTGATGATTTGCACTCTCAAGTGAACATTGAATCAACTAAGAGTGATCAATCGAGGAATGCAGAAACCTCTAAAGTTCAAGAAGAGGTTGAGCCTAGAAGAAGCAAAAGGGGAAGAATCGCTAAAGACTTTGGACCGGACTTTATGGCTTTCAATGTTGAAGGAGAACCTCTCTCCTATAAGGCCGCCATGGAATCATCTGAGGCACCTTATTGGGAAGAGGCCATCCACAGTGAGATTGATTCCTTTGTGCAAAACAACACATGGAAATTGGTTGATTTGCCTCCGGGACATAAAGTCATTGGCCACAAATGGATCTTCAAACGGAAGTTGAGACCCGATGGCACTATAGAGAAATACAAAGCTCGACTAGTTGCCAAGGGGTACCGACAAAAGGAAGGTCAAGACTTCTTCAACACCTATTCATCGGTTACTAGGATCACGTCTATACGGACGTTGGTTGCAATAGCGGCTATCCATAATTTGGAGATACATCAAATGGATGTAAAAACCGCTTTCTTGAATGGTGAATTAGAAGAAGAGATATATATGCAACAACCGAAAGGTTTTGTTGTAAAAGGCCAAGAGAACAAAGTCTGTAAGTTGATTAAGTCTCTTTATGGACTTAAACAAGCGCCAAAGCAGTGGCATGAAAAGTTTGATAACACTATGTTGTCAAATGGTTATCACATAAATAAATGTGATAAGTGTGTCTATGTGAAACAATATAAGAATGCTTATGTTATCATATGTTTATATGTTGATGATATGCCCATCATGGGATCAAACTTGGATGTAATAAACCAAACCAAGAAGATGCTACACTCCGCATTTGATATGAAAGATATGGGAGTTGCTGATGTTATCCTTGGTATAAAGATTCAAAGAAATCCAAATGGTTACATCCTTACCCAATCTCACTATGTTGAGAAGGTGCAACGGAAGTTTGGTCACTATGATGACAAACCGGTTGTGACTCCATTTGATCCTTCAAGTCAATTGAAGAAGAATGAAGGAGATAGTGTTGCTCAGTTGGAATACACTCAAGTTCTTGGAAGCTTGATGTATATCATGAACTGTACACGACCGGATATTGCGTATAATGTGAGTAGACTTAGTCGGTACTCACATAACCCGGGAAAAGACCATTGGTATGCTCTAGTAAGGGTGCTTCGATACTTGAAATACACAATGGGTTATGGGTTACACTATACCAAATACCCTCCCATTCTAGAAGGGTATTGTGATGCTAATTGGATTTCAAATCATTCGGAGAGTAAGTCCACAAGTGGATATGTATTCACACTTGGTGGTGCTGCGGTTTCATGGAAATCTTCTAAACAAATGGTGAATACCAGATCAACTATGGAAGAAGAATTTGTCGCATTAGACAAAGCCGCTGAAGAAGCCGAATGGCTAAAAAGCTTCCTAGAGGGTATTCCATTGTGGCCAAAACCAGTGACTGCTATTGGTATCCATTGTGACAATATGGCTGCTCTCACAAGAGCGAAGAATCAGATTTACAATGGAAAGTCCCGTCACATACGAAGGCGCCACAACACTATAAAGGACTTGCTGAAAAATGGAATCATTTCCATTGACTACGTAAAGTCAAAGGAGAACATTGCCGATCCTTTGACAAAAGGCCTAAGTAGAGAGCAAGTATCCTTCTCATCGAGGGGAATGGGCTTAAAGCCAACACAATGAGTTTCCTCGGCGGCAACCTAACCTAGCGGAATTGGAGATCCCATGGTCTAGGTTCAATAGGCAAACTAGTCGGGGTCAACTCAAGCAACAATAAAACAAAGGTATGCCTATTCCTACGATGTTTCCTTTGTGTTTTCCGTTGATGATATAGGGATGAATATTTTATTCTTAATAATGCTGATAGATTCTTAGTAGAATACAACGGAATATTCTTGATCGACATTACCTATGTGAGACTGATGTGGGGTCGCATCTTTGAGGACGGATATGGCTATGTCTTCTAAAACTCTCATGAAGAAAGGATATGTTCATGACCGAAATGAACACAACTGTAAGAATTTAATTACGTATAGCTATAATATGTGTGATGCCTATTGTCTAGATTTACTACAAAAAGTGGCTAGTTCAAGACTATAGTTCACTATCCACGAAGTAGATCCGATTGGCATTCACTAGGAAAGGTTCAAGTCCAAAAGACACCGTTTTCCGATGCATATTATAACTAGCTTGGTGATAGAAACATAAGTTCCATAATATTGCTTATTTTCTATTCAAACGTGGGGTATTATTTGGGTTTGAATAGAAAATGTAGGGTATTGTTGGAACTTAGTGAAGAGGTGAGAAAACTTGTCCCACATAGGAGCTAAGGCAAAGTCTAGACCACTTAATAAACACCAACCATTGAGCATTAAATGAATCATTTAATTGCTTGGGCTTGGTGTGTGGTGTTCTTGGTGGGCTATCTTTGACACAAATATATATATAGGGTCTCCTTCTTTTGTTAACTTTTTCATGATGTGCATATATGCACATCGGGCATTGCATATATGCACATATTACAATTGCATGATGTGCATATATGCACTGGTTAACAAAAGAAGGAGCCCCTATATATATATATATATATATATATATTAAATGTCAAAGATTGGGCCTTGGGGCTCTTGGGGTCTCGATGGGGTCGAGATTCAATAATTGAAGAACGAATGTGGTGTGCAGATTGACGCGGATAACGGCGCGACATAAGAAGCGCGAGAAGTAGCACGGGATACTGAAGAAACATCAAACAGTGCTTGGCGCGCATTACGGCGCCACTTAAACCGCGCCACAAGGCGCGCGGGCCTCTGTTGGGTTCGATGGCCACTAGCGCGGACGCCCTGGTGGTTAGTTTCGGTTACCGAAGCATACTTATAAATACACCATCATTTCCATTCGTTTTTCCAAGTTTCAACACACGATTTTGGACAATTTTCCGGGTTTCTTTCTCCTCTCGTTCATCACCGACGTATGACGATTCGATAGATTCAAGTGAGACACTTGAATAGATTGTTGTATCCTCAAGACAACGCCGATACTCGAGGCGAATTTTTGTCTTAGGACACTGCATAACGCATGCCTCAATCTCTTTGGTTGATTACAAGAATCTTCGATATCAAGTAAGGTTTACAATTCAGTGTTGTTTTTGTTTTGTATCAAAAGATTGTAAAAGAATTAGTTAATTTTATTGAATTTGATTCTGTTCTTCTACACAATTCTCAATCGTGATTGATCAGTCTTAACACCTCATCCTCACACCCTGCCTCATACCAAGAAGAAAATCCTCTGCCGATACAACCTTCCCAAAACCAAAATTCTCCTCAAAACACCACTCTCTCTCATCCTTCAAATATCCCTTCTTCATCAAATCCACCTGATCTTCAATCCTTAAATCCTCAAGATCTACCCTCCACATCTCATGCTCAACCTTCCTATCCTCCAGCTTTGCCTCCTGCCATTAAATGGACCAAGGATCATCCAATTGATCAAATAATTGGTGATCAACAGGCTGGTGTCCAAACCAGAAGAGGAGTAGGCAATATCTGTCTCTATGTGAACTTCTTGTCCATTATAGAGCCTAAGAAGGTTGAAGAAGCTCTAGCCGATCCATGTTGGATCACTGCCATGCAAGAAGAACTCTCTCAGTTTGAGAGAAACAAGGTCTGGAGATTGGTTCCTCGTCCTTCGAGAAAAACAATTATAGGAACCATGTGGGTATTCAGAAACAAGATGGATGAAGAAGGCACTGTCATCAGAAATAAAGCCAGACTGGTTGCTCAAGGGTACAAGCAAGAAGAAGGAATTGACTATGATGAAACCTTTGCTCCAGTTGCCAGACTTGAAGCAATCAGAATCTTCCTTGCTCATGCTGCATACAAGAACTTCAGAGTCTTCCAGATGGATGTCAAAAGTGCATTTCTGAATGGAGAACTAGCTGAAGAAGTCTATGTGAAGCAACCTCATGGATTTGAAGATCCATCTCATCCTGACTATGTGTACAGATTGGATAAGGCTCTCTATGGTCTTAAACAAGCTCCTCGTGCCTGGTACGACACTCTAGCAGACTATCTTCTGAAGAACAAGTATACTCGGGGTAAAATTGACAACACCCTTTTTATCAAACAAAGCCCAGGTAATCTTATTCTTGTTCAAATCTATGTGGATGCCATCATTTTTGTGCCACCGATGAATCACTGTGTGATGAGTTTGCTTCTCTCATGATGAGTGAATATGAGATGAGCATGATGGGGGAGCTAACATTTTCTTGGGTCTCCAAGTAAAACAATCTTCTGAAGGTATCTTTATAAACCAAAGCAAATACATTCGTGATCTTTTGAAAAAGTTTCAATTTGATACATGCTCTCCCATGAAAACTCCTATGGCACCACCTCTAAAACTTGATGCTGATACATCTGGTGTATCTATTGATGTAACAAAGTTTATAGGTATGTTAGGGTCACTTATTTATCTTACTGCTAGTAGACCTGATATTATGTTTGCTACTTGTCTATTTGCGCGTTACCAGGCCAATCCTAAGGAATCCCATTTGGCTGCGGTTAAACACATCTTTCGATATCTGAAAGGTACCATGAATCTGGGTCTTTGGTATCCCAAAGACTCAGGTTTTGATCTAATGGGTTATTCAGATTATGACTTTGCAAGATCAAAGATTGATAGAAAGAGCACTACTGGAAGCTGCCAACTCCTTGGTGGTAAACTTGTTAGTTGGTCTAGCAAGAAGCAGCACTCAGTCTCCACCTCCACGGCTGAAGCTGAATATGTTGCGGCTGGTAGCTGTTGTGCTCAAATACTGTGGATGAAGAATCAACTGAGGGACTACAATCAGATCTATTCTCAAGTCCCAATCCTGTGTGACAACTCCAGTGCAATTGCCATTGCAAACAATCCGGTGCTTCACTCCAGATCCAAGCACATTGATATTCGGTATCACTTCATAAGAGATCACATCTCCAAAGGTGATATTGAACTGCATTTCGTCCCCACCGATCTTCAACTGGCGGATCTCTTCACAAAGCCTCTTAAAGAAGCTCGGTTCAAATTTCTCCTAGGAGAACTTGGTATGTTAAATTTAGATATATAGAAAAATAAAGAAAAAAAATAGAAAAATCAAAAAAAAAATAGAAAAAGAATATAGAAAAATAAAAAAAAATAGAAAAAAATAGAAAAAAATAATAATAATAATAATTTTTTTTGTATATATTTTTATCAGTTCGAATTTTCAAGTACTGATATTTTATTAGTTACAAGAAAAATCACTCATTCATCTCTCACCCTCTCTATTTTTACCATATCTCTCTCAACCAACAAACACAATCTTTTACCCTTCTCAATCCAAGTCACTCTCATCCTAACCACCCATTCTCTTACCCATCAAACTTTACTTTCCATCCACACCCTTTCTTTTTAATCTCAAGAAACACACCCTATCATCTAACCTACCTCTATCCTACATTAACCTTTTCCCTTCTCCTATAAATTTCTAGCCATACCATATCCCTTCTAAATTTTTTTGCCGAATCCCTCCTCACAACGAAAACCAAATCGCCCGAAGCCCACGCCAATCAACCCCTTCGGCAGCTTCTTTGTCGAGCAATCCCTCGGTGGTCTTGGTCTCTTTGCCGCACAACCCCTTCCCGAACCCTTGCCGCTCCTTCTTCCCGCACCACCCCCTTCCCGAACCCCTCTCTTCCCGAACCTCTCCTTCCCGCACACCCTACACTTCGCCGAACCTCTCCTTCCCGAACACCCCTCTCTCGTCAAACACCCCCCCTTCCCGAACACCCTCTCTCGTCGAACACCCCCCTTCCCGAACATCCCCCCTCCCATCACCGCCATCACCCTTGCCGCACACCTCCACCGCCGCAACTGCCCAAACCCCTTTTTGCCGAAGACCTCGCTGCCGACGCAGCCCTCTTTGCCGAACATCCCCTCCCCATTTGCCGAAGACCACCTCTCGGCACTCTCTCTTTTGCCGAACCCAACCTCTTCCCCATTCCCTATACACGAAATCCCTTCACCTCCTTTTACCCAACATACGTTTCCCTTCCTTTTTCCTCTCTTACCCACTATAAGACAACACCACTTTCCTTCTCATTTCTTCAAATCTCCACTTCTTCAAATTTCTCTCATGTCTACTTCTTCTCCCAATCCCAAACCCAAATCTTCAAAGTTCACTATTCCCACATGCCATAAAGATCTTGTCTTCAAGTCTTGCAATCATATTGCAAGATTTGAAAATGATCCAGACTATCCCGATCACTTACCCATTTCTCACTTTCTTCAACAAACTCCTTTACTCTATGCCTTCTCCAAATCTCTCCTAATGAGCAAAAAGCTTCTTGGAAATTTTTGGTTAACTTGCTCTGTGAATGATGGTGAACCCAAAACCATTTCTGCATGCATTCTTTCGGACACCGGTGATGATGATCTTACCTTTGATGTGTAAGATGTCCGTGCCGCTCTTCATCTTGACAGTTACGATTCGTATGCACCTTTTCCGCTTGACAAGGAACATGAAGATGTGGTACAAGCCATGAACTACACCGTCGATGCAAAGTACAAAAGTCCTGGCACTTTCCTGCGCAAATACATGGGTGGGGTATGGCATTTCTTCTTCACTCATATTATTTTCTGTTTAAGTCGCAAAACTGGAGGTCATGATCAATCCCCCTCCTATATCACCAATCTTGCTCATGCCATTATGTTTCAAAGAAAAATAGATTTTGCAGGCTATTTTTTTGATGAAATTGTTGAAGTTGTGACTCCTCCAAAAAGGCCACATGTTGCCTACCCCCGGTTCCTCTCCATCATCATTGAACATAAAATGGGTAAATTACTTGATCATGATCGCAAGTCGGCAAACCCAAAGTTCACCTATGATTTTCTTGCACCTACCATCACAAAGGCAATTCTTCAACGTCCACCAAAGGCAACTGACAATGGTTCAGTCTCTCCTAGCCTCAAATGCCAGTCTCACTCTCTCCATGACTGCCATGTAAGCTGCCTCAGATGCTCGTGACCAAGAAGTTCATAGGCTCCAATCTGAACTTCATAGCCAGAAGGACATCAACTCTCAGCTCCTTAGTTCTCTTACATCTCTTCACCACAAGATGGATGCTCTTCCTGAAAATCAGGCTCGCACACTCACCACCTTTGCTGGATGGGTGAAACGTTATTACCTGTCTGCCGCTGAGGGGGAGAAACGCCCAGACATATTTACCAGCGACCGACCGGGTTCCTCTGACAGACCTGGTCCTTCTGACCCATCCAAAGCGACACAAGCAGATCCATCAGGTCAGGGGGAGCAAATAACTAAACATGCAAGTGCACTAAGTGAGGGGGAGCAATCTGAGTTCTTCAAAAAGTTCGAATGGTGCAAGAAGAAATTAATTGGAAGAACCAGCATCTCAAAGATTGTCAAAGCCAAACTTGCTACCCATAAAGAGTCAAAGGACATCTATGTGATACTCACTCGGGCTGATGACACCGTCACACCGGTAAGATTCCCTGAACTTGATGCTTATGGTGTTTCAGAATGGTATGAAATTGAATATTATCTCCAAGATTCTCAAAGTCCAAACCTGTAACAACCCAGTTCCCATAACATACAACATATAACATCACATGCATATATATCATTGATTTACAACGAAAGTTACATAACAAACCAAGTACGGACCCTTCGGTCTCCTAAATTACAAAATATATATATAAAAGCTTCCTTCACTTTATCCTCTCCTTTGCCGATCCTTAACCTGGAAAACATATTTTTGAATACAAAATGAGGGTTAGACCAAACGGGTCTAGTAAGTTAATCCCGGTCCTTTCCAAAATCGTTATAAAACCTTTTATGTAAATCCTTTGTATCAAAATAGTTTATATAAACCTTTGGTAATCCTTTCGTAAAATATAAACATACCACACGTATTTAAATACCAATCAAGACTCGTGCATCGTGCTCAACTCCTCCTCATCCTCGTTCCCAATGGCCATATTAGTTGGTTGCAAGCCAACTAATAAATCAACGTTGTACTACAATTACAACCAACAACGCCGTACGACAACTACGACCAACAACGCCGTACAACAATTACGACCAACACTTCTGCCGGCATAGTTCGGCGTGCTCTCGTGTAGTGTAATACTTACATAAATATAATATCTCATTATATTATATTTAAAAGCATAAACTCGATCATATCTCAATATATGATACAACCACGCCATCACACATATTTATCTCATATATATATATATATATATATATATATATATATATATATATATATATATATAAACACACACACATATATATATATATATATATATATATATATATATATATATATATATATATATATATTCCACACATTCTCGATCCACACAAATCCATCTCATATATATAAACACATATATATGTATTCCAGTTGAAAACGTTTTAAAGTAAAACTCACCTGATAGCTTAACAAAAACACTTGCAAGTTTCTTTCAAATCGATCCTATCTTTCACCTCGACTCCACAGAATCTGAAACGATTTAAGATACATATATCGCTTTAATAGCCAAACACATAAGGCCTACCAAGTTCCTGTTCTCCAATGTTTCACTTATACTTTTACCCTCTGACTTAATACCAAAACATAACAAAGTACCGGGACTACCCAGAGTACCAGAACTCTCATTCACCGGGAGTTGACAATACCGGGTGTTGATGTTACCGGGACTCCACCGGGAGTCAACAGTACCGGGACTCCACCGGGAGTCGACAAGAACACAGTCGGTTTCATCTTACCTAGATTCGATTGAAATCAATACCAATAACTGAAATCGTAACTTCTAAACCGATAGATATCTTCTACTACTGATTACAAACACAAAATGTAAAGGAGTTTACCTCAATATCGAATCTAACCCAATCGATTGATGCTCTATCCGTAGGTTTCGTCCTCCGCTTCTTTTCGCTCAGAACTCACACACACACACTTTCTAAAAGAGGAAAAATGAGGATATCTGAAGGGTATGAGATATTTATATCTCAAACTTACACTTTTGGCTCAAACTACTCAATAAGGACTAAAACACCCCTAACCTTATAACTTATCTCAAACTTACCCTAAACATTAAATCTCATCATTACATAAATTTAACGGATAAGGAATTTGTCTAACAGACTTACCCGAGGTATTACAATATCTCCCCCTTAAAAGAATTCCGTCCCGGAATTCAGCTAGACGAAAAGGTATGAATACTTATCACCACTACTTCGAACTCAATCAAAACCATAGGAACTAACTGCATAGACACCCCACATACCCATATATCTCTAATATAGATAACTAACAAAAGCACGGAAATATCAATAATCATTTGGCGCCACAGTCAGATAACACTTTAGCATGTATAGAGTTTATTAGCATTATACCTGTACCTGCATCAGGACTTTCTTCCACCTCCGGTTCATTCATCTGGAAAACACGACCTTGAACTCTCGATACCCCAGACCCTTGTACCTTTCCCGACTCAACCTCCGTTGGTCTCACTGTTGTACTACCCTGACGTGCTTTCCATTGTGGACATTCTTACTGAAGATGATCAGGGGAATTGCAAACGAAACAGTATCGAGCTACCCGACAGTCTCTCACGATATGGCCCGTCTTTCCACATTTGTAGCAATTCCGGGAATCACCATAGCAGTTTCCTTGGTGAGTGCGGTTACATCTAGAGCATGGTCTTTCAGTTGATCTGAAAGGTGAATGACCATCAAACCTCGAGGATTCGTATTCCTCCAAATCGTACGCCGTTTCTTCCATTTTTCTTTTTCTGGTGCTCTTATCACCAATGTCTCTCCTATTATCCCGTTCCACATTTTCCGCGGCATCTACTGCAGCTGAGAAGGTATCGGGTCCTGTCGCAATCACTAGCTTTCTAATTTCTGAGTTCAACCCGAAAATAAACCTTTCCATCTTCAGTGCCTCGGTGGCAACGTAGTACTCCGCAAAGCGAGACTTCTCTAGAAAACGAGCAGCGTAATCCCTAACCGATAAACTTCGTTGATGTAGGTTCATGAATTCTTCTTCCAGTTGCCTAACTGCTGCTTGGGGACAAAACTGTTCCTTGAAAGCCGTCGAGAATTCATCCCAAGTAAAGGTGGAGTATACATTAGTTCCCTTTGAGACAATAAGGGCATCCCACCAATATAGAGCGTCTGCTTTCAACATAGCAGCCCCGTACAACACCTTATCCTCTTCCGCACACTTGCTGGTTTTAAAAACAGCTTCTATTTCCTTCATCCACTCATTGCTTTCACTGGATCTCTTTCCCCTGCATATGTTAGAGGTTTACAGCTTAAGAACATCTTGTAATCACAACTTCTCGACACCGGTAGGACAGTAGGTGTAATGGGCATTTCGTCTTCCAAACCAGAATTTGGTATTTCAGTATGACGAGCTTGGTCGAACATAGCCTGGATATTCGCCTGAAGTCTTCCCATCTCCGCCATCAAATCGTCTCTTGTAATAAACTCTGTTCCCCGCCCCTGAACTCTGCCTCCAGTTCTGCCCCTTCCTCGTGCTCCCCCTCTTCCCCTCGACCCGACTGTTGGATTCGTTCTACTAGGATTTTGTAACACCTTAGGCATATCCCACATCGGCCGTGGACAGGAGAGATGCTGGGTATATTAGTAAACCTTGGCCTTACCAGACACAACGCGTTTTGGGGCCACAAGCATGCGGGTTCCTTGGGAACTCTGTGGTTAAGCGTGCTTGGGTGGGAGTAGTACCAGGATGGGTGACCCCCTGGGAAGTCCTCGCCAGGTCGCCAAGAACAAAGCCGTGAGCCAGTGGGGCAAAGCGGACAATATTGTGTCGTGGTAAGCGGGGTGTTACAAATGGTATCAGAGCCACTCCTGTGCCGTTCGGGATGGTGGGGCAAACCTCATCGAGGACGATGAGTCCCTAAGGAGGGGTGTGTGTAACACCTTAGGCATATCCCACATCGGCCGTGGACATGAGAGATGCTGGGTATATTAGTAAACCTTGGCCTTACCAGACACAACGCGTTTTGGGGCCACAAGCATGCGGGTTCCTTGGGAACTCTGTGGTTAAGCGTGCTTGGGTGGGAGTAGTACCAGGATGGGTGACCCCCTGGGAAGTCCTCGCCAGGTCGCCAAGAACAAAGCCGTGAGCCAGTGGGGCAAAGCGGACAATATTGTGTCGTGGTAAGCGGGGTGTTACAGATTTCCTCCTCTCTCTCTATTCGTATTTCGAGTACCGCTTGCCATTCTGTAGATTCAGACAAGATTAATATACACATAAACCCATACCCCATATAATAAGATATTCCGATTCAACATGTACTTGTAAAATCACAATTACACTGGCCAGGTGTAATATGAAATTACCTTACATGATGTTCCTTCTACCTTTATACTTAATATCCCAAGGTTCTAAAATATTAGGGACATCCTACTTCACATGCAGTTTAAGTCTAGGTATAGATCCGTATACCTAAATCCCTTAAACTAGGGCTCTGATACCATTTGTAACAACCCAGTTCCCATAACATACAACATATAACATAACATGCATATATATCATTGATTTACAACGGAAGTTACATAACAAACCAAATACGGTCCCTTCGGTCTCCTAAATTACAAAATATATATATAAAAGTTTCCTTCACTTTATCCTCTCCTTTGCCGATCCTTAACCTGGAAAACATATTTTTGAAAACAAAATGAGGGTTAGACCAAACGGGTCTAGTGAGTTAATCCCGGTCCTTTCCAAAATCGTTATAAAACCTTTTATGTAAATCCTTTGTATCAAAATAGTTTATATAAACATTTGGTAATCCTTTCGTAAAATATAAACATACCACACGTATTTAAATACCAATCAAGACTCGTGCATCGTGCTCAACTCCTCCTCATCCTCGTTCCCAATGGCCATATTAGTTGGTTGCAAGCCAACTAATAAATCAACGTTGTACTACAATTACAACCAACAACGTCGTACGATAACTACGACCAACAACGCCGTACAACAATTACGACCAACACTTCTGCCGGCATAGTTCAGCGTGCTCTCGTGTAGTGTAATACTTACATAAATATAATATCTCATTATATTATATTTAAAAGCATAAACTCGATCATATCTCAATATATGATACAACCACGCCATCACACATATTTATCTCATATATATATATATATATATATATATATATATATATATATATATATATTCCACACATTCTCGATCCACACAAATCCATCTCATATATATAAACACATATATATGTATTCCAGTTGAAAACGTTTTAAAGTAAAACTCACCTGATAGCTTAACAAAAACACTTGCAAGTTTCTTTCAAATCGATCCTATCTTTCACCTCGACTCCACAGAATCTGAAACGATTTAAGATACATATATCGCTTTAATAGCCAAACACATAAGGCCTACCAAGTTCCTGTTCTCCAATGTTTCACTTATACTTTTACCCTCTGACTTAATACCAAAACATAACAAAGTACCGAGACTACCTAGAGTACCGGAACTCTCATTCACCGGGAGTTGACAATACCGGGTGTTGATGTTACCGGGACTCCACCGGGAGTCAACAGTACCGGGACTCCACCGGGAGTCGACAAGAACACAGTCGGTTTCATCTTACCTAGATTCGATCGAAATCAATACCAATCACTGAAATCGTAACTTCTAAACCGATAGACATCTTCTACTACTGATTACAAACACAAAATGTAAAGGAGTTTACCTCAATATCGAATCCAATCCAATCGATTGATGCTCTATCCGTAGGTTTCGTCCTCTGCTTCTTTTCGCTCAGAACTCACACACACACACTTTCTAAAAGAGGAAAAATGAGGATATCTGAAGGGTATGAGATATTTATATCTCAAACTTACACTTTTGGCTCAAACTACTCAATAAGGACTAAAACACCCCTAACCTTATAACTTATCTCAAACTTACCCTAAACATTAAATCTCATCATTACATAAATTTAACGAATAAGAAATTTGTCTAACAGACTTACCCGGGGTATTACAAAACCTAGCTGAAAGAAACATCTATCTCCGAGGACTCTTTGAAAATGTAAGTAAGATAAAGATTGGATTTCAACAAACCATCTTCCAAGATCTTGCTGCCAAAGGTATCATTCCTAACTCAAAGAATCTGAATCTAAAGCCTCCCTCAATCCCCAAGATGTCATCTCCTTATGTGACCCAAAACCATACCCAGGCATTTTCTTCAACAATGCCCAAGGTACTCAAGAATTCTTTCGAACAAAAGAGACATCCATTGCTGACTCCAGCTTCCTTAAAGCCATCCTTCTCATCATCCCCGACACATTTGAAGGCACATTCTTCCAACATCACATCATTGCTGAACTTCAGGAAAGGAAGAAGTGATCATGTTTTCCTTTTTATATGCTTTTGATATGTACTTGTAAACTTAAGATTACTGCTCTTTCAAGTTTTCAATACAAGTACATTTTTGTTAATAGTTTGTACAGTATACTTTACCATTTTTTTTACTTGTAAATGTCGGATACAATAATTATAAAAAAAATCCAAAAAGAACAAAAAGAATGGACTATGTGAAAAGAACCCAAAAGAGTAAACAAGGGTCAAAATGAATTGTTCAGGGTTTACTTCTCAGATTCTAAGTATGGATGTCATCCTCAAATAGGGGGAGATTGTTGGGTCACTTAGATTTGAAGATGACCTCAGTCTCTCAATTTCACAGTTCATACTTAGAATAATTTCTAGGTTCAAGTAGTTTAATTATATAAAAATGTTCGGTGAAGTCGAAGATCAACTGAAGAAACAAAGTAGAAGTATATCTTCAAAGCAGATTGAAGATAGACTTCTCAACCAAAGATTAAGCTGCTACTTGAAGACTTCCTAAAGTCTTAGGCCAGTTCACTTGAAGTTTTTGAAGACATGTTGGAAGATGAAATGTTAGGTGTAACAACCCGGTTTCCCAAACATGCTTCAAATAACATATATTGCATAACATTGTTACATTCACAATAAAAGTTACAAAATAAAACACAAACGGTCCCTTCGGTTTCGAAACTACAAAATACATAAAAGTTCTTAATCAACGTCCATCAAAAGCTTCCTATTCTTATCCCTTTCCTTCGCCGATCCTCAACCTGGAAAACATATTTTTGAAAACAAAATGAGGGTTAGACCAAACGGGTCTAGTGAGTTAACACCGGTCCTTTCCAAAAATCATTATAAAACCCTTTCACGTAATACTTTGTATCAAAATAGTTTATATAAACTTTTCGTCAAACCACACTTATATCATAAGTATACAAATACTACATCAAGATTCGTGCATCGTGTAATTCCCCTTCTGTTCGCTCTCATGGCCATATTAGTTGGTAGCAAGCCAACTAATCATCGTCACTGTACCCAAATACAGTCAACTCCGCTGCAATCACACACAGCCCCGCTGCAATTACCTACAGCTCCACCGTAATTCCATACAGTTCCGCTGCATTTCCATACAGCTCCGCCGACTAATAGATCGGCTAACATATCCTCGTGTAGTGCAGTGCTCATATAAATACAATATATATCTCAATATATCGTATTGTCAATTATATATACAAAATCATATTCTTACCACATAATCGTCTCATATATATATACATACACATATATATGTATCCCAGTTTAAAAACGATTTAAAGTAAAACTCACCTCGTGCGTTTATCACAAAAACTCTTCCAAGATAATTCACGTGTGTCGATCCCTCACAGAATCTGAAATCAGATAAAATACCAAATATTTCCTTTAATACTTAAACTTACAAAATTCCCAACTGAAATCGCAATGAACAGTACCAAATCGCAATCTCCTATTGCGATTCCACCCTGAAGTCGCAATCCCCTTATTGCGATTTCACCCCGAAGCCGCAACCCCTTATTGCGATTTCACCCCGAAGTCGCAACCCCTTATTGCGATTCCACCTTGGAATCGCAACCCACTATTGCGATTCCACCTTGGAGTCGCAACCCACTATTGCGATTCCACCTTGGAGTCGCAATCTACTACTGCGATTTCAAGCCAAGTCGCAATCCACCACTGCGACTTCATACCCAAGTCGCAACCAACCATTGCGACTCCGATGAATGTCGCAGTCGTCCATTGCGACTTCGATGAATATTAACCTACTGCGACTTAGATGAATATTAGCCTACTGCGACTTCGATGAATGTCTCAGTCTACTGTTTCATCCTAAAACCCAGATTTTTGCAGTTTTATACTATGTATGATTATGTAACTTTGCAGATATGATTTATACTACCATTAGAACACTATTCCAAACCCAAAATTCATATACCTTCTAAAAATAACATAACCCACTTCTAAAGTTCATGTAAAACCTATTGTACATAAAAGTAAAGACTTGAATGGATTAATACCTTGTTGTTTCAGATGAATTGAATCTTAAACTCAGCTGTAGTAAAATAGAAGTTACTTCTTCTTCTTGATCTTTCTATGCCTCTTTCTTTCTCTCTTTTCTCTCAACCGAGAAACACACACACATATAGATTTAAAATATTTTGATTTTATCCAAAAGAAGACATCCTTTCTAACTTGATATACTAAAGTCGGCTAATGGTTTAAGGTTTGATTAAAATGACCAATTAAACCCTAAGTTTCTCTCAATTGGCAAAACTTACCCCCAAGCTTCCAAATATAAATTAAAACTTACCCTGTAACTCCTAACTCCATAAAATACTTATAAAAATTCCAAATTAAACTTGGATAAAATACCTGGTTATTACAACATCTCCCCCTTAAAAGAATTCCGTCCCGGAATTCG
This sequence comes from Saussurea involucrata, assembly GCA_033807775.1. Classification (NCBI taxonomy): domain Eukaryota; kingdom Viridiplantae; phylum Streptophyta; class Magnoliopsida; order Asterales; family Asteraceae; genus Saussurea; species Saussurea involucrata. Next base: position 6,817,514 of record CM066317.1, read on the forward strand.
GTTAAGCGAAACGATACGAATACTTATCACTACTACCTCGAACTAAATCAATACCATAGAAACTAACTGAATAGCCACCCCACACCCACCTATGTCTCTAACACAGATCAGCAATATAAGCACAGAAGTACCAAGAACCGCTTTGTACCGAAGTCAGATAACACCTTAGCACGTATAGAGTTTATTAGAAATGTACCTGTATCCTCATCCGGAATTTCCTCCTCATCTTGCGTTGTCATTTGGAATACTCGTCCCTTTGCTTTCGGTTCTTCAGACCTTTGTATCTCTCCTGTCCTGACGCTTATTGGTTTCCCCGTCGTATTACCCTGTTGTATTTTCCTTTATGGACAATCTGACTGAATATGATCAGGGGAATTGCAAACGAAACAGAATCGATTTGCGCGACAATTCTTAGCGACGTGTCCAACCCTTCCACACTTATAACAACTTCTAGGATCAACATAACAATTTCCTTGATGTACGCGGTTGCATTTTGGACATAGTCTTTCATTTGATCTAAAAGGTAAGCGACTATCGAACCTCTGAATTTCGTACTCCGTTGAATCATGTGTCATCTCTTCCGATTTTCTTTTCCCAGCACTCTTATCATTTGCATCTCTCTTAATATCTCGTTCTACATTCTCCGCGGCATTTACTGCAGCTGAGAAGTTATCAGGTCCTGTTGCAGTCACTAACTTTCTGACTTCCGAATTTAACCCGAAAATAAACCTTTCTGTCTTCATTGCCTCTGTGGCCACATAGTATTCTGCGAAACGTGACTTTTCTAGAAAACGGGCAGTATAGTCCCTGACTGATAAATTTCCTTGCTTCAAATTCATAAACTCCCCTTCCAATTGTTTAACTGCGGCTTGGGAACAAAACTGTTTCTTAAATACTATAACGAATTCCTTCCAAGAGAAAATGGAGTATATATCAGGTCCTTCAGAATGAATATGAGCTTCCCACCAGTATAATGCATCCCCCTTTAACATTGCTGCTCCATATAATACTTTATCTTCTTCGGCGCACTTGCTCGTCTTAAAGATAGCTTCTATCTCCTTCAACCATTTCATCGCATTCACGGGGTCCCTGTCTCCAGAGTAGGTCGGAGGTCTACAGCTTAAGAACATTTTGTAGTCGCACCTCCTTGGCACCTGTACAACAGTTGGTGTAATTGGCATTTCAGCTTCCGTTTCGGGATCCGGTGTTTCAGTTTCACCGTGACGATTCTAATCAAACATTGCCTGAATACTGGCTTGTAGCCTTCCCATCTCTGCCATTAAGTCACCTCTCGTAACGAACTCTGTATCTTGTTGCTGAGTTCTGCCTCCAGTTCGGCCTCCAGTCCTACCCCCGATTCTGCCCCCAGTTCTGCCTCCCATGTCCCCTGTTCCTATTGGCGGATTAGTTCTATTCGGATTTCTTCCTCCTCCTCGATTCGAATTTCGTGTTCCGCTTGCCATTCTGTAGATTTAAACAAGGTTAACATACACATAAGCACATACCCCATATAACAAGGTATTCCAGTTCAAACATGTACCTGTAAGATCACAATTACACTGGCCAGGTGTAATCTGAAATTACCTTACATGATGTTCCTTCTACCTTTTATACTTAGCATCCCAAGGTTCTAATATATCAAGGACATCCTACTTCACATGCAGTTTAAGTCTAGGTACGGGTACAAATACCTAAATCCCTTAAACTAGGGCTCTGATACCATCTGTAACAACCCGGTTTCCCAAACATGCTTCAAATAACATATATTGCATAACATTGTTACATTCATAATAAAAGTTACAAAATAAAACACAAACGGTCCCTTCGGTTTCGAAACTACAAAATACATAAAAGTTCTTAATCAACGTCCATCAAAAGCTTCCTATTCTTATCCCTTTCCTTCGCCGATCCTCAACCTGGAAAACATATTTTTGAAAACAAAATGAGGGTTAGACCAAACGGGTCTAGTGAGTTAACACCGGTCCTTTCCAAAAATCATTATAAAACCCTTTCACGTAATACTTTGTATCAAAATAGTTTATATAAACTTTTCGTCAAACCACACTTATATCATAAGTATACAAATACTACATCAAGATTCGTGCATCGTGTAATTCCCCTTCTGTTCGCTCTCATGGCCATATTAGTTGGTAGCAAGCCAACTAATCATCGTCACTGTACCCAAATACAGTCAACTCCGCTGCAATCACACACAGCCCCGCTACAATTACCTACAGCTCCACCGTAATTCCATACAGTTCCGCTGCATTTCCATACAGCTCCGCCGACTAATAGATCGGCTAACATATCCTCGTGTAGTGCAGTGCTCATATAAATACAATATATATCTCAATATATCGTATTGTCAATTATATATACAAAATCATATTCTTACCACATAATCGTCTCATATATATATATATATATATATACATACACATATATATGTATCCCAGTTTAAAAACGATTTAAAGTAAAACTCACCTCGTGCGTTTATCACAAAAACTCTTCCAAGATAATTCACGTGTGTCGATCCCTCACAGAATCTGAAATCAGATAAAATACCAAATATTTCCTTTAATACTTAAACTTACAAAATTCCCAACTGAAATCGCAATGAACAGTACCAAATCGCAATCTCCTATTGCGATTCCACCCTGAAGTCGCAATCCCCTTATTGCGATTTCACCCCGAAGCCGCAACCCCTTATTGCGATTTCACCCCGAAGTCGCAACCCCTTATTGCGATTCCACCTTGGAGTCGCAACCCACTATTGCGATTCCACCTTGGAGTCGCAACCCACTATTGCGATTCCACCTTGGAGTCGCAATCTACTACTGCGATTTCAAGCCAAGTCGCAATCCACCACTGCGACTTCATACCCAAGTCGCAACCAACCATTGCGACTCCGATGAATGTCGCAGTCGTCCATTGCGACTTCGATGAATATTAACCTACTGCGACTTAGATGAATATTAGCCTACTGCGACTTCGATGAATGTCTCAGTCTACTGTTTCATCCTAAAACCCAGATTTTTGCAGTTTTATACTATGTATGATTATGTAACTTTGCAGATATGATTTATACTACCATTAGAACACTATTCCAAACCCAAAATTCATATACCTTCTAAAAATAACATAACCCACTTCTAAAGTTCATGTAAAACCTATTGTACATAAAAGTAAAGACTTGAATGGATTAATACCTTGTTGTTTCAGATGAATTGAATCTTAAACTCAGCTGTAGTAAAATAGAAGTTACTTCTTCTTCTTGATCTTTCTATGCCTCTTTCTTTCTCTCTTTTCTCTCAACCGAGAAACACACACACATATAGATTTAAAATATTTTGATTTTATCCAAAAGAAGACATCCTTTCTAACTTGATATACTAAAGTCGGCTAATGGTTTAAGGTTTGATTAAAATGACCAATTAAACCCTAAGTTTCTCTCAATTGGCAAAACTTACCCCCAAGCTTCCAAATATAAATTAAAACTTACCCTGTAACTCCTAACTCCATAAAATACTTATAAAAATTCCAAATTAAACTTGGATAAAATACCTGGTTATTACAACATCTCCCCCTTAAAAGAATTCCGTCCCGGAATTCGGTTAAGCGAAACGATACGAATACTTATCACTACTACCTCGAACTAAATCAATACCATAGAAACTAACTGAATAGCCACCCCACACCCACCTATGTCTCTAACACAGATCAGCAATATAAGCACAGAAGTACCAAGAACCGCTTTGTACCGAAGTCAGATAACACCTTAGCACGTATAGAGTTTATTAGAAATGTACCTGTATCCTCATCCGGAATTTCCTCCTCATCTTGCGTTGTCATTTGGAATACTCGTCCCTTTGCTTTCGGTTCTTCAGACCTTTGTATCTCTCCTGTCCTGACGCTTATTGGTTTCCCCGTCGTATTACCCTGTTGTATTTTCCTTTGTGGACAATCTGACTGAATATGATCAGGGGAATTGCAAACGAAACAGAATCGATTTGCGCGACAATTCTTAGCGACGTGTCCAGCCCTTCCACACTTATAACAACTTCTAGGATCAACATAACAATTTCCTTGATGTACGCGGTTGCATTTTGGACATAGTCTTTCATTTGATCTAAAAGGTAAGCGACTATCGAACCTCTGAATTTCGTACTCCGTTGAATCATGTGTCATCTCTTCCGATTTTCTTTTCCCAGCACTCTTATCATTTGCATCTCTCTTAATATCTCGTTCTACATTCTCCGCGGCATTTACTGCAGCTGAGAAGTTATCAGGTCCTGTTGCAGTCACTAACTTTCTGACTTCCGAATTTAACCCGAAAATAAACCTTTCTGTCTTCATTGCCTCTGTGGCCACATAGTATTCTGCGAAACGTGACTTTTCTAGAAAACGGGCAGTATAGTCCCTGACTGATAAATTTCCTTGCTTCAAATTCATAAACTCCCCTTCCAATTGTTTAACTGCGGCTTCGGAACAAAACTGTTTCTTAAATACTATAACGAATTCCTTCCAAGAGAAAATGGAGTATATATCAGGTCCTTCAGAATGAATATGAGCTTCCCACCAGTATAATGCATCCCCCTTTAACATTGCTGCTCCATATAATACTTTATCTTCTTCGGCGCACTTGCTCGTCTTAAAGATAGCTTCTATCTCCTTCAACCATTTCATCGCATTCACGGGGTCCCTGTCTCCAGAGTAGGTCGGAGGTCTACAGCTTAAGAACATTTTGTAGTCGCACCTCCTTGGCACCTGTACAACAGTTGGTGTAATTGGCATTTCAGCTTCCGTTTCGGGATCCGGTGTTTCAGTTTCACCGTGACGATTCTGATCAAACATTGCCTGAATACTGGCTTGTAGCCTTCCCATCTCTGCCATTAAGTCACCTCTCGTAACGAACTCTGTATCTTGTTGCTGAGTTCTGCCTCCAGTTCGGCCTCCAGTCCTACCCCCGATTCTGCCCCCAGTTCTGCCTCCCCTGTCCCCTGTTCCTATTGGCGGATTAGTTCTATTCGGATTTCTTCCTCCTCCTCGATTCGAATTTCGTGTTCCGCTTGCCATTCTGTAGATTTAAACAAGGTTAACATACACATAAGCACATACCCCATATAACAAGGTATTCCAGTTCAAACATGTACCTGTAAGATCACAATTACACTGGCCAGGTGTAATCTGAAATTACCTTACATGATGTTCCTTCTACCTTTTATACTTAGCATCCCAAGGTTCTAATATATCAAGGACATCCTACTTCACATGCAGTTTAAGTCTAGGTACGGGTACAAATACCTAAATCCCTTAAACTAGGGCTCTGATACCATCTGTAACAACCCGGTTTCCCAAACATGCTTCAAATAACATATATTGCATAACATTGTTACATTCATAATAAAAGTTACAAAATAAAACACAAACGGTCCCTTCGGTTTCGAAACTACAAAATACATAAAAGTTCTTAATCAACGTCCATCAAAAGCTTCCTATTCTTATCCCTTTCCTTCGCCGATCCTCAACCTGGAAAACATATTTTTGAAAACAAAATGAGGGTTAGACCAAACGGGTCTAGTGAGTTAACACCGGTCCTTTCCAAAAATCATTATAAAACCCTTTCACGTAATACTTTGTATCAAAATAGTTTATATAAACTTTTCGTCAAACCACACTTATATCATAAGTATACAAATACTACATCAAGATTCGTGCATCGTGTAATTCCCCTTCTGTTCGCTCTCATGGCCATATTAGTTGGTAGCAAGCCAACTAATCATCGTCACTGTACCCAAATACAGTCAACTCCGCTGCAATCACACACAGCCCCGCTACAATTACCTACAGCTCCACCGTAATTCCATACAGTTCCGCTGCATTTCCATACAGCTCCGCCGACTAATAGATCGGCTAACATATCCTCGTGTAGTGCAGTGCTCATATAAATACAATATATATCTCAATATATCGTATTGTCAATTATATATACAAAATCATATTCTTACCACATAATCGTCTCATATATATATATATATACATACACATATATATGTATCCCAGTTTAAAAACGATTTAAAGTAAAACTCACCTCGTGCGTTTATCACAAAAACTCTTCCAAGATAATTCACGTGTGTCGATCCCTCACAGAATCTGAAATCAGATAAAATACCAAATATTTCCTTTAATACTTAAACTTACAAAATTCCCAACTGAAATCGCAATGAACAGTACCAAATCGCAATCTCCTATTGCGATTCCACCCTGAAGTCGCAATCCCCTTATTGCGATTTCACCCCGAAGCCGCAACCCCTTATTGCGATTTCACCCCGAAGTCGCAACCCCTTATTGCGATTCCACCTTGGAGTCGCAACCCACTATTGCGATTCCACCTTGGAGTCGCAACCCACTATTGCGATTCCACCTTGGAGTCGCAATCTACTACTGCGATTTCAAGCCAAGTCGCAATCCACCACTGCGACTTCATACCCAAGTCGCAACCAACCATTGCGACTCCGATGAATGTCGCAGTCGTCCATTGCGACTTCGATGAATATTAACCTACTGCGACTTAGATGAATATTAGCCTACTGCGACTTCGATGAATGTCTCAGTCTACTGTTTCATCCTAAAACCCAGATTTTTGCAGTTTTATACTATGTATGATTATGTAACTTTGCAGATATGATTTATACTACCATTAGAACACTATTCCAAACCCAAAATTCATATACCTTCTAAAAATAACATAACCCACTTCTAAAGTTCATGTAAAACCTATTGTACATAAAAGTAAAGACTTGAATGGATTAATACCTTGTTGTTTCAGATGAATTGAATCTTAAACTCAGCTGTAGTAAAATAGAAGTTACTTCTTCTTCTTGATCTTTCTATGCCTCTTTCTTTCTCTCTTTTCTCTCAACCGAGAAACACACACACATATAGATTTAAAATATTTTGATTTTATCCAAAAGAAGACATCCTTTCTAACTTGATATACTAAAGTCGGCTAATGGTTTAAGGTTTGATTAAAATGACCAATTAAACCCTAAGTTTCTCTCAATTGGCAAAACTTACCCCCAAGCTTCCAAATATAAATTAAAACTTACCCCGTAACTCCTAACTCCATAAAATACTTATAAAAATTCCAAATTAAACTTGGATAAAATACCTGGTTATTACATTAGGCAAGAACTTTGAAGAAGATAACATGTTAGGCAAAATCCTTGAAGACATGTTAGGCATATCTTAGGCAAGATCTTTGAAGAAGATAACATGTTAGGCAAAATCCTTGAAGACATGTCAGACATATCTTCGGCAAAATCTTTGAAGACATGTTAGGCATATCTTCGGCAAAGAAGTTTTCGACAAAGAAATTTCAGCAGGTATATTCACTTTATCTGCAGAATATATTCATGATATCTTGCATTGATAGAGACATCATCCGAAGATCAGAAAAAGGTTCTTTGGATTTCTTATCTCTTTCAAGTAACTTCAGCTTCAACAAGCAGGTCAACGCTTGAAGACAAAAGTAAAAAGACAAAATTACTTTTCAGAAGACCTGCTTCCTATCTGCCTTCCACGCTCTCTTTGACAAGTGTCCATTGCATTTAATGCATAAGGCACTATAAAAGGAGATCATCTTCAACCTTGCAACTCACCAGTTTACAGACTCTCTCAAAGCTTTCAAGTGTTGGCATTACTCTCTCTCAGAAGTTCATTTGTTTTCTAAGTGTTTTACAACTGTTCTTATTCTCTGTGTGACTTTGTGTTAGATTGTTTAAGCAGATTTTATCTGTTTTGTTCCGCAACAATCTTTAAGTTTTCTATGTGTAATTCGTGATTTTAAATCAATAAAGAATTAATTAAGTGAAAAATCTTGTGTATTGTATTCAACCCCCCTTCTACAATACTTGTTTACAATTGCTAATCCATAGCTGGGACCAACATTTCGGATTATGGCGATTTGCGATACTGCATAACCACAAGGGTCAGGGATTAGCCCCTCCTACCCCAAACTCCTAGTCTCTCACTCAAAAGATGATTAACCAAATACATTCACCCTCTTTTAAGGTTATAAACCACAAACAGACCCACTCTTAAGAGTAAATTGATTAATCAAACAAATGTCATCTCTGCTAAAAATTTGATTACTAAATTCAACCATTAATGTGAGATGGTAGGGTTTACCTTGAATTGATTGATGGAGATTCATCTTCTTCTCCTTCTTCCCAAAATCGCAAGTTGAAATGTGCTTCTTCTCTTCTCAGCTCTTACACACAGCCGCCAAGTAAAATAACAATTTCTAGGGTTTTGTGCCTAATTTGAGGGTTTTATACCTTCCAACGAAATTACACTATGGTCCCTCAAGACTTTAGCTTTCACTTTTCTTCCATCCATCTTACACTTCTTTAATTTAAAACTTGGTTATTATAATTTACAAAAACGAATGAGTCATTTACCAAATGCTTACTGAGTAAGTGTTTACCGACAAGATCACCACCACCATCACTTACCTTATCGAGTAACATTATCGGTCATTAAAATGGATCGTTGGTAAGCGTTTTATACCCGATAAACGCTTACTGGGTAAAAGTCTTATTCCTCATTTACAGAGTAAGATTATTGGTCATCGATATACCTTTTACCATGTAAGATTCTCTAAGTCATTGCAATGCTCATTCAGAAGGTAAGTGACGTACGATAAGCGCTTACCCAATAAGCGTTTGATAAAATTCCCCTAAGTATTAATTATAACAAAAAATAATTAGAATTGTTGATTTCGATTTATATACCTGAAACTAATTGATATATGTTACTATCTATACTACTATATAAAAAGAATATAGTAGTTATTTGTCTAACATACGGTTATTTTCTAACATTCAGTTTTTCAACATTACAAATTATTTTACACATTGTACAACTCTAAAAGCACACCTTGAAATCCTCTTTCTTCCCTCTCTCCCCACGTTCTCTCAAAAATCAAACAATTTTCAATTTATAAGTTACATTTTATACATTTACAATTAGTTATCCAATTTACTTTTAATCTCTTACTTTTTCATTTTTTATTTTACACCCTTATCATATTAACATAAATAATCGTATATGAACAAGAATGCATTAAAAATACATTTCTTTTTTTATAAATTATACCATTGTAATCGTCTCGTCAATACCTTCGAAATGAGCCAATAATGAATATTTTTGGATTTAATCATATTATTAAATATCATGAACATGTACGAATTAATTTGTTTTATATCTTTTACATTATTCATTTTCATTTTACGTCCTTGTAATATTAAAAATACATCATCATAGTTTAACTAAAACATATTAATAAATGCATTTTTTTTATAAATTATATTATTACAATATTCTCGTCAATAATTTCAAAATAAGTTTATTATTGAATATTTTTTAACTTAATAATATTGTGAAATATCATAAATATGTATCAAGATTTTTCAAAAATGACGTACCGAGATTTTTTTTTAAACTTGTACATTTTACGTTCTTATCTATATTTATCTATTATACTTCTTTAAAAATCATTGTATTTACGGTTATACAAATCATGTCTAGCTCAGTTGGTCTACCTAAGGACGGTAACATCCTGGGGGGGAGGGGGAGGGGGGGGGGGGCTGTGGATGGTATCCCAGTCTATCCGGATTCGATTCCAAGGGGAGGCAATTGAGGGCATGAGAAGTACCCAGTCCTTGGATGGTCCAGTCTTTGACTGGGCTTACCCCCCAGCCTGTGGTTGGGCCTTAGGTCCAGCGTAAGCTGGGCCGGGACAGCGGCAGATTAGTGGACTGCCCTCGGATGTCCGATACCGCCGGGGAGGCGTGCGTGCGTGTATGCGTTGTGTTCGTGGTAGTTGATCGAAAGGGTCGATGCCGCTATGCCTTCCAAAAAAAATTGTATTTACGGTTATTCTTGAATTTTTAAGAAGTACAAATCTTAATTTAAAAGCTTTAAAACCTCCCACGTTCAACATGATAATTAAAAATAAAATTATTTTTATTTATAAATTACACTTTATACCATTATAATTAGTTATTTAATTTACTTTAGATACCTTATCTTTTCATTTTTCATTTTACATCATTATCATATCAACATACATAAACTAAAATACATTTAGCAAATATATATTTTTTATAAATTATACCATTATAACCGTACATCAAAATCTTCAAAATGAGCACAAATGTTATGGGTTTGAAGACCCCACTATCGAACGAATATTTTTCAATTTTTTTGACCAATTAACCATATTGACCTTTAATTGTATACATCTGATATGTGATTTAAAAACGAATAAATATAAACATGAAACAAAATTATTTTTTCGAATTCTCAGCTTTAGATTCGAGATATACTTTGCGCTGCATCGCGCGCGGATGCGTATCTAGTATATTAAAAAAGAACAAACGAATCATATCGGTTAGACGGCTACAAAAAACTATTTTTTCTATCTTGGAGAAAGACTTTAAAGAATCTATTAAGCTAAAAACTTGCTCAAAGTCTCTATTTTGGATTATTGGTTGGAATCAAATAATAGAGTAAACTACAATTTGGTCCTTGCATATTGTCGAAAATATCACTTCTCGTCCATGTAGTTTCGAAATTACAAGACGGTTATCGTGGTTTGTAAAAGCGTCCAAATTTGATCCCTTCCTCTAACCGTCGTAAAAAAACTCCGTTAAATGAAAGACATTTTAGTTCTTTTATCGTTTTTGTGTATTTTATTCAATCAAAAACCACACAGACTAAAATCATAAAATTGATTTTGATTGGGTAAAAAGAATCCCTAGTTTAATGAAAATTTTTAACGGCCGTTAGAGAGAAATGACCAAATCCGGACAATTTTGCAAACCATGATGGTCACCTTGTAATTTCAAAATTGTATAGACAAGAAGTATTATTTTCGACAAACAATTGGAACCAGATTTTTAGTTTATTCTAAATATTTCCATCCGTTCAAAAATAAATGTCAACATTAAAAATGAGATACATTTTTAGGAATGTGTAATTGTTACAATTTTTAAATAACTGAACAACACTTTTACCGATAATATAAATGAAGACTTTCTCCATCTCATAATTAAAAGTAAATTAGAAAGTGAAAATTTGCTTTTAAAAGTCGATACTTATTTTAAGACAAACTAAAATATAAATATAAATACTTAATTTGTAAAATAATAAGATAACTACAAACATCAAAGCATGTGTAGCCCAGTGGTAAGGTAACATCCTTGGGGTCAGTGGATGGTATCCCTGACTACCAGGGTTCGAACCCCGTGGTAAGCATGTCTGAGATACCCGCCTAACCTCTGGTTGGGCCGTCCTTAGGTGGTCCAGTCGAAGACTGGGCTATCGCCCCAACCCAATGTGGTTGGGAATAGGCCAAAGCGTAAGTTGGGCTGCGGACGCTGCGGATTAGTGGGCTACCCTTGGATGCCCGATACCGCTGGGACGGTGTGCGTGCGTGTGTTCGTGGTAGTCGTTCGTGGGTTCGATGCCGCATTTGCCGTTAAAAAAAAAGATAACTACAAACTTTATCCATGTCATAATTAAGAGTATGGGGTTGTTTGTTTACCTCTTAATGGTTCCATTAAGAGACGACCTTTGAATCGTTAAGAGGTTAATTTTGTTTTGCAAAAAAAAAGTCTGCTTTTTAATTCTTTTAAAACTCTATGAATGATTTTGTATATTGTGTCTCCCTTAACTATTTAGCACCCTAATCTCATTATAAACAGTTACCAAACAACCATATTTCATTTTGCACTATATTATAAGAGTCTCTTAATTATTCTGACCACTTAATCATTTTGTATTAAACCATTCAGCAACTGTCAAACAATCCCTAAACTAAAAAAATAGAAACTTGTTTTTAAAAGTTGATACTTATTTAAAACAAACTAAGGTTGTGTTTATTTTTTAAGATGTGCATCTGATTTTATTTATGATTTAAAAAAAAATGCTAAAGTCTGAAATCCAAATTTATAAAGTAGTATGAATTAAAAAATGTTTGATCGAATCAGACACAAATAATAATTAAAACTTAAAATTAAAAAAAAACAAGACTTAAAATAAAAATATATACACTTCATTTAGAAAAATAATATAAGATAATTACCAAACATATATCATGGTCGGCACATTTTGGTGGGTAGTATCAATTGAGTACACCAAAAAAAAATAGCCGTTTGGGACGACCGTTAAATGGGGTAAAACGACAAGTGGTCCAGAAGCAGAAGAGACCAGGCCACATGCGCATCAGAAGTGCTGACCCATCCAGACACCTAGTGTCGGGCATGAATCAGGTATCTGATCTTCAACACATGTACTTCAAACCATCATCCTTTCTTATTGTTCCCTCTCTATCCATCTAAATTCCAATAATAAAAATATTAAATTTTAATATTAAAAAAAGGCATTTGTATAAATAAAATATTGAATGTAATTAAATTTATTAAGAGACTTTCAACTGGTTTTTGTAATATCTCAGGTCAATCATAATTAGATACTACCCGTTTTATTTATATTATGGCTTGGGTTGGCCGCCGCTTTTTCTCCGGTGACTCCATTCTAAGGCTTGACTTACATTGTAACATATTATGACACGTTATTTTGTAAAGTGTGATGTTACTTTAATATACAACGTTAGTAATAAATGATAATTGTCTATGAGACTTAAGACTTGAATAAACATTGAAAGTGAACTTATAAACTAAAAACTCTAACTAGGTAAATACTTGCTCACGACGTGAATACTTGAACGTGAATTCATTGAAAATTGAAGAAGCTATTGAGTAGAGATTCAAGAGATTTAGTCCCGATTTTATACTCTTGATATCATTTTTTATAAGCTCTATATATATGTGGTATCAATGATTTTTTTTTGTTTTATTTCTTTAGATGAATTTAATTTATTCTACTGTATTATTCTAAACACTAACAAACAAATGTAAGTATGCAAGTGCACACCGAACACTATAATCGCTACAAATAATAAAGCGGTAATAGTAACGATATCGTTTCCATAGGGACTAGTCTACTGAGATTCTGAGAGTTTCATGAATTTCTTGTGCAAGTTTCGGTTGTGAAGGATATCAATGATTTTGTTGGTGAATTCGAAATTAAAGATGAAGTAACTATTAATTAAAAGATGGGTATTGGGTGTGAACTTTCCTTAAGACAATGGTAGTAACATTATGGTCAAAAACTCATGGTACGAAAATTCTTATAAAAATTCCAATCTCTCAACTTAATTTTTATAGAATGTTCCCACAAAGTTCCCACTATTGTTGATTTTAATTTTGTTGATTTAGAGCATCTCCAATAGGTTTGCTATAATTTTTCTAAAATAGAGAATCAAAAGTTAAAATCTATAAAAAGAGTTACATTCATCTCCAATTGTTTCTCTATTTTAGAGATTTTAACACACGTTATATTAATATAATATTCTCTATCTTTCCAATAACTTTACAAAAAACTTAATATAAAATGATAAAAGTTTAATGCCATTGGTGGGATTGAATAAAATAAATATTTCTCTCCCCTACCATCAAGTTTTAGACTTTAAACTTGGAAAATTTTCAAGTTTTCTTTGTTATAGAAAACAAGATAGCAAAGTTGTTGGAGAAGTTTATAAAACAAAAACTCAATTTTTTCTATTTTAGCAAAGCTGTTGGAGATGCTCTTGTGAATTGTGATATAATGAATCAAAATTCTATTAGCATGGAGATTTACACTCAAATATTTTTTGTAGAATAAATCTAGACTAATGTTTAAACCTTAGTAAAAATCATACAAAAATATGTACCTATACGTGATTATCAAAGATTTTCTCAAATCTTTGTGCATCACTTAATCCGTATTTCAAATCCGTCAATCTCTAGGTCTAGAATCTAATATTAACACTTTAAAGTAATCGACTTATCCGCGTTGAGTTTAAGTCCCGACTCAATTGACCAAGTTTAAGAATTAAAAATCTTGGCAACACCCAAGTGTTGCTTACTTGTCTTAAGATTGCTTCACACGCACGCCTAAGAAGATGCTTAACTCATAAAAGCATCTCCAACATCTTCTCCAAAATGGAGAAAATAGAGATTTTAGATAACTTTTTTGCTCCAACAACTTCTTCAAAACTTTTTCCAAAATGGAGAAACTAGGAGGGAGAGAGAGAGAGAGAGAGTAATTTTCTCCAAATTTGGAGATATCCCAAAAAAATGATTACCAAGAAAGATAAATGATTTTTATTATATCACACCAATGAGAAATTTTGATATAAATGTTTAGGTGAGAGATAATATTTTATTAGATATATATAATATTTTAATAATATAATCAATGATTTTATCTCCAAAATGGGAATCTGTTGAAAATAAATGTAATTTTTTTTTTAATTTTGACTTTTAGATCTTCATTTTAGATAAATTTTGAAAAATCTGTTCGAGATGCTCTAAGAAAAGTAACTAACACAATAAAAGTAAATGAATACCTAAGAAACATTCTCATTAATAATTAAAGGTGTACAAAATATTCATTACAAGAATTTAAAGACAATAAAATTATAAACTAAAATTGTAGAGAGAAGTGTTGAGGCTTCCCAAATTGTATCTTCAATGGTGGATGAGACCTCCATTTTATAGTTGAAAAAAAAGGTGAAAAATATCTTTTTTACCCTTTGGATAAAAGTCTTCAACTATCCATTGGACAAAGAAAACAATCTTCTTTTAACATCATTTTTATTTTGAAACTCTTAAATCTAGAAAACACCCCATAGAATCCTCATACAAAACTGCCCCAAATTTCCCCACAACGGGAAATTTGTGTCACAATCTCAACAAGATTTTTGAATAAAAAAATTAATTTTTCGTCTTTCGTAACAAGATTTTTTTTCCCACACTGCGTTATCAGCCACCATACGACCATACCCGTTTCTGATATTTTTTGGGCTCTGGGCAACTCGAAAATTTTAGGCCCTCAATATGTACCTAAAAAAATTCTAAGTAGACATTTTCTATCATTAAAAACAAACTTTCATACAATAAATACTAATAATTCATACAAAACAACTTCTTCGAGCATTTTTTTAATACAAAATCATCAATAATAGCCTCTAATGCGTACAAAACTTCTTCGGCCGTTTTAGATGCAAAATCATTAATAATAGTATCTAATTCATACAAAACAACTTCTTCGGGTATTTTTGGATGCAAAATCATCAATAATAACATCTAAATCAATACTATCTAGCATGTCTTTTTCAGTGCATAATATTGCCAAACCATTCAACCTTTCTTGTGACATGGATGACCTCAAGTATGTCTTCAATAACTTCAGCTTTGAAAAACTCCTTTCGACGGATGCTACGGTCACAGGCACTGTCAACATAATTCGATAAGCAACTGAAACATTAGGATAACAATCTGCAACTTTCACAAAATCAAGAATTTCAATTGCGGACATTAATTTAGATGGCAACGTCACCTGTAACACCTTCAATTCAGAAAAAAGATAATTTACATCAACATCCGCCATATTATTATGAGAAAAAGTATCACCAAAATTAGCACAACATTTCATCAATTCATTCTCATCCAATGACTTTATTTTATGCGAATCAAATAAGAATCCAAAGATATTTTCAAATATCTTTAGTTGCTCAAATCTATTATTCAACGAAGCAATTGTAACACCTCGATTTTTGTACAAAGTGTTAAGATGGGTTTTATTGTTAATTTATGTATGATTATTTGATAGATTAATTTTAGAGTTTATCCCAGAGTAAGTTACGTTATTTGTTTTACGAAGTTATAAGTTAAGGGGTAAACTTTAATTTTAATTTATAAGTTGAGGGTAGGTTTTGCCAATTAATGGAAGTGTGGGGTTGATTTGGTTAAAGTGAGGATATTTTATCCTCCACCGCCGCCTCTTTGTTGAGAAAAGAAACAAAAGTGAAATACCTCTTCACTTTTCATCTTTGTGTTATGTGTGTGTGTGTACGGTGCCAAAAGAGAGAGAGAGAGAGAATTGAGAAAGCAAAAGAAGAAGAAGAAGAAGCAAAACAGATATTCAGCTGGAGAATTAAGGTGTAACCTGTGAGAATCAAAGGTATGATTTCATATAAATTGCTCTCCTTATGTGTAATAAGCTTTCTAGTGGTTTAGATTTGGGTTTTGATAATTTTGGAAAGATATGAGAAATCTGGACTCATAAATAGTTTCTAAAGATGATATTAAACATATCTGCACTTTTGTAGAAATTATTATGGCTTAAAAGTAAGATTTCTGGCTTAAATACGTTTTCTGTGAGTTGAGACAAAGATGAACATCGCAGCAGTGAGTTGCGATAAAGATGATAGTTGCGATAAGTATGAATGTCGCAACTTTGGGTTGCGACAAGAGTGATAGTATCGCAACAGTTGGTTGCGATAAGATGCATGTCGCAACAGTTGGTTGCGATAAGTAGGGGATATCGCAACAATGGGTTGCGACAAGTACTGTGTCGCAAGTAGTAGGTTGCGACAAGTGTTATCGTAGTTAGTAGGTTGCGATAAGTGTCGAGGATTTTGGTTATTTAGGATTCTTAGTCTTTTAATAGTCCTACTTAGTAGATTGATATAAATACTATATGTATTTGGGTATTTCAGACTTTGTGAATTTTGGTGAGGGAATTCCTTACAACTTTAAGAAGTAAAGTAAGAGTGACGCTACTGCTATCGGGTGAGTTCATTCTTACCTTACCCTTTTATAAAGTATTTAAATTACGGTAAGGTATATTTTTATAAAGAAGTATTTCCTGAATGAGTTTTGGATGGACGATTATACGAGCTTTAACTATTTGTGCTAATGGGCAATTGTGTATATAAAACTATATCAAGGACCCGTAAGTGATGATATTGATGGTTAGACTTATATTATGAGAAATTGACATATTAAATGTGATTTGCTCATACTGAGTGATATAAGGGATCTATAAAGGAGGTTTGTTTTTACTAAATAATATGAGAAATTCATATTAAGCATTATTCTGTACGAATACGAATAAGTGGAATGGATCCATAAACACTAGTTTTATTTGATAACGTAGGATAGGCAAAATATAATTGCTATTCCTATTTGTATTGGAATGAAATGAATGGGCAAAGTAGAATTGCTATTTATATTATTGAATAGGTAAAGTAGAATTGCTATTCATGTAGAAAGGAGGAATAGACAAAGTATAATTGTTATTCCCGTGTATCCTTGAAAAGGAGGAATAGACAAAGTATAATTGTTATTCCCGTGTATCCTTGAATGATTGAATAGACAAAGTATAATTGTTATTCATGTTGAATGATTGAATAGACAAAGTATAATTGTTATTCATGTTGAATGATTGAATAGACAAAGTATAATTGTTATTCATGTTGAATGATTGAATAGACAAAGTATAATTGTTATTCATGATGAATGATTGAATAGGCAAAGTAGAATTGCTATTCATGTTGAAGGATTAGATAGGCAAAATAGAATCGCTATCCATGTAGAAATGAGGGAATAGGCAAGATATAATTGTTATTCATATTGGTTGTAGCGAATAGGCGAAGTACAATTGCTATTCGTATTTGAGATGTGGAAAAATGAATTAGACGAAGTGTAAGTGGTTTTCCTGTGTTTTCGGCGGATTAAAAATAGGCAATATTTATATAAGTGCTATTTCTGTATCCATTCTAAGGAGGAGGTTATGGCGATTGAATGTAAGTCTGTAGGCTTGATTTATAAACTAGAATCTGTGATGATTCGTAGTAGGCTATTGAATATGGTGTTATGACTTTTTGAAGGATAGTCATACTCATGGGATTGAGCATGATTATGTTATTATGTGATGAGTACGAGTATGGTAAGAACGAGAGTAAGTCAAGTTTGATAAACCTTGTGTACATTGATTTAAAAGTATTATTTTTGAAACTGAATGTTCTCACTAGGCGTTAGCCTAATCGTTTCAAATTATATTTTCTTACCAGGTATGAGCTCAGGGAAGTAATGGGATGAGTGAAGAGTTTATGGTGAAGACTAGTTGATGTAAATTAACTCTTGTCATTACTTTTACTAGTTAAGAACGTTTATGTTTTGGATATTAGATGCGTAAACCCTTTTTTTTCAGGTTTAAATTTACCCTGATTTTTAGGGTGTTACAGCAATTGACATATCCACAATGGTTAGAAAATAATTAATTCTAAAATTCTCCTCTTCCGATGCTTGCATTTCTTCTACATGATTACTTTCATCAAATTGTCTTTTCCTAATGATACAACACATCTTGAAAAACTTCAGGATCGCATCATAACTCGTAAGACTTGACTTTGACGCCACAACACGCATCATATTATTTAGAACCTTGATAAAGATTCAAGATATATAAATGAAAATTTACATTCAATTCTAGATTCTCCATTTTGAAGATTACAAAATCAATATTTTATTAAAATAAAATATTTCATATATTTAATAAAACATTATTTCTCTTATTTAAACATTTAATCTCAAGATTTCTTATTGGTGTATGATAAAATAGTATTTAACTCTAATCAAAATCATTTGTTGGGAGTTCTCCATATTTATAAAGTTTCATACACTTTCTCATACTTTCTTCGTATTGGAGGAGTGGTGTGGAGAATCATATGAAGTAACAAAATATCGAATTATGAGGTTAATTGTGGTTAAATTATTATTGATCTACAACATTATTAATATGTCTTCTAAATTAAAATATAACCGATGTATTAAAAGTATGAAATAATTATAAATATATATTTAAAATAACAAAATTTTACTTCCTATTTAAGAGAAAACTTAAAAATATATAGCGAGAAATAGGGTGGAAATTTTATTATTAACCGCTCGTGTGATCAACAAGTTGATGGATTAAAATGTTCACACGTCGGTAATCGGTATTAAAGTGTAGTTTTAGATGTAATTTTTAGGATGTATGTAGCATCCCACGCCAATCGTACTAGATATTGTTCGTTTTGTCTACACATCCGAACTCACAGTTTAAAAACATTTATGATAGAGGAGGTATCAAGACTCTCTTATAAGGCAGGTTTTGTTCCCCTCCTCAACATATTACAATCCACCCCTGTAACATCCCAGACAAACCGTAACAGATATTGTCCGCTTTGTCCACACACCTGGACTCACGGATTTAAAACGCGTCTCATAGAGGAGGTATCAAGTCCCTTATAAGGCAACCTTTGTTCCCCTCCCCAACCAATGTGGGATCTTACAATCCACCCCCCTTGGGAGCCCAGCGTCCTCGCTGGCACACCAGTCCGGTTCCCGGCTCTGATACCATCTGTAACATCCCAGGCCAACCGTACCAGATATTGTCCGCTTTGTCCACACACCTGGACTCACGGATTT
The DNA here is from genome assembly GCA_033807775.1 of Saussurea involucrata. Lineage (NCBI taxonomy): Eukaryota > Viridiplantae > Streptophyta > Magnoliopsida > Asterales > Asteraceae > Saussurea > Saussurea involucrata. The sequence goes on from CM066317.1 coordinate 6,836,941, forward strand.
AAAACGCGTCTGATAGAGGAGGTATCAAGTCCCTTATAAGGCAACCTTTGTTCCCCTCCCCAACCAATGTGGGATCTTACAACTCCCCCTTAGGAGCCCAACGTGACAATGTCCTCGCTGGCATACCAGTCCGGTTCCCGGCTTTGATACCATCTGTAACATACCAGGTCAACTGTATCAGACATTGTCCGCTTTGTTCACTGTAACACCCTAAAATCAGGGCTAATTTAAACCTCAATTTTCCACAAGTTATGATAACATAAACTTCAACTTATATTTATATAGCAAGTGAATTAACCATTAGGAGTATATTTACAAAACAGAATCCTTCAAATAGCCTATTAATCTAATTATATCTCTATGATTAGATTAACTAAGCTATCTAAGCAATCCTTCAAAATCTCTTTCTGTTAATTGACTTCATTGCTATTCCAAAACGCTCGTCCCACAACCCTTTACTTTCCCGAACTAGTACCTGGTAAGAAAAACATCATATGAAACGATTAGGCCAACGCCTAGTGAGAACATTCGTTTCAATAATAACATTTGCAAAATCAATGTAAGCAAGTTATAACAAACCTGGTTACCCTTTCTCTTACCATACGTGTAACTCTATTCCGTTAGCACGATTTTACCCAATTCCATGAATATGCCTGACACACATTCCATCATCATATCATGTCTCAGAGCTACCCTATGAATCTGTACTGATTCTAGAGTAATGTTTCTATTTCGGAAATCGCAATATACACATGCCCAGTTCCGTACACATCTATTCCAGAAACCGCAATATACACATGCCCATTTCTGTACACATCTAAGAAATAACAATATACACATGCCTATTTCTTAGAGAAGGAAATAGTGATTACAATATACACATGCCAATCTCTTCTTTTCCTTAGAAATCAGGAATTACGTTTATTCCATGATTTCTCACACACATCAGAATAATGATTAATCTTCATCTATTCTACGCGTACATAACCACTAGTGCCTATGGATCAATTACACTTTACTAACGTATATGCATAACAACATATTACAGCTCATATCATATTCTCAAATCTAAGTATACTAGATAACCTATCGTATCTTCATCCTCAAATGCCCCCCTTCGGCGACTTAGCACGGGGGTTCCGATACAGTTCATAACCAATTTATACAGCTATTTCAAGGTTTAATTTAACATGAAAACACTGATTTAAGCAAGGAACAAATGAACTCACCTTATGTTTGCAAAACCCACTTCCTGCACAATCTGCTACTCCAAATCTGTTGTTACTGATTCTGTAAATCAATCCAAAACACAGATTCGTTCATAATCTATCAACAACAACAATCTTACCAGAAATTATGACCAATTTCCTTACCAATTTGATGATTATAACTTTATTTCTTCCTTTCTCTCTTTTCTCTCTATTCTCCTTCTCTCTGCTCTTTTGCCTACTTAACCAAACCAGAATGAGATATTTCTCATCTCATCTGATTTATCCATACACACAATTTCATAGTTACTCATTATACCCTCAAGTTTCATAAATTCCAAAAGTACATCCAACTTCCAACTCTTTTATTTTAACCCTAATGAATTATAAAAATCCCATATAATTCAAGGTTTAAACCAAAATATAAAGACATCCCAATTCTCATTAAAATACTATTATTGAAAATTTAGGATGTTACATTCACACACCTAGACTCACGGTTTTAAAATGCGTCTGGTAGAGGAGGTTTCAAGTCCTTCTTATAAGACAACATTTGTTCCCCTCTCCAACCAATGTGGGATCTTACAATGTAGCAAAACTATTTTTTGTGGAGTGTGGTCGATTGGTGAGATCGAGCTAGACTATAATTGTTATACGTGAATTGGTTCAAACTAAAATTGTGAAGTGTGTAGATGAAAAATCCAATCTTTATAGATTGGAATCGGTTCTTATGGACTTTGTCCAGTCCTACAATCTTAAAAACAAGCTTATTGAGACGACCTTTGTTACTTGACCAATTTCACAAATCTATGACTCGTATAATTTTCAATAAGTTGAAAGTTTTAATTAAAATTTTTCCTAATCGTTGGCGGTTGTCAAGAATATTAGGAGTGTTTCACTTGACATTGATCTACACCAATATTAGACAAATGTATCTAGACGATGAAAAAAAATGGTGCTTATGAAAAATCTATATAATCTAAAATACTGGTTAAATATCTAAAATAACATGTAATCAACATAAATCCTTGAAATTGCCAAAAAATGAAAAAAATTAAGGTTGTAAATATTGAAATTTGGTCCTGAAAACAACAAATCAATGTTGTTATTTTACTCTCACATGTTCGTTGTTAATAGCTTTTCGATGACCGGTTGCTGACCAATCTATGATCGGAACCTGTCCTCAACTCATCGTAACCTAAAGCACGCCTTGACAAGTTACGACTTACGAGTCCTCATTACTTTTGTTAGAGTTATATTTGTATATATGAATAGTACAAGGGCTAATCTGTAATTACTGTAAACTTAGGCTATATAAATAGTTCTCTTCTCTTTCATAATTAGGTTAAGCTCTATTTTGTAATTATCTCCTATTATATGAAAAGCGGCCGATTCATCAGCCATCTCAACTCTCTCATCTAAACCTACAATCGAATCTCTCTACAATTCTAACATGGTATCAGAGCTATACGTAAATATCCTCTACTCATTTGTTCATTTTCTGCTTATTTGCATTCGATTACTTGTCTCGCCATTCGTTTTCTGTTTTTCGATTTCGTCGCTGTCAAAATCGTCTAGTCCCGCAATCACCCAGCCACGCAATCAACCAAGTCCCGCAATCACCCAAGTCCCGCAATCAGCAAGTCCCGCAATCAGCAAGTCCCGCAATTGCAAGTTCCTCGATTGCAAGTCCCGCAATTGCAAGTCCCTCAACTGCAAGTCCCTCAACTGCAAGTCCCGCAATTGCAAGTCCCGGTATTGCATTCCCCTGTACTCAGCCTACACTTCTGGTACTCAGCCTAAACTTCCGGAACTGCACCCACTTTTTGAACTCTACTTATGAAATCCTGAAACACTCATCTAATAACTCCCGTTCCCGTTTAACCTCAACTTCGGATCCTTACCAATTCCGGATCCTTACCAATTCCGGAACAGTTCAGTAATTTAGGAACCTATTTCCACTCCAATCCTTAATTCCGGATCTTTCGTTCCATTACTTCTCTGAAAACAGGGTTTCTTTCCAGTCTTCAGTTTCCGATGGCACTCAATAGCCAGTCTAAATACAGTGAATGCACGTTCTGTCACTCTAGTACTCACCTTCTCCTCAACTGCCCAATTCGAAAATGTCGCTGGTGTGGGATCAAACAGCCACGACACTATGGGTCTGACTGTCAAATGCATCCACGGAACTCAGGTGAACAAAAGCAACAGTGTACTCAGTCATTTGCTGGATCAATCACTCAAGACTCCTCTACGCCGGCAATTTAAGCACCGCATAGCAACAACTCCTCGTCTGACCTTATGGAACTCGTGCGCCGAAACTAAGAGCTTATAGAGTGACTCATGACAGGTTCTATGGGTATGAATTCTCAGTGCAATATCTCAACACCAGGTAATCCTTGGCTATTTGATTCTGGATGTTGTAACCACATGACACCTAAGGCTGACGGGTTTATCTCTAAGCAAACCTCCAGCATGTTCTCATCAGTCCGAACTGCGGATGACACTCGCTTACCAGTATCTTTCAGTGGAACTGTATCTACCACCAATATTCAATTACCTGATGTGCTACATATTCCAAACTTATCCCTAAGTCTGATTTCTATCACTCAGCTTATGAAATCCGGCCTAATTGTTTTATTTCATCCTTCTGGTTGTGTTGTGCAGGATCCAAAGACCAAGCAGATCCTTGGAGTAGGCCGTAAAGTTGGTCGGATGATTGAAGTGGTCTACCTCCGTCTCCCCTTACAATCATCAAATCTTGTTGCTTCTGTTTCCAGTGCCCATTCATTTGAATTATGGCATAAACGCCTAGGACATTTATCTCTAGCTAGGATAAAACTGTTAGCTAGTTCAGGACTGTTAGGCAACACCTCTTCTGAAAACGTTTCTTGCTTATCCTGTCAACTTGGCAAACATCATGCCTTACCTTTTCAACTAAATGAATTTAAATCTGCTTCCCCTTTTGATCTCATTCACTCTGATGTTTGGGGACCAGCACCACATCCATCCATGGGTGGTTCTCGATACTTTGTTATCTTTATCGATGATCACACACACTTCACATGGATATATCTCATGAAACATCGCTCCGAACTACCTCAAATATATATCACCTTCGCTCGTATGATTCTGACCCAGTTTTCCAAGCCCATAAAAATTCTTCGAGCAAATAATGCTATGGAATACAAGGAATCTTCTCTCCTCTCTTTTCTTCAATCTCAGGGTACTCTTTCTTAGTACTCCTGTCCCGACACCTCTCCGCAAAATGGATGTGCCGAACGTAAACATCGTCACATCCTCGATACTGTCCGTACTCTATTAATCTCAGCCAACTGTCCAGAACGTTTTTTGGGGGGAAGATGCCTTCACGGCTGTCTACACCATCAACCGACACCCGACCCCCATCCTAAATCAAAAGTCTCCTTATGAAGTGCTCTGTGGGGTCTCCCCTGCATATGAACTCCTAAAAGTATGGGGTTGTGCCTGCTTTGTTCAGTTGCAACCTCATGAACACACCAAACTCGAACCTCGTTCTCTATTATGCTGCTTTCTTGGCTATGGTATTGAACACAAGGGTTATCGTTGTTGGGATCCAGTCTCTAAGAGACTACGTATATCCCGTCATGTCACATTCTGGGAACACCTTCCCTTCTCAACAGTGTCTAAATTTCAAGACATACCCAATCCTTCCACTTCCTTCTTCACTGATAACTCTATCTCTTTGGACTCACTCCAATTAGATCCCATACTCACCTCTCCATCTGATCCACTTGCTTCCGTCTCACCTCCATCTGTGACCTCACCATCTGTCCCACCTCCATCTGAGCCTTATTATGTGCCATCTGTTCCACCTCCTTCTGTCTCGTCTCAACTTGAGCCTTCATCTATGCCATCTGTCCCATCTGATCATGATCACTCATATGCACCACCTCCAAGGACTACTTATGAGCCATCTGCTGAATCTATGGATCCTAGCTCCTCTCAACCACAAGATGGAGCACGACGCTCAGACCGGGTAAGACAAGTTCCTTCTCACCTTCGTGATTATCATTGTTATGCTACATTGTTGTCCAAACATGAACCCACTTCCTACAAGGAAGGTGTCTCTAACCCTGTTTGAAAGGAAGCTATGACTGAGGAACTCCAGGCTCTTGACAAAGCTAATACATTGGAGTTTTTACCTCTCCCACCGGGCAAGTCACCCATTGGTTGCAAATGGGTCTTCAAAATCAAAACGAAGTCTGATGGATCTATCGATCGTTACAAAGCACGTCTTGTGGCAAAAGGCTTCAATCAAGAATATGGCATTGACTACGAGGAAACGTTTGCTCCTGTGGCTCGGGTCACCTCGGTTCGTAGTCTCCTAGCCATAGCTGCCACCAAGAGATGGCCACTCTATCAGATGGATGTCAAGAATGCCTCTCTCAATGGTGATCTCGAAGAGGAAGTCTACATGAGACTCCCTCCAGGTGTGACCTCCCGTCAGGGACATGTATGTCGACTTCGAAAAGCCCTCTATGGCCTCAAACAAGCTCCTCGTGCTTGGTTTGAAAAATTCAGTAATACTGTCATCTCATTGGGATTTTCTCCGAGTAATTATGATTCTGGTTTGTTTACTCGGACTACTGCTGCAGGTACCACCTTACTTCTATTGTATGTTGATGATATGATCATTACCGGCAGTAACTCTACAGGTATCACCCATCTCAAACAGTCTCTCAGCTCATGCTTTGAGATGAAATATCTTGGTAAGCTACACTACTTTCTTGGCCTTGAAGTTCTGTCAGACTCTTCCGGCATCTATCTCTGTCAAGCCAAGTACATTTCAGATCTGTTGTCCAAAGCTGGGATCACGGACAACAAAGTTTCATCTACACCCATTGAGCAAAATCTGCACCTTGCTCCCAATGACGGAACCCCGCTGCGGACCCTACACGCTACCGTCAACTAGTTGGTTCTCTGGTCTATCTGACGGTTACTCGTCCGGATCTTGCATATGCAGTTCATATAGTCAGCCAGTTCATGGCTGCCCCGTGCTCCAATCACTATGCTGAAGTTCTTCGTATCCTTCGATACCTTAAAGGGACAATGTTTCATGGACCTCACTTCTCGTCCACCTCATCCTTAACTCTTCATGCCTTTTCCGATGCTGACTGGGATGGAGACATAACTGGTCGTCGCTCTACCACCGGATATTGTTTCTTTCTTGGAGACTCTCTTATTTCCTGGCGCAGCAAGAAACAATCTTTGACAGCTCGATCTAGTACTGAAGCTGAATATCGAGCCTTGGCTAACACTACTCAAGAACTTGTCTGGCTACACTGGTTATTATCTGATATGGGTGCTCATCAGTTTTCCCCAACACCATTGTGGTGTGATAACAACAGTGCTATTCAGATTGCTCACAATGATGTCTTTCATGAGCGCACAAAGCACATCGAGATTGACTGTCATTTCACCCGACAACATGTTCTTCGCAAGACCGTTCGACTTCTCTCAATCTCTACCATTGATCAGACCGCATACATCTTCACCAAAGCTCATCTTCCGGGGCGTTTTCGGGCCCTTGTTTCCAAACTCAACTTGGCTCATTCTTCCCCTACTTGAGTTTGAGGGGGGTGTTAGAGTTATATTTGTATATATGAATAGTACAAGGGCTAATCTGTAATTACTGTAAAGTTAGGCTGTATAAATAGTTCTCTTCTCTTTCATAATTAGGTTAAGCTCTATTTTGTAATTCTCTCCTATTATATGAAAAGCGGCCGATTCATCAGCCATCTCAACTCTCTCATCTAAACCTACAATCGAATCTCTCTACAATTCTAACAACTTTTTTAGATCTCCAACGATGATCATCCATCTTTCATTGATATATTTCCGAAACTTATGCATGAAAAAAATCATATGTTAGGTTTGTTTTAACTCCTATGTATGTTTTAAAACATATTTATATACATTTTAGTTTCAATTGATAAAGTTTTACTGCAGATTTATAAAATGTGAGGTTAGAATGTTAGATGTATATCAAGAATAACTTGGTTCAAAAACAAAATTCAGGGTTTAGCAATAAAAATATGAACACGTACACTTCAACAAAAAGTAGCCAACCTTATCATTGTAATCATTAAATCGAACAAATTTTGATCAATAATTCACGATGTTTTAAAACACGTAACATGAAACGAAATGCATATATATAAAAGTCATTTCAAGAATAAAACTTTTCGGTTTCATTTGATCTTCCAATCGGAAAATGAAACCAACCCGAATCAGATACATTACATACAGATATTTCAATTAAATTAAACTCCTGCATTATCGCTCTTGATTCAATTCTTATATGTCCTTGCGAGTTAAACCCGAATATATATCACACCTACATTTTATTTTCGTTTTTTCATTTTTAAAACTTTGAAATTATTTTATTTTTAGTTATTCAAATGATTAGGAGTAATTGATTTTGATCGATATTTTTTTATTAGTTTTTTTTTGAAGAATTTTTATTTTATTATTTGATTATCGCTTAAAAACGTTTTTTAACGGTAGAAAATAATTGCTTTCACTTTTTCTCTTTTGCTTTTGCTTTTACATATGAAGGACGGAGTGGCATTGATAATTGTGATGCCTTTTTCCCCCTTCTTTTTGCCCCACTGTTATTCTTTAATTCAATAAATAATTTGTAATTTATATTATAAATTAAGCATTATTTGAATGTTTAAGCTAATTTAAATAATATTTAATTGTTTTATATCATGTTTACCATCGAACTTTTTACCTTTTTGGACATAAACTTAGTTTTAAAGTAAAAAAACATTTCTATTTGTAAAACTAATAAATAAAAAAACACCACTATTATGTAATAATAATATTTTGAGTAAACTACACTTTTGGTCCACGTGGTTTCTTGTTTATAACACATTTGGTTTATACAGTTTAAAAATTAGAGTTTCGCCATTGAGGTACGAAAAAATTACCGGATTTGGTTCCTGCCTCTAACGGTCGTTAAAGAGTTCGGTTAAATGAAGGGCATTTTTGTCCTTTGATCTATTTTTTAGGTTTTTACCTAATAAAAAACCCTAAGGTCTGCACCTCATCTCCACCACGCAGCTCTGCTCCACCCTTACTAGCACCGTCATTTGGGGTCTAATAACTAGATGTTGCAGAAAACTCCGAAGATGCAGACATGGGCGGAGCCAAGCTTGGCCTAGGGTATTCCTAGGCACACCCTCACCCATGTAGTAAAGTCGATATACATGTAGATTGAGGTTTCTTTGGAGCTTATTATTGACACTTTATTGGTACCAATTAGCTTATTGCACACACTTTCTTTTAATAATTATTAAATACAATTTTTATGTTTAAGTACATCTCTTACATTCATATTTTAAAATAATGGAAAATCGTGTTACGAATGGGTAAATGATTGAGAGTCTTACCGGGTAAATAAGGATGGTCTCTTATTCGGTAAGCATTTACCAAGTTATAAACAGTTGCCATAATCTATTTTGATGGCCGAGAATGCTACCTCATATGGTAACATTTATGTACGTTTATTATCATTTTTACATGAATAAACTTGTTAACGTTTCGTCATGATGATAAAATTAGGTAAATAAAGGTAGTTGAAGGTATATGAAAGTTTTGTTTCCACGTTCTTACCGGAACCCAACCATATATATATATATATATATATATATATATTTATATATATATATATATATATAGAGGAAGGTTCATGTGAGGAGCGCGTCAAAACGTGAGAACGTGAGGAGCACTCCCATGCTTCTGATCACATATGATTTACAACGCTAAAAAATCGGAACTTTCTCGAAAATTCGCGCAAAAGTGGCGCGAGGCGTGGCGCGATGCTGCAGGTCGCGGATCACATGTGATTCAACACTGTAAATCATTAATGATTCATAACTGTCAATTCGAGTCCAGATCAGTTGTGAATCACATGTGATCCACAACTGCGAATCACATGTGATTCATAACTGTCAATTGCTCCTCACGTTCTCTTAAATTGGTACGCTCCTCGTTTGAACCCGCCTCTCTCTCTCTATATATATATATAGTGTGTGTGTGTGCGTTCCAACTAATCTCTTTCCACGTTCTATTCCGTTTGTTAACGGTTTAATGAACTTAATATAAATTCATTGCTGCTAATCATTATTCAAAATAAATTCACTAAAATTAGTACGTGTCTTATTTAATAAATTTGCAAACTTTTCAAACAGAAAATTAATATGGGTAAACCAACTAACGATTTCATAAATCATAACTAGTTGTTGATAGTTTTGATCGTTTTATATTAAACTTAGGGGTTGTTTACTTAATCATTTACTCGGGTAAGTGCTTACCAATTCACATTACTTTACCGGTTGAATATGGCAAGGACCAAGGGTCTTACTCAATAAGAGCGAAGGCAAGTGCCGAGAGTCTTACCTGGTAAGTAAGTGCGACGACTCTTACCACAGTTAACACTTATCGGCTAAATTGTTGCATACGATGTAATTTTGATGCACTCAGATCTTACCCGTAAGTAAGTGATAGTGTTGAATTTTATCGATAATCACTTACCCGGGTAACTTAATTAGTTAAACGGCCCCTTAGTAAGTGTTTCGTAAAGGACACTTTGATTGGAATATCCCATCCGTCTCGGGTTCGAGTCCAGGCGTCAGCATTCTGTGGCCAGACTTAGTCTCAGACGGCCGCTTTGTTTGTTTGTTTCCAAATTGCCAAGGATGTAGTCTAGGCAAAGACTAAATGAACCTTATCTAAAAAAAGGACACTTTGATTTTATCAAAATTTAAACATTGTTTATAAATCCCGTGTAAATTTGATATTATTTTAATTATTACTAGAACAAAATGTAGTATTTAAGGTTTATTTTTTTAATCAGTAATTAATCTATTTAAGAATTAATGGCCAAAAAACAGCTTTTTAGAAAAATTAAAAAGAATATTACTGTCAATAAAAAATTAATCAAGGGTTAAAGTCCACGTTCAGATTACAAGTTGCAACATTTATTCGGGATGCAGAGCTTCTTGATGTTCCTCTAGGGGGGTATTCGTTTACTTGGACTAATAAGTGGGCTTCAAAAATGAGTAAATTGGATCGCTTCTTACTGTCAGACGGATTTTGTGAAAAGATGCCTAATCTTACGGTATTGTTCTGGACCGAAAACTTTCTGATCATAGACCTATTCTTCTTAAAGAATTGGTGGTCGATTACGGCCCAACCCCGTTCCGGACATTTCATTCTTGGTTCAAGGTGGATGGATTTCATCAGATGGTCAGTAACACTTGGAGTAACGATGGCATTCGGGAGACACATGGGATGGTTTCTTTTAAAAAGAAACTTCAAAACTTGAAAAAAGTGCTTCGATCTTGGAACGGGGAAATTCGAGCGCGGGAGAAAGGTATCAAGTGCGACCTTCATAATTCTATTAACGACATTGATTCCCTAATTGATAAAGGGGAAGCTTCTAATGAAGATATGGAGTCGCGTTGTAGATACTTGAAACAGCTGGGAGATTTAGATCGGGTCGAAGCCATGGATTTAGCTCAAAAAGTAAAAATACGGTGGGGCATTGAAGGGGACGAAAACACCAAATTCTTTCATGGTGTTCTTAAGCAGAAAAGGAGACAACTTGCTATTCGGGGTATTATGAGTGATGGCAATTGGATTAAGGAGCCGGAACAGGTTAAAAAGGAGTTTTATGATCATTTTAGTGCACGCTTTGGCCAAGTGAGGCATACTCGGCCTTCTCTTGATTTGGTGTTTCCAAATCTTCTTTCGGTGGAACAATCAATGTTTCTTGAAACCCCTCTCTCCCGGGAGGAAATTAAGCGGGCAGTGTGGGACTGTGGTGTTGAAAGGGCTCCGGGACCAGACGGGTTTACTTTTGAATTCATTAAAAGTTTTTGGAGCATTGTGGAAGAAGACGTGATAAGGTTAGTCTCCGATTTTTTTGAGTATAGTTATATTCCCAAAGGGTGTAACCCTTCCTTTATTGCTCTAATTCCGAAAGTTCAAGACCCAAAATTCGTTAAAGACTATCGACCGATTAGTTTAATAGGTTGTCAATATAAAATTGTTGGCAAGTTATTAGCTAATCGTTTAAGCTTGGTCATTGGGGACTGTGTGAGCTTGGAGCAATCTGCTTTTATTAAGGGGAGGCAAATCTTGGATGGTCCGCTAATTTTGGATGAGGTGTTGGATTGGTACAAGAATCGGAAGAAGAAACTTTTAGTTTTAAAAGTGGATTTTGAAAAAGCTTACGACTCACTAAGATGGGATTTTATTGACTTGGTGCTTGAAAAGATGGGGTTTGGGAGTAAATGGAGAGGTTGGATTACTGGGTGTCTCGAAAACTCTACGGCCTCGGTGCTAGTCAATGGGTCTCCAACTAGGGAATTCAAGACTTTTCGTGGTCTTCGTCAGGGAGATCCCCTATCTCCATTCCTTTTTATTTTGGCCATGGAAGGGTTGCATGCGGTTACTCGAAAAGCGGAAGAAAAGAGACTTTTTTATGGAGCAACAATTGGAAAAGGTCAAATATCTTTATCTCATCTTTTTTACGCAGATGACGCAGTTTTTCTGGGGGAATGGTCTCTTTCTAATGCTAGAAATATAGTGCGTATTCTTCGATGTTTCTATTTGATCTCTGGGCTTAAAATAAATATCCAAAAAAGTAAAATGTTTGGTGTTGGGGTTGATAATGTGGATCTCGAGAATATGGCTAGCGTGGTGGGATGTGGGGTTGCGAACATGCCTTTCAATTACCTAGGTCTGCCTGTCGGCTGTAGTATGGCAAAACGCGATGGTTGGAAAGGGGTGGTCGACAAATTTGTTTCTAAGCTTTCTAATTGGAAAGTTCGAACTCTCTCGGCTGGGGGGCGGGTTACGCTGCTTAAATCAGTTTTAGGTAGCCTTCCTACTTATTATTTGTCCCTTTTCAAACTTCCGAGTTCGATTGATCAAGTCTTGGAGTCGTTGCGGAATCGTTTCTTTGTTGGAGGTGAAATCGATGAAAAGAAAATGAGTTGGGTGAAATGGAAAAAGTGTTTGGCTAGTAAAAAGGATGGGGGACTTGGTATTGGAAGCTTGTTTGCTTTCAATAGAGCTTTCCTTTTTAAATGGATTTGGAGGTTTCAGACGGATCAAAATGCACTTTGGGTCAAAGTGGTCAAATCGATTTACGGTGCGAGTGGGCTAGTTGGAACGCAAATTCCCATTAAGATGTCCAATTCTCCTTGGATTTGTATTCTGAAAGCAATTCAACAAATGGAGAATAATGACATTAACCTCTCTTCTTTTTGCAAGAAAAAAGTAGGTAATGGAAATTCTACTTTGTTTTGGGATGAGGTTTGGTTGAGAGATTCCTCTCTTAAAGTGCAATTTCCGAGGGTATTTGCGCTGGAGCGGGACAAATTGGCATTGGTACAAGATCGTTTGAACTTGTGGAATTGGGGTTCAGTGTTGCGTAGAGAGCCGAGAGGGGGTGTAGAGGAGTCGCAGATGTCAGCTTTACGGGAGATTCTAGATACTGTCTGTCTTTCTGACCAAAGGGATAGATGGTTTTGGTCTCTTGACGGGTCGGGTGAGTTTTCGGTGGCTTCCGCTCGTAGTTACATTGACTCTAAAATTTTGGTGGTAGAATCTCCTCCCACTAGATGGAATCGGTTAGTTCCTATTAAAATTAATGTTTTCGCCTGGCGGTTGAGTTTGAACAAGATTCCAACTCGAGAGAACCTTGATAAAATAGGAATTGATGTGCATTCCCTCTTATGTCCGGTTTGCGATATGGAGATTGAGTCGGTGGGTCATTTGTTTTTCTCTTGTCAAATGGCTCGGGATGTTTGGAAGCAAATTGGTCGATGGTGGAGTTTGGATATTCCGGAGTTTAGGTCAAATTCAGAGTGGATTGGCTGGTTATTATCTTTGCGTTTGAATAAAACGGAGTCGACCTGTTTTGAGGCGGTTGTTCTGACGGCGTTATGGGCTATTTGGTCTTTTCGAAATGGGACTCTCTTTAGGCTTTCTAAGCCTAAGAAAGTGACGTTGTGGGATAACATTGTTACTCAGTCGTTCTTTTGGGTTACAAATAGGAGTAGAAAATGTAATATTAATTGGGTGGGTTGGCTACAAAACCCTCTTCTGTCTATCTCTTACTTGTAATTGTTTTTTCTAGCTTCTTGCTAGTTGTTCTTTAATATATTTCTTCCGTTAAAAAAAAACGTTCAAGGACTTAATCATCCAAAATGAGAAAGTTTAATGATTTTTTCATTCAAAGTGAGAAGTTTTAATGGTTTTTTCACTAAAAAAAAACAGTTTAAGGACTTAATCATTCAAAATGAGAAAGTTTAATGGTTTTTTTATTCAAAAAATAGTTTAGGAATTTAACCATTAAAAATGAGATAGTTTGTTGGGTTTTTTTTTTGAACTTTTCTCTAAATTTTAATGTTAATAGTAAATCTTCTCTAATGGATAACACTATTTTTTCAAAGTAGTGTAAATGAATAGTGTTACACCAAATATAGTGTAATAATATTCATTACACTAAATTTCGTGTGAAAAATAGAGACTCCATTGGAGATGTGAATAGTGTCATTTACATCAACTTTAGTGTCTAGTGTAAGATTTAGTTACCCCATTGAAGATGGTCTAAGTCATTACACTGTTAGTTAAATATCTATGTTTAAAAAATCAAAATTAGTTTATAAAATATTAAAAAATGTATTTTTATTCGCTTGTCATTTTATAAAACATATATTTTTTAAAGGGAAATTAATTAAAATACCCCAAGTTTGATCATCTCTTACCAAAATACCCAAAATCTCTCCCAGTTTACAAAAATACCCAAAAATACCCAAAAAGCCCGCGATCGCGGGCCCAGGCCCACGTGGCAAACTGTTTCGGCCAAAAGCCCCGCGAAGCCCCCCAACTTTGCCCGCGTTGGCAAGTTTCGTCCCTGCCAACGCGGGCAAAGTTGGGGGGGCTTCGCGGGGCTTTTGGCCGAAACAGTTTGCCACGTGGGCCTGGGCCCGCGATCGCGGGGCCCATCGCGGGCTTTTTGGGTATTTTTGTAAACTGGGAGAGATTTTGGGTATTTTGGTAACACGAAGTTGGACTTAGGGTATTTTAATTAATTTCCCTTTTTTAAACATATTAATGGAGTACATTTTCTCTAAAAAGAATAAAAACTATATTATGACATGTTATATGATTCTTAGAATAATAATTAAGTAAAAATACCTGTCTTTTAAATAAAATATGACTTATAACCAGAAGTATAAATTATAATTTGATTCTGATATTTTTAAGGTTTACAAAACTATTTAATTAGATAAAATAATGAACCAAATAGTTCATTTGGTTGTTTTAAAAGTCTACAATATTTCTATTTATTCCTCATTAAACTATTGGTTAATTCTTTTAAATATCACTAATTAAATAAAATCATGATAATTCATTGTTGTTTCATGAGAAATACGTTATAAACGATTGTCTGATGGTCATTTTCTGATTCCCACTATCCAGGAAGATTGTTATATTTCGCTTTTACACAACACTAGTTTGATTGTCCAAGTCAGTAAAGGGGATGGACAACATGACCAAACCCGACAATCATTGGGAGTGGACCATGGGTGAGGTGGTGCTTTCAGGCTTTGATGATCGATAACCACTTGACGTCCATCCGATGCATCCGCTATGGTTATTTCGGATATCAAATTATGTAGATTCCTTTTTGGATTTGGTGTAACCTTAAGCAAGTTGGCATATATTACGTGTCTATGCTGAAATGAAAAGACAAAATGTGGTTTGATGGAATCAAGGTAGAGACGAATTTGGCTCTGTTAATCAGACACAAATACATCAAATGAACATCAAGAAATCTTATTTAATAAGATATAAGTGATGAATAAGAGGTTTTTTCTAAAAAAAACAAACACAACCTTAAAGTTCGGGTATACTTTATCTAGATTGTTCTACTTTGTAAAAAAAAAAAGACAACAAGAAGATTTCCCATTTTATAAGGGTAAAATGACTCAACATGTAACAAAGTGCGTTTTTATTCCTATTTCTCAGAACTTTCATTTTGGAAAACCATGATTCAAAACATATCAATTACAGACCAAATTCATACAAAACTGGTTCTTTTAAATGATAAGTTTTGAATCTGGTTTTCCAAAATAAGAAATTTTAAATCATCTAAAATGGATGTTTTGATTCATGGTTTCTCAAACTATGAATGAAATCAAAGTCTGTTTCATTTTGATACAATTTGTCTTCTTTTACAACTAATTAACTGTAGATTCATATGTGAATCAGTTGAAATAATTAACAGATTCACATATGAGTCAATTAATTGATTCTCATATGAATTAATTAACTGATTCACATATGAAAGTATAGTTTATATGTGAATCACACAGGTTCACATATGAACTCGTCCCGTGTATTTTAAGAAATTACCTCTCTATTTTCTGCAGACCACGCGAGGAATTACCCGGTGCTTCACAGTCAAAGCCACAAATATTGACCAAATGAAGGGCTAAGATCATTCTCTATTTCTCACACACTTAGCATTTCTCATTTGAACTTCTCCCTAATACATTATACATACTTAGGTGGCGTTTGTTTTTTAAGAGGTGCTGAAGCTGAAGTCTGATTTCACTTATGATTTTTAAGAGGTGATGCTGAAGTCTGAAATCTGAATTAATAAGACTGTTTGTTTTTGTAAACTGACAAACGTCTGAATATGTATAACTTTCTATTTTATCCCTCAAAAATCCAACTTAAATACGTCAATTGAAGTGAGCATCAATGGTTGAAGGACAAAATCGAAAATAATTAAACAAAAGAAGGATGCCGACAAATTTGCGATTTGTAGAGTTTTAATCATATATTAAACACCGAAGGGCCGATTTACGCGATTGAAGATGTTTTTGGAAAGCCAACACACAAATCTATGCTATTCGTGTTTTGTGTTTTCGCAAATTCGGGGAGCATATGGGCTAAAACCGACGTTGAAAATGAAAAAAATGATGTTGGATTGAAATAAGAGGTAATTAAGTGACTAGGTTGTCACTTAATTATTCATAGGACATTAAGAGTTAAGAGGCTCTAAAAAGGAACAAAAAACAAACGGTCTGAATCATCTAACACCTGACTGAATCAGACATAAATGACAACTAACATCTTATTTTGAAAAACAAACACCACCTAAATTTATAAAATATGTTAATATTAAAATTGCTAAAATAGGCCTTAGAGTTTGATATTATTTTGTTTAGAAATTTTAATTTTTGATACGTTATTTTCAAAGAAAGATAAACACGAAAGCATCGGTTTCTTTCGAATTATTAAGGAAATAAAATAAATAACAATAATATCTCACTGGAAAAGATATAGGGGGTGTTTGGGATTGCGTTTGAGGTCTGCGTATGCTTATCTGCTTTTCACGTTTCTCCGGCCCAAAAAAAAAGCATCTCCGCATCTGCTTCTCAAAAATCTCCGTTTCTCATCCCTGGAACGCGATAAGCATTTTTTTTTCAAATCCAAACACCTTCTCCGGCGTGGAAACGCAATAAGGAGAAACGGTGTTTTCCACCGCACTCCCAAACACCCCCATAATCCAGCTCATCTTTCAAAGAAAATCACCAAGAAACAACTTTAAAGAAATAAAAAATAAATATTTCAAAAGGGACATTTAGGAGGAGACAAAAACAAAAGCAGCAACCTGCATCAATCCACTTCTATATTGTATAAAAACTTCAAATTTACTTCACTTTTCTTGGTCCAAAAGTCCAACAATGCACATAGTATTTGTAAGTAAAAGTCCAACAATGCACATAGTATTTGTAAGTAAAGCAATTGCAAACCCAAACAGACAAATCCCCAAAAAGAATCCCATGTAAAAAGATTCCTCAAATCCCCAAATATAAAATATAAATATAAATCCATGAATAAAAAATTTAATAATAACTGTGCTTTTCTTTTGCCCCACCAAAAATGAAACCCCAACACCCCCTTCTGCCTTTGCTTTTGCTTCTGGTTCAGTATTTGATGGATGGATTATTGATTCAGAGACCTCTTAATCAGTCAGAGCCCACCTTGGTCTTGCTTCTGTACAGGACCTTCTTCTTCTTTGAGGTTTGGTTGTCAAAGGTCAGAACCACTTTGCCCGGTTCACCGCATTTGAAGCTTCCACATATCACTGGCTCATCGGTTGTGGCTGCAATCTTTCTAGACTTTTGCACGATAACGGTGTAACCCTCTTCGGTTGCAGGCACGAACTCCGTTCCATATGTTATTTCGTACCCCACCACTCTGGCTTCCCATACCAATGTGCAAGTCTGCAAATTTTTAACAAAATTCCCACATCAAGAAAAAGCATAATTTCATCTAAAGAGTGTTCTATGAGTTATCTTTCACAAGTTCTAGCAACATTCCCACATTAAAAAACACAATATTTGATCAAATATCATCCAAAAGATTCTACTCACAACATTCCCACATGAAAAAAAGCCAAAATTTGACCAAAATCACTGTATTTGGCCAAATATCATCCAAAAGATTCTGCTCACAACATTCCCACATGAAAAAGAAGCCAAAATTTGATATCAAAATCACTGTATCAAGCCTGCATAATGTTTTAACAGAGTTCCCACATGAAGAAAAAAACCCATAATTTCATCAAAATCATTCAAAAGTATTGTTATTAGGTTTCCCACATGAAAAGATAACCAGAATTTGATTAAAATCAATCAAAAAAAATCTGTTATGTGTTATTGTATCAATTCTGCAAAATTTATTCACATTAGAAAAACCACATTTCCTTCAATTTCATAACGAAAATTCCCACATTAGAACTACCATAATTTGATTGAAACAATTCAAGATCTGTTCTTGAGTTATCGAATCAACCTGTATAAATTTTAGCAAAATTCCCACATGAAAAAAATCCATATTTTGATCAAAATCGGTACCTCAGGAGCAGGGAACTCGATGGTGTGCTTGGTTGCAGGCTTGATGATTTCTTCGGTGACTGAGTCAGTGGAGGTGAATTCTTGTTCGCCTTCCCTGCTAAGCCCACCGTATTGAACTGGAACAAGCTCAGGTGCTATGTATCTGAGATTCATCAAATCAAATCAAATCAAAACTTAGATTCATATTATATATGGCTAAAAACGAGCAATTGGAAGAAGAGATTAATAGAAAAGGGTACTGACTTGAAGAGGGTTTCAGCAGTTTTTGAAGGGCCAGCAAACACAAACTTGCTCTTGGTTCTTTGGGTGAAGAAAGGATTGATCATCTTATAGAAAGCCAAGTACCACCATGGAACATTAATGAACACCTTCAAAAACAATATTTTCAAAATCAAAACTAGAAACATTTTATCAAACACCTGGTGGGCAGAGACCAAAGAACTTTGAACAATCCTTCGGGGCAAAAATAATAAAGGGGTAATTCAATTAAAGAATATAGCATCAAAACAATAAGAGGAAATTTTGATTTATAAACCTGTTTGGCGACGAATTCAGGGTAATTATCTTGGAGTAATTGAAGAGCTTGATTGGTGGCTTGACGGAGCTCCCTCTTGAAAGGTCCAGGAGAGTTCTTGAGATCGTTAACTTGAACGATTGTGCAAATTCCATCTGGACTGAAATCGAGCTTTCTGATGCTCTTCTCCAGAAACTGAATCCTCCATCGGAGGAATTTCGTGCGTTTTTCTTCGTCGGAGAAGGTTTCGTGATACAATTCCTTGTTTTGGTACTCACCGTAGGCGTTGTAGCAAACAGGGTGACCTTCGTTGTCGACTCCATGCATGTAAACCACTTTGTCTTGCTCTGTTCCCAGATCTTCTTCCAACAACGATTCGATCCCGAACTCCTTTCGCCATGCGACGACGTTTTTCAGCATAGTGAAGGCGTCTTTCACCTTGAAGTCTCTTGCTCGGAGGAATTTCAACAAAACGACGTCGCTGCGCTCGTCAGCGAGCAACGGAATCCCCCAGATCGAGACCTCTTCCGGTGTTGTTTCCTCCGTCGCCGCCTGGGGTGGAGCTGGCTGCTCAGTTTCGTCGGCCTTTGGTGGCTCACCGGAAGTGGTTGCTGCTACGATTGTTTCCTTAATCGCTTCGATCTTCTTTGCTCCGTCTTCATCTACGCATGTTTCAACTTTCTCGACTACCTCAGTCACTTCCTTCACCGGTTCCGGCAAGTCGGCCGCCGGTGTCGGTGGAGGCGCGGTGGTCTTCTCTTCTTCTTTGCACTCAACCACAGGTTCTGACGCCGGTGGAGGTGGAGTAGACTTCTCTTCTTTGCAATCAACCACAGGTTCCGACGGCTCCGCCGTCGCCGGTGGTGGAGTTGAATCATCCTTCGCAACCGTCTCGTCACAAGCCTTATCTTCTCCTTCAACGGCCTTAACTTCTTTCTCCTCCTCCTTAACCAGCACCGGAGGAGCAGTGAACTCATGCTTGTTAAGCGCCTCCTGAACCAACTGTTTCAGTTCATCCAAAGCTTTCTTCTGTGGATCAGGAAGCTCACCGGCGACATTAGATTCCTCCTTAAAAGAAGCCGATTCAGAAATCTTCTCCTTCTCTTCTTCAACAGCTTTCACCTGCTCCTCCGCCTCGGCCTCCGGCGGTCCATCCTTTTCACAAACGGTAACAGCAGCGGCGGCGGTTGTCGCTTCAACCTTCTCCGCCTCTGGAACCACGGCAACTTCAGTAGCCGCTGCAGGAGCCTCCGATGATGCTGCCGCCGCCTTTAAAGTCTCTTCAGCCATGGATAACAGAAACTAATTCGATCTAAAAATTTCTGAAAAATGGAGAGTTTGATGATATTGAGAGTGGTGGAGTGGGGGTTTGAGTGGGGGGAAGGGGGCTTTAAAATCAACGAGAAGAGCGGTTTGGGGTTTGAAACAGTCTGTCGTTATTTATTTAATTAATTAATTAATTTTTAATTTCCAGCTCAGCAACAGTGTAATAATCGTGGGACCTTCTAAAATTTCCCAACCGCTATTTGACAACTCAGCGATGTACTGTATAACGAGACTCTCTACGTGGTATGGTGGGTGCAATTATCGTGTGTGATTGATGGCCGCTACCCCACCTTCACTCCCGACCGTTGGATTGGTGTGAGCCGGCAACCTCTATTTCTATTTTCATTTAAAACATCAAAACATTTACTAAAAAATATTTTTAATTCCATTTTTCCATGTTAAAAATTATTAATTAACATCAGAAATTAATTGTTTTTAAGATGTGTTGAATTATGAAGTTTTATTTGTTTTCTGGTCGATAAAAATAGTGTTTAACCTGAAAGTAGAATCAATAAAAAAATATGTTTTGGTAACGGATAAATGTCTGAATTTGTTTAAATTGTTTATTTTACTCATCAGAATCTTAAATTTATGGATAGATTTACACTGTTTCATATATTTATTCATCATTATTAAGAAATTTACATCTAAATTATACACTTAGCATTCATTTAAATTAAATTATGCCACTGACGGTATTTAACACATTTAAATTCTATTAAAACACATTAATTAACCTTACCTCTTAACAAATCAAACATAAAAGATTGATAAAAACTTTTTGTTTAAACAAACAAGTCTAAGGCATTGTTTGGCAAAAAAAGCTAGCTTATAAGCTACCTTTTTTGTGTACATGTTTGGATGACCATAAGTTAGCTTATAAGCTAGCTTTTTGAAACGCTACTTGGAGTAGCGTTTTAGTAGCTTATTGTGAATATTCCAATATTGCCCCTTATTATTATTTACTAACTATTATTATTAATAAATATTAATTTTTAAATGATGTCTTTTTTGGTAATTTTACATGTTTATAAGCTAGTTTTGTCAAACGTGACTTTTTCATCAGCTAGCTTATCGGCTACCAGCTAGCTTATGAGTCAACAGCTAGCTTATCAGCTAGTTTGCCAATCATGTTTAAAATGCGACGAAAATGTGTTATGAGCCTGTCTGATTTTTGTTAATAAGCTGTATTTAATGTTTAATTTTTAACAATAATTTATAAATACTTTTTTTAGCGTATCAAAGAAGATATTTTGATATCTGTAATTACTATTAATATTTAATTAAACACCATTTTAGTTAGAAAATTTTAAATTATTCGATAATTAAATTAAACTTGTTTTTCTTCAATAACAGTATATTGATCATCAACCAATATTTTAATATATAATTCGTAGATAATTTTGATTATGTAAAATAATAAATAAAAAGTAAGAAATCATAACAGTTTGACTTTGAAAATATTATTAACTAACCATCTGTTGATAATTGATATTATGTAGTTCAATTAAAATTAGAGGAAATAATATAATCATGATTAAGAAAGTATAAATAATTAAATATACTATACTAAAATATTTGCATATTTATATTTTTGAAAAAGATTCGAACTCATAATCCAAAAGTCAGTTGATAAGTGATATCTTTTTTTTTCAAATAATTAAATCTCTTATGATAATTCTAAGGGTGTTTCGTTGACAGAATAGAATTTGATAGAATTGTAATTCGTCGAAGGAATTCGACTTTGAAGTAAAAATTGATATGAAATTGCAAAAAGAAAATCACGACAATTTAGTGATTATTTGTATCAAATCTCATACTAATTTCAACAAATCTCATACTAATCACGACACATTAATTCGTATATATTTATGATATTTAATAATATAACTAAATCCAAAAATATTCAATATTGGGTTCATTTCGAAGGTATGGACGAAGCGATTACAATGGTGTAATTTGTAAAAAATAGAAATGTTTTTAATGCATTTTAGTTCATATACATTATTTATGTTTATATGATAAGAGTCTAAAATAAAAAATAAAAAAGTAAGGGATTAAAAGTAACTACATACCTAATTATAAGGGTAGTAAATATATCGTATAAATTAAAAAAATTGAATTAAGAAGAGATTTAAGAAAGAGTGAATGTGAGTATGCTAATTGAACTTATAGTGTAAACTGCGTCCAGATACATATTTAGGCGAGAAAATACTGAAGTCGGCTCACCAGAAGATGACATGTGGCATGCTAGTTACTTATTTATTATATGTATATATTATAAAGCTTCATGTACCGCTATTTAATGTTAATTACTTAAAATCTTTTAAAAACAACTAATGAAGCTCTATGTACCGCTTTTAATGCTAATTACTTAATGAATACATATCTCTAACAACCTTCAAATTTCTTAAATCGTTGACTCTTATTAATTAATCTTTATCTCTAATCACTTTCAAATCCTCAAATCACGAACTCCTTAAAAAGCGTTATTCTTTAAACGAATTTATAAAAAAACATGACTATTATCTCAAAACCACGCATTAAAATAAATTAGAACATTAAAATCGAGATATATCGCGCTGCATTGCACGAGTAGACTTCTAGTGTTCAAATAATAAATGTTAGTATTTAATTTTTTATATATAAAGCTCTGGATGAATAAAAAAAGGGAATTTAATTAAAATACCCAAAGTTTGACTTTCATTTACCAAAATACCCATTTCTCTCCCGTTTTTACCAAAATACACATTTTTTCCGCGAATAGTAGCCGCGATCGCGGCAGGGACCATTCTTGCCATTTTTTGAAACTTTTCACCCCGTGATCGCGGGGGAGTGTCCTGCGGTGGACCAATTTTGGTGTTTTTTGAATGTTTTGATTTGAAATTTACACTTTCAACCGCTATACTTATTTACTTAGTTTACTTTATACCTTTTACTTTCATAATTTTAATTTTACATTTAACACATATAA
This sequence comes from Saussurea involucrata, assembly GCA_033807775.1. Lineage (NCBI taxonomy): Eukaryota > Viridiplantae > Streptophyta > Magnoliopsida > Asterales > Asteraceae > Saussurea > Saussurea involucrata. The sequence continues at coordinate 6,859,963 of CM066317.1, forward strand.
TCGTTTATTAACTAAAATACGTTAAAAAAATACGTTTTAATTTTAACAAGTTACACCATTATAATCGTCTCTTCGATACGTTCGAAATGAGCCCAATATTGAATATTTTTTATTTATATATTTTAATATATATCATATACACTACATAAAAATATTTTTTATATTTAAAATTCATATTTTTATAGTTAATTATTTAATTTATGGTACTCTTATAGTTAAAATACGTTTTATTTATTTTATTATCGATGGTCCAAGTGTAAGTATTAAAAATTGGTGGAGACTTTGTGATGGACAGACATTGATCCTTTTGTGCATACTCTGTAACTGCAAATACTTCAGCTCCAAACACACATGAATCATCATTCGCCAAATACTCCTTTTCACAATTCTTAAATGAGTTCAGTGATACCAACTTGTTAAAACCCCATTTCATATTCTTCTCGTGAAACCTTGTCCTATTGTCATTCACGATATCTATAAACACATACAAATAATAATAATTTAAAACGATTTAATGAATTAGTTAATATATGATTATTATGTTAATGTGATAGGAGTGTAAAACAAAATTGAAAATACGTTAAAAAATGAATTTTAAATATAAAAAATATTTTTTATGTAGTGCATATGATATATATTAAAATATATAAATCAAAAAAATTCAATATTGGACTCATTTCGAACGTATCGAAGAGACGATTATAATGGTGTAACTTGTTAAAATTAAAACGTATTTTTAACGTATTTTAGTTAATAAACGATTATATGTGTTAAATGTAAAATTAAAATTATGAAAGTAAAAGGTATAAAGTAAATTAAGTAAATAAGTATAGGGGTTGAAAATATAACATTTCAATTCAAAACATTCAAAAAGCACCAAAATTGGTCCACCGCGGGACACTTCCCCGCGATCGCGGGGTGAAAAGTTTCAAAAAATGGCAAGAAAGGTCCCTGCCCGCGATCGCGGCTTCTCTTCGCAGAAAAAATGGGTATTTTGATAAAAACGGGAGAGAAATGGGTATTTTGGTAAATGAAAGTCAAACTTTTGGTATTTTAATTAGGGAAATTAATTAAAATACCCCAACATTGAAAGTGACTTACCAAAGTACCCCAAAAAATTTACTTCTTACCGAAATGCCCTCTTTTTCCGCGATAGGATCCCGCGATAGCGGGCAGGGACTGAAAGTGTAAAATTTTGCAAGATTATTTACACTTTCAGTCCCCATAGCGGGCCATCGCGGGCCGCGTTTGAGCCATCACGGGCCTCGATCGCGGGGGCCAGGGACTGAAAGTGTAAATATTTCTTGCAAATTTTTTCACAATTGGTCCCTGCCCGCGATCGCGGGATCCTATCGCGGAAAAAGAGGTCATTTCGGTAAGAATTTTTTTTTTGTGCTTTGGTAAGTCACTTTCAATCTTGGGGTATTTTAATTAATTTCCCTTTTAATTAAATTCCCAAAAAATAGCACTCCTTCCATTTCCATAAATAATCCGTTTTTTCCATTATTTTAAGAAAATACTTTATTTTTTAATTATAGAAATTTGGGTTTTATTATATTTTGGCTATTTAAAAAGGAATTAAAAGTTTAGTTATGTGACTCCACCACTCTCCCCCATCCTCTCCCCCAATCAATTCCTGTTGATTAAAAAAAATCATATGTGAGATTTTATAAATAAATTATTTGATATTATTTAAAAGATAAAAAATTGATTGTTTTAACAGAGTTAAAGAGAAAATGTTGGATTATTTCTGGAGCATTTCTGATATTAATTTGTTTGACATGGCTTAATATAGATTAGTGAGAGGTTCTAACTTATTTCTGTTGGGTCACCAAGGATTTGAAATTGACTCACCAATGTTTTCCCTAAAACTCCTACTTAGAATATTTTAGTTCAGTTCTTTGAATGACTTGTACAAGATAGCAAATGTTCGGTGAAGTCGAAGATCAACCGAAACCAAGCTTGAAGACTCTCTACTTGTGGAAAATAGAAGACTCTCGGCAACTTTCAAACAAGTCATCACCACCGAAATCCCTTGACATTTCGGTGGCCTTCTCTCCACCGAAGTTATAGGACATCTTCGGTGGCCTTCTCCCACCGATGACCCTTTCGGTGCTCCTCTCACCACCGAAATATACATGTAACTTCGGTGGCCCTCTCACCACCGAAATATACATGTAACTTCGGTGGTCCTCTCACCACCGAAATATACATGTAACTTCGGTGGTCCTCTCACCACCGAAGTATACTTGCAATTTCGGTGGTCCTCTCACCACCGAAACATGCTCGTAATTTCGGTGGACTAGTTACCACCGAATCCTGCTTGCAACTTCGGTGGACTAGTCTTCTTTCCACCGAAGACTTGTCAAATCTCGGTGGAAACCACTTCGGTGCTAAAGGCTCAAGACAGAAGATCATTTATTATGGGACAATATCCTCCAGCAGAGAAAAGTGACAGTTTGTCTTTTTATCCACCTTCAGCTAAGGTCCCTATTATCTGCTCAAGCTACTCTGTCTGCACCTAGTGAAAAGTGACAAGGACTTCACAGTTCTCCTGAAGTCAACATTATCAGCATATGTGAAGATGACAAGTGTCCCAAGCATTTAATGCTTGGGCACTCCTTGGCACTATAAAAGGAGAAGTGCTCTTCATGCAATTCTCACGCTTTAAAAAGAAATTCTCTCAGTGCAAGAAACCTTCTTTTAAGCCTTAAAACTCAATAGCTTTGCTCTTAGTGTTCTTAGTTGTTTTGTTGTATACTTTGTGTAAGATTGTTAGAATAGTTTATCTGTTCTTTTCCGCAACAATCTTAAGTTTTCTGTGTGTAATTCTTTTGAAAGTTTTTCAAATATAAGAATTAAAATTGTGAAATTTTTGTGTATTGTATTCAACCCCCCCCCCCCCCCCCCCTTCTACAATACTTGTTAAGCCATCTGGGACTAACAAGTGGTATCAGAGCAGAAAGTTTAATTCCATAAACTTGATCTGCGATGGCTGCCTCTTCTTCTTCTACTGTTGAAAACTCTTTTCAAAATAACTTCTCTGAAAATGGCTCTATTTCAAAACCTCCTAAGTTCAATCCCAACAACTTCTCTTTGTGGAAAAGCCGCATGATGCTGTTTATGGAAGGAGTGGATACTAGATATCCAACCATTCTCCTCGAGGGACCCATTATCCCCAGAGTTTGGGCTCGCTATGACACGCAGAGGCCAGGCAAAGAGGCCTTTGAAAAGGAAATCTCAAGTGATTCTGATGAGGAAAAATCCAGTGCTACTGGTCGGTACATTCTAAAAAATCCTAAAAAGTATACTGATGAGGAGAAACGTTTAGTTACTCTTGACTCCAAGGTAAGAGCTATTATTGCTCTCTCTCTTCCTGATGAGGTCTACCACTCCTTGGTGAACTTTGAAACTGCCAAAGAAATGTGGACCACTCTATGTGTTCTGTACGAAGGTACAGAGGAAGTCAAGAAATGCAAAAAGATTGGTCTTATCAGAAAGTATGAACTATTTTCTTTTGAAAAAGGAGAATCTCTTCCTAGTTTCTATAACCGCTTCAACTCTCTCTTAAATGATCTTAAGTTGTTGGGCAGAGTCTATGATAATGAGGAAGTCTTGTGCAAGTTCATGGATTGTCTCCCAGATTTTTGGGAAAATATATGTACTTGCATCAAAACTACCAAGGACCTTGAGTTCATGCCCTTAACCGTATTATATGGTACTCTCTTCAACTTTGAGCAAACCAAGCTTCAACGGAAATCTTTCATCAAGGAAATAGCTCCTCTATAGCTCTTGTTAGTGAAAGTTCCAAGAATTCTCAAAATCTTCCTAGAATCACCTATCCTTCATCTGACTCTGACAATGACAGCCAAACAAATGTAACCCACCAAACGGAAGCATATCTTAGTGATGCTGATGATGAAGGTGAGGATATCATGGTTGAACAGTTGTCGGATGAGATGGCAATGATGGCCGGTTCCAAACACAAGTTTCGTCCCTTCAACAAATCTCGAAGTCTTAGAAAAACTTCATCTTTCAAAACTTCTTCTGACAGGTCCAATGAGGAATGCTACAACTGTGGCAAGAAAGGACATTTTGCATCTGAGTGTAGAAGCAAGCGTATCTCCAAGTCCAAATTTACTTCTTCTGACAATCCCTCTTCAAAAAGGGAAAAATCCAAACACATGCCTTTCAAATCAACCTTTCCCAAAAAGGAGTCCCCACCACCCTTCTTAAATCATCAGGAGCGTGCCGAGAAATATAAGGCCAAGTACAAGAAAGAGAAGGAAAGGAGTGAGGGTCTAGAGAGAAAAGGGAAGGGTCTCATGGCAGAAACCCACGATTGGGACGACGAAGACACCTCCGACAGTGATTCTCAGAATAGATGCTTCGTGGCCATCTCAGAAGAAATGGAAGTTTCCGAAAGTGCCACTTCACCTATGGCTCTAGTGGCAACTGGGTGCTCCACAGCCTACGCTCAGGTACATCCCTTCAATAATATGTCTGATATTGAAAAGATCAATGCTTATGAATCTTTAACTCAAGATTTTTATTCTGTTAAAGACAGTAAGAATAGAAAATCTGTTCAAGTGAAAGAGCTCAAAGCTGAACTTGAAATTTGCATGTCTAAGCTTAAAAGGTTTGAGGAAATAAAAATTGAGCTTGAGGACTTGAAAACAATAAATCATGTGATCTCAAAAGAAAAGAACTCTCTCTTTAAGAAACTAAAAAGGGAACAAGAAGTCATCAAAAAATGGTCAAGCTCTTCCAAAAATCTTGAACAAATCTTTCAAAGTCAAATCTGTAGTTCAAACAAGTTCGGTCTAGGATTTGGAAAAACTGATGTTTGTGAGTCCACTTTTGCTCTTGTTCCCCCCACCAATGCTTGTAATGATCTCTCTGATTCCAGCTCTTGTGATTCCATCTCTTTGAACTCGTTAGATCTGTGTGAAGCCTTAAAGTATGGGATATCCTTAAAGGCCAAAGACTCCTCATTGCAAATTATTGAGAAGCAAGATTCAAATGACGTTTCCAAACCCATCCATGATCAGCTCAAATTTTCAGTCATGGATGAAGCCTCCTCCTCAAACTCTGCAAAAGCTAATCCTTCCAAAAGATCTAAACCCACCGATCTCATCTCCTTTGTGCCCACCGATCCCACAATCTATGACCCTCCAATTCCTCTTCATGAAGTGTTGAAATCTATTCACATAGATACCTACACCGAACCGAAGCCCTCAAAAATCCCCAAAAGAGAAACTCCTGTTCACTCAAAAAGGATTTCCTGTGCTGACAAAGGAAAATCGGTAGTCAACTGCATGGCAAGCTCTCATCCCAAAAGTTCTACCCCAAACATTCCCTCTTACAACACCTATGTACCTAGATCTGTGCTTTTAAGAAAATCAACTCCCAAAGATTTATCCAAAGGAATCCTTGGGTCCAAGCCCCCTGCTCTGTTCTCCTCTAACAAGGTTATAAGAACAAATGATAAAAGCCAAAACATGAAAAATGCTAAAAAGGTTTTTATCTATAGAAAATGCTATAACTGTGGTGACACTTTTCATATGGCTAAGGACTGTCCCAAGGATAGGATTGATAGATCCAAGCTTAAGGAATCAAGCTCGTCTAACCCCAAAGGACCCATTACAAAATGGGTACCAAAGAACTAATATGTGTTTGCATGCAGGCTTTTGAGCACCATCAAATTTGGTATTTAGACAGCGGGTGCTCACGCCATATGACGGGAAACAAGTCTCTTCTCATCAACTATGTGCCGGGAAAAGGTCCATCTGTAACCTTTGGTGATAATTCTAAGGCTTACACCAAAGGATACGGGACCCTCTCTAACGGATCTGTAACCTTCAACAAAGTGGCTTTTGTGGACGGCCTCATGCATAACCTTCTCAGCATTAGCCAACTGTGTGATCTTGGATACAAAGTTATCTTTGAACTTTGTGTCTGCTCTGTGGTAGACAAACATTTCAATGTGGTATTATCGGGAAGACGGATGGAAAATGTCTACGTCATAGATATGGGGCAATCCAATTCTTCTTCAAATGTCTGCTTTGTGTCAAATGATGCATCCAAAAGAAACTGGTTGTGGCACAAACGTCTTTCTCATCTAAACTTCAAGACCTTGCATAAAATTTCCAACAAAGAGCTGGTGACGGGCATGCCAAAGTTGAACTTTGTCAAAGAGAAGCTGTGTGATGCATGTGAAAAGGGAAAGCTCACCAAAACATCCTTCAAGACGAAGCAATGCTCTTCCATCACTCTTCCTCTTCAATTGCTGCACATGGATCTATGTGGACCAGTCAGCACTCCAAGTCTTGGAGGCAAAAGGTATATTCTTGTTATTGTTGATGAATTTACCAGATATACTTGGGTGTTCTTTCTCAGGTACAAAAGTGATGCTACTGAAGAAATCATCAACTTTGTCAAGAAAAATGAAGTTCTCAATGGCCAGCTTGTCCGCTCGGTAAGAAGTGACAATGGCACTGAATTCAGAAATAGTGCTCTTGAAGACTTCTTCACCGAGAAAGGGATCTCTCAGAACTTCTCCGCTGTTCGTACTCCTCAGCAAAATGGAGTGGTGGAAAGGAAAAACAGAACACTGTGTGAGGCCGCTAGATCCATGCTGAGCGAATCAAATCTTCCCACCTATTTTTGGGCCGAAGCTGTGAATACTGCCTGCTTCACTCAAAACAGGTCAGTAATATCCAAAAGACATGATAAAACCCCGTATGAAGTTTTTCATGGTAGAAAACCAAATATTGGCTTTCTTCATGTCTTTGGGTGTATCTGCTTTATTCTTAATGATCGTGAAAATCTTGGGAAGTTTGATCCCAAGGCAGATGAGGGAATATTTGTTGGATACTCCTTATCCTCCAAAGCTTATAGGGTGTACAATCTCAGAAGAAAAAGCATTGTTGAGTCCATCCATGTCAAGTTTGATGATCTCAGATGTTCCTCACTTTCAAGTGATGAGGATGATTTACACAGATGGATTTCATCATGTATTGGTGATACTCCCTTAGTCACTTCCACCGATATCTCCTCTATTCCCTCAAATCCTTCCATCTCAAAAAACCCAGCTGGATCACTCTCTCCCACCGAAATTGATCAACCCATCTCTCACACCAAGCTCCCTATTTCCACCGAAACTCTACACCAAAGCCCTTCTTCCATCCCTAATCCCACCGAAAATCTCATGGCTTCCACTACCGAAAATCCCATTTTACACCAAACCTCTGATCCTACTACTCCATTTCACTCTACTCCTCATACCCCATCACCTTTACCCCCTGCTCTAAAATGGACCAAAGATCACCCCATAGATCAAATTATTGGTGATCAACAAGCAGGTGTCCAAACCCGCAGAGGAGTTGGAAATATCTGTCTCTATGTGAATTTCCTCTCTCTCTCTGAACCCAAGAAAGTGGATGAAGCTCTATCAGACCCTTGTTGGATCACTGCCATGCAAGAAGAACTTTCTCAGTTCCAGAGAAATAAAGTTTGGAGATTGGTTCCCAAACCCAGAAACAAGACAATCATTGGAACCAAGTGGGTATTCAGGAACAAAATGGATGAAGATGGTACTGTGATCAGGAACAAGGCCCGATTGGTAGCTCAAGGATACAGACAGGAAGAAGGCATTGACTATGATGAAACATTTGCCCCTGTTGCAAGACTTGAAGCTATAAGGATCTTTCTGGCTCATGCTGCCTACCGAAATTTTAGGGTTTTTCAAATGGATGTTAAAAGTGCCTTTCTCAACGGGGAACTTGCAGAAGAAGTCTACGTGAAACAACCTCCTGGCTTTGAAGACCCAGCTCATCCAAACTTTGTGTACAGACTTGACAAAGCTTTGTATGGTCTCAAGCAAGCTCCACGTGCTTGGTATGACACTCTTGCCAACTTTCTTCTCAAGCATGGATATTCCAGAGGTAAAATTGACAATACTCTCTTCATCAAAGAAACCTCAGGTAATATTATTCTTGTTCAAATCTATGTTGATGACATCATTTTTGGTGCCACTGATGAATGCCTATGTGATGAGTTTGCCTCTCTCATGATGAGTGAATATGAGATGAGCATGATGGGAGAGCTTACATTTTTCTTAGGCCTCCAAGTCAAACAATCTTCAGAAGGAATTTTTATAAATCAAAGCAAATATATTCGTGACCTTCTGAAGAAATTTAACTTTCTAGATAGCTCTCCTATGAAAACTCCCATGGCACCTCCCTTGAAATTGTGTGCCGATCTAAAAGGTGAATCTGTGGATGTTACTCTTTATCGAGGTATGATAGGCTCTCTTCTTTACCTAACTGCTAGCAGACCGGATATTATGTTTGCTACCTGTCTATGTGCTCGTTATCAGGCCAATCCTAAAGTATCACATTTAAAGGCTGAAAAACGAATTTTTCGGTATCTTAAGGGCACACTGCACTTGGGTCTTTGGTATCCCAAAGACTCGAGTTTTGAACTAATTGGTTATTCAGATTCAGACTTTGCAGGTTCCCAGATTGATAGAAAGAGTACTACAGGAAGCTGTCAGCTCCTTGGGGGAAAATTAGTAAGTTGGTCCAGCAAGAAACAAAACTCTGTATCAACCTCTACTGCTGAGGCTGAATATGTAGCTGCTGGGAGCTGCTGTGCTCAGATTCTATGGATGAGAAACCAACTAAGGGACTATAATCAATTCTTTTCTAAAGTCCCAATTCTGTGTGATAATTCCAGTGCTATAGCTATAGCAAATAATCCTGTTCTTCATTCTAGATCTAAACACATCGATATCAGGTATCACTTCATCAGAGATCACATTTCCAAAGGTGACATTGAACTACACTTCATTCCCACCGATTTGCAGCTTGCTGATATTTTCACCAAACCTCTTGATGAAACCAGGTTCAACTTTCTCATCAGTGAACTTGGGATGTGCAATTTCCAAGAATAAATATGTGTTCATGCTCCACCGATCTCACATCGGTGGACACCTTCGTATCTACTTCTCTCTCTCCACCGATCTCTCATCGGTGGATAAACCTATGTGTCGAATCTTTTCTATCTCTTTTCCATTTCGGTAATAATCTCGAGTATCGGTGAAGCGTGCCTACCACCGAAGCATATTTCGGTGAAAATTTTCAGAATCGGTGGAAATCTGTCCACCACCGAAATCTCATTTCAGTGGTCATCTCAAATCGGTGATCATCTCATTTCGGTGGTACTATCCAAATTCGGTGAACCTTTCTATCACCGAAGCCCCATTTCGGTGGTACTATCCAAATTCGGTAAACCTTTCTTCCACCGAAGTCCCACCGAAGTCCCACCGAAGTCCCACCGAACTTCCACCGATCGTCCACCGAGCGAACACCGATTCCTCCACCGAAGCTTCACCGAGTCTACACCGATTCACACGGTTCCCAAAGCCCACTTGTGACCACTCAATTGCTTTTGCGTCAGACCCTTCGCCTATCCGCCGCTCCTTGTCCCGATTTCCAACAACCCTTTCACCTCAAGAGCCGCATGTCCCCTCTTCCCATACAAAATCATCATCACAGTGCCTTATCATTTCCCTATATATACACATACCCCCCTTCATTTCTTCCCCACTCCTTCTCACAATTCAAACCTGCATCTCTCTCTCCTCCAAACATATCTCTCTCATGGCATCCTCTCGATATCAAATTCCTACACGTTTTGAAGACCTCCGCTTCAACCAATGCAATCACGTTGCCCGCCTTGAATCCGATCCCGCTCATCCCGAGTTCTCTACTATCGCTAAATTTCTGTCTCGCTCTCCTCTTCTTCATGCCTTCTCATGCAACCCCAGGATGAGCAAAATGCTCATTAGTCAATTCTGGCTATCCTCCGTGTACGATCCCTCCAATGAGGCCATTCACGCCTCCATCTTCACCAATGCCGAAGGTGATCACGACCTCACTTTTGGGGTCGATGATGTTCGTCTAGCTCTCAAGATCGATGCCTTTTCCGACTATGAAGACATGTATTTGAATACCATCCATGAAGACATTGTTCTTACCACCGGTTATGTGCTCGATGACTCCTCCAAAAGCTCCAAAGGCCCCGGTACTCTTCTTCGCAGCAAAATGGGAGGCATTTGGAATTTCTTCTTCGCTCACGTTATCCATTGCCTCTCACGCAAAACAAGTGGACATGACCAATCGCCCTCACACGTCAACAAACTCGCTCATGCCCTCATCTTCCAAAGGAAAGTTGACTTCGCCCAATATTTCTTCTCAGAGCTTGTCGAGGTCATCAAAACTCCCAAGAAGTGTTACGTTGCTTTTCCCCGCTTCATCTCCATGATTTTACAACACAAGCTTTCCAAAGCTTTGGAGACCGATCGCCGCTCTTCCTCGCCCCGGTTCTCGTATGAATGGTCATCTCCCGTTGTGGGCACCAAAACCCTCAACGTCAAGCCGCTCGCCACCGATCGCCCATTACGCCCAGGTATGATTTCCTTCGCTCTATCTCCCGAACTTCGTTGGGGTGACGCGGAAATTCCCGGGTTTCGCCACCTGGAAATTCCCGAGGTCACTCCAAATGTTGTGGTCCCTTCTCCCCGGTCCCGAGTGACGTCGGGTGGCACTCAAAAGAAACGACAAAAGGCCACCGGCACCTCCGCTCCCGCTTCTCGAACCACGTCACCGAGAGATCCCTCGGAGACTTCCCCGGTTCACACCCCTTCTCACAAGCGGAGGCACTCACCCTCCCCTTCGGGATCTCTTCCAAAGAGGTCTCGGAAACCATCGGCCCAACCGACTCATCCAACCGTCGATTCTCCAAAATCGCCGGTTGTTGAACTTCATCCCTCCGGGCCAAGGGTACCCGCTACACACCCCACCGTCTCCTCTGTTGCCTCTCGAAAGGCCTCAGTTACATTTCAGGAGAACCCCCCACATACCTCCCCACTCGACTCCTTGGGTGGTGGGGATGACCTCGAGATCTCTCCGCTCGAGGGTTCTGACTTCACACTACACAGCTTTACACCCGATCAGTTTTCGATCGAAGACATTGCACAACCCTCTAAGGGTTCCCCCCCAATTGCACCCTTTGATTTTTTTGATTTTCTTTTAGCGGACACTGGTTCTCCCCAAACCATCCCGTCCACCGAAGAACATCACACCGAGTCTCCCTCGTCCTCGCAACAATCACCCCCCCGATCCCCTACTCCCCCCCGATCATCTGCTCCCCCCCGAATGCTACAAACCGACGACTTGGTGCCTTACCTCCATATTCCCATTCCCGAGCCTGACCCCCACCGACTACTCTTCCAGTTTCCCGAAATCGGTGGCCACACTTCCCCGCACATTGACCGCACCTCTACCTTTCTTAAATCTACCATCACCTTAATCTCCCAAGCCAATTCCCGCATCTCTACCCTCGAGTCTCAGCTACCGCATCTTCTTCTTGATGCCATCACCGAAGCCCTACGGCCCATTCAAGAAAAATTATCTGCCCTTTCTACCACAGTGGAGTCCCTCTCCAAACCTTCCACCGACTCACCCAGTCCTGAACGTTCCCAGTGGGAAATGGATCTCGGTGATTTTGCCTTGGTTCCCCATACCACCGAAACGAGTCTGGCCTTCCTACACTCAAAGTTTGATAAGGCCTTCTATGAGTTAGGTTTCAAGTTGCCGGCTGTTCCTGAGGGGGAGAAAACCACGGCTCCACCGAAACTTCCATCCATAAAGAAACTTTCCAGTAACCAGCCTCCACCGAAACCCTCTCCACCGAAACCATCCTCACCACCGAAACCATCCTCATCACCGAAACCCTCTCCACCGAAACCATCCTCACCACCGAAACCATCCTCACCACCGAAACCATCCTCTCCACCGAAACCCTCTTCTCCACCGAAACATGTCTCACTCTCACCGACCAATACTGGCTCCACCGAAGCTCTTGACCTTAATGCATCAGTTGAGGGGGAGCAGTCCAGCAATGCTTCCGAAGACAAAGGGAAAAGAATTCTTTCGGCCGAAGAATTGGCCAGAGAAGCAAAGAAGAAAAAGGATCTGACAAAATATGGGGCTCGACCGAAGGACGCTGAAACTCTCAAACTCAAGCCTGCTTCTCAACCAATCACCACCGAACTTGGTCTCTCTGCTCAAGAAATTGAGGAAGCAAGAATAGCTCAAATCGACTTAGACAAATCCAGAGATCTTTCTCTCAAAGCTGCCACAGAAGAAGCTTCAAAAGTCAAGTCCACCGATGCCATCCAAACACAGAAATCGGTGCTCAGTGCCTTGGAACAACAAAAGAATGAAGAAATTAATTGGTACAAAAAGACCATGCACCACCGGAGCTATAGGTCACAAATTTCTTCAGTAAAGATTGCCACCTCCAAGGCAAATCCTCAAGACATCAGATTGATTATTAACTGGGAAGATGGTTCTATGAAGAGTGTGAAAGAAAGCCATCTCCAACTCTTCGGTCTCTCGGAATGGTATGAAATCACTCAACACCTCGTCAGGAGTCCAAATCCAAGGAAAGACATCTTTGTCAAATACATTGATGGTCTAATGAATAAGATGAAGGAGATCAAAAGAAAACATAACATCATTCTCTCCACCGAAGAAAGAGCCAAACTGCTGTCTCTGAAAGAGAAGATCATCCTCCCCAAAGTCAAAAATCCTCCTGACTCAGTCTTCAAGGAAATGGCAAGAGAAGGTAAAATCCCAAATGTTAGCAATCTTAACCTTACCATTCCCACCTCTGTTCCCTATCCTACCACAACCTTGAGCCTCTCACCAATACCAGGATTATTCTTCAACGACGGTCTCGGTCGTCGGGCATTCTTCAGATTTGCCCAGATGTCCATAGCCGATACCATATTTCTGGAAGGCATTCACAACCTCTTTCCGAACATCCCCGAAGCTCAACCGTTCTATAGAAACTTACTGGATGAAATCAAGCGCCGCAAAACCTCAAAGAAGTAAGTTCTCTACATTTAGTACTTGTAAAAGTTAATTTCTCTTTTTGTAAAAATTGTACGAGAACTTATCTTAATACAAGTATCTCTATTTGAATTTTATTTCCGTACATACTTCATTTTTTTTGTTCCCTGTAAATACTGTACATAGTATACATACACATACAAAAGAAAAAGGTCAAAAAGATCAAAAAGAATGGTCTATGTGAAAAGAACCCAAAAGAGTAAAAAGGGTCAAAAACGCACTTGCTTTTATTTACTCTTGAATATTCTAAGATAAGGAGCTCAAATTCAAATAGGGGGAGATTGTTGGGTCACCAAGGATTTGAAATTGACTCACCAATGTTTTCCCTAAAACTCCTACTTAGAATATTTTAGTTCAGTTCTTTGAATGACTTGTACAAGATAGCAAATGTTCGGTGAAGTCGAAGATCAACCGAAACCAAGCTTGAAGACTCTCTACTTGTGGAAAATAGAAGACTCTCGGCAACTTTCAAACAAGTCATCACCACCGAAATCCCTTGACATTTCGGTGGCCTTCTCTCCACCGAAGTTATAGGACATCTTCGGTGGCCTTCTCCCACCGATGACCCTTTCGGTGCTCCTCTCACCACCGAAATATACATGTAACTTCGGTGGCCCTCTCACCACCGAAATATACATGTAACTTCGGTGGTCCTCTCACCACCGAAATATACATGTAACTTCGGTGGTCCTCTCACCACCGAAGTATACTTGCAATTTCGGTGGTCCTCTCACCACCGAAACATGCTCGTAATTTCGGTGGACTAGTTACCACCGAATCCTGCTTGCAACTTCGGTAGACTAGTCTTCTTTCCACCGAAGACTTGTCAAATCTCGGTGGAAACCACTTCGGTGCTAAAGGCTCAAGACAGAAGATCATTTATTATGGGACAATATCCTCCAGCAGAGAAAAGTGACAGTTTGTCTTTTTATCCACCTTCAGCTAAGGTCCCTATTATCTGCTCAAGCTACTCTGTCTGCACCTAGTGAAAAGTGACAAGGACTTCACAGTTCTCCTGAAGTCAACATTATCAGCATATGTGAAGATGACAAGTGTCCCAAGCATTTAATGCTTGGGCACTCCTTGGCACTATAAAAGGAGAAGTGCTCTTCATGCAATTCTCACGCTTTAAAAAGAAATTCTCTCAGTGCAAGAAACCTTCTTTTAAGCCTTAAAACTCAATAGCTTTGCTCTTAGTGTTCTTAGTTGTTTTGTTGTATACTTTGTGTAAGATTGTTAGAATAGTTTATCTGTTCTTTTCCGCAACAATCTTAAGTTTTCTGTGTGTAATTCTTTTGAAAGTTTTTCAAATATAAGAATTAAAATTGTGAAATTTTTGTGTATTGTATTCAACCCCCCCTTCTACAATACTTGTTAAGCCATCTGGGACTAACAATTTCATATATCCATTTTGGCTTAATGACATGATGTAATAGCCGCAAAAAAAACAATGTTGTATGACTGAACGATTAAGTCGTCAGACCATTAAACTCATTAAAATGTAAATAAACAGTCCCTGTGATTGAAGTTTAAAACTTGATTGTCTTTCATAAGATCATCTTCAACAGCTTCCCAAAACTTCTTCAAAATGGAGAACCAAAACTCAAAATCTCCAAAAAAAATTACATTAATCTACAACAAATTCCCCATTTTGGAGAAGAAAACATTGATTATAATATTAAAATATTTCATTCATCTATTAACATATTATTTCTCTCTCTAAATATTTTTTTTCAAAAATTTCTATTGGTGCTTTCATCTAGTAATCATTTTTTGGGCTATCTCCATATTTGGAGAAAAACTTATTCTCTCTCTTACTTTCTTCATTTTGGAGATAGTTTTGAAGAAGATGTTGGAGCAAAAATATACCTTAAAATCTCTATATTCTCTATTTTCTATAAAATGGAGAAGATGTTGGAGATGTTCTAACCAACTCACTTGCATATTCTTTTGGATTTTTGGAGAAATATTAAAAAAGGTTGGAAAATGAAAAGTGAAAGGACTAAATAGGTCCATTAGTAAATTGTTGAAGGATGAATTATGTAATATAGAAATAATCCAGGCGTATGTCTCGAGTGTATACGCAAATTATACTCTGTCTAATGATTGAGTTGTTGTTACCATGTATCATGTATGTACATAATGAATAAATATCATCCCACCAAACTTTTCTAAAAATAATAGATTTTATAAAGATTAATCATGGGTTGTCGAATCTTTCTTGTATTCCTTTTAAACCTAACAAAATTGGCCCACCCACCTTTGTGTTGACCGTGATAAGTATCACATTTGATTTCAGTGTAAAATCATATGTGATTTTATTGTTCTCGTGTTCTTATATTTAGGCTATATTCTCGTTTGATCCTCCTCCTCTCTAGAAAGAAAGAGAGAGAGAGGTTCAAATAAAAATGACAACGAGTTGAGAACGTAAGAATAAATGATTTACATAGTGAGGATGCGTGCTTTGAAGTGAAAATCAATCAAGTAATCAAATCCGTGTGAATGTACAAGCTCACCAATTATAAGTTTAAGCTTTCATGCATAATGGTTTTAAGGCCGAAGTGAACCAAAAACGAATTGTATCTATAAATTCAAAAAGTAATATCCAACTTAGCCATACCAAAACTGTTTATATTTAGTTCAAATTTGGTTCTACATTTTTTTATTTTTTTAACCGTAGATATCCATATCAGCTTACATACAACTCGACTAATCTCATCGGGTCTAGAGAATAGCAAGAAAAATGCTCAGTTGCTTTGGAGGGACTCATGACCTTTGGGGAGGAGCTTCAAAGACCCTAGCATCATTGGAGTGAGCTAACTCCTCAAGTTAGAATCTATATATTTCTCAAATCTTAATTTACATTTCTTGTTTATATTTTTCCAAACTAAATAAACCACCAAGTTTGTATAAGTTTCACAGTTAAGTTTGGACCAAAGTAGTTTAGGTTGGTCTCGTTTTCGATTCCAATTGAGTCCTGCAAGCTCATCTAACCATAAGGGTTGGGCCTTTAAGCACCCTCTTTCTCCTCAAAGGTCAGTAGGTCACTGGCGGTGCAAGGGTATTGGTGGATTTTTATGGTTGTTCTTCGGGACCACTGGGTTAATCAAGATAAAAGGCGGTATGATCCGACCGATTTAGGCGGTTTGAGGAGCTGTTTGGTTGGTTTTTTATTAAGTCCTGTATGGATATAGATTTTTGTCTGGATTTATCTGTCTGTATTGATTATGATATGTTGCTGCTTGTTTGTTGCGCTTAATAAACAGTATGAACGATTACAATGACCATTTTGCCCTTTTATTTGTTTATTGTTCTATTGATTTCTTGATACCATTGCAAGCAAAACAAAACCCATTAAAGATGAATGAATTGATCTCCACAAGTTAGAATCTAAACACACATTGATAAAAAAAATCTCAAGAACATCAAACAAGTTGAATCCTCAAAACAAACCATCCGCACCTTCATATCTATAAACCATCAGAAAATTTCAAACCTTCATATCTATAAACCATCTGCACCTTCTAAAAGCAAACACATTAGCAACTTGCAAGAAATCAAACCCACCTAAAATCAAACCCAAAATCCAATCCTTAAACTAAAATATAAAATCTCAAAAATCAAACATTGTGGCAGAGATGAAGAACAAGAGGCTGGAAAACCTTTCGATTTTGAACAAGAAGCAAATGTGCGCAAGTTATGGCAGAGATGAAGAACGAGAAGTTGGAAAACCCTTGAAACCTTCAATCTTGAACCTTCGATCTCTAACCTTGAACCTTCGATCTTGAAACCTTGAACCACCGGCGAGCCACCTGACCCACACAGTTTAATCTCGACTCCATCGCCACCCTGGTTCATCTGCATCGATGGTCCCACACGATGATGATGATGAAGAGGGTAACAGAACCCCATCCACAAATCGATTGTGATGGTGAAACCAACGATCTCCTGCGATCTCTCTCATGTGTGTCTTATGTGTGTTTTTAGGGTTTTGAGATGGAGGAAGGGAGGTGACGGCAGGAAGAAGGGGGTAAAAGTAGGGAGGACGGTGGTGAGAGATTTGAGGGGTAAGATTGGGAAATATGGTGTCTGTCTCCATAAGTGTATCCTTTGAAAACTTAATGGCTAAGTCATGGGTTTTTTCATTAAGCCACTACCAAACAACTCTGTATGGCTGACCGAATAAGCCATACATGTCATTAAGCTCATTAAGTCAAAAACAAACAGGCCCCGAGTCTCTTATGGGTTTTTGACGCAGCAGGGGTTTGCGGAAGGATCGCCAAGCGTCTAAACCCTTTTTGATAACGAGATTACTAAACGTAAACTCGGAAAATTAAGAGAAAACTCTTAAAAAGAAGAATTTTATTAATTGATAAAGTGATTAACAATGAAACCTAACAACCCTATTTATAATATAAACTAAGAAAAAGATAAATATGAAAAATAAATAAACAAATTAAATGTCATCCTAATCTAAATTAATAAAATAAAATAATGAAGTAAGACTTGGAATGCAATTGTAAAGTGGAAGTGGATGATGACGTTGGGTTCTCCTCTCACAAAAGAAAAGCGGCTGAAAAGAATTTGGGAGGCACCATTAGCTTATGATTATTTTTTTTTTAGATATTCCGATTATGTAATTATTATTTATTAACTATTTTTTTAATATGTCTTTTTTGGTCATTTAAATGCTTCTAAGCTACTTTTTGTCAAACGTGACTTTTTCATCAGCTAGCTTATCAGCTACCAGTTAGCTTATCAACTACCAGCTAGCTTATAAGTCATAAGCTAGCTTATCAGCTAGTTTGCCAAACATAGCCTAAGCCACGCGGCTTCTTGCGCGGCCTAGCCTGCGTGGCTTCTAGCGCAAGTGGCTGTTTTGGTTTTTGGTTTTCTTGGTTTTCTGACTTGGCTTTTGAATCGCAACCTCCTTATATTCGGTGCTTTATGTTTGCCCCTTTTTCGATGCCAAATTCCGAGTCTCTTTCGAGCTCGTTTATCTTTTTTTCAATTATTTGTGAAAACGCTTATTAACTCTCGAATTCTCCCTGTATCAGTTTTAAACTAAAAAAATAAAATCTATATTCAAAATGAAATTTCTACTAATATAAGTCTATAACAATATTAAAAAAATAATATACCAATTAAGTCCTAAATTTGATACTAGGCATAAGCCCTAAATTTAATATTAATTTACCCTAAATTTTATATTAGTCTTTGCCCTAAAATTTATGTTAGTTTTTGACCAAAATTGATTAGTTATAATGTTATACAGTTATGTTTACATGATTCCATTGATTTGTTTACACGATTTTTGTTTTGTTTTGGGTTTTTATGGTTATTGTCTTGTTGATTTTAATTTGTTTAATCAATCTAGGTTCTTTAAATTTGGTTAGTTAATTTTAATTTGCAGAACATCCTATTTTTAATTTAATATTAAAGAAACTAAAATATTAAATAGAAATCATCCAAAAAGTTAAAAAGTCTCTTGAAATCAACTAAAGAACTTAAAAAAAATCTCTCGAAATCAACAAAAATAACCAAAAAAATCCCTTAAAATCAACCAAAAATTTAAAAAAATCCCCTAAAAGTAGAATTCGGCTAAAACGCATCGAGTAAATTTGCAGACACACATACATACATACTGACATACATACATATATGGTAATACTATATACATACATACATGCATAAAAAGGAGAGGGAGAGAGATCCAAACGAGATAACACATTCATTTTAAGAAAACGTGAGAACACATTCATTTTACCATGTCAATCGCAAGTGATACTAAATCAGACACGACTGACCTTTGGGGTGACCTTAAAGTCGCATACAAAGCTATCTGACAGACTGACACCACCTCTTCTCCTCATGTGTATTATCATATATGATTGGCTATAGTAAAATGATTTTCTCACGATGTTATAAAATAAAGATATCGTTTGACATTCCAAATGATTATTTTATGCTTTAACAAGTTTTTAAGATTTTTTGTGCCAAAAAATATCCCTCCTTTTAAATATTAATTTTAAAATGACAAAATATATTAAAACACATTATGATATTTTGGAATTTATTTACTAGTAAAGTCTCATTAAAAGATACATGTTTATTAAATATCTATTTAGTCTTAATATTAATGCGACGATGACATATCGTAAACGAAAATCTTCTTATTTTTTACATATGTTATAAACAATAGACATCTTTTTCAAAAATATAACACCTTAAATATTATTTTACAAACATGTTCCTAAATATAAATTAAAAGTAAAATATTGTATTTGTGTACAACTTGTTATATATATCGGCGGTTTGCACGATTTGAAAAATTAGAGTGGTTTGCAAATGAAACTACCCATATGTGATAGATCAAATGCAAACCACTCTAATTTTGCAAACCGTGTAAACCGTCGATTTCATTGGTTAAGTTAATGAAATTGGTTCATAAAGTTGTTTAATTTGATGAAATTGTTTCTTATAATTCTTTTCTTGATGAAATTGTTTCATATATTTTTTTGTGTTTTTTTATGCAGTTTCATGTATTTTCTTAGTCTGATGAAACTTTTTCATTTTTACATGAAAAACACAAATATATGAAACAATTTCATCACAAAAAGAATTATATGAAACAATTTCATCAAATTAAAAACTAATGAATAAATTTCATTAACGTAACCAATGAAATCGACAGTTTGCACGGTTTGCAAATGATAGCCAAAGATATAAGAGAAAGATAAAGAAACCTGTAACTTGAAAGGAAAGAAGAAAAATATATAGATATGCTCTAGTTATTTAATTTAATTAAAAATGACAGGCTGTCACACATTCCTTTGAATATTCCACTACCTGGATATCTATTCGTCAAAATCTTCGGTAATATCTGCCGGTTTCGTGTAATCTCAATGTTAGATTTTGACCCCTTAAAGTTTCTCTAACTTGGAAAATAACCCCTTTTAGTTTGATATAATTCTAGAAATGCCACATTCCTTTTTTTTTTTCCTAAATGGAGCTTAGTTCATTCAACAACCAAACTGGAGATCATACAGTCGATAGTCGTCAGTCTAGAAGGGCACATCAAATGTTTGTCTAGCTAACAAATGAGCAATTTCATTTCTTTTCTCTAAAAGAAGGTTTGGACTCTGAGATCAAACTGCATGCATGTATGATCCCTTATACTTGGTATTGTCTTCTTTGTGTTGCTTCAAAGCTATTAGTAAATATAGTATAGATATTGTTTTATGTCTATCTATTATACAGTTTCCTAGTTTATTAGGATTCATTTATGTAAATCTCTTGTATAAATATTGTGCCATATCAATGAGAAGATCAAGGGAAATTTCTCAACTTTCATGGTATCAGAGCCCAAGACCCCCACTCTTGCTGAAATCGATCAAGCCACATGGACCCGACTTGATGCCATTGTTAAACAATGGATCTATAGCACCATCTCTACCGATCTTCTCCAAGCTATCATGAAACCCGACGCTACGGCCCAACAGCGTTGGACACGCCTTGAAGAAATTTTCCAAGACAACAAAGCCACCCGAGCCATCTATCTCGAAGAACAGTTCACCAACACCCGTCTTGACTCATTCTCTAACGTCTCCGATTACTGCTCTCGCCTCAAAAACCTGGCCGATCAATTGGCTAATGTCGGCAATCCGGTCACCGAAAACAAAATGGTACTCCAACTCGTATCGGGTCTCACAAAGGGCGATTATGATACCATCGCCACGGTCATCCAACAGTCCGATCCCCTGCCTAGTTTCACCAAGGCACGCTCTCAACTTATGCTGGAAGAAACCCGAAGATCAAAGCAAGAAGCGCACGCGCCCCAAGCTCTCGTCACCGAACGATCCGCACCCTCCGAGCCTCCACCGGTCCGCGATACTCCTAGCAGTCGCGGTAATCATCGTGGTCGTGGTCGCAGTAACCATCGAGGCCGGGGACGCGGACGAGGCCGCTCATCCTCTTCGCCACATCCCCAATGGTCAAATCCGGGTTGGTACTTTCCGCCTCCATGGTCTTTGGCCCCGCCTTGCCCATACCCTACGGCTCAACCATCCAACTATCAGGGGCTACTTGGTCCACGTCCGTCGTATCGCGCCCCAACACAGCAGCCCCAGGCACACTACACGGCTGCTCCCGGCGAAACACATAGTCATCCCATGACCCCAACCGAGTTAGAAGGCGCATTCCACACAATGCAACTCCAACCACCCGACCACACGTGGTACATGGACACCGGCTCCACATCGCATCTCACTTCGGACTCGGGTAAGATTTCTAACCTGTTTTATTTAAGCAAACCTAGTTCTCTACTTGTCGGCAATGGCAAAACTATTCCCATTCTTGGTCACGGTTCTACCACTCTTTCTCATCTTAATCAAACCTACTCTCTTAACCACGTTTATCATGTCCCGCACATAATCAAAACCTTATTTCCGTTCGAAAGTTCACCCGTGACAACAATGTTTCTATCGAATTTGACCCGTTTGGTTTTTCTGTGAAGCATCCCAAAACGGGGCGAATTATCATGAGGTGCAACAGTTCCGGTGAGCTTTATCCCGTCACTACCAACCCGGTCTCTCATACTACGCCTACCGCACTTCTTGCCGTCTCTCCAACAACATGGCACAATCGTCTTGGTCATCCGGGCCTTTCAGTTTTAAATTTCCTTCAGCATAGCCAGTCTATTTCTAGTCTTAGATTAAAAAATAACGATTCATGTAATTCTTGCTCTTTAGGCAAACATTGTCGTTTACGTTTTTATCCTTTTTTATCTATTACTTATTCATCTTTTTACATTATTCATGCGGATCTATGGACATCACCCATTGCCTCTAAATTGGGTCACAAGTATTATCTTGTCCTACTTGATGATTACTCTCACTTTATTTGGACTTTTCCATTAAAAATAAAATCGCAAGTGTTTCCCATCTTTTTACAATTCTACACATACATTAACACGCAATTCGGTAAAAAGATTAAATCTTTTCAATGCGACAATGGTCGTGAATTCCATAACTCTTCCTTTCATACCTTTTGTGTCAAACATGGCATGCAACTTCGCTTCTCGTGTCCATACACTTCTTCCCAAAACGGCAAGGCCGAACGCATTATCCGAACCATCAATAACACACTCCGCACCATTCTCATACAAGCATCTCTTCCACCCACATTTTGGAACTATGCTCTCGCCATCACCACCTATCTTCTTAATATCCTACCCTCCACCACTATAAACAACAAAACCCCAACCGAAATACTCTATCACCGAAAACCCACCTACTCTCATCTTCGCACGTTCGGTTGCTTATGTTACCCCAACCTCTCTTCCACCACACCACATAAACTCGCCCCCCGATCTGTCCCATGCATCTTTCTTGGTTACCCGGAAAACCACCGTGGGTATCTATGCTACTCTCTCTCGAACAATCAACTTCTCATCTCACGCCATGTTACCTTTGACGAAAACACCTTCCCTTTCGCTACACTACATAAGTTTCGACCCACCTCTTACTCCTTTTTGGAGGACATCGAACCATCTCCATATCTTCTTCATCATACACGTCAAAACACCACGGTCTCCCCAACCACTCCACCACCTTCGGTCAATCTCTCCCCTACGACCCAGTCATCTCCGGCCCACTCCTATCCGGCCCAATCCCCTCCGGCCCAAAACCAATCCACCACCCCCAACATGGCCCAAACACAAGCCTCAATTCAACCCCCTTCGCCTAATTCACCTCCAACAACACCTCCCACCCATTCTCGGCATCCCATGCAAACTCGGTCCAAAAGTGGGATCTACAAACCCAATCAACCCTTCTCTCTACACACTCAGACCATCTCCCCAATCCCCACCAATCCCAAAACCGCACTCCTTGACCAAAATTGGAAACTTGCCATGACCGACGAGTTTAACGCTTTGCTTAAACAAAATACTTGGAAATTGGTTCCCCGTCCAAATGATGCTAATATAATTCGTTGCCATTGGATTTTTCGCCATAAATTTCATGTCGACGGTACTCTTGAACGGTATAAAGCACGTCTCGTCGTCAATGGGAATTCACAACCGGTAGGAGTGGATTGTGATGAGACTTTCAGTCCCGTGGTCAAACCGGCGACGATCCGCACGGTCTTAAGCCTAGCCATGGGTCGTGGGTGGGAAATCCACCAACTTGATGTCAAGAACGCTTTTTTGCATGGCAACTTAAATGAAACCGTATACATGCACCAACCTCCGGGATTCCAAAATCCATCGTTTCCAGGTTACGTGTGCAAGCTCCAAAAATCCCTATACGGTTTAAAACAGGCTCCAAAGGCCTGGTATCATCGGTTCGCCAACTATCTCTTCACCCTCGGTTTTGTTTGCAGCAAAAGTGACACCTCCTTGTTTGTTTTTCGACGGGGCACCGAACTTGCATATCTTCTTTTATATGTCGACGACATCGTGCTCACCGCTTCTTCTTCATCTCTTAAAGACGAGATTATTGGGTCTCTAAAGCGTGAGTTTGACATGACGGATCTCAGCACACTCACTTACTTCTTGGGCATCTCGGTTAAACGTACCAAAAATAGCATGTTTCTAAGCCAAGCAAAGTATACGGAAGAAATTATAAAACAGGCCGGTATGGATACTTGTAAACCCTTGGCGGCACCGGTTGATACAAACTCCAAACTTAGTGTGACGGCCGGTGAACCGATTTCTAATGCCTCACAATATCGAAGCCTTGCGGGTGCCCTTCAATACCTTACGTTTACTCGGCCAGACATTGCTTATGCCGTACAGCAGATCTGTCTGTTTATGCATGCCCCTTGAGATCCGCACTTTAATGCCTTAAAGCGAGTAATACGGTACCTGAAAGGTACAGTTCACCTCGGCCTTCACTTATACCCAACTGCGCCGTCAAAACTCATCGCCTACACCGACGCGGATTGGGGTGGCTGCCCGGATACTCGTCGATCAACCTCGGGGTACTGCGTTTTCTTGGGTGACAATCTAATCTCATGGTCCGCAAAACGACAACCCACCTTGTCACGATCCAGCGCCGAAGCCGAGTACTGAGAGGTCGCCAATGTCGTTGTTGAATCATGTTGGTTGAGAAATCTTCTACTTGAACTTCATGTACCTCTCAAGCAGGCCACACTCGTTCTTTGCGACAACGTCTCCGCGGTTTACCTATCCGGCAATCCAGTTCAACATCAACGTACCAAGCATATCGAACTTGACATACACTTCGTCCGAGAAAACGTTGCACTTGGCCAAGTTCGGGTTGCGCACGTTCCATCCGCATTTCAATATGCGGACATTTTTACGAAAGGATTGCCGCGCCAACTATTCCTCGATTTTAGATCCAGTTTGAGCATCCGTCCACCTCCCGCTCCAACTGAGGGGGCCTATTAGTAAATATAGTATAGATATTGTTTTATGTCTATCTATTATACAGTTTCCTAGTTTATTAGGATTCATTTGTGTAAATCTCTTGTATAAATATTGTGCCATATCAATGAGAAGATCAAGGGAAATTTCCCAACTTTCAAAAGCGTTTCTAACAACCTTAGAGTCGGTTTCAAAGATGAGAATACAAAATCATACAATGGGTCGTTCAGACAAAACTTGTGTTGTTTTTTAGTGCTACGCTTGGTACATGGGACGAGACAGGACATGACAGACAAAACTCATTATCCTATGTTTGGCACGACATGGGACATGACAAAAACTCACTGCCCTAGCGACATGACATGGACAAGAACTGGGGTAATGTGAGACAACGTGGGATAAAAAAAGGCTTTTTTCTTGTTCCACCAAAATAGGTGGAACATGATGGGACAAGAATGAGACAGAAACTAAAATATTACTAATTAACCCTCGTTTGATATATAACCTTAATATGGTATTAGTTTTAGTGGTCACCACTGCTACTCGCGGTCGCCGCCACCATCGGTAGCCACCGTTGGCTTCCTCCACCTCCTCTTCCACCACAATAACCTCTTCCACCTCCTCCACAATCACCGTCGACCACCGACCACCATCGTTCATTGTCGCCACCATTACCACCGTCGACCACCGCCCATCACCAACTCCACCAGTACCGTTGGCCAACACCACCTCCACCATCACTATCTCCACAACACCGGTCACAAACTACCTCCTCTACCATTGTCGACCGCCACCATCGTTATTATCTACCATCTTCACGTCCTCCACAACCACCGTCAGCCACCGACCACCATCGCCTATTGCCACCAGTATCGTTGGTCACCACCACCACAACTACCCCCTCTACGACTGTGTATGGCATGACTATGTATGTATTTACGTATATGAAAATTGCATAATTTTTTTATAAATTAAATTGTTTATTTTATTTTGTGTTGATTATAACTATTATATGTACAGACCTAGAATGCACATATCCTTATAAAGTACTTCAACATACATAGTTCATGCAATGCATACTGATTCATAAATAGGAGTGAGTCGCAATTTACATCACATGAAAACTTACCTCAATGCGTATTCGTGTTGTTCTTGTGTGCAAAACAACCTACATAAGGCATATCATATCAATTTACAAATGGCACATGTCGGGGAACTACACCATAAAATTCATACATTATGCCAAGGGCCACATGATCATGCCAAACCCTACACATAAAAGCTCACATACTCGTGATAGTTACGAGCGCGAATGTGCCAAGTCACAAGCATGTGTTACACGACCGTATAAAGTGCACAAGTTTTTTTTTTCGGGTTCTTGTTATTAATGATTCACCAATATGAGTCCATATACTTCAATTCCACTTCAAATCTTCTGATTATGTTTGTATATAAGCACACCTAACATGTATATCTACTTAACATTCATTCAAGTAACGAATCATGCCTTAATTTGCCAATCTCTTTTTTGTTTTTCAACAACAACATATATGATCCATGTTGATGAAATCAACGACCTTTTGACCCATTAACACACTACTCACTCGCATAACAACTTATAACGATTTACATATAAATTGAGCTTTATGAAAAACTTGTTCGATTTCGTGCCTAAAAAGTTGTTCAATCACGCTCCTTGTTGGGTTTTCTATAAAAAGGTCAGTTGGATATCCCTACAAAAAAAATCGCAGATTCGCCATTGCAAACAATATATATATATCTATACATATAATAAATGAGTAACTAGCATGCCACGTGTCGTCTTCTGGTGAACCGACTTCATTGTTTTCCCGCCTAAACATGTATCTGGACGCATTTACATTATAGGTTCAATTATCACACCCACATTCACTCTTCCTTAAATCTCTCATTAATTCAATTTTTAATATTTATACATACATTTACTACTCTTATAATTATCTTGTAGTTTACTTTTAATTCCTTACTTTTTTATTTTTCATTTTAGACTCTTATCATATAAACACAAATAATGTATACGAACTAAAATGCATTAAAAAACATTTTTATTTTTTACAAATTATACAATTGTAATCGTTTCGTCAATATCTTCGAAATGAGCTCAATATTGAATATTTTTATATTTAATTATATTATTAAATATCATAAATATATACAAATTAATGTGTCGTGATTAGAGTTAACTTCAATTTGACTAATATTGAATATTTTAGATACATATGTACATATCCATACTTATAATAAATTCAAAAAAAATTCCGTAATCCCGAAAATACGGGATTTACATCTAAGTTTAAATTCAAATTATTGATATAACTTGATTTTTTAAATTCAATTTTATTATAGATTAATTAATGTTAATTATTCAGTTCTAATTCAAAAAAATTACCCTTATTTCATCCCAAAATAAACTTATTTTACCCATAATAAACGTATATCCTAAAAATAATCTTATTTTACCCTTAATAAAATTGAACTCGTCTCCTTCTCTGCTGCAAATTCTCTACTGCAAATTAATTGATCAATTTGCCTCTTCTCTCATCACTTGCTTCGTGCTCCTCTCACAGGTACAATCAAATTGAGTTCTCAAATTTTGTGAAGATTCCTAATTGGAAAGTTAAATCTTGATATATATATATATATATCCACCTAAACCCATTTTTCACATTCTAATATCCAACAATCTTTTGTAGACCCCAAAAGATTCAAGGATTTTTGTTTGTTTCTTTTGGTTGAGAAGAACCCTGTTGGGGTTTCGATGTATATAACAATCCAACTGAGGTGGGATACAATCAGAACCTTAATGTTTTTTGCTAAGAAAAAAGCTTTAAATTAAATGGGTTTTTTCTCAATGTTCATAACTGATTATTTTATTAATTTATGTTGTGTCGATTTCTTTCACGAAAAACAATCAAAACTACTGTTTTTGGACCAATTTGGGGAATTGAGATTTGCCTGAAACTAATTTGGGTTTGTTTTATTTTTTGAAATCATCTTTTCTTTTTTGGGTTGATTTTGATTTCTAAGAATCTTTTAGATTTTTACAATTTTACTATCTTTTTAGTAATCAAGTTCTCTTTTATTGTTAATATGAACACGTTTCCATTTCTGTTGTTGGAGAATGTTGTTTTGATCCTTTTTTGCTACTAAACTATGAACAATTAAGATATGAGAGAAGAAGTCATATGACATCAGAATGAATTATGCAAATTAATTGATCAATTTACAGTAGATATTTACACCGTTGGGATTTGCACCAAGTTGCTGTTTAAATATGAGTTCGAACATTTTTCAAAAATATAAATATGCAGATTTTTTAGTATAGTATATTTAATTATTTATACTTTCTTAATCATGATTGTATTATTTCCTCTATTAGCTTATCACATTTTGGTACAATAATAAGCTAATCCAAACACTTTGTACTGTATATAACTTCTCAATTATAAATTTTTAATAATTATTCATATTTTTTATTAATTTTTTGCAAAACATCTTTTGTGAAAACTACCTAAAACAAGGACATTTTGTAAACAGCTACAAAAAAAACAACTCTAAAGGGAAAAAAACTTGGAAAATAGCATCGTACTTTCGATGATCATTCATATATGTAAGATAAGTTTTCTGATATGATTTAATTTTTTTAAATTACCCTGTGTAATACACGGGTTCAAACCTAGTATATATATATATATATATATATATATATATAGAGAGAGAGAGAGAGGTGAGTTCAAACGAGAACGCTAACTATTTACGAGAATACGAGAACGGCCGCACATGTACAAAAATGTGATTTTGTACTGCATGGACACGCGCGGCCTAGGCCGCGGCTTACTGGTCGCGTGGCAAGCCGCGCGATCACATGTGATTTTGTACGTGAATCACATGTGATTTTGTACATGGCGGCAAGTCGCGCGATCAGGTGTGAATCACATGTGATTTTGTACGTGAATCACATGTGATTTTGTACATGGGCGGCCGTTCTCGTGTTCTCGTAAATAGTTAGCGTTCTCGTTTGAACCTTTCTCTCTATATATATGTATATATATATATATCGCTTCATTTGAACTTCTAAAAAGAGCATGATATGACACCACAAGGATGTTTTTTTTTCTATTAAAAATGTTAGAAGCAAGATAATTGAATGTGAATAGCAAATATGTGGTCACTGATCATCTAAAGCATCTATTTCCAACCACCGTTTGAAAATCACGCAAAACAAATACTTTTTGATGTTGATTGAATAAGCCATGAAACTCGTTAAGCTGAAAGGGCCGGTTCTGAGGTTTTGGATGCCTTGTGCGGGAAGGCATAAAAAGTGTCCTCATGTCGACTTTTTAGCAAACGCAACATACTAGTTTTAAGGGGTCTGAAACGTGGTTAAACCAATCAGCTCACCTTCATATTGATTTTTATTTATTATAATTAACAGGAACATTCCAATCTTGTTGGAGGCCCTGTTACACCTAAAGATTTTTTTTATTACACCGCAAAATTAGATAACAAAGATGCATGTATACAAATTACAGAAGTGATGATGAGGCGTATTACTTTTGTGTTCTGATAGAAAGTAGAAAGGCACTAAGGTGGATATAGTTTTACTTACATTGACGAAAACCCCTAAAGAATATAAACTTGGGCCCCAAAATTTTGGGGGCGTTGTTCAAAATCACACGTTTAACATGTCAAAGAAAGGCCGTAAAAATACAACTAAAGGAAAAGATGATTTCTTAATTTATGAAATTTGAAGTTCTCACAAGTATTTATGGAAAAGATGTGATTTTTTTTTGCAAATATCACTTTAAAGAAAAAGATTTCTTAGAATAAGATATTTGATTTTCTTACGAATATCATTTTGAATATAAATAGAAAAATGTTTCTTAGAATAAGATGATTGTTTTTTTACAAATATTATTTTGTTAAAAAGAAAAATGTTTCCTAGAACAAGATAACCTATGAACATATTTGGGAGAATAACATAGATAACGAAAAGCGGAGTGCAATGTGAAAAATGGGGAAACGATTTTTTTGATTTTAGAATTCTCGTTTCATCGTCGTTGTTGTCGGTTGAAAATGGCATGCCTTTCAAACCTTGAAAATTGGAACAGTCAAACTCGAATAGATGAAGAAGATGACAGGCCAACTTAGTTAGTTGTTTGAACGTTCATGATGCCATTCATTCTCATTAATGGACCAAATACCGATTAGGCGCTTAGTCGATTATCTTGACGGATTGAGCATGTGATAGCTATTGTTTGGTACTAAAGTCATAGCTAATAGCATATCAAAATTTGATGCCCCTTGGGCTTCTGCTAGTTGTTTGAACGTTCATGATGCCATTCATTCTCATTAATGGTGTAATACCCCGGGTAAGTTCGTTAGTAAAATTCTCTTTTCGTTAAATTTAGTTAACTTTAAATCGGATGTTTAGGGTAAGTTTGGGTTAAATTATAAGATTAGGGGTGTGTTGGTCATTTCTGAATAGTTCAAGGACAAAAATGTAAATTTGGGTTTGATACAAATATCTTTTAGTTCCAGATATTTTCATAAAGTAGAAAATTCAGATAGTGTGTGTGTGTGTGTGTGTGTGTGTGTGTGTGTGTTTTTTTAGACAAGAAGAAGAAGAAGAAGAAGAAGAAGAAAGGGTTATTTGGCTAGGACTTCAAATTGGATTCATTGGAAGTGATCTGAGGTATGTTTCCTTTATGTTTTATGTGTGTATTTGTTAGTAGAAGGTTTCTATCGGATTAGAATTATCAAATTATGACTGGTGTTAATTTCAGTCGATTTCTGGGTAAAAATTGGGTAAACCGACAGAGGTTTCCGGACACAATTTGAATGTGTCCGGTAGTTCCTTTTGATAGTGTCCGATAGTTTTTGGTTAATGGTATCCGGACGAGTCAATTATCCGGTAAGTTCTCTTTTCTATGGTTTTCGGATGAAATTAGATACCGAATGGTGTCCGGATTGCTTTGGTTTCCGGATGTCGTCCGGATTGTATAGGTTGTCCGGAAAGTTGTGTTGTCCGGATTGGTCATGTTGTCCGGATAGTTTTGTAGTATCCGGAAACTCTAGCTGTTTGGTCACTTTTGAGATTCCAGATACTTTTGAGTATCCGGTGGCTTTGTGATTTGTCGACTCTTAGAGAGGGTATGAGTGAGGACTGGAAATACTGTGGACTCGATTTAAGTTCGGGTTTGGGGGAAACATTTGAGGATAAGAGTTGGATAGAGTTATCTAGAGTTCTTATTCTTCTAGTAAGTCTTATATGTTTAGTTGGTAAGGAGATAATTGTATGTAAATTATTTCAGATTCTGTGAATTCTGGGTGAAAGACTAAATCTTTTGGAAAAGGCTTGGAAGCGTTTTGATAAGCAATCAGGTGAGTTTTACTTTAAAATGTTTTCAAACTGGAATACATATATGTGGAGTGAAATTGTGATAAATAGTGTAATAATGTGCATATGTATGAAGTATGATATATTGAGTTATATATTATATTTACATGAGTATTACACTACACGAGTGCACGTTGGCCGGGCTTAGGACCGGTGGAGTTGGCTGTACGGAGGGACAACGGAGTTGGCTGCATATAAGTGCAGCGGAGTAAAATGATTAGTTGGCTCGCAACCAATTAATATGGCCAGAGGAAATGAGACAGGAAAGTACACAATGCATACGAGTCATAATTGGTATTCAAAGTGTGTTACGTATTGGTGTTTGTTTAAATGATTTTAAACTGACAGGGATTTTCTCACTTAGACCACTAGGTCTAACCCTCATTTTGTTTTAAAAATATGTATTCCAGGTCGTGGATCAAGTAAGAGCAAGTAAGAAGAGTAATCTGTGAATAGCTTTTGGAAGACTTATGTTTTGAAGACCATGACGTGTTTTGCAGTTATAACTTTGTTATTAGTTATAATGTAACTTAATTAGCAAAAAGTTTGTAATGAAATACTTATTATGGTTGTAAAGACTAAGGGACCGTACATGTTATATGATGTATCTTTTGTAATGAAACGATGTTATGCAATATATATTATTTGATGTATGTTTGGGAATCCGGGTTGTTACAGATGGTATCAGAGCCCTAGTTTAAGGGATTTAGGTATTCAGATCCATACCTAGACTTAAACTGCATGTGGAGTAGGATGTCCCTATTATTTTAGAACCTTGGGATGTTAAATATAAAAGGTAGTAGGAACATCATGTAAGGTAATTTCAAATTACATTGTGCACTGTAATCATGAACTTACAGGTACATGTTTGAACTGGAAAACCTTATTATATGGGGTATGTGCTTACGTGTATATTAACCTTGTTGAAACCTAAAGAATGACAAGTGGTACTCGACGTACGAATAGAGAGGGAGAAGGAAATCCTAATAGAACGAATCCAACAATCGGGACAAGGGGAAGGGGTGGAGAACGAGGTAGGGGCAGAACGGGAGGTAGAGTTCAACCTCAAGGCACGGAATTTGTTACAAGGGACGATCTGACCGCTGAAATGGGAAGTGTTAGTCCCAGATGGCTAAACAAGTATTGTAGAAGGGGGGGGGGGGTGAATACAATACACAAAATTTTCACAATTTTAATTCTTTTTATTGAAAAACTTTCAACAAGAATTACACAAAGAAACTTAAGACTGTTGCGGAAAAGAACAGATAAACTATTCTAACAGTCTTACACAAAGTATACTAACAAAACAGCTAAGAGCACTTAGAACAAAGCTATAAGGTTATCAAGCAATATGAAAAACTTGCACTGAGAGAATTCCAGAAAGCGTGAGATTGCATGAGGAGGTCTTCTTCCTTTTATAGTGGCAAGGAGTGCACAAGCATTAAATGCTTGGGACACTTGTCATCTTCCAACTTGCTGACGATGTTGACTTCTGGAGAGTTGAGAAGTCCTTGTCACTTTTTACAGGTGCAGACAGTAGAGCTCATGCAGAGGAAAAGGACTTTAACTGATAATGGATAAAGAGACAAACTGTCACTTTTATCTGCTAGAGGATTCTGTCCCATAATAAATGATCTTTCCTTCAAGACTTTAGCACCGAAGGAGTTTCCACCGAAATTAAGAGATCTTCGGTGGAGAGAGAGAGAGCGACCACCGAAATTATGAGAACATTTCGGTGGTGAAGGAGGCCACCGAAATTGTTCAGGTAATTCGGTGGAGAGCGTGGCCACCGAAATTGTCCAGGAAATTCGGTGGTGATGACTTGTTTGTATGTTGCCGAGAGTCTTCTATTTTCCACAAGTAGAGAGTCTTCAAGCTTGGTTTCGGTTGATCTTCGACTTCACCGAACATTTGATATTTTGTACAAGTCATTCAAAGAACCAAACTAAAATATTCTAAGTAGAAGTTTTAGGGAAAACATCGGTGAGTCAATTTCAAATCCTTGGTGACCCAACAATCTCCCCCTATTTGAATTTGAGCTCCTTTCTTAGGATATTTAAGAGTATTTGAAACGTAAAAGCATTTTGACCCTTTTTACTCTTTTGGGTTCTTTTCACATAGACCATTCTTTTTTTTTGTTTTTTTTATCTGTTTCTTTTGTATGAGTATGTATACTATGTACAGTATTTACAAGTAGAGGAAAGTAAAGTATGTACCGAAATAAAATTCAAATAGAGAGATACTTGTATTACGATTAGTTCTCGTACAGTTTACAAAATGAGAAACTAACTTTTACAAGTACCAAAAGAGAGAACCTACTTCTTTGAGGATTGTCGACGCTTGATTTCTTCCATTAGGTTTCGATAGAAAGGTTGAGCTTCGGGGATGTTAGGAAAGAGGTTGTGGATGCCTTCCAGAAAGATAGTATCGGCGATGGGAATCTGGGCAAATCTGAAGAAGGACCGACGACCGAGACCATCGTTGAAGAATAATCCTGGTATCGGTGAGAGGCTCAAGGTTGTGGTAGGATAGGGGACCGAAGTGGGGATGGTGAGGTTTAGATTGTTCATATTTGGGATTTGACCTTTTCTTGTCATTTCCTTGAAGACCGAGTCAGGAGGATTTTTAACTTTAGGAAGGATGATTTTCTCTTTCAAGGATTGAAGTTTGGCTCTTTCATCGGTGGAAAGAGTGATGTTGTGCTTTCTTTTAATTTCTTTCATCTTTCCCATCAGTCCATCAATGTATTTGACAAAGATGTCTTTCTTTGGATTTGGACTCCTGACCAGGTGTTGAGAGATTTCATACCATTCCAAGAGACCGAAGAGTTGGAGATGACTTTCTTTCACACTCTTCATCGTACCATCTTCTCTGTCAATGATCAGCCTGATGTCTTCCGGGTTTGCTTTGGAGGTGGCAATCTTTACAGTTGAAATCGTTGACTTGTTGTTTCGGTGGTGCATGGTCTTTTTGTACCAGCTAATTTCATCATTCTTTTCTTGTTCTAGGGCACTCAGCACCGATTTTTGGGTTTGAATGGTATCGGTGGATTTTGCTTTTGCAGCTTCTTCTTCAGCAGCTTTAAGGGAGAGATCTCTGGATTTATCTAAGTTGATTTGAGCGATTTTTGCTTCCTCAATTTCTTGAGGGGAGAGACCGAGTTCGGTGGTGATTATATGAGAAGCAGGCTTGAGTTTAAGAGATTCAGCACCTTTAGGTCGAGCCCCATACTTTGCCAACTCCTTTTTCTTCTTTTCTTCTTTAGCCAATTCTTCGGCCGAAAAAGCTTTCTTGCCTTTGTCTTTGGGAGCTTTGCTGGATTGCTCCCCCTCAGTTGATGCATCAAGGTCTAATGCTTCGGTGGTACCTGTATGTGTCGGTGAAACAGAAGAGGATTTCGATGATGAGGTTTTCGGTGATGGTGGAGAGGTTTTCGGTGGAGGCTTGTTACTGGAAGATCTCTTTATGGATGGCAATTTCGGTGGAGCTGAGGTTTTCTCCCCCTCAGGAACAGCCGGAAGCTTAAAACCCATCTCAGAGAACACCTTATCAATCTTGGAGTGTAGGAAGGCCAAGCTATCAGAGATGGTGTTGGGAATCAGAGAGAAATCACCCATATCCATTTCCCATTCATTGCGAGGAGAGTCGGTGGAGGATTTCGAGAAAGACTCCACGGTGGTAGAAAGTGAAGAGATTTTGTTATTTAATGGTTGCAAAGCTTCGGTGAGGGCATCGAGAAGAAGTTGAGGTAACTGAGACTCGAGCATTGTTATTCGAGAGTTGGCTTGGGAGATCAGGGAGATTGTGGATTGAAGAAAAGCAGAAGGTCGGTCTAAGTGGGATGAGGTCTGACCACCGATTTCGGGAAACGAAAAGTGCATGCGTAGGGGATCTGCTTTGGGGAGGGGATTTCGTAAGTAGGGCGATAGCTCGTCGGTGTAGAGGGTTCGGGGTGGAGGGTTCGGCGAAGGAGATCGGTGTGGAGATTGGTACCTCGGCGAGGGAGACTCGGTGGGATGTTCTTCGGAGGACGGGATGGTTCGGGGAGAACCAGTGTCCGCTAAAAGAAATGCAAAGAAATCATGTGGGGTGGAATCTGTGGGGGGGAACCCTGATTGGGTTGTGCAATCTCATCGATCATAAACTGATCGGGTGAAAGGCTTTGAAGTGTAAAGTCAGAACCCTCGAGAGGAGAGACCTCGAGGTCATCTCCACCACCCAAAAAATCGAGTGGGGAGGTATGTTGAGGTTTCTCCAAATGTACAACTGAGGCCTTTTGAGAGGCAACTGAGGAGTCGGTGGGGTTTGTAACGGATACCCTTGGCCCGGAGGGATGAAGTTCAACAACTGGCGATTTTCGAGAATCGACAGTTGGATTAGTCGGTTGGGCCGATGGTTTCCGAGACCTCTTTGGAAGAGATCCCGAAGGGGAAAATGAGTGCCTCCGCTTATGAGAAGGGGTTTGAGCCGGGGAAGCCTCCGAGGGAACTCTCGGTGGCGTAGCTCGAGAAGCGGGTGCGGAGGTGTCGGTGGCCTTTTGTCGTTTCTTTTGAGTGCCACCCGACGTAACTCGGGAACGGGGAGTAGGGGCCACGACAGTTGGAGTGACCTCGGCAATTTCCAGGTGATGAAACCCGGGAATAGATCATACCTGGTCATAAGGCCCAATGTAGTTCGGGAGAGAGAGCAAAATAGATCATACCTGGTCATAAGGGGCGATCGGTGGCGAGCGGTTTAACGTTGAGAGTTTTGGTGCCTACACACGGAGAAGACCAGTCATAAGAGAATCGCGGTGAAGGGGATCTGCGATCTGACTCCAACGCCTTAGAGAGTTTGTGCTGTATGATCATGGAGATGAATCGTGAATATGCAACGTAACATTTCTTGGGAGTCTTGATAACCTCGACAAGCTCCGAGAAGAAGTATTGGGCGAAGTCGACTTTTCTTTGGAAGATGAGGGCATGTGCGAGATTGGTGATGTATGATGGTGATTGATCATGCCCACTGGTTTTGCGAGAGAGGCAATGGATAACGTGGGCAAAGAAGAAATTCCAAATGCCTCCCATTTTGCTGCGGAGAAGAGTACCGGGGCCTTTGGAGCTTTTGGAGGAGTCGTCGAGCACGTACCCGGTGGTAAGAAGAACGTCTTCATGTACGGTGTCCAAATACATTTCTTCGTAGTCGGGAAAGGCGTCAATCTTGAGAGCGAGACGAACATCATCGACCCCAAACGTAAGGTCGTGATTACCGGCGTCGTCGGAAAGAATGGAGGCGTGAATGGCTTCGTTGGAGGGATCGTATACACAGGTTAACCAAAATCTGCCAATGAGCATTTTACTCATCTTGGGGTTGCAAGAAAAGGCATGAAGAAGAGGAGAGCGAGTGAGGAACTTTGCGATAGTGGAGAACTCGGGATGAGCGGGATCTGGGTCGAAGCGGGCAACGTGATTACATGGATTAAACTTAAGATCTTCAAATCGTGTGGGAATAACATATCTGGAGGATGCCATGGCAATGGAGATTGAGAGGTTTTCCGAGAGAGAGATGAGAGGGAAAAGTATTTCAGGGTTCGAGAAGTGTGAGGGAAAAAGGGTTTTAGGCTTATGTATAGATAGTGGTGAGAGAGGATAAAGGAGTGATGATGTTTATTGGGAGATGGGATTTATACGGCGAAAAGTGGAGTGGGATATGGGGAGTTGGGACACATAGCGGCTGGAAGGGGAAAGGTCTCCCATCACTGACAGGTTTTGGGATTGAAGGGTCACAAGGAGACATTGGGAATCGTATAAGATAAGTGTGTGTGGGTCGGTGTAGCTTCTGTGGTGGATCGGTGGAGATTCGGTGGTGGATCTGTGAAGCTGGGAAATCGGTGGATACCATATCTTATCAAGAATGGAGAGTCGGTGTGAGGATTCCACCGAGGATTTGAAGGATTGTATCGAATTAGAAGGGTTCCACCGATTTGAGTTTCGGGGAAAGATTTGAAGGGTTCCACCGAGCTTAGATTTCGGTGGAAGGTTAGATAAATCCTACCGAATTTTGACTTCGGTGAAGGAGTTGAAGGATTCCACTAAGTTTCGATTTCGGTGGAAGTTTAGAAGGAGTCCACCGAATGGGTAGTCGGTAGAGGTGTTAGAGAGGAGAGAGATGCCACCGAATCAAATTTCGGTGGATGGAAGGAGAAGGTAATTGGTGGAGAGGCACATACATTTGTCCACCGATGAGAGATCGGTTGAGAGTTAGAAGTGGATAAGGAAGTGTCTACCGATGTGAGATCGGTGGAGCATAAACACATGTTATTCTTGAAGATTGCACATCCCAAGTTCACTTATGAGAAAGTTGAACCTGGTTTCATCAAGGGGTTTAGTGAATAAATCAGCAAGCTGCAAATCGGTGGGAATGAAGTGCAGTTCAATGTCACCTTTGGAAATGTGGTCCCTGATGAAATGATACCTGATATCTATGTGTTTAGATCTAGAGTGAAGAACAGGATTGTTTGCAATAGCTATTGCACTGGAATTATCACACAGAATTGGGATTTTAGAAAAGAATTGATTGTAGTCCCTGAGTTGATTTTTCATCCATAGGATCTGAGCACAACAGCTTCCAGCAGCTACATATTCAGCCTCAGCAGTAGAGGTTGATACAGAGTTTTGTTTCTTGCTGGACCAACTTACCAATTTACCACCAAGAAGTTGGCAGCTTCCTGTAGTGCTCTTTCTATCAATCTGGGAGCCTGCAAAATCTGAATCTGAATACCCAATTAGTTCAAAACCTGAGTCTTTGGGATACCAAAGACCCAAGTGTAAGGTACCCTTGAGATACCGAAAAATCCGTTTTACAGCCTTTAAGTGTGATACTTTAGGATTTGCCTGATAACGGGCACAAAGACAAGTAGCAAACATAATGTCCGGTCTGCTAGCAGTTAAGTATAGAAGAGAACCAATCATGCCCCGATAAAGGGTAACATCCACAGAGACA
Source organism: Saussurea involucrata (assembly GCA_033807775.1). NCBI lineage: Eukaryota > Viridiplantae > Streptophyta > Magnoliopsida > Asterales > Asteraceae > Saussurea > Saussurea involucrata. Next base: position 6,897,755 of record CM066317.1, read on the forward strand.
CCTTTAGGATCAGCATTTAGTTTCAACGGTGGCGCCATGGGAGTTTTCATAGGAGAGCTATCTAAAAAGTTAAATTTCTTCAGAAGGTCACGAATATATTTACTTTGATTTATAAAGATTCCTTTTGAAGTTTGTTTGACCTGAAGGCCCAAAAAGAATGTAAGCTCTCCCATCATGCTCATCTCATATTCACTCATCATGAGAGAAGCAAACTCATCACAAAGTGATTCATCAGTGGCACCAAAGATGATGTCATCAACATAGATTTGGACAAGAATGAGGTTACCTGAAGTTTCCTTGATGAAAAGAGTGTTGTCTATTTTACCTCTGGAGTATCCATGTTTTAGAAGGAAGTTGGCAAGAGTGTCATACCAAGCACGAGGAGCTTGCTTGAGACCATACAGTGCTTTGTCAAGTCTGTACACATAGTCTGGATGAGCTGGGTCTTCAAAGCCAGGAGGTTGTTTCACATAGACTTCCTCTGCAAGTTCCCCATTGAGGAAGACACTTTTAACATCCATTTGAAAGACCCTAAAATTTCGGTAGGCAGCATGGGCCAGAAAGATCCTTATAGCTTCAAGTCTTGCAACAGGGGCAAATGTTTCATCATAGTCAATGCCCTCTTCTTGTCTGTATCCTTGAGCTACTAGTCTGGCCTTGTTTCTGATAACAGTGCCATCTTCATCCATTTTATTCCTGAAGATCCATTTGGTTCCAATGATTGTCTTCTTTCGGGGTCTGGGAACCAATCTCCAAACTTTGTTTCTCTCAAATTGAGAAAGCTCTTCTTGCATGGCAGAGATCCAACAGGGATCTGCTAGAGCTTCATCAATCTTTTTGGGTTCAATAAGAGAGAGAAAATTCACATAGAGACAAATATTTCCAACTCCTCTACGTGTTTGGACACCTGCTTGCTGATCACCAATGATTTGGTCAATAGGGTGATCCTTAGTCCATTTTGAGGCAGGGGGTAGAGGTGATGGAGTATATTGAGTGAGATGAGTTGAAGTAGTGGGATCAGAGGTTCGGTGGTAGGTTGGATTTTCGGTGGTCGGAGAAGGCTGATTTTTGGTGGGAGTAAGTGTTTCGGTGTGAGGAATGGTGTCGGTGGGCTGGTCAATTTCGGTGTGAGGAGAGGATGGTGACCCATTTTGGATACTTGAAGGAGATGGAATGGAGGGAGTGAGGTGAGTATCGGTTGGGTTAGACAAAGGAGTAGCACCGATGCATGACGAGATCCATCTGTGCAATTCATCATCATCATTTGACAAAGATGAGGATCTAAGATCATCAAATTTGACATGGATAGACTCATCAATGCATTTTCTTCTGAGGTCAAACACACGATAAGCTTTGGAGGATAGAGAGTATCCAACAAATATTCCCTCATCAGCTTTGGGATCAAACTTCCCAAGATTTTCACGATCATTTAGAATAAAACACACACAGCCGAACACATGAAGAAAGCCAATATTCGGTTTTCTGCCATGGAAAACTTCATATGGGGTTTTATCATGCCTTTTAGAAATCACAGACCTATTTTGGGTAAAGCAGGCAGTGTTAACAGCTTCAGCCCAAAAATAGGTAGGTAGATTTGATTCACTTAGCATGGATCTGGCAGCTTCACACAGAGTTCTATTTTTCCTTTCCACCACTCCATTTTGCTGTGGAGTTCGAACAACAGAAAAGTTCTGAGAAATTCCTTTCTCAGTAAAGAAGTCTTCAAGAGCACTGTTTCTGAATTCAGTGCCATTATCACTTCTTACTGACCGAACAAGTTGGCCATTTAGAACTTCATTTTTCTTGACAAAGTTGATGATTTCTTCAGTTGCATCACTTTTGTACCTGAGAAAAGACACCCAAGTATATCTGGTAAATTCATCAACAATTACAAGAATGTACCTTTTTCCTCCTAGACTCGGAGTGCTGACTGGTCCACATAGGTCCATGTGCAGCATCTGGAGAGGAAGAGTGATGGAAGAGCATTTCTTGGTCTTGAAGGAAGTTTTGGTGAGTTTCCCTTTCTCACATGCATCACACAGCTTTTCTTTGATAAAATTCAGCTTTGGCATGCCAGACACCAACTCCTTATTTGAAATTTTGTGGAGAGTTTTGAAATTAAGATGAGAAAGACGTTTATGCCACAACCAGTTCCTTTTGGATGAGTCATCTGACACAAAGCAGACATTGGATGAGTTGTTACTTAGTCCCATGTCAATGACATAGACATTTCAATCCTTTTTCCAGATAACATCACATTGAAGTTCTTGTCCACAACTGTACATATACAAAGTTCAAAGATAACTTTATATCCAAGATCACACAGTTGACTAATACTGAGAAGATTATGCATGAGGCCTTCAACAAATGGCACTTTATTGAAAGTGACTGATCCATTTGTGAGAGTTCCATAGCCTTTGGTGCAGCCTTTAGAGTTATCACCAAAAGTGACAGATGGACCCTTTTCAGACACATAGTTGATGAGAAGAGATTTGTTTCCCGTCATGTGGCGTGAGCACCCACTATCCAGATACCATATTTGATGGCGCTCAGAAACCTGCATGCACACAGATTAGTTCTTTGGTACCCATTTTGTAATGGGTCCTTTAGGATTAGAAGAAGACGAGGGGTCCTTAGGTTTGGTTCTTTCGATTTTTTCCTTGGGACAGTCCTTAGCCATGTGAAAAGTGTCACCACAGTTATAGCTATTTCTATAGATAAAGACCTTTTTAACATTGTGAACACTTTTCCTATTTTGGCTTTTAGCATTGGTTTTTAAAACTTTGTTATAAGAGAACAAAGCAGGAGGTTTGGACCCAAGAATTCCTTTGACAGAGTTGTGAGTTGGAGAGTTGGAGGATTCTGTGGGGTTTGACCTTTTCAAAAGTACTGATCATGGAATTTGAAGAAAGGAAGAGTTACCATGAGAATTTTTTGGAGAGAAACTTTTGGGGTGGAAATCGGCCACAGAAACAGCCACCGATTTCCCTTTGTCAGACGCTGATAAACCTTTTGTGTGAACTTGAGGTTCTCTTTTGGGAATCTTTGAGGGATTAGGTTCAGAATACTCATCAATGTGAATAGATCTTAACACTTCATGGAGAGGAATGGGAGGATCATCGGTGTTGACATCGGTGGGCTTTGATCTTTTCAACAGAGTGACTTGCGAGGAGTTGGAGGATGAGGCTTCATCAATGTTTAAACTTTTTGAGAGATCAAGGGTGAGTTTTGAAACTTCATCTGAGTCAGGGTTTTCAGCAGGTTGATTTGAGGATGCCTCTTTTGCTTTAATGAACATTCCATATTTTAGAGCTTCACCCAAATCTAAAGAGTTTAAGGATATGGAATGTAATACCCCGGGTAAATCCGTTGGTTAAAATCCAATTTCCGTTAATTTAGTTAACTTTAAAGTTTAAGGTTTAGGGTAAGTTTTGTTAAATTAAAGGTTTAAAGGTGTTTTGGTTATTTATAAGGAGTACAAGGTCTAAATGGTAAATATAGTTAGATATTAGCCTTTAGAAGTTCAGATATTTTTACAAAAAAGCAGAAATTCAGTAGAGGTGTGTGTGTGTTTTGGAGAGCAAAAGAAGAAAGAAGGGTTCTTGTGGTTAAGACTTCATTTGTTGTATTTGGAAGAGAAATTGAGGTATGTTGCTTTACATTTTATGTCTATAATTGCTAGTAAGTAGTTCCTATCAGAGTAGAAACATCCCAAACACTTCTGGGGTTGATTCTGTCGATTTCTGGGCAAAAATGGGGTAAACCGACAGAGGTGTCCGGATAAGTTGAATGTGTCCGGGTAGCTTCTTTGGTGGTGTCCGGGTAGCTTCTTTGGTGGTGTCCGGGTAAGTTGTTGATAGTGTCCGGACGATTTGATTGATGGTTTCCGGATGATTTAGAGTCCGGATGGCATCTGGATTCCTTGTGTTGTCCGGATAAATCGTGTTATCCGGATTAGTCTTGATGTCCGGATTACTGAGGTTGTCCGGAAAAGTCATGTTGTCCGGAAAAGGTGGTGTTGTCCGGGTTGTTCGGGTTGTCCGGATACTTTAGCTGTTTTGGTCACTTTTGAGGATTTGAGTTATCTAGAGTCCTTGGTCTTCTAGTATGTTTTATGTGATCGGTTAGTAAGGGGATATTTGTATTTAATCTATTTGCAGACTCTGTGGATTGGGATTGATAGACTGAATCTTTGGAAAAGGCTTGGAAGCGTATTTTAAGAATTCGAGGTGAGTTTTACTTTAAAAGTATTTTCAACTGGAATACATACGTATGGTTTGGGAATGTGATAATTAGTGATTAATGTGCTTATATGTATGGTGTACGTGATTGATAATATATTGAGATATATGTTGTGTTGATATTGCACGAAACGAGTATAGGTGAGCCGAATTATTGTTCGGCAGGGCTGTATGGAAATACAGCGGGGCTGCATGAAATTGCAGTGGAGCTGTAGGTAATTGCAGCGGGGCTGTATGTAATTACAGTGGAGTCGACTGTATTGTACAGTGACGATGATTAGTTGGCTTGCTACCGACTAATGTGGCCAGGGGAAAGAAGATGAGATGAGGAGAGATACACGGTGCACGAGTCCTAATGTGGTATTTATATACGTGTGGTATATGTGTGCTTATACGAAAGGTTTTATGTAAACTATTTTGATACAAAGTATTATGTGAAAAGAGTTTTATATTGATTTTGGAAAAGACCGGGATTAACTCACTAGACCCGTTTGGTCTAACCCTCATTTTGTTTTCAAAAATATGTTTTCCAGGTTAAGAATCGGCAGGAGAGGATGAAGTGTAGGAAGCTTTTGATGGATGTTGATTAGGAAGCTTAGATATATTTTGTAATGTCAAGACTAATGAGACCGTACTTGGTTTGTAATGTATCTTTTCTTATGAATGTAATGAAGTTATGCAATGTATGTTATTTGTTGTATGTTTGGGAAACCGGGTTGTTACATGGAATCACAAGAACTTGAATCAGAGGCATCATCCCACACACTTGAAGAAGGAAGAAGTGCATGGGAAGAAGTTTCAGAAGAGACTTTGCCAAATCCTAGACCGATTTTGCTCTTTCCACTGATTTGACTTTGAAAGAGTTGTTCAAGATTTTTTGAAGAATCAGTCCATTTTCTCACCACCTCTTGCTCTCTTTTAAGTTTCTTAAACAGGGAGTTCTTTTCTTTTGAAATCACATGATTTATTGTTTTCAAGTCCTCAAGCTCATTTTTGATTTCCTCAAACCTTTTAATCTTAGACATGCAAATTTCAAGTTCAGATTTGAGCTCTTTCACTTGAGCGGATTTTCTATTCTTGCTATCTTTAACAGAATAAAAATCTTGAGTTAAGGATTCATAGGCATCAATCTTTTCTCTATCTGTCATATTATTAAAAGGATGTACCTGAGCATAAGCTGTCGAGCACTCAGTTGACACAAGAGCCATTGGAGAGGTAGCCTTTTCAGAAACTTCCATTTCTTTAGAGATAGCCATGAAGCACCTATTTTGAGAGTCGCTGTCGGAGGTGTCTTCATCATCCCAATCGTGAGTTTCTGCCATAAGACCCTTCCCTTTTCTTTCCAGTCCTTCACTCCTTTCCTTCTCTTTCTTGTACTTGGATTTATATTTCTCAGCACGCTCCTGATGATTTAAGAAAGAGGAATGGGACTCCTTTTTGGGAAAGGTTGATTTGAAAGGCATATTTTTGGATTTTTCCCTTTTTGAGGAGAGACTCTCAGAAGATGGGTTTCTAGACTTGGAGATAAGCTTGCTCCTACACTCAGATGCAAAATGTCCTTTATTGCCACAATTAAAACACTCCTCATTAGACTTATCAGAAGAAGTCTTAAAAGATGAGGTTTTTCTAAAACTTCTGGATTTGTTGAAAGGACGAAATTTATTTTTAGAACCAGCCATCATTGCCATTTCATCTGACAATTGTTCAACCATAATATCCTCACCTTCATCATCAGCATCACTTAGATATGCCTCCGTTTGGTGGTTAGAATTAGACTGGTTGTCATTATCAGAGTCAGATGAAGGATAGGTGATTCTAGGGAGGTTTTGAGATTTCTTGGAATTTTCACTGATAAGAGCTATGGAAGAGCTCTTTATTTCTTTGATGAAAGATTTCCTTTGAAGCTTGGTTTGCTCAAAATTGAAGAGAGTACCATACAGAACAGTTAAGGGCATGAACTCAAGGTCCTTGGTAGTTTTGATGCAAGTACATATATTTTCCCAAAATTCTGGGAGACAATCCATGAACTTGCACAAGACTTCCTCATTATCATAGACTCTGCCCAATAACTTAAGATCATTTAGAAGAGAGTTAAAACGGTTATAGAAGCTAGGAAGAGATTCTCCTTTTTCAAACGTAAAGAGTTCATACTTTCTGATAAGACCAATCTTTTTACACTTTTTAACTTCCTCTGTACCTTCGTACAGAACACATAGGGTGGTCCACATCTCTTTGGCAGTTTCAAAATTCACCAAGGAGTGGTAGACCTCATCAGGAAGAGAGAGTGCAATAATAGCTCTTACTTTGGAGTCAAGAGTGACCAAACGTTTTTCCTCATCAGTATACTTTTTAGGGTTTTTGAGAATATAACGACCAGTAGCACTGGATTTTTCCTCATCAGAATCACTAGAGATATCTTTTTCAACAGTCTCTTTACCAGGCCTCTGCGTTTCATAGCGAGCCCAAACTCTGGGGATAATGGGTCCCTCTTTGAGAATGGTTGGATATCTAGTATCCACTTCTTCCATGAACAGCATCATGCGGCTTTTCCACAAAGAGAAATTGTTAGCATTAAACTTAGGAGGTTTTGAAATGGACCCATTTTCAGAAAAGTTATTTTGAAAAGAGTTTTCAACAGTAGAAGAAGAAGAAGAGGCAGCCATCGCAGATCAAGTTTATGAAATTAAACTTCCTGCTCTGATACCACTTGTTAGTCCCAGATGGCTAAACAAGTATTGTAGAAGGGGGGGGGGGGTTGAATACAATACACAAAATTTTCACAATTTTAATTCTTTTTATTGAAAAACTTTCAACAAGAATTACACAAAGAAACTTAAGACTGTTGCGGAAAAGAACAGATAAACTATTCTAACAGTCTTACACAAAGTATACTAACAAAACAGCTAAGAGCACTTAGAACAAAGCTATAAGGTTATCAAGCAATATGAAAAACTTGCACTGAGAGAATTCCAGAAAGCGTGAGATTGCATGAGGAGGTCTTCTTCCTTTTATAGTGGCAAGGAGTGCACAAGCATTAAATGCTTGGGACACTTGTCATCTTCCAACTTGCTGACGATGTTGACTTCTGGAGAGTTGAGAAGTCCTTGTCACTTTTTACAGGTGCAGACAGTAGAGCTCATGCAGAGGAAAAGGACTTTAACTGATAATGGATAAAGAGACAAACTGTCACTTTTATCTGCTAGAGGATTCTGTCCCATAATAAATGATCTTTCCTTCAAGACTTTAGCACCGAAGGAGTTTCCACCGAAATTAAGAGATCTTCGGTGGAGAGAGAGAGCGACCACCGAAATTATGAGAACATTTCGGTGGTGAAGGAGGCCACCGAAATTGTTCAGGTAATTCGGTGGAGAGCGTGGCCACCGAAATTGTCCAGGCAATTCGGTGGTGATGACTTGTTTGTATGTTGCCGAGAGTCTTCTATTTTCCACAAGTAGAGAGTCTTCAAGCTTGGTTTCGGTTGATCTTCGACTTCACCGAACATTTGATATTTTGTACAAGTCATTCAAAGAACCAAACTAAAATATTCTAAGTAGAAGTTTTAGGGAAAACATCGGTGAGTCAATTTCAAATCCTTGGTGACCCAACAGGAAGACTACAAGCAAATATACAAGCTATGTTTAACCGAACTCGTCACACTGAAACTGAAATACCAGATCCTAGTCTGGAAGACGAGATGCCCATTACACCTACTGTCATACTGGTGCCAAGGAAGTGTGATTATAAGATGTTTCTAAGTTGCAAACCTCCAACTTACTCAGGGGAAAGAGATCCGGTGAAGGCTATGAGGTGGCTAAAAGAGATAGAAGCTATCTTCAAAACCAGTAAGTGTGTCGATGAAGATAGAGTGTTATATGGGACCGCAATGTTGAAGGCTGATGCTCTATATTGGTGGGAAGCTCTTATTACCTCTAGAGGATCTGATGTGTATTCTACTTTCTCTTGGGAGGAATTTACTATAGCTTTCAAGAGACAGTTTTGTCCTCAACCAGCAGTAAGACAACTGGAAGAAGAGTTCATGAACCTGCAACAAGGAAGTTTATCGGTTAGGGATTACACTGCACGTTTTCTGGAGAAGTCTCGTTTCACGGAGTACTACGTTGCCACGGACGCACTTAAGATGGAAAGGTTTATCTTCGGGTTAAATTCAAAAATCCGAAGTCTAGTGATTGCAAAGGGACCAGATACCTTCTCAGCCGCAGTAGATGCCGCGGAAAATGTAGAACGGGATAAAGAAAGAGATGCTAGTGATAAAAGTACTGGGAAAAGAAAATGGGAAGGACCACATTATGATCCAAAGAAGTCCAGATTCCAGAGATTTGATGGTCGTCCACCTTTTAGACCCGCTGAAAGACCTTGTCCAAAATGCAACTGTATTCATCAAGGAAATTTTCAAATTGATCCTCGAGTTTGTTACAAGTGTGGAAAGACCGGCCATATTGCTAAAGACTGTCGGGTAACTCGATTTTGTTTCTCATGTAATTCTCCTGATCACATTCAGTCTGATTGTCCACGGGGGAGAGTACATCAGGGTGGTACGTCAGTGAGACCAACGGGTGTTAGGCCAGTAGTACAAAAGCCAGAGCTACCAAGAACAAGGGGTCGAGCCTTCCAAATGACAACACAAGAAGCAGAAGAAACTCCTGATGTGGTTACAGGTACATTTCTAATAAACTCTACACGTGCTAAAGTGTTATTTGACTCCGGTGCAAACCGATCATATGTGTCTCCTTCTTTTGCTGATGTTATGCATTTAAAGCCTAAAGTGTTAGATCATGCTTTAATGGTAGATACTGCAAATGATAATCAAGTATCGGTTAAAGAGGTATTTGATAGTTGTGTTATAAATATAGATGGGTGTGGAGTACCTATTCAGTTATTTCCTATAGCTTTGATCGAGTTTGATGTGGTAGTGGGAATGGATTGGTTAGCCGAGAATCAGGCTAGCATAGTTTGTGATAAGAAGTTGATTAATGTTGTCTTACCTGAGAAGGGACCAGTAGTGATTTATGGTGACCGTAGAAATCATCAGTCTTGCCTTATCTCTATGATAAAAGCTCGTAAGTGTGTTAGTAAAGGCTGCTCGAGTTATTTAGCTTATGTGATAGATGCTAAGCTAGAAAAGAATAAGTTGGAAGATATTCCTGTTGTTGGTGAATTTCCGGAAGTTTTCCCAGAAGACTTGAATAGTCTTCCGCCCGTTAGACAAGTAGAGTTTAATATAGATCTGATTCCTGGAGCCGCTCCTGTTGCCCGTGCACCGTATCGTCTGGCACCCCAGTGATGAAAGAAATAATGACGCAACTGCAAGATCTCTCCGATAAGGGCTTCATCATACCCAGTACTTCACCGTGGGGAGCATCAGTTCTGTTTGTGAAAAAGAAAGACGGATCGATGAGAATGTGTTTTGATTATCGAGAACTGAATAAGCGTACGATCAAGAACAAGTATCCGCTTCCCAGAATATATGACCTCTTTGATCAATTAGTTGGAGCTTGCTATTTCTCCAAGATTGATCTAAGATCTGGTTATCACCAACTGAAGGTTAAAGAAGAAGACGTTCTGAAGACTGCTTTCCGCACAAGGTATGGTCATTACGAATTCTTAGTGATGCCTTTCGGATTGACGAACGCCCCAGCTGCCTTTATGGATTTAATGAATCGGGTATGTAAGCCATATCTCGATAAATTTGTTATTGTGTTTATCGACGATATCCTTATCTATTCCCGATCTAAAGAAGAGTACGCCCAACATCTTCGTTTGATTCTTGAATTGTTGAAGAAGGAACAGTTGTATGCCAAATTTTCTAAATGTGAATTCTGGTTACGAGAAGTTCAATTTCTTGGGCATGTAGTTTCAGAGAAAGGCATTCAAGTTGATCCGATGAAAATAGAAGCAATTGAAAAGTGGGAACCGCCGAGAACGCCAACCGAGGTACGAAGTTTTCTGGGTTTAGCCGGTTACTATCGAAAGTTTATACAAGATTTCTCTCGTATCGCTACGCCCCTGACCAAGATGACCCGAAAGAATATAAAGTTCGAATGGAAAGCAGAACAGGAGGAAGCATTCCGAATATTGAAAGAGAAACTCTGTAGCGCGCCGATACTGTCACTACCTGAAGGTTCCAATGATTTTGTTGTTTACAGTGATGCCTCCAAACTGGGATTGGGATGTGTATTAATGCAGCGTGGAAAAGTTATTGCTTATGATTCTAGACAACTGAAGGATCATGAACGACAGTATCCTACACATGACATGGAACTTGCAGCAGTTGTTTTCGCGCTGAAGATTTGGAGACATTATTTATACGGTTCTAAATGTCAAATTTTTACCGATCATAAGAGTCTCCAACATCTCTTCGATCAACGAGAATTGAATATGAGGCAAAGAAGATGGTTAGAACTGGTGAATGATTACGATTGTGAAATTCTTTATCATCCGGGAAAGGCGAATGTGGTAGCTGATGCACTGAGTCGTCAAGAAAGGAGTGGAACAATAAAAGCCATTGCACTACGAGCTGAACTTCTACCTAACATTTTTGACGAATTGAAGAAGTGTCAGGTAGAAGCTTTTCAAGAAGAACACTTGAAACCAGAACGGTTAGTAGGGATATCAACAACACTCATAACAGATGATCGTGGGTTACTGTGTCTGGGAAACAGAATTTGGGTGCCTCGTTTGGGTGGTTTACGTGATCGGGTACTACAAGAAGCTCATCAATCTCGTTTCTCTATTCTTCCAGGTACGAATAAGATGTATAAAGATCTACGACAATTTTACTGGTGGCCGGGAATGAAAAGGAGTATTGCTCAACATGTGGAAGGTTGCTCCACTTGTAAGAAAGTAAAGATTGAACATCAAAAGCCTTTTGGTCAGTTACAACGTTTAGAAATACCTATGTGGAAATGGGATCAGATTACTACAGATTTCATCATGAAGCTACCAAGGACTCCGAAAGGGTTTGATGCCATTTGGATAATCGTTGACAGATTATCAAAGTCTGCTCACTTTCTGCCAATAAAAGAAACCTATTCGTTGGAAAGACTAGCCAAATTGTACATCGACGAAATAGTAACTCGACATGGAGTTCCAATCTCGATTATTTCTGATCGTGATAGTCGTTTTACTTCAAGGTTCTGGAGGAGTTTTCAAAAGGAAATGGGGACGCAAATTAAGTTAAGTACAGCGTATCATCCACAAACTGATGGTCAGAGTGAACGTACAATTCAGGCTTTAGAAGATATGTTACGAGCCTGTATTGTTGATTTTGGGGGATCGTGGGATAAACATATGCCGTTGATTGAATTTGCCTACAATAACAGTTATCATTCCAGCATACAAGTGGCACCGTTTGAAGTTCTGTATGGTAGAAAATGTCGAACGCCTCTATGTTGGAATGAAGTGGGAGAGAAACAATTAGCGGGGCCAGATATAGTCCAGTTGACCGTGGATAAGATTACTCATATTCGGGAACGATTGAAAGTAGCCCAAGACAGACAGAAAAGCTACGATGACCGACGCCGAAAACCGTTAGAATTTCAAGTTGGAGATTTTGTAATGTTAAAAGTCTCGCCTTGGAAAGGAGTCATTCGATTTGGGAAACAAGGTAAGCTTAGTCCAAGGTACATCGGACCTTTTGCAATTACAGAAAGAATTGGTGAAGTAGCCTACAGGTTGGATCTTCCGCCAAAGTTAAGCAGTATCCACAACGCTTTTCACGTTTCAAATTTTCGAAAGTGTTTGGTTACACCAGATCAGGCAGTTTCTCTACTGAATATACAAGTTGATGAAAAGCTGAATTATGTGGAGGAACCAGAAGCCATTGTTGACACTAAAGTCAAAGTTTTGCGGAATGGTAAGGAGATCAAGCAAGTAAAAGTTCAGTGGCGACATCATAAAGGGCAGGATGCTACTTAGGAATCAGAATCAGAAATGAGAACTAAGTACCCGTACCTCTTTGCCTAACCGAATTCCGGGACAAAATTCTTTTAAGGGGGAGATGATGTAATACCCCGGGTAAGTTCGTTAGTAAAATTCTCTTTCCGTTAAATTTAGTTAACTTTAAATTGGATGTTTAGGGTAAGTTTGGGTTAAATTATAAGATTAGGGGTGTGTTGGTCATTTCTGAATAGTTCAAGGCCAAAAATGTAAATTTGGGTTTGATACAAATATCTTTTAGTTCCAGATATTTTCATAAAGTAGAAAATTCAGATAGTGTGTGTGTGTGTGTGTGTGTTTTTGAGACAAGAAGAAGAAGAAGAAATGGTTATTTGGCTAGGACTTCAAATTGGATTCATTGGAAGTGATTTGAGGTGTGTTTCCTTTATGTTTTATGTGTGTATTTGTTAGTAGAAGGTTTCTATCGGATTAGAATTATCAAATTCTGACTGGTGTTAATTTCAGTCGATTTCTGGGTAAAAATTGGGTAAACCGACAGAGGTTTCCGGACACAATTTGAATGTGTCCGGTAGTTCCTTTTGATAGTGTCCGATAGTTTTTGGTTAATGGTATCCGGACGAGTCAATTATCCGGTAAGTTCTCTTTTCTATGGTTTTCGGATGAAATTAGATACCGGATGGTGTCCGGATTGCTTTGGTTTTCGGATGTCGTCTGGATTGTTTATGGTGTCCGGATTGTATAGGTTGTCCGGATTGGTCATGTTGTCCGGATAGTTTTGTAGTATCCGAAAACTCTAGTTGTTTGGTCACTTTTGAGATTCCAGATACTTTTGAGTATCCGGTGGCTTTGTGATTTGTCGACTCTTAGAGAGGGTATGAGTGAGGACTGGAAATACTGTGGACTCGATTTAAGTTCGGGTTTGGGGGAAACATTTGAGGATAAGAGTTGGATAGAGTTATCTAGAGTTCTTAGTCTTCTAGTAAGTCTTATATGATTAGTTGGTAAGGAGATAATTGTATGTAAATTATTTCAGATTCTGTGAATTCTGGGTGAAAGACTAAATCTTTTGGAAAAGGCTTGGAAGCGTTTTGATAAGCAATCAGGTGAGTTTTATTTTAAAATGTTTTCAAACTGGAATACATATATGTGGAGTGAAATTGTGATAAATAGTGTAATAATGTGCATATGTATGAAGTATGATATATTGAGTTATATATTATATTTACATGAGTATTACACTACACGAGTAGGGGTGTAAACGAGCCGAGCCGAGTCGAGTAGTAAGTTATTCGAGCCGAGCTTGAAAAAATAATACAAGGCTCGAGCTCGACTCGAGCTCGATTAATTTTTCAAAGTCGGGCTCGAGCTCGAGCTCGAATGTTTTTTCAATGTTCGAGTTCGAGCTCGATGCTCGTTTATGAGCTCGAATTCGAGATCGATTAACTCGTTTATGTACTCAAGATCGATAATTTTTATTTTTTGATTATATAATTTGTAAACATATAAACATGTCAGGCTCGAAAAAGTGTATGCTCGAATGGCTCGACTCGACTCGTAAAGCTTAATCGATCTTTCGAACGAGTCGAATCGAACATTGGTATTATGGAGCTCGACTCGTTAACTTAAGCGAGCTTTACTTTGTGTTCGAGATCGACTCGAGCTCGAAAACAACTAGGCTCGAGCTCGAGATAAACGAGTTCGAGCTCGAGTAGCCCGTTAAAAGCTCGACTCGTTTACACCCCTATACACGAGTGCACGTTGACCGGGCTTAGGACCGGTGGAGTTGGCTGTACGGAGGGACAACGGAGTTGGCTGCATATAAGTGCAGCGGAGTAAAATGATTAGTTGGCTCGCAACCAATTAATATGGCCAGGGGAAATGAGACAGGAAAGTACACAATGCATACGAGTCATAATTGGTATTCAAAGTGTGTTACGTATTGGTGTTTGTTTAAATGATTTTAAACTGACAGGGATTTTCTCACTTAGACCACTAGGTCTAACCCTCATTTTGTTTTAAAAATATGTATTCCAGGTCGTGGATCAAGTAAGAGCAAGTAAGAAGGGTAATCTGTGAATAGCTTTTGAAAGACTTGTGTTTTGAAGACCATGACGTGTTTTGGAGTTATAACTTTGTTATTAGTTATAATGTAACTTAATTAGCAAAAAGTTTGTAATGAAATACTTATTATGGTTGTAAAGACTAAGGGACCGTACATGTTATATGATGTATCTTTTGTAATGAAACGATGTTATGCAATATATGTTATTTGATGTATGTTTGGGAATCCGGTTGTTACAAATGGACCAAATACCGATTAGGCACTTAGTTGATTATCTTGACGGATTGAGCATGAGATAGTTATTGTTTGGTACTAAACTCATTAGCTAATAGCATATCAAAATTTGATGCCCCTTGGGATTCTGATGCCTTGTGCCGCCGCACGGGCTGCACATGGCCAGGGTCGGCGCTGAATTTAAACAAAAAATGAGATGTTATATTTGTGTATGTATATATATGTTCAAATGAGAACATCTTCATATTATGAAAATGTGAGAACACAGTTTTGCTATAATCAGTTACATATGATGCTATAGTCCATCACATATGATTCACATGTGATACTAAATTCGAGACTTGGACAACCTTTGGGGTGACTTAGGTTGCGGGCCAATTCGTCTGTACAGTACTAAGTCGAATCACGTGTATTACCACATGTGATAAGGGTGTTTCTTGATGTGATGATATAATTCATCACATGTTATACTACGACCTTTGATGGACCCATATTGTGCGCCATGTCGTGTGCGTCCGCACACGACCAGGTCCCTTCACGTGTACAACTATTGCAACTCAATCTCAACTATCCATTTAATCTAATGAATGTATAATTTCATAAATATCTTGATTGTTTCCTAATATAACACGTTGAACATAATTAATGAACTCTAATCCCCTTTCATAAAATCAAAATCAGAATAACTAAAACATAGTCATTTCTAAAAATCATAATTAATTAGATTACAATAGTTGTATAAATGAGATAGATTGCATTTGAAACATATTTTCTACATAGATATAGTCATATAGATGTATAAGGGATTGAATGCAAATTGAAAATATCAACCCATAGATGTCAATAAAATGAGTTGGGGTTGTAAAGATGAGGTTGGACCTTGTTTGATTGGAAAAAAGTAATCCAAAAGTGAAAAGGAGTGGTGGTAGCCTTGTATTTCTTTCATGTCACTTTCTTTAATTAAATTGGGATTATCTATAAACCCCAATGCGTGTTCAACTTGTTAACATATTTATTATAAATAAATCTAAAGTTTTATATTTAAAGCTTGTTAGTATCTTCATATTTATATGTGGGTCATCAATTTTATACATAAATAAACATTATTATGTAGACTTGAATAATATAAATTTAGGGTAAAGATCAAGAGAAAATTTTGGAAAAAAAGAAGAACTGGAGTACCATGTAAAAACAGATGAAAAAATATATCAAAATGGATGTCAAATTAAAGATTAAAAAAACGATGGATTTTTTTGGTGTAAGTTGTTTCGCTTCAATTCTGATTATATTTCGCCAATTTTGGATTTAAAAAAGAGGGTAAATATTTTTATTATTTAAAAAAGTGGTTATAACCACCTTTTAAATCATAACCATTGCATCATTTTAATCTATCGGTTTAAATGGGTTATTCAGTTCTTTTTTTTTCATGGTTCTCTCCCGATCTCATCCCTGTAAAGTTATCCATCAGTTTTATAAATACATGATTCATGGTGGGTGTTACAGATTTTGCCACAAGTCGTGTTAATTTTTTATGAAATGAGATTGTTCGATTTAAATGTATATAACAATATACTCGAAATCAATAATTTAATCTATTGAATATCAAATCATATAACTAAAAAAGAAGATTGGGATCATCTATGACCTTTAAGTTTCTTAATTGTCGACGGTGATGTTAAACCGATGACCCATCAATTTCTATGCCCCATCAAAATTGTAAGAATCAGATTTCGACAACAATGTTAATTCTGTATTTGTAATAACTAATATTATTTTTATTTGCCTCTCACGTGTAGCTCTGTTGGTAAAAAGTTGAAATGACTTTGCACAAATACGGAAATAGGTCTCGAGGTTCCACCCCCCCCAAACCGACCCACAATCGGCTGCCTATCAATAATGTGGGGTGCATACCTGACTCACTCAACGGTTGTGGCTATGGGGGTGTCTTGGGATCGAACCTGAGACCTTCTGCTTTTTGTACAAAGATGCTCCCACCCATTACCAACTGAGCTACACGCTATTGGCCCATACCGACTTATTTTTAAATTATTTATTCATTAAAATTTAATTAATAATACAACATATTTGGATTTTTAAAATTTAAAATTCTATTTATTTCTATTTTTTAAATTCTATTTTTATCTTTTTAACCTCTCTAGATTGGTTATTTGAGGACACCATGTTCTTTAATTTGAGGAGTACATAAGTACATGTAGTCATGTATTATTTTTTAAAAGAATGGTATGTTATTTAATTTTGAATGTCTGTAATTTTTATTGGTGAATGGGTTATCTATATGTTATTTAAATGTTTGTATATGTAGGAATAAATAATATAACACATATCAACATGTTATTTAATGCTTGATGGTTTTAGTGAATCTACTTGTTAAATATATCAATATAAAATAAGAGGTGGGTTCATACGAGAACGCTAATTTTTTAAAAAAACAAGGAAACAACCGTCAAAATCATATATGATTACACGACTTTTCCCGCCACTTTAAGTCGCGGCCAAAGTCGCGCGTGTCCAGTTTTTGCAGTTAATGTAAAATCACATGTGATTTTACATATGATTTGTTGTTTTCTTAAATAGTTAAAATCTTGTTTGAACCTTTTTCTATAAAATAGTTGCACAACTTTAACTTTTGACGTGTTGGTACAAACCATACCAACATGCACCAACCAAAAAAGTTGGTACTAAGTAGAGTTGGTTGATACATAATATAAAAGTTTGTATATCACTTATAATTGGTTGTTGCATAATATATGAGAAAATATATGGTACCGAACCGTGTTCACCCATAATATATAGGGGTGTTGGCGAGCCAAGTCGAGTTGCATGTTATTCATGCTTGACTAGAACAAAAAAGTGGAGCTCGAAAAACTTTTTCACAATAGGACTCTAGCTTAGGCTTGAATATATTTTTTTCAATGTTCGAGTTTGATACTCGTTTACGGGTTCATATTCGAGATCAACTAGTTAGCTTATTGTTCAACCTCAATAATCTTGATAGTATGGTAATATGATTTACAAACATGTTTGGCTCAAAAAATTGTATGCTCAAATAGCACTGCTCCAATCAACTCAAATTTTTTAATCAAACTTTCAACGACTCGAGTCAGACATTGATATTAGGCCATCCGTATCCCAACCCTCAAGCCCTCAAGCGCCACATCAGTGCCATATCACCTTTTCTCCTAACCCTCTCCTCAAACCCTCAAGCCCTAAAGTGGCGTAGCGGAACCCTCAAGCCCTCTTGTCACCTCATTTTTTTTAATTCTTTTATTTATACATTTAATTATTTAACAAAATAAAAATATTTATATATTTTTTAATAAATAAAAATTCATCATTCATTAAAAATAAAAATTACAAAATACAAAACACTAAAAAAATAAAAATTACAAAAAACAAAATTACCCAAAAATTATGTAATTTTCTAATTCTCTCTTTCTTCGCCAAAGTAGCCCTCAAAATATCTCCCGTAAGGTGATCATGCGGGGTTATGAAAAACTCGAAGTCTTTATCAAATCGTTTTTCTCGTTCGATTTCTCGTTCGAGTTCCAACTTATCTCGTTCGAGTTCGAGTTTTTTCATTTTGTACTCCATTGTATCATCAATCTTCTCGTTGAACTTCGTCAACAACTGAGTAACACTTTCGTTCGTATTCGACCCGCTCGTATTACTCGTTGATGTTTTTTTGCCTTGTTTCTCCCGATGGGTCGTTGAAGTTGCTCGACCTCGTTGACGTCTTCATCGTCATCATCGGAAGGTTTGGTACGTTTTGAAACCCGTTATGAAGTTGTTGTCATCGTTGAAACGGCTCCCCATTTTGGACATTTTTTGAGGACTTCCCAAGCTTGTTCGTGAGTGAAAGCAAACCCAAGTTATGCTCGGTACCGTTCGTGTG
The DNA here is from genome assembly GCA_033807775.1 of Saussurea involucrata. NCBI lineage: Eukaryota > Viridiplantae > Streptophyta > Magnoliopsida > Asterales > Asteraceae > Saussurea > Saussurea involucrata. The sequence goes on from CM066317.1 coordinate 6,916,122, forward strand.
CCGTTCGTGAAATGTCGGCCTCACTCATTCCGCTTGATCTATTAGTGACCAAGTTGTTGTAGATGCCGCCAAAAGAATTTATTCTTTTATTGAGGTCGTTGAACTTGGTGTTGAGTTGATGAGTTGTTCTATAATTTCCGCGACCCATAAAACTAAAGAACACTTGCCCGATTCGGGTCCAAAAACTTTCTACATTTATGTAAATTCAAGTATAAGAATATTAACAAGAATAATAATAATATTAATAATATTAATAATAATAATAATAATAACAATAATAATAATAATAACAATAAAAATATTACCACCGGTTTGTGCGTTACCGACAACGGGGTCCTCCGAAACGTCAACCCACGCCGACACTAACGCGAGTTCCTCGTCTTTACTCCACATCTGTTTGGCGGCTCTATTTTCATATTGTTTGTTTTTTCCTTTTCTCGTTGGTGTCGGGTTTGATGGTTCCGGGATAGATTGTTGTGTGTAGATGGATCGTGGTGTGTGCGGGCTAGAATGTTGGGTTTCCGGAACAATGTCGTCGTCGAGATCGATTGCGGGTGAAGGAAGATTGTAGTTGGCCGGAGTAAAACCTTGTTGAATCAAACCGGGACGTGTAAATTGGTAAGGAAATTGTTGGGGAAATTGTTGGAAAAATTGTTGCGAAAATTGTGGCGGAAATTGTGGCGGAAATTGTTGCGAAAATTGCGGATGATAATCTTGTTGTGAAAACGCTTGGAAACCAAGCTCCCGGTCTTCTTGCGGATGCGGTGTATCCGGTCGGTTACGACGGGATGTAGGTGTTTTGTTTGGATTCATGATGAAATTTGAGAGAGTTTGAGAGAATTTGAGAGATTTTGGTGTGAAAAAATAAGAGGTTTGAATTAATATATATAGTATGATTAAATTGAAAAAAAAATTAAAAAAAATATATAAATATAGCCGTTGCTAGCCGTTGGAGTTTATTTATTTTCAAAATTTAAAAAAAAAATTAAAAAACAACAAATCCCTCGGGTTTCTCGGGTTTTCAATCCCGCATGCCAAGCCCGAGCCGGATGCCCGCCCACCCCGTACCGGAGCCCGCTCGAGCCCGCCCTATCCGCTCCCTAGCCCGAGCCCGAATGCATTACGGATGCCCTTATGGAGTTCGACTCGTTAAGTTATATGAGTTTTAGTATGTGTTCGAAATCGACTCGAGCTCAAAAAATATTAAGTTCAAGCTCAAACTACACCGAAGCCGAATACCTCATTAAAAGCCCGAGTCTTTAAAAGTTATATTTCAACTCTATCGTCTATAAAAAAAAGTCGCCAATTTAAAAAAAACACATAATCATGAAAAATAAGTGTTTGAAATTTATCGTTATAGAAAAAATCAAAACTTTAAATACGTTTATCATCATATTATTTTATTAAAAAATTGTCTTCATCAAAGTAATTAAGTAATCGCATGTCGATTGTCAACAATAGTTATAAAAAAATTCCCATTTAAAAAATTATGACCACAAAAATATATAGGGCATTGCAATATTCTTATTTATATTTATACTAGGTTCGAACCGTGTATTACACGGGGTAATTTAAAAAAATTAAATCATGCCAGAAAACTTATCAACTATTATGAAAGATTAATTTAAAGTGAATTGACGGGAAACATAACATATTGACTTTGAAAATATCATTAACTAACCATCTGTTGATAACTGATATTATGTAGTTCAATTAAAATTAGAGAAAATAATATAATCATGATTAAGAAAGTATAAATAATTAAATATACTATACTAAAATATTTGCATATTTATAGTTTTGAAAAAGATTCGAACTCATAATCCAAAAGTCAGTTGATAAGTGATATTTTTTTCCAAGTAATTAAATCTCTTATGATAATTCTAAGGTTGTTTCGTTGATAGGATGAAATTTGATAGAATTGTAATTCGTCGAAAGAATTCGACTTTGAAGTAAAAATTGATATGAAATTGCAAAAAGAAAATCACGACAATTTAGTGATTATTTGTATCAAATCCCATACTAATTTCAACAATCCCATACTAACCACGACACATTAATTCATATATATTTATGTTATTTAATAATATAATTAAATTCAAAAATATTTAATATTGGGCTCATTTCGAAGGTATTGACGAAACGATTACAATGGTATAATTTGTAAAAAATAGAAATGTTTTTAATGCATTTTAGTTCATATACATTATTTATGTTAATATGATAAGAGTCTAAAATGAAAAATAAAAAAGTAAAGGATTAAAAGTAAATTACATACCTAATTATAAGAGTAGTAAATGTAACGTATAAATTAAAAAAATTGAATTAATGAGAGATTTTAGGAGGAGTGAATGTGGGCGTGCTAATTGAACTTATAATGTAAATTGCGTCCAGATACATGTTTAGGTGGAAAAATACTAAAGTCGGCTCACCAGAAGACGACACGTGACATGCTAGTTACTTGTTTATTATATGTATAGATGGGAAATTATATAAAAGGGACCAAGTTCGTAATTGGGTTACAGAAATACCACATCTCTCTCCCGGTTTACAAAAATACTCATTTCTCCTGCGATTTAACCATTGATCGCGGATTAAAATAAAAAATTCAAAAATATCCGCGATCCGCCACAAACAATATCCGCGATCCACCACAAAAAAATATAACTACTTTTTTGTTTTGTCATTTTTCAGCCACAAACAATTTTAAAAAATATCCGCGATACACCCACAAACAATTTTCAGCCACAAACAATTTTTCAGCCACAAACCACAATTGTCCGCGAAGGATTAAAATTTTATGAAATTGAGTCCGCGATCGAGGATGAATTGGGGATTTTTGGGGATTTTTAATTTCAGTCCACGATCGAAGGTAAAATCGCAGGAGAAATGAGTATTTTTGTAAAGTGGGAGAGAGAGAGGGGGTATTTCTATAACCTAATTTCCAACTTGGTCCATTTTAATTAATTTCCCTATTTATATTATTTTGTAAATGCAAGTGACTGGAAAAGTATAAACAATGTCAACATTGCTGAATTAACACGTCGACTCGATATTCTCTATCAAGTAATTTTTAGTGAAATTGATGTGTACATAAATGATATATAAACAAGAACTATTTTATTTCATTTTGTCAAAAACTATATTAAGGCTATGTTTGTCAAATTAGAAGATAAACTAGTTGGTAGCTGATAAGCTAGCTGTTGACTGATAAGCTAGCTGGTAGCTGATAAAGAAGTCACGTTTGGCAAAAACTAGGTTATAAACATGTAAAAGGACTAAAAAGGGCATCTTCAAAAAATTATCAATTACAATATTTAATTATATAATTAAAACAAATTTATAGAAATATAACATGTTAATTAATAAACAACCAATGTAGTAAAAAAATTAAATAATATAACATGTTAATTAAAAAAAATTAAATTTATTATTACATATATACTTTAAATTTTGAATTTGTTGAAATAAGTTTTAGAAAAAATATATATTAATTTATGATTTTAAATAACCGTTACATACAATATGAAAAAATTAATTAAATAATAAGTGAAAAGATAAATAGTAATTGATAATTAAAATATATTGATTAATACTAAAAAAATAAATAAAGATGATTAACAATAACTCTAAAGAAGTCGTATAAAAAAATGCAACTTTCATTGACAATTATTATGTCTTAAAAGAAGGCTAGAAAAAATAAGTCATTTCGGTTATGTCAAACACGAAAGTGTTTTTTGCAACGGCTTAAAAAACAAAGATGATGGCGTCCAACGGAATCAAAATTAAGAATCGAGACAATTGATTTTGATGTAGATGCATGAGGAGCAATTTGCTCCTAAATCACATTTTAGTTAATTCTCATTTAGTTAGGAGTAGAGATGGCCATTTGGGCCCGGATCCGGCCCGGCCCACCAAAAGCCCGAGACCCAGCCTGCCCAAAGCCCAGACCCCTCGTCAGTTATGACCGGGCCCACGTTTTGGAAGTTTCGGCGACCCGGCCTGTTTGCATTTCCAAAAAAATAGCCGTTTTATAACGGTATTATCACCGTTTTTGAGAAAAATATCCGTTTTTTTTTCTTGTTTTTAAGCACTCCTCACACTATAAATAGGATAGTTGGTGTATGTGGTTATATACCAAGTTACAAAACGCAAAAAACGCAATTCTCGCTCAACATTCTCGATTCTCGCTACTTCTCAATCTCCCAGTTCTTCCAACTTTCGCTTAAAATGGCCGAGTGATGCATCAAACGAACAAATTAGTGTATTTTGTTTATAATTCAATGCATTTTTTTAATGTATTGTTCAATCGAAACTATAAATAAAACATATTTTTAAGTATATTTGACTATTTGAGCGACCCAATTATGCATTTTAAGTATATTTGAGCGACTCAATTACGAATTTTTAGGTGTATTAGAATAACATTTATAAATTAAAAGTAATATTTTTTTTGTGAAGGCCCGGCCCGAAAGCCCGGTTTTATAGAGCCTAAGTGGGCCCGGATATTTGTGCTCAAGCCTAGCCCGGGCCGAATCAAAGCCCGGGCTTTGTAATAGTGTTTCGGCCCACGAGGCCCGGCCTGGTCCGGGTTTTTGGCCACCTCTAGTTAGGAGTCAGAATTAATGTCCCTCATTTATTAAACCCTAACGTAGCATGGGACATGTCCAATTTTGATGACCAAGTTTGTATTGTATGTTGTTACATAAACTACCATTAAAGGGTAGTGTCTAGGGGTGTTCCAATATGAGATATGAACTTTTATATTTTGTTTTATTTATTTCATCATCCAATCGATCGATCTATATGGTCTTGGTACAGATGTAACATGACATCCAAAAAGATTGGATGACCCTGCTGTAATGAAGGATACAACATATAAACCTTATCTTGTCGTTTGAATCAATGCTCAATAGAAAGCATTCTTCGAGTTTAGTAATAGAAATTTTAACATGTGCATAGTAATCGCACAAAGTGATACGATAAATACAGATGAACACAACAAAATGATCTTGTTGGAGTCCCACCTCAATAATCCATACTTTGGCCTTGACCCATTTTGCTGAACATTGTGAGATGAGGCATATAAACAAGAAAACTTTCTATCTTTCTTTATACAAATAATTACATTTAATTCCAACATATTTTCTACTTTGAAGATTACACATTAATTATATTATTAAAATATTTAAGGTCAACGTTTTTTATTGGTGGAAATATACTAAAAAAATGTTTCTCTCTCGTGATAATCATTTTTTTTGTAACCGTGATCATTTTTGTAAGAGCATCTCTAACAAATTACCCAAAATGAACATTTTTTGGTGACTTTTGTTAACACATTCTCCAAAAACTTCTTCAAAATGGAGAAAACCGGAAAGAGAAGGTGAAATTTCAAACTTGGAGAACTCTTAAAAAACGATTGCTTTGGAGAGAGATTTTCTATCGTTCTTGTCAATGAGAATTATTTACTAGAGATAATATTTTAATAATATAATTAATATTGTAATCTTTATGATGGAAAAGTTGTTGGAGATTAATGTAAATTCCTTTTTAGAGATTTTGACTTTTGATTCTCCATTCTATCAGAGATGCTATGAGTTCTCCAAACTTGGAGAATTTACACTCTCTCGTGCTTTCTCAATTTGGAGAATTTACACACTCTCTCTCATGCTTTCTCAAAATTCTCCATTTAGAGGATCGTTAAAGATACTTTTAGGTGGCGTTTGGTTCACTGGAAAGTGATGGAATCTGATGGAATTGGAATGTGACATTCCATTGACCAGATTCCATTCCAGTGTTTGGTTCAATCTTTTGTAGCATGAAATCTTAAAAAATTCCATTGAATTCCAATTTTTATGTTTTTGACATTCCATCACATATTGCTAGGATTTTAAAGGAATGGAATGTGTAATTTTTTTTATTCCAAAAATACCCTTGCCCTAATTGATATACCTGCAGCCGACCCCCAAATCGTTTTCTTCCCCATCGAACAACAACATCGACTCTTCTCCATCGACAGCAACATCGACAGGTTCGTTCTCTCCTCCTTTTCTTCTCGTTTGAAACATCGACTGTGTTCCATGGATTGTGTTCCATGGATTCTTGCATCGACTGAAAACTCTTCAACAAACATCAAATACTTTTCTTCTCCATCGCACACATCTTTTGGTCGACATTCGTCTCCATTGCACGCCTCTGTTGTTCGACACTCATCTCCATCGCAAGAACAGGTAATGCCTTCGATTTATCTCTTCTCTGGTTCGATTTATCAACCGGTCATGTTGGTTCGATTTATCATCCTGGTTATGCTTTTCGATTTTATCATCTTGTTCATGCTTTCGGTTTCTTCGTCTTGGTTATGCCTTTTGGTTTCTTCATCTTGTAAAGGCCATGCTAATTTGTCACTGTTTAGAACAGATTGTTTATAAATGGAGATATCTTTGGAACATACATAAATAGATTAGAACATATTAGAGCATATTGTATATATGTATATTTCTTCATCTTAGTTGCATATATATGTATATATCTTTGGAATTAAAAGAGATTAGAACACATTGTGAGAGTCTAGCATTTTGATCAACCAAGAAAATCAAGAACAGAAAACCAGTTGGAATTATTGTTTATAAACAGTTGAAATTATGTATACATCTTAGTTGCATGTATGTATTTAATGACTATTTTGTTTTAAAAAATTTAAAATTATCAAAAGGGTATTTTGGTCATTTACCAAAATTTCATTCCAATTCTAAAGCTACATTCTGTGAACCAAACAGGCAGATTCCAATTCCTTTAACAGATTCCATTCAATTTCTGTCAACCAAACAGTTGGTCAAACCTGACAACAATCCATTCCAATTCCTTCAAAGTCAAATTCCTTTGACAGATTCCATTCCATCCAAAAACATTCTGCGAACCAAACGCCCCCTTAGGGTTGTTTACTACCTCCTTACCCGGTAAAAAAATGGGGCTGTTTACCAAACCTCTCTAACTGGTCCATGATGTGAACCGAGATGATGACCTGGTAAGCTAAGGGAGCTGATCAGTGCTGACCTAGACCATGCGTTTACTCGGTTAGCGTTTATCCAATTTGTGTCTGGTAAACGACCCCAATGGCGTGTAGCTCAGTTGGTAATGGGTGGGAACATCTTTGTACAAAAAGCAGAAGGTCTCGGGTTCGAACCCAAGACACCCCCATAGCCACAACCGCTGAGTGAGTCAGGTATGCCCCCCACATTATGGATAGGCAGCCGATTATGGGCCGGTTGGGGTTACCGGTATCAACCTTTTTTTTGTACAAAAAAACGACCCCAGACTTTAAGTCCATGCAACCATTAGAACAAATCTTTGAACTAGATTTGAATATACACACTGAATCTTTAGAAATTTCACAACACCTACACCTGGTGGCTGGTGCACTTACCATGTATTGAATCAACATTATAAGCCTCTTTTTCGATTATACACATAAGATTTCGCAGCATAGATGTAGATCACAAAACCCCCCAAACTAATTCCACCAAGAAGATAGTAAAAATAATCAATATGGCCTCGATTCAAGTTATCCGATATCCAACCATCTCCACCATTTCCACCTGTGGTTTTCTCTACAATTGAGATGAGAAAGCTGCTCAAAAAGTTACCAATCCCCATGGCACTGAGGTAAAAAGCTAGACCGATGCTCCTGAGTTCATTTGGCACTTGGTCGTAAAAGAATTCTTGCATACCGACAACTGTAAAAACTTCAGCAGCTCCAGCCAACAGATATTGAGGTAATAACCACCATATCTTCATCGGGACCATTGCACCTGGATCATCTACTAAACCATACTCATAAGCAATTTCGAGTCTTTTTGTCTCAACGAGTGCTGAAACCACCATTAAGACAATAGATATTAAGATCCCGGTTCCAATTCTCTGAAGCATTGTTATCCCAAATGGTTTTCTTGTAATGGCTCTGGTAAGAGGGACCAAGATGGCATCGTAGATGGGAATGAGGATGATAATAGAGAGGCCGATGAAAGATTGTAGTGTGGCAGCTGGAATCTGAAAACTTGATCCGATGGATCTGTCCATTGTAGCTCCTTGTTTGGTAAATAGAGTGGAAGTTTGAGAAAATACAGTTGCATATGCCAAACAGCTTGCCCATATTGGGACTAGTCTAAGAACCGCCTTTGCTTCTTCTACCTCACCAATGCTACAAACAGTTCCATCTTCGTTTGAGCCATCAGGTGAAAGCAGGGCTTTGTTGAGAAATCTGAGTGAGCCAATATCAAAAAGATGTTAGGAACTTATGCCAGATGAAGGATCGTGGGAGAAGAAGAGTTAAGGCGAAAAGGTAAAAAGGGATCTGGACCCTTGTTCACTTTTAATCTAACCCCCACCACACGAATCGCGCTTGATACGGGAAATGATCCGGTGCATCTCATCCTAATGTGCATCTAAGGGTGGAGATTCCTTCTTACCCTTCTCACCATAACTTTCATTCTCACCAAAACCCAACCCACTTATGCCATGCCAGAATATAAAACACAAATTCATACTTTATTTTAATTGATATATAGTAAACTAATACAAGATGCTTTGCATTGTTCTTTTTTGACACACACATCTAGTATTTAGGATATCATGAATCCCATTAGATGACTAATACAAGTTGATAGTGTAATTTATTACTCCAAATCCATATATGCATGAGAAAGAGAGAATGAATTATGCATGCAAATAAAATCCAATTCACGGCTCATGCATGGAATGAAAAAGGAAGTCAATGGCTAAATGCAAAGTCAAATATGAAGGCTGGAAGGAAAAAGAGAAAGCAAGGAGATGGCGGCGCGTCTGTGTGTGCGGCTCATCCCGCGCTGGTATGCGCGCCAAGCACTGTTTTGTTTGCATTTTAATCATCGGCGCGCATCGCAATGCTTGTTCATCCGCGCAGAAACCAGCGCCATTCATCTGACGGTTTTTTGCAGCGGTTTCCCATCACGCATTTTGCAGCCGACATTCATGTTACTCTCTCCAGAAATTAATTCAACAAGTTCTCTCAACCCACATATTAGATTAGCAATTTAATTGTATTCTCTTCATCGATTTCTCCTATTTCTCAAGCATTGTAACATCGATCAATTATAGTGGACTTCTCGGTGGTCTCCTCCGCCCGTGGTTTTTCCCGTTTTGGGTTTTCCACGTAAATCCGGTGTCGTTTGTCCATCTCTTTTATTTCCGTGAAGTTACGTTTAATTTTTGTGGTTGTTTATCGTTACCGTTGAGAATTGGGTTTATCGTTTCCGCATTAAACTCGTTTTGGATCTTGGGTTAATTCTCGATCAAGGTTCTATTCGGTTCGATTATCGTTTTACGAGTTTGATTCCGAGTGTGGTGTGATCGGTATTTTACAACAAGTGGTATCAGAGCTTCCGGGTTTTGTTTGCGATAAACTACGTTGGTGATTTTCTCAATTAGGGTTTGAAGACGATGTCAACCATGAAGATTGATTTGGCGTTTCTTGATAGGAACACTCGGTTTCCTCTTTGGAAAATCAAGATGAGGGATGTGTTGATACAAATGGGTTTACATTGGTGTATCGAGGGCCGCGATGCGATGCCCGCGGCTTGGGGCGATGAGTTGAAGGACTATAATGATTTGAGAGCGATATCTCAAATTCGTCTACACTTGTCAAACGATGTTCTACAAGATGTTTGTGACGAGACTACTAGGCTGGAATGTGGGCGAAGTTAGAAAGCCTATTGATGACCAAGAGTTTACCCAACAAACTCCACATGAAACAAAGACTCTATACTCATCGGTTAGAGGAGGGTGGCTCCATTACCGAACACATCTCTACGTTCAAAGAGATTGTTGAAGACTTGAAGAACTTAGATGTGTCGTACGATGAGGAAGATTTGGGTTTGATTCTCTTGTGTTCATTGCCACCGTCATTTTCAAATTTCATGGATACCATTATCTACAGTCGGGAGTCTTTGTCGTTGGGGGAGGTCTATGCATCCTTGAATGCAAAGAACAAGATGAAGCAGATTGCTAAAGTAACTAAGGCGGCCGAAGGCCTTAGTGTGAGAGGGAGACAATCGGAGAGAGAGTTCAAGAGCCCGGGGAGATCAAGGTCGAAATCCAAGGTCAAGAGAAAATTCTGCAACTTTTGTAAGAAGAAGGGTCACGTTATTGATGAGTGCTACAAGTTACAGAACAAAAACAAAGACAAAGGAAAGGCATCCTCTAGCCAATCTCACGCGGATGTAGCTGAAGATGATACGGGTGATTTGATGGTTGTGTCGGATGATGTGAATGCTTCACCACCCGAGTGGATTCTTGACTCGGGATGTACCTACCACATGTGTCCAAACCGTGACTGGTTTTCCACTTATGAGCCTTGCTCGGGGTCAGTTCGGGTTGGTAATGGTGCTTTATGCAAGATAATGGGTCAAGGTAATGTCCGAATCAAGATGTACAATGGGGTCATCCGGACTTTGGGTAATGTGAGACATGTACCCGAGCTTAAGAGAAACCTAATTTCACTTAGTAGCCTTGACATCAAAGGCTACAAGTTCATCAGTGAAGGTGGAGTTATCAAAGTGGTGAGAGGCAATCTTGTCTATTTGAAGGGCACTAGGCAATGTGCAGATTTGTATGTTCTGACGGGCACTACCATCATGGGAGATGCTCAAGTGGCTTCATCGACTCCTTCGAATGTTGATAAAACTAAGTTGTGGCACATGAGACTCGGGCACATGGGTGAAGCCGGTATGATGGAGTTGAGCAAAAGGAAGCTTTTGGGTAGCCAAGCAATCGAGAAGCTCGCATTTTGTGAGCACTGTGTATATGGGAAGCAAAAGAAGGTATCATTCTCGAGCTCAACTCATACAACCAAGGCGATTCTCGAGTACGTGCATTCTGACCTATGGGGACCGACGAGAGTTCCGTCACATGGTGGTGCTATTTACATGTTGACGATTATCGACGACTACTCGCGTAAGGTATGGGCTTATTTCTTGAAACATAAAAGTGATGTGTTTGCTACCTTCCGTGATTGGAAGACAATGATTGAGAAGCAAACCGACAAGCATGTCAAATATCTCCGGACCGATAATGGTCTAGAGTTTTGTTCGGCGGAGTTTAATGCCTTTTGTACTAGTCAAGGCATTACTAGACACCATTCGGTGGTTCACACTCCCCAACAAAATGGTGTTGCGGAACGCATGAACCGAACGATCATGGAAAAGGTTCGGTGTATGTTGTCAAACTCTGGTTTGGCAAAAGCGTTTTGGGCCGAAGCCGCATCAACTGCTTGTTATATTATTAATCGTTCTCCTTCATATGCCCTTGACAAGAAAAAACCTATTGAGGTGTGGTCGGGCAAACGTGCTAATTATTCTGACTTGAAGGTATTTGGATGTCCCGCTTATGCCAAAGTGGACAATGGTAAACTTGAGCCGAGAGCCGTTAAGTGTGTATTTCTGGGTTTCAAAGCCGGTGTAAAAGGTTTCAAATTGTGGTGTCCGGAGACTCGGAAGACCATTGTGAGTAGGGATGTGACTTTTGATGAAAGTTCTATGTTGTGCAAGCCTACCGTTTCTGATCAGCCGAAGGTGGATGTTCCTTGTTCTTCTGAGGGATCTCGAGTGGAGGTGGAGCTACCAGTTGGTTCTAAGACGACGCCTTCTACCGTCTCACGGTCGTCTTCTTCTTCGTTGTCTAATGGTGAGGATGATGGTGCTCCTAATTCGCCACCATCCGAGCCACAACCTTGCATTGCCAGGGATCGAGGTCGAAGGCAGATTGTCCGTCCTGCACGGTTTGCTGAAGTTGAGATAGTAGCATGCGCGTTTAGTGTTGCCTTCGAGATGGAGTCAGTTGAGGATCCATCTATGTATAATGAAGCGGTTGAGTCTGAAGATTCAGAAAAATGGATTGTGGCAATGCATGATGAGATGGAGTCCCTACACAAAAATGGTACTTGGGAGCTTGTTCCTCTTCCCAAAGGTAAAAAGGCGATAAAGTGCAAATGGATCTACAAGAAGAAGGAAGGGATACCAGATGTAGAGCCTCCCAGATACAAGGCTCGGCTTGTGGCAAAGGAATCAGTCAGATTCCAGGTATTGATTTCACGGATATTTTCTCACCGGTAGTCAAGCATTCTTCTATACGTGCATTATTGAGCATTGTAGCATTGCATGATCTTGAGCTTGAGCAGTTAGATGTTAAAACTGCATTTTTACATGGTGAATTGGAGGAAGATATTTATATGGATCAACCTCAAGGCTTTGTGAGTGTTGGTCAAGAGAACTTGGTTTGTCGGTTAAAGAAATCTCTATATGGATTGAAGCAATCGCCGAGGCAATGGTACAAAAGGTTTGATACTTTAATGACTTCACATGGTTTCTCACGTTGTTTATATGACAGTTGTGTTTATATACGGAGATGTGAAGATGGTTCCTTTGTCTACCTATTGCTATATGTGGACGATATGCTCATAGCTTCAAAGAACAAGGATGACATCCAAGAGGTTAAGGATCAATTGAACACAGAATTTGAAATGAAGGACTTGGGCAAAGGTCGGAAAATTCTTGGCATGGAGATCACAAGAAACCGAAAGGCGGGTACTTTGACTCTTAGTCAAAGGAGCTATATCGAGAAAGTGTTGAAGAGATTCAACATGGATGGTGCCAAACCGGTAAATACTCCTCTTGCTGCTCATTTCAAGTTATCTGCACGTCAATGCCCTATTTCTGATGAAGATAAAGAATATATGTCTCGGGTTCCTTACTCTAGTGCGGTTGGGTCATTGATGTATGCAATGATCTGTACAAGACCGGATTTAGCCTATGCTGTGAGCATGGTGAGTCGTTATATGGCTAATCCGGGTAGAGAGCATTGGAAGGCGGTTCAGTGGGTTCTCCGGTACCTATCGGGTACTAGAGACTATTGTTTGTGTTTTGGAACTTCTAGAGATGGTGTTCAAGGGTATGTTGATTCTGACTATGGTGGAGATATGGATGGTCGACGCTCTCTTACCGGGTATGTGTTTACTATGTGGTTGTGTGCCATCAGTTGGAAAGCCGTTCTTCAACCGACGGTTGCTCTTTCTACAACTGAGGCTGAATACATGGTCGTTACCGAGGGTTTTAAAGAGGCGATATGGCTTAAAGGATTGTTCAATAGCCTTAGCGGTGATGAGCTTACCGTAGACTCTGTATTCTGTGATAATCAGAGTGTGATCTTCTTGACTAAAGATCAAATGTTCCACGAGCGCACAAAGCATATTGATGTGCGATTTCATTTCATAAGAGAGGTCATCGCTAAGGGAGATTTCAAGGTAAAGTTCTTCCGACCCGTAAGTTTGATTTGTTTACAAAGATGGTCGGAATCCGTGGTTTGGAGTAGTCCGTGGAGGACCGGTGGAGGAGGTATGTGCTTGTTAATCCACTTTTCGAGAAGTCATTTTAAATTTCACCATTTTTCGTGTTGTCGATGTGTTTTGAAGCTTGTGTTGGAGCTTTGTTTCATGAAGAAGGAGATTTGTTGGGATATGCATATTTGGAGTAAAAAGGTGGAGATTGTAATTTATTTTACTCCAAATCCATATATGCATGAGAAAGAGAGAATGAATTATGCATGCAAATAAAATCCAATTCACAGCTCATGCATGGAATGAAAAAGGAAGTCAATGGCTAAATGCAAAGTCAAATATGAAGGCTGGAAGGAAAAAGAGAAAGCAAGTAGATGGCGGCGCGTCTGTATGTGCGGCTCATCCCGCGCTGGTATGCGCGCCAAGCACTGTTTTGTTTGGATTTTAATCATCGGCGCGCATCACAATGCTTGTTCATCCGGGCAGAAACCAGCGCCATTCATCTGACGGTTTTTTGCAGCGGCGGTTTCCCATCACGCCTGGACTTCATTTTGCAGCCGACATTCATGTTACTCTCTCCAGAAATTAATTCAACAAGTTCTCTCAACCCACATATTAGATTAGCAATTTAATTGTATTCTCTTCATCGATTTCTCCTATTTCTCAAGCATTGTAACATCGATCAATTATAGTGGACTTCTCGGTGGTCTCCTCCGCCCGTGGTTTTTCCCGTTTTGGGTTTTCCACGTAAATCCGGTGTCGTTTGTCCATCTCTTTTATTTCCGTGAAGTTACGTTTAATTTTTGTGGTTGTTTATCGTTACCGTTGAGAATTGGGTTTATCGTTTCCGTATTAAACTCGTTTTGGATCTTGGGTTAATTCTCGATCAAGGTTCTATTCGGTTCGATTATCGTTTTACGAGTTCGATTCCGAGTGTGGTGTGATCGGTATTTTACAACAGATAGGATGTTTTTGACCGTCCTAACAAGTTTTAAATAAAGGGTCCTCTTAGTCTTCTTATAAGATAAAGTGTCCTATAAAAGCAAATAGCCTTTATAAAAAAAGGTGTTCATACTTCAAAGAACAAATTCTCAATAGCGTCATATAACAAAATTAATAGGACACTTTATTTAAGAAGCGTCCTAAAATAACTTGTTACATGATGCCCAAATTCGCCGTAGCATCATATTCTAACACCTTTATATAGCCCACACAATTGTTTGGTCCTGTAAATTGAAGTCCTAAAGCAGTTTACTAAAACATTTAAACATATTTGGCATCCTATAAAGCCGATTTTAGTGATTTACTCTTACCTGAATTGGTGAGAACCTTGATGAGGCAACGTTCCATAAGCCTGCTCTTCCACAAATATTGCTGAAGGTGTTGTTCTCCAATTCCGAGCCGCTTCAACAAACACCTGGCCGATTCTGATGAACGCACTTTTATCCTCCGTTTTCTCTCCAAACCGGTAAGTCATTGTTCCAAGCAAGAATATTATCAAGGAAAAACACATGATGATGCAAGTAATCCCAAAGCCAAGGCCCCAACTAAGGTTGTCCTGAATGTAACTAAGAACAAAGATCCCGACGGTAGGGCCAGCACACATTCCAAAATACCACCAATTGAAGAATGAGCTTTTCGCTCTGCATTCATCTGGATCGTTTGCATCAAACTGATCAGCTCCAAATGCCTGAACACAAGGCTTGTGCCCACCTTGGGCAAAGGCCACAAGATAGAGCGAAATGAAGAACAGGATAACTTGGAATCGAGGAGAACAAAATGAGGCACCCCCATCACTTTCACAATCAGAAGGAAGCAAAGTTGAAAGAGCCAACAATGCAAGCGCCTATCAATAAAATCCGATACAAATTAGTACAAGACTTTGAAACTTTTTTTTTTTTAAGGGTATCCGAGGACATTGCCCCGACTAATCCCGGCAAGGTTAGGCAATTGCCCAGCTGCTAAAGCGTGCAGCCCTGAGTTAATCCCCAGTGGCCACAAGTTGGAAGCGCCTGGATTCGAACTTGGGGTAGATGGGTTACTAACCACATCCCCACAAGCCTTAACCAGTACGCCACAAGCCTTGTGGTTGAGACTTTGAAACTTGATACATTCATCTCTATTATCTATAATTTACTTTTCTCAAAGTTCAATCCAATATCCTATCAACAATTTCCATGGCCGGCGATATCAACAGAGGTGCAATCGAGAGGTAAACTTATTGATTACTATTGGTTTAATCTTGTTACAGTTCCCGCTATAGGTTAGAGCCGTAAAAGAAGGAAATACAGTTCTCGATTACGGATTCAAAGCCGTGTTAATCATTCAAAACACTTAACGCAAAGTAAAATTCATCCAAAATAAACATGTAAAAATGGCAAACCAGGATATAGAGCAGAGTAGCAAATATAATTGTTAGGAATCGACCGAGAAAAGCATCAGCAATGAAAGCGCCAACGAGGGGAAGAAGCGACGCCGTTCCAGTCCAGGCGTTCACGTTCTCGGCGGCCGTTGCCGTCGACAGCCCCAAGGATCCTGTCAAGTATGTGATCAAATTTGAACTGACGCCATAGTATGCAAACCTCTCCGCCACCTCAACACCTGCGTAAAACATCAACAAAGTTGAAAACCTTTCACTACTTTGAGGTTGAGTCTGAGAGGCTGAACGTTACCGATGATAAAATATGATGATCGCCAGAAACCGGATTTGGATCTGAGGACTGGACGGCCTTTGTAATCAACAGCGCCGTCGACGAAATCGTTGAGAAGCGGAGTGTGGACTCCGGTGGTGGTGGTGGTGGTGGTGGCGTGGTCATCCATGTAAAGTCTTTGTGTCAAAATTACGATTTATGTTTCTTGTGTTTTGTATTTGATTATTGTTTTTGTTTTTTTGATCATCTTTTATCATTGATGTATTGTTAAGTTTATATTAAATAAACTACCTCATAATTGATTAATTAATTATATTTAATAAAAACTAGTTTATAATGCAAATTAAAAAATGTAAAATGTTTAAAAAACATATTATAAAATTAATCAATTTTAACATTTTATAACATATGTAGGCTATGTTTGGCAAACTAACTGATAACTTATAAGTTAGTTGTTGACTGATAAGCTAGCTGATATCTAATAAGCTAGTTGATGAAGAAATTATGATTGGCAAAAACTAGCTTATGAGCATGTAAAATGACCAAAAATGACATCTTCAAAAAATTATCAATCATAATATTTAATTATATAATTAAAATAAATTTATATCAATATATTATGTTAATTAATACAACCAATATAGTAAAGAAAAATTAAATAATATAACATGTTAATTAAAAGAATTTAAAAGTTATTATTAAATATATTTTATATAATTTTCAATATTAATTAATATTTTTTAATTATCAATTACTGTTATTTTTTTAATTATTATTTGATTATTTTTTTCATATTATATGTAATGGTTAATTAAAATCATAAGGTAATATATATTTTTTCAAAAACTTGTTTTAACAAATTCAAAATTTATAGTATAATTTATACGATTAACAATTACTTTAAATAATTAAAAATTAATATCAATGTATAATTAAAATTTAATTAATAATTTTCAGTTAATATTAATATTAATTAAAGTTTAAAAAAATAATATTTACTTATAATAATAGTTAATAAATAATAACTAATATTAATGAAAACAATATTGGAATATTTATAAAAAAACTACTCAAAAACTACTCCATATAGCGTTTTAAAAAGTTAGCTTATGGTTATCCAAACATGTACCAAAAAAATAAACTATCTTATAAGCTAGCATTTTTTTTTGCTAAACAATGACTTAATAGAAATTACCAGTTATTAGTCAAATCAAAAGGTAAGGAAATAGAAAGATAGTACATACGTGATATATAGTATTTCGTTTAGGGTATTACCCAAAATGATCGGAATGAAAAAATAATCAACAAGTTTTTTCATATTTTCTGAAATAACGAGCTAAATTGTTAAAGAAATTCGCCATTGACGATTGTCCGAGTAATGTAAGACGCGACACCAACTTTCTTATAGAAGTCCTAAATATCCATTAAAAATTTGGCTTAATAGGGTGCATTTGGTACGCAGACTGGGTGGGACGAGACGGAACAAAAAAAATAGTCTCACGTTTGGTATGCCATGGGACAAAAATCAGATGGGACAACATGAGACAAAAATAAGTTTTCATGGGACAAAACTTAAGATTTTTTGTTCCACCAAAGTAGGTGGAACATGGGACTAAAACATAAGATTACTAAAATACTATTTTTTCCAACATCAGATAGCTAAACCTAGATTAAAATCATCTCCTCCAGTCCCGTCCCGTCCCATCCCGTCCCGTCCCGTCCCGTCCCGTCCCGTCCCGTCCCGTCCCGTCTGCGTACCAAACGCTACCCTAGAGAACAGGAAAATACCCGGTTACAACATTTACATCTTGCTGCATCTTTCAACTTCAATTCAAACCAAATCTTCACAATTTCACAAAACCACCCTGATTACTGTCTAAAAGAGCTCTTAAGAAAGATCGCAGTTTTCAACATATATAGCCAACGTGGGAATCCAACGGTTACAAACCTCTTCTCCGATTATACACATAAGATTTCGCTGCATATATATACATCACAAACGCCCCCACGCTAATTCCAGCCAAAAGGTAGTAAAAATAATCGATATGCCCCTTATTCAAGTTATCCGATATCCAACCCTCTTCGCCATTTCCACCCGTGGTTTTCTCAACGATCGAGATCAAAAACCCGCTCAAAAAACTACCAACCCCCAAAACACTGAGGTAAAGCGCTAGCCCGATGCTCCTCAGATCACTCGGCACTTGATCATAAAAGAATTCTTGCATACCCACAATTGTAAACACATCACCAGCTCCAGCCAACAGATATTGAGGCAATAACCACCATATCTTCATCGGGATCATCGCACCTGGATCATCAACTAATCCATACTCACGAGCCATTTTGAGTCGTTTTGTCTCAATAAACCCTGCAACGACCATTGAAAGGATGGAAATGAAGATTCCAGTTCCGATTCTTTGAAGGGTTGTTATGCCAGAGGGTCTTTGGGTAATGATTCTGGTTAGAGGAACCAGAATGGTGTCGTAAATGGGAATGAGGATGATCACAGAGAGGCCAATGAAGGATTGGAGTGTGGCGGCTGGAATCTTGAAAGTTGATCCGATTGATCGGTCCATGGTGGCTCCTTGTTTGGTGAATAAGGTTGAAGTTTGAGCGAATACGATTGCGTACACTAAACAGCTAGCCCATATTGGAAATAGCCTGAGAACCGACTTGGCTTCTTCAACCTCATCGAGGCTACAAACGGTTCCATCTTCTTTTGATCCATCAGGGGAAACCAAAGCTTTGTTGAGAAATCTGCCATGAACCCGATATAAAAAACATATTGAGGATATGTGGAACCCTTTGAATTATGTCTAAATGGGGAATTCCAACTAGGGGTGACAATGGGTCAGAGTTGGGTTGGGTTCGGGTTCAACCCATATATTAAATGGGTTGAAACCCAACCTGTTTAATTAAATAGGTTGAGATTTTCAACCCAACTCAAATTGTTACCTAAATGGGTTGGCGATTCTCTCAACCCAACCAGTTAAATAAATGGGTTAAACCTGCGTTGACCCATTTAATTTTAAAATTTTAAATAAAATAAAAAGGATTAGACTATTTAATTTATGACAAATGCAAATAAATTGTTCAAAGTATGAATAAAAAACAACCACAAATGTAAATAAATCGTTCAAATATCATTGGAAACCTTTAAATTCTAACTCGACTTCCACTTTCACCAACTCCAATTAGAAATAGAAAAGAATTATATAATATTTTAAATAGATATTATAATTAAATAATGATACTTAATTAAAAATAAAATAAAATTGTATAATATTTTAAATGGGTTGCAATTAGGTCGGAAATTTCAACCCAACCCATTTAAATAAATGGGTTAGGTGGGTTGACCCATTTACTTAAATGGGTTGAAAATCTCAACCCAACCTGCTAATTTTTGGGTTGGGTTGGCGGGTTGGGTCACTTTTTGCCACCTCTAATTCCAACCTATACCGAGGAAAAATCGTTCAAGTCTAGTCAACGTGAAACTCTTACCCGAATTGCTGAGAATCTTGATGAGGCAAGGTTCCACAATCTTCCTCCACCGCGGATATTACTGAAGGTGTAGTTCGCCAATTGCGAGCTGCTTTAACAAAAACCTGGCCGATTCTGATAAAAGCATTTTTCTCCTCAACTTTCTCTCCAAACCGATAAGTCATGGTTCCAATCAAGAATATGATCAGGGCAAAACCCATGATGATGCAAGGAATCCCAAAGCCTAGAGCCCAACTAAGGTTATCTTGAATGTAGCTAAGAACAAAGATCCCCACCGTAGGACCCGCACACAGTCCGAAATACCACCAGTTGAAGAACGAGCTTTTCGCTTTGTTTTCTTCTGGATTGTCTGAATCAAACTGGTCAGCCCCAAAAGCCTGAACGCAGGCCTTGTGCCCGCCTTGGGCCAATGCAACAAGATATAGCGAAATGAAAAACAGAGTGACTTGGAGCTGAGGGGAACATGATAAGGCACCAACGGAAGTTTCACAGTCGGAAGGAAGCAAAGTTGAAAGAGCTAGTAACCCAAGTGCCTGTTAATCGTTATTCCATTCCAAGTAAAATAGAATTAGCATGAAGCATATGCCCTGTAACAAGCATACTATCAGCTATTCTACTTGCCAGAAATTTCAATAGAGGTGAAATCAACAACAGTAGCGATCAATGGCAATTGGCAATGAGCAGGAGCTAAACTTAGGGTCCGTTTACCAAATTCTTACCCGGTAAGTGCTTAACAGCAAGAGATTCACCTTCATTTAATTTACCTTATAGTGTAACATCCTTGGCCCTGACAATGGATTGTTGGTAAGCCTCTTAAACCCAGTAAGCGCTTACCGGGTAAGAGTTGTTTCCCACACTTACCGTTACCGGGTAAGAGTTGCTTCCCACACTTACCGGGTAAGAGTAAGGGTTGTTTCCCACACTTACTGGGTAAGACTGTTGGTCCTCGCGTTATCTCTTACCGGGTAAGTTTCTTGCTCCTTTCCATGCTAAATCAATAAAGTAAATGATATTGGTAAACGCTTACCCGGTAAGTGGTTAGTAAACGGCCCCTTAAACTTAATTATTTGTTCCCATTTGTTTAATCTAGTAATAATTACTTCTATAATAGGATAGGACACTGAAAGTAGGATCACACATAAACTCGATGTACTAACTACCCAACTCAATCCAACCTGAAAAATGGGACAATGAACCCAACCCGACCAAGCCGAAACTCAACTGGGTCCTAAATGGGTTAGGCGCAAATAGAGGTGGCCAAATTGACCCGAACCGGCCCGACCCGACGGGCTGACCCGACCCTAAACCGGCCAAGAACCGGTTCTGGCCCGACCCGGTCAAGAACCGGTTTCAAGCCCGAGAGCCGGGACCGGTTCGTGTATTTAAGAATTTTCTCGGCCCGACCCGACCCGGGACCGGTTCGTGACCCGGTCCGTGGCCCGACCCGGCCCAACCCGATTTTTTTCAAAAACCTTATAGCCGTTATAGAGCCGTTTATAGCCGTTGCCAACCCCTTTTTGACCGTTTTTTCACCCAAAAATACCCCCTCCAACCCCATATAAATACTAGGGGTGTTATGGAGTGATCACCACCTTACAATTGCTTACAAAACGCAAAAAACGCTTACAATTCTCATTTCTCGGCTCTCGTTATATTCGTTTCTCGCAAAAAACGCATACAATTCTCATTTCTCGGCTCTCGTTATATTCATTTCTCGCAAAAAACGCATACAATTCTCATTTCTCGGCTCTCGCTATATTCGTTTCTCGCAAAAAACGCATACAATTCTCTAGTCTCTACTCTCTACTCTCTACTATCAAAAAAATGGCCGAACAAAATTACACCGTTGTTGCCGATCATTCACGAAAAGCAGCGGTTTGGGACAATTTCAACTTGCTAAAATTTCCCGACGGTACAAAAAAAGCGCAATGCAAACGGTGTGGAGATTTCCTAAAACCCGAATCAAATAGCACGTTAAAGCGCCACTTCGAGGAAAGATGCAAGAGGTTGAAATCGGGTGACGATCCAACTCAACCCATACTTCGGAGTCGGCCTTTTCTCTTAGTGGCAGGATCATATCGGAGCGTCGGACAAAATTAACCCCAAAATCGGTGGAGTGTTGCGTATGTCTGAAGGATTACTTGGATGGAGAAGACCGCATTCAAAATCGAACGAACCTGGAGGATGATCTAGAAGGCGTGGAAGAAAACTTATTCGAAAACGACACGGATGAACTACTAAGTACGCCGTCCGTAACCGATACTTCTGATGTTAGTAGTGTCGTAGATGACGAAGATGTAGACACCGACCGCCTTGACGATCAAACGGCTATTACACGACTGATGCAGTACAATACTCTTGAAGACTACAATCCAGATCAGAATCCATACTACGCTCCATACAATCCATTCAATTACTATCCGGGTGATGGGGGTGGAAGTTCGGGAGCGGGACCTTCGAATGTTTAGAATTTATGTATTGTAACTTGTAAGTTTGTAACTTAAAATTATATATAAATTATAAAACGTAAAAGTGTATTTTAGTGATATATATTATAAATAAAACGTATTTTTAAAGTGTATTTTACTTATCCAATGATTCCAATTCAATTTTTCTTTGTTAAAGTTTAGTAATTAATTATTATACAAAGAAAGCAGTTAAAAAAAATCGCAAAACCGAAACAGAACCGGTTCTCGGCCCGGTTTTATAAAAACCGGTTCTACATACCATTAAACGGGTCAGGGGATTTCGGTTTAAACCCGGCCCGACCCGACCCGGTTCTCACGGTTACTGTTTGGAACCGGTTTGTCCCCCGACCCGACCCGACCCGAACCCGATTTTTGGCCACCTCTAGGCGCAAAACAACCCAACCCCACCCAATGAGGCAGACCAAAAAATACATATGTAAGGCCATAAAGGTTTTCGGTTTTCGAAATATATATTGGTGATAGCAACCATACTCACAAAAGTAGTGATTTAAATATAAATCAAATCTCATTCTCCGTTGATGAAAAGAGCATTAACGCAATAATCTTCAAGATAATATTGCTTTCAACTTCGGCCTCGAGTGTGTAGCTCAGTTGGTAAAGGGGCAGGGTGACTTTGCCCAATTACATAACAGATTAAGGTTTGAATCCCACGGAATGCGGGCTTGAATCCCTCCACTTGCCTTGACCATTGAGTCAACTCACAAAATGCCTCCTCACATGAGTGGGGTTGACGCTAATCAACATTCAACCCTTTTGCCCAAATATTACTTTCAACTTCAGACTATGATTACTTTTGCTGGATGTTGAATCAAATTAAAGAAAAATGTTTCAAGACACAATTATCTTGTTGAGTTTCTCTCATCTTCACTTGCACTTTAAATTACAATGCAACTCCTGGATCATTCTCTTTCTTTCAAACCAAGATGAGTTTATCTTTTGGAGCTTAAGGATTTGATCATCTTTCCTTCATAGGTACACATAAATAGCAAATGGTTGAGGTTGGCATCATAATAGCCTGAATAAGATCTAAACCATTATTATCTATATCTGCATAGATTTCTAAGGCCTTCCTCATTTATGATTGTCCTTCCGATGGTTTTTGTTGCATCTTCTATTTGATCAGCAAATCACAGATTGGTGCAATATAATTATTGATTTCGGTAGGCTTATCAAGTATTCTAACCCTATTATCATATTCTATTTATATGTTCAGTGAGGTCAATTTCACCGAACAAAACCCAGGGTAAACAACTGTGAAAACACAAAAACTTATAAAATCACACAAAATAGAGATGCGAAGATGGCAAACCAGTATATAGAGCAGAGAAGCAATTATAATCGTTAGGTATCGACCGAGAAAAGCATCAGCAATGAAAGCGCCAACGAGAGGAAGAAGCGACGCCGTTCCAGACCACACATTCACATTCTCGGCCGCCGTAGCCGTCGATTGCCCCAAAGGCCCAGTCAAGTATGTGATCAAATTTGAACTGATTCCGTAGTATGCAAATCTCTCCGCAACTTCGACGCCTGCATAAACCATAAAAATGCTCAAAAAATTATTACTAATCCACGATGTTTTTGAGAGGATTAACGTTACCGATTATGAAATAAGCGGATCGCCAGCAACCGGATTTGGATCTGAGAACTGTACGACCTCTGTAGTCAACAACGCCGTCGACGGAGCCGTCGATGAGCGGAGAGTTGACTCCGGTGCCGTTGTCAACATCATCCATGTCAACGTCACGAAAGGCACTTCAGACTTTCTTTGTTGGTAGTGCTCTCTAATCCGAAAAGAAAAGAAACCGAGGGAAAAGAAAAAGCTAGGAAAACAGTTTTTTTGTTTATGTTTTTGGAGTAAATTATAAATTTGGTTTATATGGTTCATTGGTTTGTTGTTTGTGACAGTTTTGGTTTTTACATTTTTGAAATAACAGTTCTTACTATTGTGATATGTAAAAACGATTGGATTTGATCAATACCTAACGATCGTTGTTAGAATTGATGAGTCGATTGATAGATTGAGAGACACACTTGAGATGCATGAATCGGCCGGCTTTTATATATTGAGAGAGAGTTACAAATGAAGTGTCTAACCTAATAACAAACCCTAAGCTATCTATTTATACAAGGGGAGATACACATAATTACAGAAAGGACCCTGAACTATACATATTGACATTAATACTCTAACACCCCCCTCAAACACAAGTAGGGGAAGAATGAGCCAAATTGAGTTTGTAAAGAAGAGCCCGAAAACGCCCTGGAAGATGAGCTTTGGTGAAGATATCTGCAGTCTGATCAATGGTTGAGATTGGAAAAAGTTTAACCGTCTTGCGAAGAACATGTTGACGAGTGAAATGACAGGCAATCTCAATGTGCTTTGTACGCTCATGAAAGACATCATTGTGAGCAATCTGAATAGCACTAGTGTTGTCACACCATAATGGTGTTGGGGAAAATTGATGAGCACCCATATCAGATAGTAGCCAACGTAGCCATACGAGTTCTTGTGTAGTGTCAGCTAAGGCTCTATATTCCGCTTCAGTACTGGACCGAGCTGTCAGTGATTGTTTCTTGCTGCGCCAGGAGATAAGAGAGTCCCCAAGGAAGAAACAATAGCCGGTGGTGGAACGACGGTCTGTTATGTCACCATCCCAGTCAGCATCTGAGAAGGCACGAAGCTGTAAGGATGAAGTGGATGAGAAATGAAGCTCATGAAACATTGTTCCTTTGAGGTACCGAAGTATACGAAGAACAGCGGTATAGTGGTCTGAGCACGGGGCAGCCATGAATTGGCTAACTATATGAACTGCATAGGCAAGATCTGGTCTAGTAACAGTCAGGTAGACAAGAGATCCAACTAGTTGACGGTATCGTGTAGGGTCTTTCAGCGGGGTTCCGGCATTCGGAGCAAGGTGCAGATTTTTCTCAATGGGTGTAGATGCAACTTTGTTGTCCGTGATCCCAGCTTTGGACAACAGATCTGAAATGTACTTGGCTTGACAGAGATAGATGCCGAAAAAGTCTGATAGAACTTCAAGTCCAAGAAAGTAGTGTAGTTTGCCAAGATCTTTCATCTCAAAACATGAGCTGAGAGACTTTTTAAGATGGGTGATACCTGTAGAATCACTGCCGGTAATGATCATGTCATCAACGTACAACAGAAGTAAGATAGTACCTGCAGCAGTAGTTCGCGTAAACAATCCTGAATCATAATTACTCGGAGAAAACCCCAATGAGATAACAGTATTGCTGAATTTTTCAAACCAAGCACGAGGAGCTTGTTTGAGGCCATAGAGGGCTTTTCGAAGTCGACATACATGACCTTGACGAGAGGTCACACCTGGAGGGAGTCTCATGTAGACTTCTTCTTCGAGATCGCCATTTAGAAAAGCATTCTTGACATCCATCTGGTAAAGTGGCCATCGTTCGGTGGCTGCTATGACGAGAAGACTACGAACTGATGTGTCACGAGCCACAGGAACAAACGTTTCCTCGTAGTCAATGCCATATTCTTGATTGAAGCCTTTTGCCACAAGGCGTGCTTTGTATCGATCAATGGATCCGTCAGACTTGGTTTTGATTTTGAAGACCCATTTGCAACCAATGGGTGACTTGCCCGGTGGGAGAGGAACAAACTCCCATGTATTGGCTTTGGCAAGTGCCTGAAGTTTCTCTGTCATAGCTTGCTTCCAAACAGGGTTAGAAGCGGCTTCCTTGAAGGAAGTGGGTTCATGGGTAGACAGTAAAGTAGCATAACAATGAAAATCACGTAGGTGAGAAGGGACCTGCCTTACCCGATCGGAGCGTCGTACTTCATCTTATGGTTGAGAGGAGCTAGGATCCATAGACTCAGCAGATGGCTCAGAAGTAGTCCTTTGAGGTGGTGCGGATGGTTGATCATGATCAGATGGCACAGATGGGACAGGTGAAGGCCCAGATGAGGTAGGGGAATTCTCAGATTGAGAAGAGACGGCAAGAGGTGAAACAGATGGTGAGGAGAGTATGGGATCTAATTGGAGTGAGTCCAATGAGATAGATGTGTTTGTGAAGAAAGAAATAGATGGAGTAGGTGTGTCCTGAAATTTTGACACTGTAGAGAAGGGAAGATGTTCCCAGAAGGTGACATGACGGGATATACGAAGTCTTTTAGAGACTGGATCCCAACAACGATAACCTTTATGTTCAATGCCATAGCCAAGGAAGCAGCATAATCGAGAACGAGGTTCGAGTTTGGTGTGCTCATGAGATTGCAGCTGAACAAAGCAGGCACAACCCCACACTTTGAGGAGTTCATATGCAGGAGAGACGCCATAGAGTACTTCATACGGAGACTTTTGATTGAGAATGGGAGTTGGCTGTCGGTTGATGGTGTAGACATCTGTGAAGGATGCTTCACCCCAAAAGCGTTCTGGACACTTGGCTGATATTAATAGGGTGCATACAATGTCAAGAATGTGACGGTGTTTGCGTTCTGCAAGACCATTTTGTGGAGAGGTGCCAGGACAGGAGTACTGAGAAAGAGTACCCTGAGATTGAAGAAAAGAGAGAAGAGACGATTCTTTGTATTCCATAGCATTATCTGCTCGAAGAACCTTTATAGGCTTGGAGAACTGGGTTAAAATCATACGAGCGAAGGTGATATAAATTTTAGGTAGTTCTGAGCGGTTTTTCATGAGATAAATCCATGTAAAACGTGTGTGATCATCGATAAAGATGACAAAATAACGAGCACCTCCCATAGACGGGTGTGGTACTGGTCCCCATACATCGGAATGAATAAGATCGAACGGAGAAGCAGATTTAAAGTCATTAATTTGAAAAGGTAAAGCATGATGTTTGCCAAGTTGACAAGATAGACAAGAAACATTTTCAGAGGAAGTGTTTCCTAACAGTCGTGAACTAGCTAATACTTTTATTCTAGCTAAGGATAAATGGCCTAAGCGCGCATGCCATAGTTCAAATGAAGGAGTACTGGAAACTGAAGCAGCAAGATTTGATGGAGGTAAGGGAAGGCGGAGATAGACCACTTAAACCATCCGGCCAACTTTACGGTCTACTCCAAGGATCTGCTTGGTCTTTGGATCCTGCACAACACAGCCAGAAGGGTGAAATAAAACGATTAGACCGGCTTCCATAAGCTGAGTGATTGAAATCAGACTCAGAGATAAGTTAGGTATATGTAGCACATCAGGTAATTGAATATTGGGGGTAGATACAGTCCCACTGAAGGATACCGGTAAACAAGTATCATCAGCAGTACGGACGGATGAAAACATGCTGGAAGTTTGTTTAGAGAGAAACCCATCAGCCTTAGGTGTCATGTGATTACAACATCTAGAGTCAAATAGCCAAGGGTTACCTGATGTAGTGGCATTGCATTGAGAATTCATACCCATAGAACCTGTCATGAGTTGCTCCATGAGCTCTTGATTTCGGCGCATGAGTTTCATGAGGTAAGGCGTTGAGTGGTTGTTATGCTGTGCCGGAGCTGTCGGCGATGGGGAATCTTGAGTGATGGAGCCAGCAGTTGGTTGAGGCCTGGACTGTTGCCTTTGATGACCAGAGTTCTTTGGGTGTTTTGGACAGTCAGACCCATAATGACGTGGTTGTGTGATCCCACACCAACGACATTTTCGAGTTGGGCAGGTGAGGAGAAGATGGGAAGTAGAGTGACAAAAGGTGCATTCACTATTGTTCCCCTTGCCCGCAGATCTAGACTGATCATTCGTGCCCCATTTACCTTTTGATTTTCCTGAGCTGGAAGTATAGAGCACAATATCAGAGGGCAGTGGAAATCGTTGTTGAAGACGGGTTTCTTCACTTAGGAGTTCAGTGATGGCTTGTTCAAGAGTAGGTAAAGGATGTCTATGGAGAAGTGAGGCTCTAACGTTATCAAAACGATCAGTGAGACCCATGAGAATAGTGATCAAATGCAATTGGCTAAAGTAAGCAGTAAACTTTCGAGCAGTTTCATCAAAGATTTGAGGTGCACCCAGGCTCAGGTGATCTCTAAGAGCTTGCATCTCAGAGATGTAGGAGTTGATAGACTGATCAAGCAGTTGCCTTTTGTTCTGGAAGGTAGTCCACAACTGATATTGATGAGATAAGTCTGTAGAAGTGTACCTGTTGGCAAGAAAATCCCATAGACCTTTTGCTGTGGTATAACCGAGGAATTGTTGGTTGATCTCAGTAGTGGTAGAAGCATTTATGAATCCGAGGATGCGAGCATTTGCGATATCCCAATCATTCATACGTTTTGCAAAGTCGACTGCAGTTTCATTATCCTCTTGAACAGGAATGGTAGACGTACCAGTGACATAGGTATAGAGTCCATGAGACTTGAGGAGAATGGACATATGGTGATGCCACAGGACGTAGTTGTTCCCATTGAGAATGACTGAGATGGGATTGGAGTGACTGAGATTGAGAGCCATTCGAAATTGCGCTAAAACAGGTTCTTGTCGCAACTAACTGATGTCGCAAAAGAGGGTTGCGATAGTAAGGCTTGTCGCAATAGAGAGTTGAAATAGTAAGGCTTGTCGCAATAGAGAGTTGCGATAGTATAGCTTGTCGCAATAGAGGGTTGCGATAGTAAGGGTTATCGCAAGTGAAGGTTGCGATAAGGGAACTTGTCGCAATGGACAGTTGCGATAATAGGACTTTGTCGCAAGGTATGGTTGCGATAGTTATGAGTCTGAGAGTCGCAACAGAGTGTTGCGATAGTTATGAGTATGTGGGTTGCGATAGTTATGAGTCTGTGGGTTGCGATAGTTATGAGTCGTAATGTGTTCTTGAGTCGAGTTTTCAAAACAGATCGGTTTTGGCTGAAAATTGGTACGAAGGTTCGTGACAATATTCTGGACAACTTTAATATATGAAATTGTGTCCAATAAACAACAGAAAAGGGATTTTCGGAGCAAAACAACGTGCAGCAAGATAAAAGAAATAGAAATGGAATGCAGATCTGAAATGTAGGTGTTGTGGGATACTTACCTATAGCTCTGATACCATGTTAGAATTGGAGAGTCGGTTGATAGATTGAGAGACACACTTGAGATGGCTGAATCGACCGACTTTCATATATTGAGAGAGAGTTACAAATGAAGTGTCTAACCTAATAACAAACCCTAAGCTATCTATTTATACAATGGGAGATACACATAATTACAGAAAGGACCCTGAACTATACATATTGACATTAATACTCTAACAATCGTTAAAGTAAACGTATTCTAGTTTTTTCTTTTATTGTTGCTTTAACAAAATATAATTAAGTATATAATATATTATATCGTTATGTATACACGCACATGGATGTATACACAAATCGAAACCTCTCCTTCCAAACACGTAAATCGAAACTCTTTCCAGGCGAATCTCATCGTTACCACCATCTTCGACGAGCCATCCCCTCCCCCACCGCCAGCCATCATCTCCGGCTCCCCCATTCCTTCTTTTTTGGGTTTTAAACATGACTCGTACAATATTAGGTGGGCATGTTCGAGGTCTTGGGATGATCAAGGAGTCCGAGGGAAATTAAATGTGTTTCTCAACTCGCCAACTGTAACACCCTCAAATTTGGAACGAGCAACTAACTTTAAAATTCAATAATCAACCAAAATAGATAAATTCATTTCTACAATTTATTCCTCAAAATACCTTGGAATTAAAAACATTAAAATTCCCCAAATAAAACGATCTAAACGGGTGTCACATAACACAACACAAAGTTGCTAGTCCAAACAAGTGCGGAAGACTTCACTAAACACTTCACCTCTCGTGCACATTACTAGCACCCGCCACTTCATAAAGTAGCTAGAGATACCCCAACCTGAGCCTTTTGCACATGCCGACAAATAAAAAAGGTTAGGCTTACGCCTAGTGAGTTCAAGCATTTTATCATGACTACATAAAAATCATAAATCGGAAGGTTGTGGTTTTAGTCATGATTTAGATAAATCTTTCGTTGAAAGTTGCGACAGAGATTATTATTTCCAAAGGGTTTCCCAAGCGTGCTTAAATGACTCATTCTCCAACGCACACAAAATCTAGGAGAAAAGTTCCCAAAGTATACAAAGTGTTTTCTAAAATGAATTCCAACTCCAACTCACTCAAAACATGTTTAGACGTAAATATCCCAAGAATTATAAACATGGACAAAATTCCAATATTTAAAACACCCAAATAAATGAGGCATAAAAACTCTGTCAATGAACCATGAAGACATTTCATATAAATCAAGTGCGTCACCGAAAATAAGGATAAAATATTATACCCAAAACCACACCTTTCGGTGATGGGGGAGACCCGATTCCATCAAAAGTGACGGGCACACAAAGTTAGGTCACTTATGATGTTACTGGATTACACCTCAAGCCCCGGTCCTAGTTCCCATGCCATATAGACATCACAATCCTCGGACCATAATAAATTGCCTTTATTGCATACCCCGTAGAGTTACACCTCAAGGACTTACAGGGGACCACATTGCATATCCAGTCTAGACGAGTTTCATCTCAGGGGCTCCAGTGTCCCCTATTGCCTACTCGCTAGTGGCCCCACGGCCTAACGCATATACCCATGTATTCCCAATAGTGCCCGCTGATATCAGCCTTCCAGCACCATGTGACGGACAAAACGCGTCTTGTTGTGTGAAGGGACGAAGTCAACCAACCACACAACCGAGTGCACAAGGAGATAGACCATCAAATAAAACTGACTCACGTGCCTATGGATCCAATGCAACACAGTCTACCAAAACATGCTCAACCCGGAATGACAAAACACCCAAGCATGCAAATATCAATAATGTGCAATAATATGCATCTAAACCTCAGTTAGGTAAACAAGTACCACAAAGCCGTTATTAACCCAAAACCTGACACGGTTAAGCAAAAAGGGTTTTCCCCAAAAGGACTCACACCTTTACAATTCTCCAAAATAACTATTGACACTAAATCGGGTATTTCCCACATGGCTTATAAAATCAATTTACACTAACATGATTAAACCGTCAAATAAACCTCATTTTGAGCAATTAACCTTTTAAAGACAAAATATGATTTCTAACCATCCAAATATTCAAAAGCCCCAAATATGGGCGTTTTACACATTTATGAAGATAAACATTTCAAAAGAATTAAACTATCCAAATAACTCAACCACATATCTTTTCAAGTAACACACACACATATTCGTAAAATACTCATTTTGGCATGTACAACGTTTTCGAAAAGTAACTTGAACTCACCTTTGCTAGACTTAGCTAAATCTAGATTTTTTTCCCAAACGTATGCTCCTTTGACGAAGTTTGTATCCTCAAGCCAAAACCTCCAAAAACCTAAATTCATAACTTCCAACTATGAATATTCATATTCAACCACTTTAAAACCATTCCCCAACATATTATATCAAAATCTCTATTTTAACCAAAACCCCAATATTAACCTAACTTCTCCAAAATCATCCAAATCGAAATTGGAGAAACAAAACACTAGGAGATCATCAATGGAACAATTATAACTCATATGAAAGTATAGAAGCTAGGAGGATGAACTCACCACTTAGGTTTTGATGAAAACCTAGAAAACCCAAAAATCTCTAGTGATGTGGATGAGACTTGTTCTTGCATCAATGAATGAATCCACTAGCATAAAATGGAGGATGAACACATTAATCTCCATGAAAAAAGCTCCAAAATCAGTTAGGGTTTGTGAGGGAGAAAAGGGAAAACGATTTGGGAGAGAAAGGGAGGGGATTCGAGACTTACCATCACCAAACACCCTTGAATCATCCAATGATCTTCCAAACTCCTTCTAGATCCTTGAAGAGCTCTCAAAATCGGAACCATTGCCACTTGAATCGCCAAAATCGGAGTTGAAATGAGAGAGATATGAAGAAATGAAGTTTGGGGGATGAAATTCGTATTTGACAGCAACCAGGTACCCGTCTGCGACAATGACACGCGACAATGACACGGTCATTGTCGCTGGTCATAGTCGCACAAGGTGTACCGTAGGTTGTACCCTTTTCGCGACAATGACACGCGACAATGACACGGTCATTGTCGCTGGTCATAGTCGCACAAAGTGTACCGAAACTGTTTTGGCCATAACTTCTTCGTTATAGCTCTGATTTCGCTCCGGAAAGAACCGCTGGACTCGTATTCGAATTCCTCATCTAACAAGACCATAAAATCTAAGATTTAACCCAAAATCTTACCTTTCATATTTTTCTTAAAAGATCGGTTTCTCACTGATTCAAAATTATGTTTATCCAAAAATTACGGGTGTTACACCAACGATAGCCTCATACTCTTCTCCGCCTAAAACATCAACACTGGAGAACATCTCTTTGTCCGTCGTTCCCCACCCCACGCTCGATTTGCACCTCCGAAGACCTAAGGTTTCAAGATTTGCCAACACTTTCGACCCTCCGCGTCATCTTCGCCGCCCAATACATCAACACCGACAAACACCTCTCTGTCTCTCAATGAGCTTACATCATCTGAGTTTTTACGAACGAATGGTTTCAAAAAAACCAAGCATTTCACGAACGATCGACTTCAAGAAACAATATTGAATCTTCTGTGTACTTCATCATTGTTTCCAAAATCTCAAATGTATTTCTGATAATGAATATGCATCTAGTGTTAGTTTACGATTTTAAATAAGGTGTCTACATTAGGGTTTAAAAGAATCTCAATTTGTATTGGGTTTTGATTTTTTATCTGGTTGTTGGCTTCATTATGTATAAATCCCCAAATTTTATTCTAACATTTCTACTGAAAATTCGACGTGACCTCTTCGAAAAATCGTTATACGCCTGTGTTTATATATTGTGAATCATATGCACATATATACTTATCAAATCCCAAACCAAAATCGGGTATTTACACCGCGTATATTATTTACTACTTACAAACATATTCCAAATGTATAGATATAAAATCTTTAGTCCCAACCGATACGGTAATCGAAACACTCTATCGGCCAATAGTGTTGTCTAACAATGCTTCCCTCCACTAACATCATCAATGATAATCTAACCATGATCCTGGGACACGTGTCAAAAGATAAGAATAAATCCGGTTTCACGTCTGGTGAGTTCAAAAGTTTATGTAATAAAACATTGCATCGAAAATCAAATTGATCCAAATATCCAAACAATGAACGATTTATAAAAAATAGTAATATGCAAACCAACATTTTACTTTAATCGGAAATTGTAACACCCCAAAAATTAGGTTAAATAAAAACTTCCATAAAACGGAGGAGTGATACAAATTGTTAGTAAGAGTCTCCCAAAAAGGGGAAATGTACAACACCGAAAGTTTAATTTACAAATATTGGAGTTTAACGACAACCAACTAATCTAATTCCATGCAGATAAAAGATTACAAAAGGGGTATCACCTCTACTTCAAGATATCCTCGGAAAAGTCGGTGTGTCACCAAAACAAGTATCTCCCCCAAGCTCACACTAAAGGCCGCCTAGACCTTCTTAGCAAAGGCACCGCTAGGACCCGAGATACACATTAACACCAAACAAGTGTTAGGCCAAAAAACCTAGTGAGTTGAACAATTAAAACATCATGCAATAACATATAATAATGGTACAAATAAATGAACATTCACAATTGAAATCAATGGGGGAGACACAAAACACCAAATCAAGTTTCACCTTAAGAGACGATATACCTTAGTGTCTACTCCCACGAGTAACAC
The DNA here is from genome assembly GCA_033807775.1 of Saussurea involucrata. Taxonomy (NCBI): domain Eukaryota; kingdom Viridiplantae; phylum Streptophyta; class Magnoliopsida; order Asterales; family Asteraceae; genus Saussurea; species Saussurea involucrata. The sequence goes on from CM066317.1 coordinate 6,949,854, forward strand.
CACAAGGTCCGACACATTGGGGACTACCTCTAAGGCATTACCCCGAAGGCGAAGATCTAGGCACATACCTCCAAGGTGGTGCCTAAGACTATATCCTCCTGGTGTCTACTTAACGATTCATCCAAATTGTAAAGCATCATTGAATGAACTACTCCAAGTAGCATATATATACATAACAATACATAACATTCTCATAAGAAATGGTCCAACCATCCTATTAGACATGTATTTCCACATGGTAATCTCAAAACCACAAATACAACTCATTAAGCACATAACTTCCATTTATATATTTCCAAGGCATACCTATATATATATATAGGGTTGGGTTCACGTGAGACCAACCTGTTTTCGTGAGACCGTGAGACCAAGAAATTAACACTAAACCTTCACAGTGATTCATTGTGAAGGTAAGAAAAACAGCAAACCTTCACAGCAAAAACACCGTGAAGGTTTACCATTCATAGTCTTTTGCTGTGAAAGTTTAGTGTTAATTTTTTGGTCTCACGGTCTCACGAAAATAGTCCGGTCTCACATGATCTCAAGTCTATATATATATATATGTGCATAAAACATAAACAAGATCAATAAATGTACCAATACATGTAGCATAATTCATATTAAGACAAAAACTCATCATTAAGCCAAGTCTATTGTCATCAAGCCAAAAGCCGAGCCATTAAGCCCAAAACCCTAAAACAAGACATATTCCTCCCAAAATAGAAAACATCATGGATAATGCAAAGATCCATGTAATATATACTCCCCAATAACCTTTTCTTTACCATTAACCACCAAATTCCCAAATTTATGGAGGTATGAGCTTAATAACACCAATAAGAAGCTCTCCAAGCAAATGTTGGTTAATAAGATAAGGAACAATTAAAAGACTTGTATTTAGTGATATCAAGGGTTTAGGAACTCACAATCTAGGTTTTAAGTCAAAAACCTAGAAAAGTTAGCAAAACCCTAAGATTTGATGAAGATGAGAACTTGGACTTGAACTTCTAGCTTTAAACCACGCAATAAATGCTCTTCACTAGATCTTGATGCTCCAATAAATGCTTCCATCGATTTTTGGGTTCAAAGAGGCAAGGGGTAGGTTTGGAGAGGATGAGAGGTGAAACACCCTAAAAATCACAATAAATTTAAACCTTAAATTTATCAAAGTATACTACAATATCTTCCAAGACTTTCATACATAAATGGAGCATTAGTAACGAAGATTCATATTTACAACTGAATTATCAAAAACAACATACTAATCTAATCAATAACAATAAGATCAGATTATAAGGGTTGTCTAGGTAAGCTTCCAAAATATATTCGTCATAAACTAATCCCTCCATTATATCTCCAAAAGCTATGACTCAAAAGTCACCCTCCTCTTATCACTTCATATCCCTTCCCGAGCCAGAACCTGATAAGAAAATTTAATTTGAAAACATTAGGCTTGCGCCTAGTGAGAACATCCCGTTAAATCAAAACATTTATAAGCTTTGAAAACCCAATTTGTAAACAAAGCATATAAAATAACCTTTTCACAAAACTTTCTTACCGTACACATAACATCTTTCGATGACGGGAATCATATCCAATTCCGTGAGTATGACAAACACTAAGTAAGTCATATTATCACGTTTAAGAGCGTCACTACGAATCACTGAGGATTCTAGATTACAGCTTATGTCCAAGAAATTACAATTAAGCGACATGCCTATTTCTTGGTGTGGAAGTAGGGATTACAATTAAGCCATGCCTATCCCTTATCTTCCAATAGAAATCGGGAATTGCAATTAGGCGTCATGCCTATTCCACGATTTCATGTCACAATACGAAATGGAAATTACAATTAAGTGTCATGCCTATTCCTCATTTCAAATCAACGGGAATTACAATTAAGCGTCATGCCTATTCCACGTTTTTCAAATAATGCTAGTGCCTATGGATCCATTACACTTACTAGCATACGTGCGTATCAAAACCAAATCATACATCAAATCGTATCATACTTAAAGTTAGGGGTGTTAACGAGTCGCGCTTTTAACGAGCTACTCGAGCTCGTTTATCTCGAGCTCGAGCCTAATAATTAACGAGCTCGAGTCGATCTTGAACACAAAATAAACCCCGTTTAACTTAACGAGTCGAGCTCCATAACACCAATGTTCAACTCGACTCGTTCGAAAGCTCTATTAAACTAAACGAGTCGAGTCGAGCCATTCGAGCCTAAATTTTTTCGAGCCAAACATATTCATATGTTACAAATTATATAATCAAAATATAAAAATTATCGTGCTTGAGTAATAAACAAGTTAATCAAACTCGAATTCGAGCTTATAAACGAGCATCGAGCTCGAGCTCAAACATGAAAAAAATATTCGAGCTCGAGCCCGAATCTGAAAAAGTTAATCGAGCTCGAGTCGACCTCGAGCCTGATATTATTTTTTCAAGCCCGGCTCGAATAGCCTACTAGGCTACTACTCGACTCGACTCGGCTCGTTAACACCCTTACTTAAAGTCAAGTTATAAGTATGTTCGTACTGCTAAAATTGAATTCCAAATAATCAGGAATGTCTCCTCTCAAAAGTTACCGGAACTCAGTAGTTACCGGACACATCCGGAAAAACTATCCGGAGTAAGTGTCCGTAACTCATATCCGGAAACTACTGGAAACTATGAATCCGGGAAACACAATCCGGGACTGGTATCCGGGAAACACAATTCGGGACTTGTATCCGGGAAACACAACCCGAGACTTGTATCCGGGAAGACAATCCAGGACTTGTATCCGGGAAACAAAACCTGGAATTTATATCCGGGAAATGGAGTTTACCGGATACTTCGTAAAATAAAACTTACCCGGAAACCTTCGACCTGTACTTTAATTTTCATCTCAAAACCCACTGTAATTCAATTCTCAATCGAATACATACCACTACAGTATTTCCAAAACACTTAGGCAATTTAAAATCATGGGAATCATTCAATTTCATAAACTTCAAAAGTAAGAATGAACTCACCTGGATTGAATTTACAGAACGATAACCCAACTTAACCGGTTCTCAAATTCTTTGCACCTAAATGATTCCAGAATCCAAATTGAGAAGAGGAATGAATTTGTAAACATTAATCCTAGAAGGAATCATTCAATTTCTTACCAAATATCGACTGCTCTCGTTCTCTTTACCCGGAACCGACTTCACAGAAAGAAAGATTGAGATAATCTCAATTTTCAGCCGACCTCAACTTTTATATATCATTTTTCTCAATTACCCAATTTAACCCAAAACTTTGGCCAAATTACACCTTCAACCCTTCAACATTAAATTATAACATAACGCTTAAAATAACACCTTCTAATATTTTAAGCGTTCATCGTACAATAATTATGGAAATTTCGAGGTGTTACAAGAGGCACTAAATGCTCTCCAAAAACCGTGCAAAACCAAGAGGGGGGAGAAAATGAGCTGAAAATAAGCTAAGTGGGGTTTTTATACCCACAGACCATACAAATGAGTATGCCCCGCGATTATGCCCTTGTGGCATTCTCGCAGGCAATCTCGCGAGCCGCTCTCAACCTACGGTACAATCCCTACGGTTGTGACCGGCGAGAGTGTCCCATGGCATAATCGCGTGTCACTCTCGTCCGGGATGTACCGAGCCTGTTTCCCCAATGCAACGCTGCCCGACGACCTTGACACTTGGTCATTATCGCCGGTATTGTCGTCGAATGCTGCTGGCCCTCGGTTCTCGTCCGTTTCTTTAACGTTTTCCCAACCACAAAGTTACTTAGTTCCAAGATTAAGATTAGTGACCTTCCCAACATAAATTAGCATCCAAAAACTAAATAAAGTGAGTTGGAATTATTCCACACTTACATGAAATTTCCCGAGTGTTACAGAAATCAATAAAAAGAACTGACTATAAATTTCAAAATGAGGTAACAACTATCGTACCATGTTGGGGAGACCCACAACATAATCGGAATCAGTGAAGGAGCACTACCCAACAGTCCACTTATTCGTTAAGCTAATTTCGGCATAATCCTCATGTGCACTTTGTGTCTTACAGACTCTATGCCTATTAGCCGAGTACAGTACTCCAATACAACGCCTGATGGGAGCAACCCATCACCTGTAAGAGGAGTGACCCAATACAAACGCAAGCAATGGGGTGACCCTAAGTCACTAAATCCGGATCTAATACATCACAGTCCGAGCACACTAATAGCTCAAAATATCTCAGTTACACAAAGTACGGATTTAAATACTTTAAATGAATACCATGCTAAATAAACATCAGGTTTCAATACATCAAAGTTCATTTTGTATCGTTCCTCAAAACATTTCAGCATGCTCATTTCACCTTCAATTTATTTTGTAAAACATAAATAACCACATTTCATAAAACCATTTAAATCAATGCATTTTTCCATGACACCCATTTAAACACAAGCAACACAAATCAGTTATGTATACATACGTTTGACGTGTACCCAGTTATAAGACTACTTGAACTCACCTTAGATAGGTTGACTCAAATCCAATATATAAGTATCCCGTCCAACCGTCCTCGACACCTATACAATCCATATAAGATTTATATCATCACAATCATTCTGGCGAGACATTCAAACAATTCTCGCTTTGAATTGTAACCTTCAAAATATTTATTATACAATCTAAGACATGTTAGAAGGTTTACATACTCGTTGTTTCACTTAAAGTCCAAATGGAGCATTGGTTCCATACCTTTATTCAAAACGAACATAAACATCCTATAACTTTGAAAATCCATCAAAATGCATATGAAATGTCAATTTGATCATTACAACACGTTTACATACCTTGCATTTCTAAACGCCTTCAATTTCAACTTTTAGGTTTGCATAAAACCTATCAATTTGACCTTTAAACGAATAATTTGACTTTTTGTAAAAAAAATCAACTGTTTTCATTTCAAACTTTGATTTCCTATCAAAATATGTTTGGATGGAACTTTCTCTCTTGAATACCTAAACAATTTAAGCACCAAAGTTTCAAATAAAAGCTTATATAAACTAAAACTATTCAAACACATATTGTCTCATGGAAAGTATTCATCAAAATATATCCAAAGTTTCTAATCTTGAACTTAAAACACTAAATTTCCTGAATCAAAGACATACCTTCAATTAACCACCGATAACTTTACCAAAATTTCTAATTTTGAGAATGTTAATCTTCTCAATACCATCAGAATCACCCCCGACTAACAAGTTTCTTCCAACAGAGGCCATATGAGAATAGATTATCCCAGAGTGTATGAGGAGGGCTAGACGAGACATATTGCCCTAGAGTGGTACACCTTGACCTTGGTATCAAGTGAAAATGCATGGAACCCTATCAGATTACTCTACAAAAGAGCTCTTGAAAAGAGAAAGAGAGAATCCAACATTGATAGAGGAGAAATGGTCCAAGTCTATTCAAATGTGAGACTCTATCAAAGAACTTGCTCATCATCGTTTCTTTGCTCATCATCGTCTGCTATCTCGAATAAAATCTTCCCATGTAAATAATTCGCTAATGCGACTAACCAAGCTATATGGATTCTAGAAAATGGAGTTACAGTTCCTGTTACCTAAATTGCTGAGAATCTTGACGAGGCGAAGTTCCACCATCTTGCTCTACCGTGGATATTGTTGAAGGTGTAGTTCGCCCATTACGAGATGCTTTAACAAACACCTGATCGATTATTTAAAAAGCGTTTTTCTCTTCAATTTTCTCACCAAACCGATAAGCCGTGTTTCCAATCTAGAATATGATGAGGGAAATAATCAAAAGATGACATTATTAAAAAGTTATATGCAATACTTAAATATTTAATAAACTTGTATATTCTATCGAATGATTGACCGTATTTCAAATGGAACTTTCCTTACTTTTATGTTCTCAATATTGATTTTACGTTGTTTAAACATAACATAACCTGACCAAACCAACCAACTCAAACGAATTGGGTTGCACTTTTATCTGAATTGAACTGACATTTAATTAAATTGTTCCAATATCTTCAACCCGATCAACCCAACCTGGCATCGGCCCTAAATAGATATGGTCGGTTATTTTAGCCCATTCCCCATTCAACATTTTATTCATATATGATTTTGTCGAGTATTAATTATTTGTTAAAATATCTTCAACCCGATCAACCCAACCTACTATGGTCATTAATAGATATTATCTGCTATTTTAGTCCATTCCCCTATTTATTCAACATTTTATTCGGATATGATTTTGTCGAGTATTAATTGTTTGACTCATAGTCTCCCTTCTGCTTCCCCTTTTTGCTCTGCACATACTTCCAGATTGAAAGGCGGTTCGTGTCTGCGACGTACTATAGCCCACCAAATTTCAAACAATTACACCACATAACATTCAAAACGATGCAACCAACCGGCGGTGGCGGTGGCGGCGGTGGTGGTGGTGGTGGTCTTTCCAGATATCAATCGGCTCCAGCTACTTGGTTAGAACAATTGCTAGAATCAGATGAAGATGTCATCATAGATCCTCCTAAACCGCCCTTGCTTCCACATCATTCCATTGCAGCCACCAGTTCCGCCATCACCGCCACCACTTATGTTGATCCTAGTTTGGCCGGAAGCGGATTTCTCCGCCAAAACAGCTCTCCGGCCGAGTTCCTATCTCAGATCCATAATTCCGATGGCTATTTCTCGAATTACGGGATTCCGGCGAAGCCTAATTTCGATGATTACCTTTCATCCAGAGATGTCAATTTAGAAGACTCGCAAATCAAATTCACTACACAAATGGTCAGTATATCATATGCAATAATCCGATTCCTACAATTAGAGATAAATCCGAATTTGCGTTCTGATTTCGTGTTTAATTATGAGGGATTCGTTTTTAAATTCTCTTCGATTGAAAAATTCTCATCTAGAGTGGAGATCAAAGTGCTTTGTTGGATGTTGAGATGGATAAGATTCTGGCGGATTCTGTGCCGTGTAGGGTACGAGCAAAACGAGGGTTTGCTACTCATCCTCGCAGTATTGCCGAGAGGGTACTTTTCTGTGCTACTTTCATGGCGTTTTTTTGTTGATTAATGTGATTTTTTTGAGATTTTTGGTTTTGGATCAGGTGAGGAGAACTCGGATTAGCGACAGAATAAGAAAGCTTCAAGAACTTGTGCCTAATATGGATAAGGTATATATTTCAGAGTGCTTTTTTCTTGGCTTTCAATGTTGGAATAGTTTATTGAAGTGTCAAGATCATGTCTCCATTTTCTATCTTTAGAATTTTGGGATATACATACTGAATAGGGTTGTGGAAACAATTATGTTAGTGGCAAGAGGATAGGTATGCATACATCTCACTTCCGACCCCACTTTTGAGCGGGGTTCATCGAGTTTGTTTGGTTTGTTTTGGTTTATATTCAATCGGGTTCGAGATACGTGTCAAAAATTGTACCTTATATAAGATCATTTTTTAAAATATAATGCCACTTGGAGCTAGGGGTCGAGTTCGAAGACGACCTGTAGATTATGGCCATGTTTGGCAACCATAAGTTAGTTTTTAAGAGCATCTCCAACAATTTCCCCATAGTTTCTCCAAAATGGAGAACCAAAAGTCAAAATCCCTTAAAAAAATACATTCATCTCCAACAGATTCCCCATTTTGGAGAAAAAACAATGATTATAATATTAAAATATTGTATTTATCTATTAAAATATTATTTCTCTCTAAATATTATTTTTCAAAGATTTCTATTGGTGCTGTCACTAAATAATCATTTTTGAGGTTAACTCCATAGTTGGAGAAAAACTCCTCTCCTACTTTCTCCATTTTGGAGATAGTTTTGGGGAAGCTGTTGGAGAAAAAAAAACAACCCAAAATCCCCATATTCTTCATTTTCTTCAAAATGGGGAAGCTGTTGGAGATGCTCTAACACAATTGAAATAGTGTTTTTTTAAGTCTACTCGAAGTGACGTTTCAACAAGCTCCAAGTTTTTTTCTTGTTTTTTCTTTCTCCGTTATGCCCTTTTATGTGTGTTTCAATTAGCTTTTTAATATGGTTTCTAAATCACTTTACGTTGTCATCTAGTTTTTACTTCAACTAACTAGCTTATTAACTACTACTATTTACCAAACAGGAATACTTATCAACTATTTTGCCAATCAACCGTTAGCTTAGTGCATTTTCAGTAGATTCTCTAAAATGAAAAAATGGAGATTTTGGAAAAATCTTCAACAGATTCCCCGAAACTTTTTCTTCAAAAAGGAGAGAGCACGCGACTAGTGTGAATTTCTCCAAATATGGAATACTCCCAAAAAATTATTACAATGTGAGAGAAACATTTTTTTATTATATTTTCATCTATAGGAATCCTTGATATTAAATGTTTCTGAGTGATAAATAATATTTTATTACATGTATAAATTATTTTAATAATATAATTAATGTTTGAATTTGCAAAATAGAGGTTATGTTGGAGATTAATGTAATACTTTTTTAAGATATTCAATTTTAATTCTCAATTTTGAATAAGTTTTGGAAAATCTGTTGGAGATGGTCTTATTAGCTAGTTTACCAAACATAGTGTACCATGTTTGTATCAAGTCTTTGTAGTTTGTACTTTGTACTGTATATTCGGATGCATAAGTAGGCAAGATGATGCGTATATGTAGGCGTGTGTGCATATACAGGCGAAGGATCGTGTGTGAGAAGTTGTGGTTAACGTGAGAAATATGAGAAGTGGATCTCGGTGCATCTTATCTTTGTGCATCCCATCCTAATTTGCATCCATTTCTCATCCATCGTTTGATAACCACTTCTCACGCTTTTCACGTTAACCTCTATTTCTCAGCGGAACCCAACCCTGCTATTGCTACTCAAGATTTAATTTTTTTTCTTGTTACTAGTTTTCCCGGCCTGAGTTTACGACTTTCGATACATGTGGTATGAGTTATTTTATGATTGAGGTTAATTTGAACCTCTAATATGTAATCGTTTTACATGGCAGCAAACTAACACGGCGGACATGTTAGAAGAGGCGGTCGATTATGTCAAGTTTTTGCAAACACAGATCCAGGTATCTCTTCTCCGTCCAATCCTATTTTCAAGCGTTGTATAACCTAAAAATGGCAGGATCTTGCCAATCGTACTACCTACCACTGGGGACTGGGTTACAAACTCGATGTCTTACCAGTTGAGCTACCCCAATGTACCAAGTTTTACAGAGAATTTTGGTTGCTTTATACTTTTACGTTTCATAACCTACAAATCAGGGGCGGCGGACCCCTGGTAAATACGGTGGCACGGACCACCGTTTCATTCCACCCTAAATCCATAGTGTAAAAAAAATTATGGTCGTGAAAAGGGCCACAGTATTATTTTGTTGGGTGTGGCCATATCTTTCTTGAAACTACAATAATAATACAAATTTCTTTTGATAGAGTTGGTTTGCATCGTCTTTTCTCCCCTTTCATGCACGAGTTTGAATCCCGTTTGGCCATTTGTATCATTTCCTAAGTTTTTAGCTTTTAATTTCACGTTTATTATGTTTTCAATTTTTTTAAGATAAAAGAATCGAACACATGACCTCACGTACAAAAAAAACAATGAACTAACAAACAGAGTAATGATAATTTTGTCAAAAATTGACCATTGCTTCATTTTCTTTAGGCAAATAATCCACCACTTCAAAAATTCTAGGTCCGCCTCAACTACAAATGGCAGGATCTTTACCAATTCTATTACCACCGGATAGCAAATTCAGTGTCTTACCGGTTGAGCTACCTCAACGAAATAAGTTTGAAAGAGAATTTTGGTTGCTTTCACTACAGAACAAAGGACCATCACCGACGTAAAATCCGTCGCTAAAGTTGGATCCGTCGGTATTTTTTATCGGAATAAAAAGTCGTGGGAATTGGTATCACCGACGGATCCGTCGGAATTACCGAAGTATTTCGGCCATTGGTAATATTCGTCGGCGATAGTCATTTGTTTTGTAGTGTTTATATTATTACGATATGCTTTATAACCTACAAATGGCAGGATCGTACAAGTTCTGTTACGACTGAATGGTAATTAAACCCAGTATCTTACCAGTTCAGCTACCCAACGTAGTAAATTATAGAGAGAATCTTGTTGATTTATGCATGCTTTATAACCAAAAAATTGCAGGATCTTACGGACCATCACAACAGATGCACGTGCTCGGTTAAGGATCAAGGGAAAAGGTTAAACGACAACTCTTCCAAATCGTGCTGAGTTTTTCAAGTTTTGATATGGCTTCGGATGAAGTAATTAATCAATCATGGGTTTTGATTTGATCTATAAGACCTTCAAACGACACTGCTTCTTCCAACGACCGGAGATCAAGTTCCTTTCGATGGAAGAATGGTAGTCTACTTGCTGTTGGTACAATTCTAGCTTAAATTTTCAGCTTTCAGTTTCTTTTTAGAATTTGATAGCAATGTGTAGCTGTAAATTATACATATACAAACACAATCCCTTTTATACCCACCAGGTACCTAATGTATGGAGATGCAAAAACTGGTGATAAATGTGTTATTCACTTTTATATATAATGATTATATATAATACTATATTATAATTGTGGGTCTCACTTTTATTGTGCATTTCAAAAATTTGCCATATTTGTTTTTTATTCTATCACATTTTTTATAGCGACGCTATTTTTTGAGATAGATGTCAGGTTTACATGCATCGTTTACACACCTCCAATCTAACCCAATATATCCATGATATATTGGGTTGTTTGATTTAGGTTATAATTCAAGTTCACACACTTTTCACAAAGCGTGTTCTTTACAAAAACAACAGTGTTATTTATTGGGGTAGATGATAGGTTTTTGTACAACTCATCCTTAAGGTCCCTTTGATCATTCGATTTTGCAGCAATGGAATGGAATGGATTTAGATTTTAAATCTATTCCACTCTCATGTTTGATTTGCAAGATTGTCTGGATTTGAAATCTTAGAATTTCTTTGAAAACCCTCAAACTTGGGATTTCAGTTGCTACAGTTTTAAGGGATTTCGTAGGATTTGTATATAATATTGTTTAAAATATGTTCGAAAACATTTGTTTTCTATTAATCAGTTAAATAAAAAGAAATCCAATTATTTTTATAATTTTTGATTATTTTTTTTATAAATAATGGAATTAAAATCCATTCCAAATTCTACCGACCAAACACACAAAGAGAGAGTGGCCGAGTGGTCAAAAGCGACAAATTTACTTCTCTTCTCCGATCCAAATCCCTCGAAATCCAAACCCCTACATAAAATCTTCCCCATTTCATTCCTACAAACCAAACGGACCTCTAATATCCATTTGGTTTTCAGAATTTGGTAGGATTTGAGGGATTTGAAAATGAATTTCACTCCTATCATTGACTTTTAGTTTAAAGTAAAATCCCGAATTGAAATTCTATAGACATTAGATTGAGAAATCTCATAGGATTGTTGGTATTTATGGGATTTTTGAAATTCTATAGACATTAGATTGAGAAATCTCATTAGGATTGTTGGTATTTATGGGATTTTATAGGATTTGTTTATCAAGTATTTTAAAATATATTAAATATATTTATTCCATAATATTCAATTAATAAAATGTATTTAATTTTTCTATAAAATATATGTGAACAATGGATTTGATTCCATTTTAAATTCTACGGACTAGACATGGCTAAATGGGCGGGCCAGGACGGACCGGGTCGGGCTTTGGATGGGACCAGGCCAAAACACTATTCAAAGACTCGGGCTTGATGGTTGAAGGTCCGGCCTGTTTAGGTTTTTAAAAGACCGGTCTTTTGGGACCAGACCCAAAACCAAGCCTAAACCTGGCTTTTTAAAAAATATATATATATATATATATATATATATATATACACATACATATATAGCCTTAGGTTCAAATGAGAAGTGCTAAATATTTGAGAAGTAGAGAAATAATCTTGACCGTTTATTCGGTCAAGATCGGTTATAATTGGACAAATGTTGCGGCTGTTCCAAAAATAGAAGGGCAATTTCGTAACTTTTACAAAAAACACGGTACGAGTTCATATATGAATCTGTGTGATTCACATATGAACTATACGTTCATATATGAATCTTTGTAATTCACATATGAACTCTTTAAAACTAATTCATATATGAATCTTGTGATTCATATATGAACCTTTGTGTTTCATATATGAACCTTTGTGTTTCATATATGAAACTAATTAACTGTAGGTTCATATATGAATCAGTTGAACCAATTAACTGATTCATAAATGAATCTTTGTGTTCATATATGAACCTTTGTGATTCATATATGAAACTAATTAACTGATTCATATATGATTTTTTAACTAATTCTCATATGAACAAATTAACTAATTCATATATTGTAACACCCGAAAAATTGAAAAACGGAAATTGGACTTGCGGACGTCCGCATGGGCACAAGGCTAGACGTCCGCGTAGCGCGAAAGTCCGCGTGTCATCCGCGGAAGCAACAGAGAGAATTGGGGTTTCGGCCAGGGCAAGGCCGAACGTCTGCATGGTGTCTAAGCCGGACGTCCGCGATGACCCTGATGAGATATTTTGGTTTCCTTTTTAAGACTTCTCTCTCTCACACCCCTCATTTCATCCCCAACCCAAATCAGTTTCCTCTCTCTCTCTCTAAACCGATTCTTTCCCAAGAAAACCCTAAATCCTTCCCTCTCCTCTTCATCTTCCCCACTCAAATCAAACACAATTCCACCATTGTTGAAGATATGGAAACTTGAAGCTTTTGTGGAGACTAGGAGCTTTTATTTGGAGGATTCAAGTGGTGAAGGTAACCTCTCCCTACCCAAAAGCTAGATTGTTGTTGTTTTCACTTTCTCTTCCATTTTGGGGTATTATTGGGTGATTTGGGTTATGTTTGGTTAAAGTAATCTTCTTCTCCTTCACCTATGAAAATTAGGGTTTTGGTATGAGTTGAGATCTTGATGTAAAATGGTAGGGGAATGATTCTTTATGGTTGGATGTGAATATTTATGGTTGGAAACTTATGGATCTAGGTTTTTGGACGATTTGGCTTGAAGGCTCAAGCTTCTTCAAGGGAGCTTACGTTTGGGGAAAATCTAGATTTAGCCTAAATCTAGCAAGGTGAGTTCAAGTTGATTTGCGAAAACTTTGTACATGCCAAAAATGTTATTTTCCAAGTATTTGTGTGTTTTACTTGAAATTATCAATTGTTGAGTTATTTGATGAGTTTAACTCTTTTGAAGTATTTAACTTCATAAATGTTGTAAAACACCCATATTTGAGATTTTTGGATATTTTGTTGTGTAGAAATCATAAATATGTCCTTAGAAGATTTATTGCTCAAAATGGAGTTTATTCATTGGTTTAATCATGTTAGTGTAATTGATTTTATAAACCATTTGGGAAATACACAATTTAGTGTCAAGAGTCATTTTGAGAACTTTAAGGGTATGAGTCCTTTTGGAAAAACCCTTTTGTTTAACCCGTATCGAGTTTTGGGTTAATGATGATTTTGTGGTACTTGTTGGCCTAAACGATGTTTAAATACATGTTATGCTATGATGACCGTTATTTATGGGTCGAATGAGTTTTGAGCATTTTGCTCGGTTTTGACTTTGAGGAAGTCTTGTGGACATTTTGTCCGATTTCGATGGCTCAAGGTGGGGTCTTATTTTATGGTTTGCATTTATTGCAACATATTACAACATATTGCATATTATTGCATATTATTGGTATTTATATGCTCGGGTGCTTTAATCATTTCAGTATGGGCATGTTATTTTAGACTGTGTTGCATTGGATCCATAGGCACGTAAGTCAGTCTTTAATTGATGGTCTATCTCTTTGTGCACGAGGGGTAGACTATTGGAACGCATGGTTTTATGCGGTAGGCCGTTCGGGGCCACTAACGAGTAGGCAATGGGGGACATTGGAGTCCTTGAGGTGTAACTCTTCTAGACTGGATAGAATGTGGTCCCATAAGTCCTTGAGGTGTAACTAGACGGAGTAGGCAATAAAGGCATGGGAAAGGTTTGAGGTTGTGATGTCTTTATGGCATGGGAACTAAAACCGAGACTTGAGGTGTAATCCAGTAACATCATAAGTGACCTAACTTTGTGTGTCCGTCACTTTCGATGGAATCGGGTCTCCCGTGTCACCGAAAGGTGTTGTTTTTGGGTATATACTTTTATCCATATTTTCGGTGACCCATTCTATTTATATGAAATGTTTTCATGGTTTATTGGCGGAGTTATATGACTCATCCTTATTGGATGTTTTGAATATTGGAGTTTTACCCACGTTTACATTACTTGGGAGTTTATAATGTCCATGTTTTATTATCGTTGGTCTTATACGATTGACTGCAATTCGATGACTTTAATATTGGATTTCCCTCCATGTATATTAAAGTTTAAATGAGGCAGATCATTTCCATATTTATGGTATTTGGACTTCATTACATTTTACGTTCGCGTGAGTATTGGTTCGTATCATGTTTTCGATGAAGTATTATATTTATATGGATTATTCTTCCATGAATTTTGGGTTGAGTATTATGTCGTCAACCGTGTTTGAAGGTTTTGCATAATGAAGATTTATTAACGTGTTGAGTGAGTTTGGATTGGGATTCATTTTGGGAAAACGCTTTATACATTTTGGGGAATTTTCTCATAGATTTCGGGTGCGTTGAAAAATGAGTCATTTACATACTTCTCATAAACTCTTTTGGGAATCATAAATTATGTCGTAAACTTTCATTCAAAGAATTATTTAAATCATGTTATAAACTCTTGAACTCACTAGGCGTTAGCCTAACCCTTTTTGTTTGTCGGCATGTGCAACAGGTTCAAGTTAGGAGTAGTTCTAGTTACACCGCGAGAGGTTGTGTGCTAGAAATGTGCTCGAGAGGTGAATTGGTTAAGTGATGTCTTCCGCATTTATCTTTGGGAATAACAATTTGTACTTGGGTTAAGTAACACCCGATGTGAATTTAGTCTTTGTAATAAGACTTGAATTATATATTGATTGAGGTTAATCATAGTTTTTAATTTGAGGTATTTCACCTATTGGATTATAGGAAGAAATCCTATTATTTCGGATGTATTATCGAAAATTTTATTTAGTTGCTCTTTCCCAATTCAAGGGTGTTACAAGTTGGTATCAGAGCATAAGTTTGAGAGAATTATGTGTTGATTTTGGATACCTAGACTCAAACTATCGTTCTTTTAAGTAAATGAGAGTGAAAATTCACCATTAAGCACTTTAAGATAGGATGTTTTGAGGTCGATGGAGTTGTTAGAAACGAGAATCTAGCAAGGATAAGCAGGTACGGTGCGTTTATAATGACACCTGGCCAGTGTCATGGTGAACTTACTAGTTACATGTGCATACTTGAACTACTTTAATGTGATGATCGTTGGGGTAGTGAAGAAGTTCTAAGCGAGTAGTCGTTGGAAAAGATTGACGATTTTAGTATTAGTCACTTAGGGTGACAATAAACATGATAATTGCTTTAAGTGGACCGTTTCGGGTCGAGGTAGATGGTTGGATTAGAACCATAGATTTATTGAATCGACTTTGATTCGAGGAGAAATCGTGAGGTTAATCAATGTAATTCCCAACTTTGCCTTAAGAGGTTTGAGCATCCGGATGACGGTAGTGTGACCGGAGGGATTTGGAGAAGTATGGTTTGAGACGTTGAGTGCCGACTAAATTCATGCACAAAAGTTATTTTTAAAAAGAAATTGCATCAATTATTTCTTGTGTTTCAAATCCTCATGTGGATTGTGTTAGAAAATCTCGGAAAACGTTTAGCACACACAAGATTTTAAATCATGGTTTTGAATATGCATGAAATTATTTTATTGCGGGAGTTGCAAACTCCGTTGGGACTTGCTTTATTTCATTGTTGTCCAACGTTACTTTCGGATACAGTGATATCCATATTTTAAGGATGTTTAAGACGTTGAGCAAGTAACTACGACTCATGACTTTAACATTGGATCTCCTCCACATATGTTAAGGTTTGGACGGAAAGTTATCTTCCACTTTATCTATGTAAAGCTATTTTGGAGAATTTGTTTAATGTGAGTTTGTTGAACAATGTTGTTTATATGGTATTACCACAAAAAGGGATTTTTGGATTTTTGGCGTTTTAGTCATGATTTTGCTTATTGCAATTCGATTTTTAGAAGCGAAAAGTTTGGTGCCATTTTGATTGACCTGAGGTCATTGAGCCCCATTGAGTTTCATGGAGTTTTGGTCTTACGGCGTTTTGTGTAGCGTGAGTGCATTTTCATAATGTGCATACTTCATGTATTATGTGGGAATTTATGAGTTATGTTGGGCATTTTGTCCCACTCGGGTTTTTATTGAGAAATATTATTTTATGCCATAAGACGACCAAAAGGGATGAGTTTTGGAACTTTGGTGTTGCGTAATTTCTCTTTCAAAGATTTGTATTAACACATTTTGTTGCAACTTGTTCAGTGTATGGATTGATTTATACGTGACGTAAGTAATGCATGAAAGGACACCGTGATAGTATTTCATAACAATTTGCTTATTGCGTGTAACGTCCCAAAAACATAACATGCATTAACATAGATTAAGCATTCGAATTACATAAAAACTTGTCTTTAAAACATCATTAACCGATACTAAACAAAAACTTGACAGCGGAAGTCTCTAATCCACAGCCGAGAGCTCTATCTATAGTCATCATAATCAAAATCTTGGAGTCGCTCTAAGCTCCAAATCCTCCTTGCCATCTCTTAGTTCTTACTAGAAGAACCCGTAACACGCTTACCTGAAAATGGTTTAGTTTTGAAAAGCGAGGGTTAGACCAAAAGGTCTAGTGAATTCCCTCCATAAAAGTTCATCACAGTATAAAATCCTTTCATTGAAAAGAGTTCACATTCTCAACATAAACATCATTCAAGGTTCAACACAGGGTTCAGGGATCGCATAAGCTACCACGATCGGGGCCTAACGGACACCCTCTCGGCTACACCGGAGTCCAAATGGACCCCCTGTTATCCGAGTAGGAAGGAAACACAACCCACAAGCTGGCCTCATATGCCCAAGGAATTATCAAATCCCAAGGTACCCTGACCCCACTGTGTAAACCGACTCCACATAGCATATACATAACGTTTCGAAATCTCATTTAAGAAAACTTTAAGCATCATCTCATTTGCTGAACAAACATGTAGTTCATGGAAAGCATGCAAAACATTTATAAAACAGTTCATGCTCGTAAATGAAACCATAATTAGTAAAAACATAATACGTCATAAAAAGGGTTGAGAGAACTCACCTTTGGTTAACGCTGAACGCCCTCCTTAAATATCTCCAAGCTAAACAAATCGAACACCTAAGGGCATTTGATTCGTATCAGTTCAAACGGTTCGATCCTACTGTCCAGTTAACACTTTCCGGACGCAGGAACATTCCGGACACAGGAACTTTCCGGACACCATTATCCGGACGCTAGCCCTTTCCGGACACAACTACCCGGATACTAGCCCTTTCCGGACCCAACCATCCGGACACTAAAACTTATCCGGAAACTCCTTACATCCGGACACCCCCACTGTCCGGACACTACTGTCCGGACGGGACGACGTCCGGAAACCTACGGGCTGGACGAAAACAACAATCCCAAAAGTGATTAATAACTCATTTTCTGCCATAAGTTCGATTAGACAAACATAAAGGTTCATCCACCAAACCTAAACACCCATTTAAACCATTTTCTTTCCTCTAAATCGATACTTACTAATCAAAACCTCAAACCCCCTTTTTAGAGCATTTGGTGAAGAACACAATGAAATCAAAGGCTTCTCACCAAAATACTTAGACCACAAGGAGAGAAACATTAAACAATCAACAACAAGAAGATTAGAGGAGATTACCTTCTTTGATTTCCCTTTTTCCCTTGCTTCTTCTTCCTTTCTTCCCTTCCTTCTAGCCGCCAAACCACAAGACCAAACAATACTGATTTCTTCAAATCATGCCCTAGGGAATTGTAGCTATTTATATTTCTCAAAAATTGCCAATAGGTCCCTCAAGTCCAACTTTCAATGCTTAGACTTCGGCCACCAAACTTTCACATTTTCCATAAAAACCCGGTTGTTACTTTGCGCTTTCGGTCAGTTGATTGTTTTATTATCATTTTATGCAAATGCATTATACCGACCTAGGAGTATGCATAGCTTGGTAACCATTACTTCTCGACACTTTAATAAATGGATCGCGAATGAAAATGTTTTATTAACTCATTGCATAAATGAAGGCCATTTGGTCAAAGTATGTTTTAGTGTTGTGGGGATCATGCATAGTTTACAATACAATATATTTTGAAAACACGAATGTGTGAGTCGTTGACATTTGGTCAATTTTGGTTTGACGAACATTTTGGAAAATTGTAAACCTTTTTGGTTATAGAGAAAATTGGTATTTTGGGTATTTCAACGAGTAAACTTTTAAGCATTGACGTTTTAACGTTTTATATTACGAGTGTGAAACTCTTGATGTAAATGCTCCGTGATGGGGATTTTGGAAAAATTATTTGCCTAACCTAGAGTGCGTGGAACTACTTATGTTTTTTAACATTGATGCGCTATGTTGGTGCAATTCGAGATTTGAAGTCGGTTTGAACCTTTTTCGGTGTCAACCATCAACTAGCACGTATTTTCTCCTAAGTTTTGGGAAAACACATTGATGTGTGCGAGCCTTATCAGAAATGTTTTACTCATGTGTCATTATATGACCAGATGAGGAAATTGATTTAAAGAATTTCATCTTTTGAAATTTTGTCGTGAACTATTTGATGCATGCTATTTTATTTCAAGAAAACTACTAAGAGTGTTACAAGTTGTATGCATACTCCAATTTGAGATTTCCTCATGATGTTTTAGTCGATATCTTCAAAGGATGAAAACGTATTGATTTTGTCTTTAAACTTGGAACTAACACAAGTCATTTTATGTTTTGACCTAAGTGTACATATGAATCGTTTCATCGTTTTGGGAATTAAACTGACGCACACAAACGTTTTTGGTGAACCTTGTTCCATGCCATTTTATGGTTAAAAAGGAACTTTGGAGTCGTATGTCGTTCAAACTTCTTTCGAAGTACGTGCAAACCTTTTTGTTACATACTATTTAAAGTAGGCAGTTACTTTACGTGCATGCCATGAATCAATCCATACTAGGACCGTAGCGGTTCATTCCAAAGAAGTTGTTTATTACGCTTTTGCGTTTTGATTAATAATCTAAACTGCAATGAAATAGTTTTCAATATGATTTTTATATGTGGGACGAGTGTGTCCATTTTTGCGCAACTACCGAATTGATAGTAGTATTTTTATGCGTACGATTAATTTGATATGAAAACCTTTGTGTTGAAAAACTCTATAAAAAGTTTTGATTGGCATATTTATTAAATAATTCACTTGAGAACCTTGAACTCATTAGGACCTTGGAAAAGTTAAGTAACCCCGGTTAAGAGTAAGTATGTGTAGAACTTCGACTATGAAAAGTTGGGTGTTTCGACGCGTGATGATGCTATAGGCCGGATGGTATCGGTGACAGAGTCGATGTACTTGTTGTAACTGAATGGTTAGATTCGCGGTATCTTATTTTGAGGTTAGTGGTAACCGTCCTTGTCGGCAACCTCGTTATGGGTCTTGGTCAATTTTCACATAAGGGACCCTTTAGACACCCCGTATTGATAACCTTAATTTTGTGGGAATGCTCGACGGATGGAACTCGTGTGTGGAGTTCTGTTGGGAGTCAAAGCTTGATGGTATGACTAGGTGTCAACTTTTGGGGTTCGAGGTCAAGAACCGTTAGTGTATTCGGAGGGTTGTAGTCCGATTTTAAAGAAATAATGATAACGGTTGTAGTAATCCTAAGATACTAAATTGTGGTGAGTAGATTTGGTGGGATGACTTTCTTGTGTGGTAAAAGAACCTGTCGGTTTGATGATTAATGTTTGGATGGATTCTTGGTGTTGTTTAATCGATAGGTTAGTGACGACCGCAGGTCTTGGAGTCTATAGGGCTCGTTAGAATTAAACGACAGTTAGCAGTAGGAACAATCGGAATTGGAGATTCCGTTAGTTTCGTTAGTGAACAAACCTTGGATTGTTTTAGAGTCTGGACCCGCAATCGGGGAAGTATGGAACATCTAAGGTTGGGAGACAACCGAAGTTGTCTAATTAGGAGTTACTCCAGTGGATGGAGCGTTCACCTGGACATAAGTACAGTGTACCTGAGAGGACATTGTTGGTAAGAGTTTGCTTGAGGTTTGTCATAGCGGTCTGTGTGGGGGAATCTAGATTCCAGTTGGAAGCTGATGGAACATGGTCGGCGTTGAGTTGGTTAGCCTTTTGTTGTAAAGGATCTAGATTTCGAGGACGGAATCATTCTAAGGTTGGGAGGATTGTAACACCCGAAAAATTGAAAAGCGGAAATTGGACTTGAGGACGTTCGCATGGGCGCAAGGCCGGACGTCCGCGTAACGCGGAAGTCCGCGTGTCATCCGCGGAAGCAACATAGATAATTGGGGTTTCGGCCAGGGCAAGGTCGGACGTCCGCATGGTGTCTAAGCCGGAAGTCCGATGACCCTGATGAGATATTTTGGTTTCCTTTTTAAGACTTCTCTCTCTCACATCCCTCATTTCATCCCCAACCCAAATTAGTTTCCTCTCTCTCTCTAAACCGATTCTCTCCCAAGAAAACCCTAAATCCTTCATTCTCCTCTTCATCTTCCCCACTCAAATCAAACCCACTTCCACCATTGTTGAAGATATGGAAGCTTGAAGCTTTTGTGGACACTATGAGTTTTTATTTGGAGGATTCAAGTGGTGAAGGTAATCTTTCCCTACCCAAAAGCTAGATTGTTGTTGTTTTCACTTTCTCTTCCATTTTGGGGTATTATTGGGTGATTTTGGTTATGTTTGGTTAAGGTAATCTACTTCTCCTTCACCCATGAAAATTAGGGTTTTGGTATGAGTTGAGATCTTGATGTAAAATGGTAGGGGAATGATTCTTTATGGTTGGATGTGAATATTTATGGTTGGAAACTTATGGATCTAGGTTTTTGGACGTTTTGGCTTGAAGGTTCAAGCTTCTTCAAGGGAGCTTACGTTTGGGGAAAATCTAGATTTAGCCTAAATCTAGCAAGGTGAGTTCAAGTTGATTTGCGAAAACTTTGTACATGCCAAAAATGTTATTTTCCAAGTATTTGTGTGTTTTACTTGAAATTATCAATTGTTGAGTTATTTGATGAGTTTAACTCTTTTGAAGTATTTAACTTCATAAATGTTGTAAAACACTCATATTTGGAATTTTTGGATATTTTGATGTGTAGAAATCATAAATATGTCCTTAGAAGATTTATAGCTCAAAATGGAGTTTATTCAATGATTTAATCATGTTAGTGTAATTGATTTTATAAACCATTTGGGAAATACACAATCTGGTGTCAAGAGTCATTTTGAGAACTTTAAGGGTGTGAGTCCTTTTGGGAAAACCCTTTTGTTTAACCAGTGTCGAGTTTTGGGTTAATGATGATTTTGTGGTACTTGTTGGCCTAAACGATGTTTAAATACATGTTATGCTATGATGACCGTTATTTATGGGTCTAATGAGTTTTGAGCATTTTGCTCGGTTTTGAATTTGAGGAAGTCTTGGGGACATTTTGTCCGATTTCGATGGCTCAATGTGGGGTCTTATTTTATGGTTTGCATTTATTGCAATATATTGCATATTATTGCATATTATTTGGTATTTACATGCTCGGGTGCTTTAATCATTTCGGTATGGGCATGTTATTTTAGACTGTGTTGCATTGGATCAATAGGCACGTAAGTCAGTCTTTAATTGATGGTATATCTCTTTGTGCACGAGGGGTGGACTATTGGAACGCATGATTTTATGCGGTAGGCCGTTCGGGGCCACTAGCGAGTATGCAATGGGGGACATTAGAGTCCTTGAGGTGTAACTCGTCTAGACTGGATAGAATGTGGTCCCATAAGTCCTTGAGGTGTAACTCGACAGAGTAGGCAATAAAGGCATGGGAAAGGTTTGAGGTTGTGATGTCTTTATGGCATGGGAACTAAAACCGGGACTTGAGGTGTAATCCAGTAACATCATAAGTGACCTAACTTTGTGTGTCCGTCACTTTCGATGGAATCGGGTCTCCCCCGTCACCGAAAGGTGTTGTTTTTGGGTATATACTTTTATCCATATTTTCGGTGACGCATTCTATTTATATGAAATGTTTTCATGGTTTATTGGCGGAGTTCTATGACTCATCCTTATTGGATGTTTAGAATATTGGAGTTTTACCCACGTTTACATTACTTGGGAGTTTATAATGTCCATGTTTTATTATCGTTGGTTTTATACGATTGACTGCAATTCGATGACTTTAATATTGGATTTTCCTCCATGTATATTAAAGTTTAAATGAGGCAGGTCATTTCCATATTTATGGTATTTGGACTTCATTACATTTTACGTTCGCGTGAGTATTGGTTCGTATCATGTTTTCGATGAAGTATTATATTTATATGGATTATTCTTCCATGAATTTTGGGTTGAGTATTATGTCGTCAACCGTGTTTGAAGGTTTTGCATAATGAAGATTTATTAACGTGTTGAGTGAGTTTGGATTGTGATTCATTTTGGGAAAACACTTTATACATTTTGGGGAATTTTCTCATAGATTTCGGGTGCGTTGAAAAATGAGTCATTTACATCTTTCTCATAAACTCTTTTGGGAATCATAAACTATGTCGTAAACTTTCATTCAAAGAATTATTTAAATCATGTTATAAACTCTTGAACTCAGTAGGCGTTAGCCTAACCCTTTTTATTTGTCGGCATGTGCAACAGGTTCAGGTTAGGAGTAGTTCTAGTGACACGCGAGAGGTTGTGTGCTAGAAATGTGCTCGAGAGGTGAATTGGTTAAGTGATGTCTTCCGCATTTATCTTTGGGAATAACAATTTGTACTTGGGTTAACTAACACCCGATGTGAATTTAGTCTTTGTAATAAGACTTGAATTATTTATTGTTTGAGGTTTATCATAGATTTTAATTTGAGGTATTTCACCTATTGGATTATAGGAAGAAATCCTATTATTTCGGATGTATTATCGAAATTTTTATTTAGTTGCTCTTTCTCAATTCGAGGGTGTTACAAGTTGGTATAACAAAGATCATATATGAATCACAAAGGTTCATATATGAATCACAAAGGTTCATATATGAATTAGTTAAAAAGAGTTTATATGAGAATTACAAAGGTTCATATATGAATCACACAGATTCATATATGAACTCGTCCCGCGTATTTTTTACGAAACTACCCCTCTATCTTGTGCAGACCACGCGAGGAATTATCTGCTGTTTCTTGGTCAAAGCCGTCGATCTTGACCGAATGAATGGCTAAGATCACTTCTTTATTTCTCAATTATTTAGCATTTCTCATTTGAACCTCTCCCTATATATATATATATATATATATAGGGATAATAAATTGTAAACCTCTAAATGTGTGTAAACTTTGTAAACTTTGGATTTCATAGGTTTTCTTGATGAAATTGTTTCATATCATTCATTTCTTGATGAAATTGTTTCATATCATTCATTTCTTGATGAAATTGTTTCATATATTTGTGTTTTTTATGTGAAAACGAAAAAGTTTCATCAAACTGAGAAAATATATGAAACAGTTTCATAGGAATGAAAAAAATATATGAAACTACATAAAAAACACAAATATATGAAACAATTTCATCAAGAAATGAATGATATGAAACAATTTCATCAAAATAAACAATTTCATCAAGAAAACCTATGAAATCAAAAGTTTACACGAATTTTTTTTACAAAATAGTGAGTTTCTCTCTCTCTCTCTCTCTCTCTCTCTCTCTCTCTATATATATATATATATATATATATATATATATATATATATATATATATATTAAAAACCCAGGTTTAGGCCCGGTTTTGGGCCTGGTCCCAAAAGACTGGTCTTTTATGTCCCTTTTTGAATAAATATTATTTGAATACACTATAAAATACATAATTGAGTCACTCAAACATACTTAAAAATACGTTTTATTAGAATTTCGATTTAACAATACATTTAAATAACTACATTTATTGAATTATAAAGAAAAATAGTCTTAATCTTCGTATGGTGGATAGGATTGAAGAGTTTCAGTCGTTTCAATTCTAGTAAGAGTCGTTCCATCATCGAGGTCATCAACATCGAGTCGTTCGTTGTCGGTCTCGTCATCGTCGTAATGTGATACACTACCTTCACAATCGGAAGTTGGCGGGGTACTTAGTCCTTCACGGAATTTGTTTTCTTCAGATTTTCTCCCACCCCCTCGAGCTCTGCCTCTAGGTCCGTTTGGTCTTGAATTCTTTCAAGACTATTCAAGTAGTCCTTCAAATAAACACAACATTCTACCGACTCCAGGGTTAATCTTGTCCGACGGGCCGAAATACACCTGCCACTAAGAGAAAAAGCGGACTCCGAAGCTACGATACTAGCTTGGATTGTTAGTATATCACGTGCCAAAGATGCCAAAATCGGAAATGCTTGTTCTCTTTCTTGCCAAAATGCTAATATGTTTAAATCTTCAAAATTCTCGACTTGATTCCAAGAGAAATTAAATTCCCTTTCATGTAAATTTGTAATTCATTGAGATCATCATATCAGGATTTTTTTACTTGATTCATTTTGGACCTCATTTATTAAAGATGTCATTAAGTCTTTCCGACTTTGGCAACGACCACTACTAGAAGCACCCGACGTAAATAGTGGTTGTTGGGAGGTTTGTTGGCGTCCCCCCCCCCCCCATGTCGGACTTTATAAATTTCAAATAATTATAAAAATTTGCGATTAAATGTAGCTTTTCTTCTTGTTGAAAAAGTATAATTTCTTAACGTATCTAAACCAAAAGCTTGACTTATATGTGTAATTAAAACCTCGACACCGGTAACCTTTAGCCACGGGTTTAACGCCGCGACACAAAGAAAAGAAAGGGGGATTTCTCTAAAATATTTTAACAATTTTGCTTTCATTGAAGAAATCGTACCCACCCAATTGTCGTCTTTCTCCTCGTACTCTTTAATTTTCATTGCCAAAATATATAATTGATTTAAAACTAGAGGGTTTGTTGGATAATAAACACCGGATAATCAAGTTGTTGCGTTTTTAAAATCACTCAAAAGATTGTATAATCCATCAAGCACGACCCAATCCCAATCTACAATACTATTATTTGGGTAATGAATATTATAAAATGCATGTATATAAATTCTTTGTGCATGCAAATTTTCGATCATATTATATGTCGAATTCCATCGAACGGACATATCATGGTTCGGTCCCAAAGCTCTAAATCCACATTCACGGCAATATTTTCTATAAGCCGCATGCATTGATTTACCTTTTGAAAAAAATTTCCGTAACATAAGTCTAAATTTATTTAGTGTGTGTTTGCAAGTTTCTAAACCGTCTTGAACGGCTAAATTAATAATGTGGCAACACAACGTGTATTAAATATTTCACAGTACAACATAGGGGTTAAAGCACATTTTAGTTTTTCCATACATACACTATTATTACTAGCGTTATCAAATGAAACGCTAACGATTTTATTTGATATATTATAAAAAAGAAGTGTTTTTTATAACTGAAAGTTGACGTTCACCCGAATGTGACGCACCGAACGTTTCAAACGTGATTATACGTTTGACCATTTGCCACGACTCCATCCAATGTGCCGTTATACATATATAAGAATTTGGCAATCCGTGTGGTGCGCTCCACACATCACAAGTTAAAGAAACGTTGTTAGACATTTGTTCAAACATGTTTTGCATTTCATTTTTAGCATATTTCCACATTTTTATTGCATCACGTCTAAGAGTTTGACGGCTTACCGGAGCGTAGCGAGGTTGTAGAAATATTTGGATCATCTTCGTCATGTACGGATTGACGGCAACCCCATTTGAATGACACATTAGTTGTCAATTCCCGGGCCGACATGGTATCATACGACCATATTTGACCTTGGTTGTTAAGTATGTGTTGACTTAAATCACCTCCGAACTTCAACGCCTTGCACATGGTCTCGGTGTGCCTCTTTAAGGTCGAGTTTTCCGAGGTCGCAAGGAGAATTCCACACCTTTTGCATTGTGCCTTTTTTTCCCGTCGTTGAGAACCACCATATTGAAACCATTCCAATCTTCGGATTTTCGTCCGTGCTCGGCAAGAGTTTCTCTAATTTGTTCGTTGATGCATTACCGCCGGCCATTTTGATTGAAGGATGGAAGAATTGAGAGAATGAGAAGTTGTTAAATGAACACGAGAAAACGAGAAATCGAGAATTGTGAGCGAGACTTACGTTTTTGTAACTTGGTATCTAACCTCATACACACTATCCTATTTATAGTGTTTAGAAGCAAAAAAAACACCAAAAAACGATCAAAAATGCAAAAAAATAGTAAAAAAACGGTAACATAACGGCTATAAAACGACAGAAATTTGAATATTGGCGGGCCAAGCCAGGACCAGGCTCGGGCCGGGAAATTTCCGAAAAACTCGACCTTTTAGGGCCTGGCTGGCTAGGACCGGGCTTCTACCGGGCCGGGCCGAAACCGGGCCCATTTGACCATGTCTACTACGGACTAAACAAACTAAGGTCCCAATTGATTTATAAGATTGGACAGGATTTGGAGTTTAATTCCATTACAATTTAGGGGTTGTTTGGCAGTTATAGAATGGTTTGGTGCAGAATGATTAAGTGGTTAGAATGATTAAGAGGCTTTTATGTTATAGTGCAAAATGAAATATGATTGTTTGGTATTTGTTTAGAATGAAATCAGGGCGTTGAATGGTTAACGGAGACCCAATATGCTAAATCATTCAGAGGGTTTTAGAACCATTAAGAGACACTTTTTTTTTGCCAAACAAGATTCACCTCTGAACGATTCAGAGGTTGCCTCTTAATAGAACTATTAAGAGGTAAACAAACAGCCCCTTATATTTAGATTTGAAATTCCGAGATTTTACTTAAATCCCATGAACGGTATTTTTATTAAAAAAATTATGTGTAATAATGTTTTAGAATATATTAAAAATATTTGTTTTATAACAATCAATTAAGAAACGGTTTTATAACAATCAATTAAGAAACGATAAGTTAATTTTTTTACAATTATTTATAATTTTTTTATAAGTTATTCATAGTAATGAAAATTTTAAATCCTACAATCCAAACACACCAGATATGTTAAATCTCTACGATTTCATATCCTTCCACAAAATTCAAATATCTCAAAATTATTCCATCAAATGAAACATCTGGTAAAGATACCAAATCTCTTCCCTTCTAATCATTCAACGAAATACAAATCCCTCAAAATATTCCGTCAAACAAGATGGACCCTTAAATTTCACATTCAAATAGAACATATATATTGAGATTTTACCTAAATTGCAAATCCCTAAAAAACATTCTATCAAACCAAACGACCTCTTATTTTGTAATATTATCAACTGATTTCGAGTTGGAACCTAAAACGGTCAAAAGTTCCTCTCATATTCGCTAATAAGAAACAACGCGGGCAAAGTGTTTAAAGAGTTAAAAACGTGAAAAATACATCAAACTCTATCAAATCTCTTTCTAAAAGAGTTATTGATGTTAAGTGTCTTGTGTAAAATATTGATCCGTGTTTACGTTACTGGTGTTCCAACGTTGTTCCACGCAAGGACTACCGATAAAGAAAAACCAAATGGGATACAAAATCTTACATGATCACTCTCCACAAAATATATACAAGCACCAAAACCACTTTAGACCATACGAGACCGGACCACTTTCTTGTATCAAAAACCTAACCGATCACACTTTTGTTACATCTCACATCCAAAACGAAATAAAGAGATAAACGAAGTTGACGACCACAATATCTGGTTCGAACTTACCTTTTGGTCATCCAAGTGTTGCAAACTTAGCCTCACCGATGGTGGGTGTAGATTAAACTAGTCGTCTCTAGCTTGAAGCAACTGGCCTATGTAAGCCAGATGCCAAGTGAGCACTACTAATGTCGACACATTCAGTGTCGACGAATATGCGTTCAACTTCTTTAGCTTCTCGTTCCACCCACCTTCCTTCTCTCCTCCTACCATTTTTCCATCTTTCTCCTTTATCTTATTTCTCTCCACCATCAACTGCAACCAACCCAGATTAACGTCAATACAACAAAACAAAATCATAGGACGTCAAAAATGTCTAAATATTCTAATAGATTGCTTTATAGAAGTTAGATTTATACAACCTATGTACAAATAGGGTTACAAATGCATAGGACACTTTTGGCGTTAACAACTTTTTAAAGGCATTTTTAAAATCAAATATATAGAATAACCCGTTTGAAGCGTTATCATCTCCCATAATCGGAAATCTCTTTAGAGGACATGATCCGTTTGGCAAGAAAATGTCTTATAAAAACTAAGATTCTAAATAACGTGAGACGTGTCTAACTTGGTGCGAAGCCTCGAGTTTTAGGAGTCATGGTGAGGTCACGACGTTTTAAAACTTAAGCAGCAAATCTATATATTTTATATATGATTATATATACACATGTTTCCTACTGTTAATCAATGAGTCGATGATAGTAAACAATTTAAATTAGATTATATACTAAAAACTAAAAAGTTTGACACTAAAAAGGTAACAAAATCAAATATCACATTATGAAAACCGCCAACTAGGTCTAGCGTGACGTCATACATGACCCTTCTGCCGCCATGATGAGACTTCTAGAACACAGATAAAAAAACAAGTGTTTTATGAAAAGATTTGTTTAAATGGCCATATAATTAGCTAATACTTAGCTTAAAAGTGCACTTAAAATTTGTTAAAACACCCAAAAACTGTTTTATAAACTTACAGAAATCTAAAAGATTTCTTTACCTTAGTTGCTTGAGGCTCCATGAAGATGAGATTGATCAAGATCATAAAAAGGGCAAAAAGAAGATTGAATCCTTGAAACATCTCCATCTTGTTCCAAACAATCCCTTTTCTTCTTTGGCTCCCTAGATACCCAATTAGAGCTCCACCAACACAATATGCCATTGCCCTAAAATACACCATATACATCTTGTTCATCACCCTCCCCGACTCTCGTTTCGGTAAACACTTCCCCAAAACACAACTCGATACGAACGTAAACCACACCCCCATCCCATAAGCCGTCGAAAATCCCAACAAATGACACCAACTTATCACTGCTATTATCTTCTCCAACGAAAACATCAAGAAAACATCACAAACGAGCTTTTTCAACTTTTGAAAAAGCTCGTTCAGACTGGTTTCTTCTACGTTTTCGATGGTTTCTTTTACTTCATCGGTCCCTTGTTCGACTTTCCGGCTAAGGTTGCTTTCTATATCTTCTACGATTCGTTTTGGTGAATCGATGGCATCCCAGTTTTCCACTTTGTCGACGTAATCTTTTAACACGCCAACGATTCGGTCGCCTAGTGCATCGCCGACGGCGGTTTTCGCATTTCCGGCGACTTCTTTGGCCTTTTCTCCGACCGATGCGACTCCATGGGATATTTTTTCCAACAACTCTTCACCGGCGATGTCCTTAGCTTTTTCTCCGATCAAATTAACTCCGGCGGACAATTTTCCGGTGAGATCACTGACCTTCTCCACAGCAAGTTCTTTGAGTTCATGGGCTTTACTCGCAACCATGTTTTTCGACTTCTCAAACGCGGTTGCGAGCTTATCCATGCACTTGGTGAAAAGCTGTTTCAGACGACTGAATCCAGCTTTTGCACCATCCTGATCCACCACCCCCGGCCGCCTCCCAACACCACCATCGCCGCTGGCGGCGGCGGCACCAACCCCGGATTTGTCGTGCTGTAAAATCAACACTTTCGTGTTCCCTTGGCGTTGTTCTTTGAATTCAATAACCACAACTCCATGAGGTTCTTTCAGAGTCACTTGATGACTCTGGTGATGTGTCGCTGGTCGCCGCAGCGATGTTGCGGCCAGCAACATCAGTAACAGAAAAACAAACCCAATGTTCATCCTCTTAATCATTAATAACCAATCAATGATCACTCTCGATTTCTCACACTTGTGTTCTTGAATTAGGGTGTTGATGAACTTAACCATCGAAATGAAGGTCGGTTGTGATGGGTTGTAAAGATATGGATGAAGATTGCACGTAGGATCATGACGATTGAGAAAGTAGACACGTGTTCGATCTGCTGCATGTATGATATGATGCGTGTCGTCTTCACCATGTGACTTTTATAAACCCTGATTAACCAGAAGGACAATTGATCCATATTGGTCGACTAGAATTCTGAATTTTATGTTTTTGTTGGATGTTTTTTCGATCGGGTACTGATTCTGATAACCCTTGCGTTGGAAACTGTGATGGCAATCTTTCTTGGGTGCATTGGCGTGACCTTGCGGACTATTTCCATGGCCGCCCACCGACGTCATGCCCCAAGTTCTCCGAGATTTATTGCCATGACCATGAGAATTTCATTAAATCCATGTATTCCTAGTCCACGAAAAAATGGCTTTATATCATACAATTTATTGATTGGAAAATAAGAAAGTCTGAAAAAATTTAACAAATAATTTGATTTTAAATAATTAAATTTATAAATTATTTAATAAAAGTATTTTGAAAAAAGTCTAGAGATTTATTTGTTACAAAATTTGGAGACTTAGGATATGTTCGGCAAACTAGCTGATGAAGAAGTCATGTTTGACAAAACTAGCTTATAAACATGTAAAATAATCAAAAAACATCTTCAATAAATTATCAATTACAATATTTAATTATATAATTAAAACAAATTTATATCAATATAATACAGCCAATTTAGTAAAAAAATTAAATAACATAACATGTTAATTAAAAGAATTTAAAATTTATTACTATATATATACTATAAATTTTGAATTTGTTAAAACAAGTTTTAGAAAAAAAAATATATTTATGAAAATAATAATTGAATAATAATTAAAAAGATAAATAGTAATTGATAATTAAAATATATTAACTGATATTAAAAAAAATTATATTATTAACAATAACTCTAAATAAATAAAAAGTAATATTAATGTATAACTAAAATTTAATTTAATAATTATCAGTTAATATTAATTAATAATAATTAAATTTAAAAAATTAAGATTTATTTATAATAATAGTTAATAAATAAAAATTGATATTAATAAGGGTAATATTGGAATATTTATAAAAAACTACTGAAAAACTACTTCAAGTTCGTTTTAAAAAGCTAGCTTATGGTCATCCAAACATGTACAAAAAAAACTAGCTTAAAAGCTAGGTTTTTTTTGCCAAACAATGCGTTAATCATTTAAAATCAATAGTTTTATTGGGTTTTTTATATTTTTTAAAATTTTTATCACGTTAATTTCCTTTTACAAGTTACAATGATATATTTAACCGGTTTTAGAAAGTTTAATGATTTTATTATTTAAAAAAATAGTTTAAGAAAACTTTATTGTTCAAAATCAGATAATTTGTTGAGTTTTTCAGGTTTTTCCTTTTAAAATAATTTTAACATAAAGATTAAAAATTTAAAGAATACATCAGAATTCCCAGTTTTAAATTTCCTATATAAATAGATAACAATATTGACATAATTTAATCACACCAATCTTTCTCTTCATTTCGATACTCTTATTTATATATTTCAAATATGTAAATTCATACTTATTTTTGTGACTTGTTTTATTTATTTCAGTTGTATGGTTAGCTTATTATAATTATAATTTAGGGAAATTAATTAAAATACCCAAAGTTGGTAAATAGGTTTGCATAAATACCCACAAGCTCGTTGGCTTGGCAAAAATACTCATTTTTCCGCGGTAGAACCCGCGATCGTGGGTCAGTGCCCACGTGTCCCCCATGTTTGGCCAATATGTCCATTAAATCCCCCCAAGAATGTCCGCGGTACCCGAGCAAACCCCCCACTATTCCTGCGGTACACTTTTGGTCCCTGTCCCGCGGTAGTAGCCCGTGATCGCAGGATTGCCACACTAGGTGTCGGCTTAGGGTTAAAACCCTAATTTCATTTATGACAATTCCAACCCCCACCCTCCTAATTGCGGCTATAAGAGGAGAGGGTGGGGGACCCCAAGCCGGCCACCACTTCTCACACTTTAAAAATCTCCCAAACTCTCTCAATTTGTCGTGTGGAATACACACTCGATTTGAAGATGACACATGTTACAAGTTTGGTAAGTTTTTCTTAACTTTGTTGTTGTTTTTCTTTATGTTGTTATTTTAAATTTTAAATTTTATGATATGTATGTTGTTATGTGTTTGATGTTAGAGTTTTTTTAAACTTTGTTGTATGTTTGAATTTGTTATTTGTATGTTTGTGTTTATTATAGATGTTAGAGTTTTTTTTAAAAAGATGTTAGAGTGGGTTTTTATAAAAAGGTGAGTGCTTTTTATAAAAATATATGTTAATGTTTTTTTTTATAAAAAGATGAGATGAGTGTTTTTTATAAAAATAAATGTTAGAGTGTTTTTTATAAAAAAAATATGTAAGTGTTTTTTTTTTATAAAAAGGTGATTTTTTTAATAAAAATAAATGTTAGAGTGTTTTTTATAAAAAATATGTTAGTGTTTTTTTTAATAAAAAGGTGAGTGTTTTTTATAAAATAATGTTAGTGTTTTTTATAAAAAAATATGTTAGTGTTTTTTTTATAAAAAATATGTTAGAGTGTTTTTTATAAAAAATATGTTAGTGTTTTTTTTAATAAAAATGTGAGTGTTTTTTATAAAAAAATATGTTAGTGTTTTTTTTTATAAAAAAGGTGAGTGTTTTTTTTATAAAAATAAATGTTAGAGTGTTTTTTTATAAAAAAAATATGTTAGTGTTTTTTTAATAAAAAAGTGAGTGTTTTTTATAAAAATAAATGTTTGATTATAGGTCCCTAAACTTTAATGAATAACAACCTAGGTCCCTAAACTTTGGTGAATGACAACTTAGGTCCCTAAACATTGCTAAATTACAACTTAGGTCCCTAAACTTTAGTGAATGACAACTTAGGTCCCTAAACTTTGGTGAATGACAACTTAAGTCCCCTACTCATAAATAAATTTTGGAAGTCACACTTCCAAAGCCCTTATATGTTGTAACACCCTAAAAACAGGGTCAATTTAAACATTAAAAATTGCTACAAGTTATGATCATAAAACTTCAAACTTGTATAACCTGAGGATCAAATGTGAAGGTTTTATATACAACACAACTAATTCAAATAACCTATTAATCTAATCATACATCACAATCAGATTAATTAAGTTATCTAATCCTTTGTCCCAAGAGCATCAAAAGAACAGCTAGATCCTCCGTTATCTCTAAGTTTAAGTCTTTCCAAAAGATTCTCATCACACTTTCCCGCTTACTTCCCGGAGCTTGTACCTGGTAAGAAAATTCAACTTGAAACATTAGGCTTTCGCCTAGTGAGAATATTCAAATCAAATTAAAGTTAAACAATTAAAATCTCAACAGATAAAACAAACCTGTTCTCACCCATCTTACCGTACAACAACTCCTTTCAATACTGGGAATCTACCCCGCTACCATAGTTATGACTAATTCGTCTATCCATAATATCACTATCAAGAGTTTACTATAAATCATCCCAGATTTAAAGTCATTACTCTTATCTAAGAAATTACATGTCAAAACCTGCCTATTCCTTAATCCGGAAGTAGAGATTACAAATTACTTTATGCCTATCTCTAATCTTCCTTTCACAACGGGAAATCTCCGATCTTCCCTATAAAATGGAAATCTCCGATCTTCCATTCGAAATGGGAATTACAAATCAAAATCTGCCTATTCCACATTTCACGTCCTCACCATCTCAGAATCACTGACCCCAATGGGATTAATATATCGCGATACACAACCGGGGCCCTCACGATGATTCAAGATACGCTCATTCACAAGAAATTACATCCCTTGGTCAAATGGCAAGTATTTCGGTTCCCATTAGACCGTACCCAGGTGCCCTACTATGACCGGATGCCTATTTCTAGCAATCGCCACACAATACATAAGTATTATTACTCTTACTATCATATGTGCATAACATACAATATATTCATCTCCAAAACATATTCTATATATATAAACATTTATAAAGAATAATAATAGTCTTTACACCTCGACTTCTCAACTATCCCCTCATTGCATTTTAGCACGGGGATCAACATATCATAACTTTTAGTCATCTATTTGGACTCATTACTAATTAAGACGAGTCCTTAATAACATATTCAGACATACATATTATATATCTATTTCAATATTTAATTGCTGAATTTTAAAGAGAGTTGAATAAACTCACCTGGTATGAAGTCACACTTCTTTTATTTCTTTTAAAGACGTAGGAACTTCTGTCTTCACCACCACAGTTTACTGTAATATCCAATATACACATATACTGATATTAAATTACAGAACATAACTCTCTAAAACTAAGAATCCTTATCATCTAAAAATCTTCGCCTTAAGTCGCAACCAACTAAGTATTTAAAATCTCTTGT
Source organism: Saussurea involucrata (assembly GCA_033807775.1). Lineage (NCBI taxonomy): Eukaryota > Viridiplantae > Streptophyta > Magnoliopsida > Asterales > Asteraceae > Saussurea > Saussurea involucrata. The sequence goes on from CM066317.1 coordinate 6,984,564, forward strand.
CGCAATGCACAGTGCAAGTCACAATCAACTACTGCGACATGGTCACCATGTCGCAACCTTCTATTGCGACTTCAACCCCAAGTCGCAACCTTCTATTGCGACTTCAACACTAAGTCTCTTAAGACTAATTGTGTGACACCTCCTACTTAATCATGGTGAGTCACACTCAAATTACCAATTACACCCCCAACTTTAAAGGAATGACACAACAAACCCTCAATTTGAAAATCCACTTCAACCAACAACTTTAAACATATACAAACCTAACCCCAAGTTAAAACTTGCAATTTACAAAATAATACAACGGAAATTCAAGATGTTACAATACTCCCCAACTTGAAAATGATTTCGTCCCCGAAATTAGAGTTAAACAAACAAATGGGGATACCTATTCCTCATATCTTCCTCCGATTCTAACGTCACGTTAGCACCTCGATGGTGTTTCCATCGCACTTTTAACATTACCATCTCTTTACCACTTCGTAACCTCTTAACTGACCTTTCCAAAATTGCTTCCGGTTCTTCTACACATCGACTCCCTTCATCCACCCTTACATCAGTAAGTGGAATCACATCTTGTTCTTCGGCTAAGCATTTCCGAAGATAACACACATGAAAAGTATTATGGATTCCTTCCAACTCAGGTGGAAGATCCAGTTGATACGCTTGTAGACCAACTCTTTTGATGATAGTGAAAGGTCCTAGAAAACGAGGACTCAACTTCCCACGCTTTCCAAACCGTATCACACCTTTCCATGGGGATACTTTAAGCATTACACGCTCCCCAACTTGAAATTCTTTTGGTCTTCTTTTCGGATCAGCATAGCTTTTCTGTCTATCTTGAGCCGCTTTCATATGCTGCCGAATTTCCTTTACCTTGTCCGCGGTTTGTTGCACAAGTTCCGGACCAGCAAACTGTTTCTCTCCGGCTTCTAACCAGCACACCGGAGTTCTGCATTTTCTACCATATAATGCCTCAAAAGGTGCCCTTCCAACACTGGAATGGTAACTGTTGTTATAAGCAAATTCTACTAACGGCAAATGAGAATCCCATTTACCTCCAAAATCTAGCACACACGATCTTAACATATCTTCCAAAGTCTGTATGGTTCTTTCACTTTGGCCGTCAGTCTGTGGGTGATAAGCAGTACTTAGATTAACCCTCGTACCCAATTCTTCTTGAAGCGACTGCCAAAACCTGGAAGTAAACCGGCTGTCACGATCGGACACAATAGACACCGGTATACCATGTCGTGACACTACTTCATCAATATATAGCTTCGCCAATTTATCTATTGGTGATGCTTCTTTCATAGCCAAGAAATGAGCACTCTTCGTCAGTCGATCGACGATTACCCAAATGGTATCGTTACCTCTTTGCGTCTTTGGTAACTTTGTCACAAAATCCATGGTAATCTTATCCCATTTCCACTCCGGAATTTCCAAAGATTGAAAATTTCCGTATGGTCTTTGGTGCTCTGCTTTTACTAACGAACAGGTTCCTCATTTCTCTACTATTCGTGCCACATCCACTTTCATAGCCGGCCACCAATAATGCAACTTCAAATCTCTATACATCTTGGTACTCCCCGGATGTATAGAATACTTAGATCTATGCGCATCTTCGAGAATCAACTCCCGATTTCCACCTATCTTTGGTACCCAAACACGGCCTTGGAACAATTTAATCCCTCGGCTATCTTCAGTCAGCTGAAGATGTTGCTTGCTCATCACTTCTTCTTTCAAGTTGCTTTCTAACAAAGCCTCCACTTGAGCAGCTTTTATTCTTTCAATCAGACTTGACATTACATCAATTCTGGCGTTTGTCGTTTTCAAGCACCCATTATACTCTTTTCTACTCAAGGCATCGGCTACAACATTTGCTTTACCTGGGTGGTAATGCAATTCACAATCGTAATCCTTCAACAATTCAAGCCATCGCCTTTGCCTCATGTTCAACTCCTTCTGACCAAAAACATGCTGTAAACTTTTATGATCAGTGAAGAGTGTACACTTCGTTCCATAGAGATAATGTCGCCACAACTTTAAAGCAAACATAACAGCTGCTAATTCTAAATCGTGGGTAGGATAGTTCTTTTCGTGTTCTTTCAACTGTCTTGACGCATAGGCAATCACCTTACCTCGTTGCATCAACACACATCCCAAACCCATTTTCGATGCGTCACTATAGACTACCAAATCTCCAGTTCCTTCTGGCAGTGCAAGAATAGGAGCTTCACACAACTTCTGCCGTAAGGTTCTGAAAGCTGACTCCTGCTTTTCAGTCCAGACAAACTTCACATTTTTACGAGTCAACATCGTCAGAGTAGAAGCAATCTTTGAGAAGTCTTTAATAAACCTTCTGTAATAGCCTGCGAGACCCAAGAAACTTCTTATTTCAGACGCGCTTTTCGGAGTCTCCCAATTCATCATTGCTTCTATTTTTGCTGGATCTACTTTCACCCTTTCCGATGAAATCACATGACCGAGAAATTGCACTTCTTTCAACCAAAATTCACATTTAGAGAATTTTTCATACAATTTCTCTTTGCGTAACACTTCTAACACTTCACGAAGAAGACGTTCATGATCCTCCTCATTCTTCGAGTAAACAAGTATGTCATCAATGAAAACGATAACAAACTTGTCTAGAAACGGTCGACACACTCTATTCATCAGATCCATGAATATAGCTGGAGCATTAGTCAACCCAAATGGCATCACGAGAAATTCATAATGCCCGTACCTCGTTCTAAACGCTGTCTTTGGAACGTCTTCTTCTCTTACCCGCACTTGGTGATACCCTGACCTTAGATCAATTTTGGAAAAGCATCCCGCACCGTGGAGTTGATCAAACAGATCATCAATCCTTGGAAGCGGATACTTATTCTTAATTGTTACCTTGTTCAGCTCCCGATAATCTATGCACATTCTCATAGTGCCATCTTTCTTCTTAACAAACAATACCGGAGCTCCCCAAGGTGAAGAACTCGGTCTAATAAAACCCTTGTCTAACAATTCTTGCAATTGAGACATCATTTCTGTCATCTCGGCTGGCGCTAGGCGGTAAGGTAAACGAGCTATCGGTGCTTCTCCAGGAATAAGATCGATACGAAATTCTACTTGTCTTTCAGCTGGTAGACCTGGAAGGTCATCCGGGAATACATCCGGAAATTCTCGCACCACTTTGATATCTTGCACTTGTTTCTTTTCTAACTTCGTATCTATAACATAAGCTAGATAGGACCAACACCCCTTTGATAAACATTTACGCGCCTTTGCCACTGAAATCAACGGAATATCTCCTTTCTGCTTTTCTCCAAATATGAATACGTCATCTATATCGGTCATCGGAATTCGGATCAGCTTCTTTGCACACATTATTTCTGTCTGGTTATTGCTCAACCAGTCCATCCCCACAATAACATCAAATCCCCCAATTTCCATTAACAATAAGTCAATCGAAAATTCTGTTCCCTCTATCAAAATTTTACAATCGACCAAACTTTCACTAACCAAAGATCGAACCCCATTAGCTATCTCAACCACTAAGGCATCTCCTAACGTAGTGACAGGCATAGCTAGCTTACGGTAGAACAACTTGGATACAAAAGAATAGTTTGCGCCACTATCAAATAACACATGTGCAGGAATGGAGTTTATAAGGAATGTACCCGAGACAACATCTTTCGATCCTTTTGCTTCTTCAGCAGTCATTTGGAAAGCACGCCCAGTTGGTTTAGGGATGACCAACTTCCTTCCTTGATCTCCCTCCTTCTTTAGCTTCGGACAATCTTTCTGAAAGTGGCCCGGTTGCTTACATTCAAAACACACTGATCCTGGCATTGGGCAGTTCACGGCTATATGCCCCGCCTTCCCGCACTTGTAACATTCATTTCCACCCACTCGACACAACCCAAAATGTTTGCTTCTACATTTGGAACACCCGCTTGGTTCGCTACGAGAGTCATAACGGATATTCTTGCCAAACAATCTGGTTTTCTGAGAAGATTCTGAACGACCTTCCCACTTTCTCTTTTCTCCTACATGCGCTTTCTCTTCTTTGTCTTTGGCGTACATCTCTTCTATCACTTTCGCTTCCTCAATCGTCTCCCTTAAAGTAGTAGCCTTTGAACTTCGGACCCTTGTCATCATATCCGCCGATAAACCCTTCAGATAAGCTTTAATTTTGTCTTTCTCAGCTGGAGCCACATGCCCCACCAGGTTCAGCTTCTCCATAAAGGATTCGGTATACTTTCTCACTGTCATGTTGCATTTCTTGAGATTTCTGAACTCTTCCTCGATTCGGTCCATTTCAGTTTCGTTACAGTATTCTTCCAAAATCTTTGCTTTGAACTGTTCCCAAGTCACGACATTCAGAACTGCTTCCGTCATGGAAGATGACAGTACGTTCCACCAGGATAACGCGTTACCGCGTAACATTTGTGACCCAAATCTAACTTTAGACTTTTCATCATAGCACTCACAAGCCCGAAAGGCTTGTTCTATTTCTCTTATCCAGTTCATACAAGCCACTGGACTATCATATCCTTTGAATTCCGACGGTTTACAGCTCAGGAAAGTTTTGTAGGAGCAGATTCGTTCAACCCTTCTTTCTGTCTCCGACCCTGGATTACCAGTTGGATTTATCACACTAGTATCAACTACTGTTCGTCTTGGTTCTGTACTTCGGTCATTGAACATTTTCATAAACATTTCTGCTTGCCTTCCCATATTGATGTTCATCATTTCAGCTTGCCTTTCCATTGATGCATTCATCAATCTGGTTACATTATCCATTATGCGGCCTTCCATACTTGAATCCGATGGTGTTTGATCGGCAGTACTGGCACCCCCTCGATGTACCCAATTTCGCATTCCTCCTAGAGAAAGAAAATCTGGTGGCGTCTCCTGAATTCCGCTTACTCCAGTTTGCCTTTCTCCCGTATCGTCTAACCAATTCCTATTCATAGAAGAATTTGGAGACCTCGGAGGTGTATTCACCATTGATCTAAATAAGCACAACATAATACTTATCAGTAATGGTTTATACAACTAGACATACAATACGTACTTTACCGCTAATCAGTCACTGTAACAATTTAGAAACAAGTATGCTTGTGTAACAATATATTCATAATAACAGTAGCTAATTGAAATTGCGAACATATCATACATGAGAATTCTCATTACCATTGTTACAGTACTAACTTTGCGTATTTCTGTCGACTCTAAGACTACCCAGTCTTAGTACTTCTACCCATAACTCACGGATCATAACTTAATTCATCACAGCTTAAGTCTAGGTATCTCAAAATCATACCTAGTTCGCTTAAACTACTGCTCTGATACCATATTGTAACACCCTATAAACAGGGCCAATTTAAACCTTAAAAATTGCTACAAGTTATGATCATAAAACTTCAAACTTCTATAACCTGAGGATCAAATGTGAAGGTTTTATATACAACACAACTAATTCAAATAACCTATTAATCTAATCATACATCACAATCAGATTAATTAAGTTATCTAATCCTTTGTCCCAAAAGCATCAAAAGAACAGCTAGATCCTCCGTTATCTCTAAGTTTAAGTCTTTCCAAAAGATTCTCATCACACTTTCCCGCTTACTTCCCGGAGCTTGTACCTGGTAAGAAAATTCAACTTGAAACATTAGGCTTTCGCCTAGTGAGAATATTCAAATCAAATTAAAGTTAAACAATTAAAATCTCAACAGATAAAACAAACCTGTTCTCACCCATCTTACCGTACAACAACTCCTTTCAATACTGGGAATCTACCCCACTCCCATACTTATGACTAATTCGTCTAGCCATAATATCACTATCAAGAGTTTACTATAAATCATCCCAGATTTAAAGTCATTACTCTTATCTAAGAAATTACAAGTCAAAACCTGCCTATTCCTTAATCCGGAAGTAGAGATTACAAATTACTTTATGCCTATCTCTAATCTTCCTTTCACAACGGGAAATCTCCGATCTTCCCTATAAAATGGAAATCTCCGATCTTCCATTCGAAATGGGAATTACAAATCAAAATCTGCCTATTCCACATTTCACGTCCTCACCATCTCAGAATCACTGACCCTAATGGGATTAATATATCACGATACACAACCGGGGCCCTCACGATGATTCAAGATACGCTCATTCACTAGAAATTACATCCCTTGGTCAAATGGCAAGTATTTCGGTTCCCATTAGACCGTACCCAGGTGCCCTACTATGACCGAATGCCTATTTCTAGCAATCGCTGCACAATACATAAGTATTATTACTCTTACTATCATATGTGCATAACATACAATATATTCATCTCCAAAACATATTCTATATATATAAACATTTATAAAGAATAATAATAGTCTTTACACCTCGACTTCTCAACTATCCCCTCATTGCATTTTAGCACGGGGATCAACATATCATAACTTTTAGTCATCTATTTGGACTCATTACTAATTAAGACGAGTCCTTAATAACATATTCAGACATACATATTATATATCTATTTCAATATTTAATTGCTGAATTTTAAAGAGAGTTGAATAAACTCACCTGGTATGAAGTCACACTTCTTTTATTTCTCTTAAAGACGTAGGAACTTCTGTCTTCACCACCACAGTTTACTGTAATATCCAATATACACATATACTGATATTAAATTACAGAACATAACTCTCTAAAACTAAGAATCCTTATCATCTAAAAATCTTCGCCTTAAGTCGCAACCAACTCAGTATTTAAAATCTCTTGTCGCAATGCACAGTGCAAGTCGCAATCAACTACTGCGACATGGTCACCATGTCGCAACCTTCTATTGCGACTTCAACCCCAAGTCGCAACCTTCTATTGCGACTTCAACCCCAAGTCGCAACCTTCTATTGCGACTTCAACACTAAGTCACAACCTTCTATTGCGAATTCACTACCAAGTCGCAACCTTCTATTGCGACTTCACCACCAAGTCGCAACCTTCTATTGCGACTTCACTTCCTTGGCGTTCTTAAGGCTGCGACATTCATGAATGTCGCAATGCACTGTTGCGACATGCTTGAATGTCTCAACCTACTGAATTTATCTAAAACCCAGATTTATACTTTTAAGCTATGTTTGATTCTGTAAATAAGCAGATATGTTCAATACCACTAACATAACATATCTACAAATTCAGATTCTCATAATCATCAAAAATTATCAAAAACTCCTTTTCTAAACCATAGAAAACTTTTAGCTATACAAGAAGAAATATTTTGAGATGTTTTACCTTAGTTGATTCCTCTTTTCCAGCTGAAATCGATAAGCTTTCCTCTTCTCTTCTTCTCGTTCTTTCTATCTCTAACTCTCGGTTCTATCTCTCTCTCTCTCGTTACCGAAATATCCACACACACAATTAGTCTCTGAAGACTAATTGTGTGACACCTCCTACTTAATCATGGTGAGTCACATTTAAATTACCAATTACACCCCTAAATTTAAAGGAATGACACAAAAAACCCTCAATTTGAAAATCCACTTCAACCAATAACTTTAAACAAATACAAACCTAACCCCAAGTTAAAACTTGCAATTTACAAAATAATACAACATAAATTCGAGATGTTACATATGTATATGTAACATTTTACCGAAAGATCCGTAAATGGTATGAATATATAAAAACATTTAAATTGGCTTCACATGCCAAACTCAAATTCATTTTGGCCTCTTGCCAAAAGCATCTATAATTAACAATGTTATATTGAAATAAAATAAACCGCAACAACACGGGATGAATGCGGAAAACCATCTATAATTAACAATGTTATATTGAAATAAAATAAACCGCAACATATCTATTTGGATTTTTTCAAACGGGTGTAAATAGCCCTAAGGTATGTGGGGACTTAAGCAATCCTTGTGATTCTCCTACTACCTGGAAGTTCAATAGATTGAGTGGTTTCTTTTCTAAAACTAAAATAGACGAATAATTATCAACACAATAAACCAAACAAGCAAAAGCATCTATAATTAACAATAACTATAATATCTGTGAATTTCTATGTAGGGCGATTTTTTTTACATCGACTTGACGTTAAAATGCCGCGTTGGCTACGTGGTAGAGCTGAGAGAACGCTTCGCGGAATTAGGTGATCGGGCAAATAGCGTTGATGAGATCTTTAGAGGGACACCTTTCGGTCCATGGCTGGATCTTACCAATTCTGGTGGCGACCCCACGCTAGTCCACATGTTTCTACAGCTGGAGGTCGATGTCTCCAATCCTGAGCCGGAGGAGATGTATTTTGATGTCTTCGGACATCACATGCGGTTTGGGCGTCATGAGTTTGTATAATTATAGGACTACCTTTTGGACCAGAACCCCTTCTTCCTCCCTTAGCAGAAATTCCCTTCGTTCGTAGGGTTTGGCCTGGCGTGTCACCATCTCGTTTGAGGCTGAGGACAGTCGTGGACACGATGAAACAGGGCCTTGGTGCCCTAAGCGACAAGGATGCTGTCCGTGTATGCTTGGTGGTGATAGGCGGGTTTACACCCCCCCTAAATCAAACCGCAAGTGTACGGTGTCGAAATCAAGTAATAGTACAAAAGTACGAGTATCGAACACATGGAACTAGGAACTAAGTATCACAATGACTATAAATTCTATTAACTGAACGGTCGAAATTGGATGATGGGTTGAAAATCGTTTAAAAACTAAGTAAAACTAAAATAATACTAGACTCGCTTGACGGACAGTTTTGAAAGAACTTTGATAGAGAAAAGGTTGAGGGTTAGAATTCCTATGGCTATACTACTGATGAACGAATACCCGAACAATGATTATTACCGATTATCTCTATGAACCCTAGTTTGTAAAAGTCACTGTTATTCTTTCTCAAGCAATAACAGATTTTATTTCAAGACTCATAGGTTTTATCTCTCGATCTACACTTAGGGTTTTAAAACACATTAGGTCAAACTATCCCGAGTAGAAAGTGATTCGGCTATCTCTACCCGAATCTCCTTTCCGGCACTTTATTACTTGATCTAGTTCTTAATTAATTTTCTCAAACTTAATTAAAAACCAGGAGAGTCAACTGAAGGTTATCAAACTACAATTGATAATGAAAACTGAATTCAAATGCTTCATAGATCAAATCAAGTAAAACAATCATTCGGTTACACATCATCCATCATAAAACCCATAGTTGTTCCAACCCCCAACATCTAAAGATTAGTTCATGTTGGGGTGAACAAAAACACAAGAATCAAGGTAGAAAGTGGTGTGTGAAATCATAGTGAACGTAAACGTGAAGAATGTACGATAAAATCCCTTCTCTCTCGGCTCCAATCCACTTCGTGTGGTGAACTCTCCTCAATCAATCCTCTATCGTGGCTCCAAAGTACGTGAAATAGCTCTGAAAATCGCCCCCCCCCCCCCCCCCCCCCGCTGCCTACCGTCGCACGTGTCGAGATAATGACCTAATTCCGGAAAACACAAAGTATAGAAATCGATCCAGAGGGTTACGCGGTTTGTCCCGCGGCTTCAAGCTGCGTGGAAAGCCGCACGCTTTCTTGAGACTTCCGGGTCAGGTTTGGTTCATGGATCTGGGTACGGTTCTTGGGCTTGGATCTTGGGCTTCCGTTGGGCTTCGTTTTGGACTCTCTTTTGGCTCATTTCCGCTCCTTTTTCTCGATGCTCGTCTTCTTTCGGATAACCTACACATTTCACTAGATAAACCATAAAATCCCGCCTTTTTGCTTCAACATAAGCCGATCTCATTAGTTTGAGCACCGAAAATAACGCCAAAAAATGGCGTTATCAGGTGGCGATCATGGATATGGGCTTCATGGGCCGTGAGTGGAGCCAGACTGCTTCCGATACGGTCCTTCGGGCCGTCGAGGACTTGGATTTGTTTAACAGGTATCCGTGGGGTAGCCATATCTGGACACATACCTATACACAGATGCACCGAGCCATCGCCAGACGCGCCGACAGGAATGCCAAGATGAATCTTTGTGGATTTACATACGCCTTCAAGGTTAGATAAGTAGTATAACATAAATAATAATACATACAAACTATTTGGCTTTCCTTTTTACGTACTTGTTTTTCTTGTGTAATTCCAGATATGGATCTTGGAGATGTTTCCCATCTCCCTTCAAAGTTTCACCAAGCGCACCGACAGATTAATTAGGGGAACCCGTTGGGACCGGGGTCTTTCCCTAAATAGGCAGACTTGCCTTTCGTTCTTCAACCATTCTAGAAATGTAAGTTCTTTTACTATGTTTACAATGTTGCCTACGTTAGTCCCGCTTATTAAATTTTTTGTGTTTTACCATATATTTAGCCGCCGCTTACGCCTTTCGCAAACCTTCTGCCTACGGATGCCGAGAGGGACACGCCTTGGTACAGAAACAGCGTGGCCTTTATTGACAGAGAGGCGGCAAGGCAACGATCGAAGAGGGTCCGACGTTCCTCTCCTTCCCCATCTGGGTCCAGTTCCTCATCTGACGAAGATGAGAAAGACGACGCGAGGCCTGACCATTCTTCCAGGCCTCACGATCGATATGAGGATCCCCCTTCCTCCTCCCATCACGATACGCCGCACCCGACCCAAATAATAATAGGTTAGACGAACTGTGGGACTACGTACACGGGAGAGTAGACACGCGTCTTGATGCTCTGGAGAACTTGTACAGACATTTTCGCTCTGTTCAGGTTAGTGTTTAACTTAATTTATCGGTCACGCTCTTTTAGTTTGTATATTAATATTACGTTCCAAATTTGTTTTAGCTGTCGAGTACGACGCCGATCTCCGCTCCGTTCGGACAGGGGGCACCGACGACGTTTGCCACCACATCCTATTCGTCATTCCCGGAGACTGTAAGTCACATTGAGTAACCATTATAGTTATATGTTAGTTCCTAAATTTGTAACTCTTATAATGATCAATGTCACGCAGGTCGGGATGTCGGAGGCAGGGGGTTACACATCCCAAATGCCAACGTTTGGCACCACATCCTATTCGTCATTCCCGGAGACTGTAAGTCACATTGAATAACCATTATAGTTATATGTTAGTTCCTAAGTTTGCAACTCTTATAATGATCAATGTCACGCAGGTCGGGATGTCGGAGGCAGGGGGTTACACATCCCAAATGCCGACTTTTGGCCCCACATCATATCCGTCATTCCCGGAGACTGTAAGTCACACTGAATAACCAACATAGTTATATTTCTGTTCCTAACTTTGTAACTCTTATAATGAAAAATGTTATGCATATTAGGATGATGGAGCCAGGGGGTTATACACCCCCAATTTCGACGTTTGGCACCACATCATTCCCGCACAGTGTAAGGCACATAGATCGACCCTCGTTATAGTTATATTTTCGTTCTTAACTTTGAAAATCTTATGATGACCAATGTCATGCAGCTTGGGATATCCGAGGTGCATTGCTCCGTTACATCCACGCCATCATTCACGGAGCTCCTTGGGATATCGGACGCAGACTATTACAGGCCGGATATGCCGGGGTCGTCGTACGTCACACCGCCAGCTTACATGCCGCAGACTGTAAGTTATTTTGGTAGTTTTGGTTTAATTGTGAACATGATGAAATTGTACTTGAAACATCTAATAACTTAATTTTCAGTCGATGGGGTCGGGACAACACTTCCGTCAGCCGGAAATTGTCGATAACCACTTCTCGGGGTCGGAAGATGACCCGATGGATGTGGTAGCACCACAGACGGAGGTCGCAGGACCTTCTAAGCCGGTTCAGAATAGGGGACTTTCTAAATATTTTGGTTCCCCATGGACCAGACAAAAATCTACCACACCGCCCCCCTGAGAAGAAAGCTATGCCAAGGATGAATGCAAAGGTAGCGGGAAAAGGAAAGGGAAGGGGAAAGAAAGCGGGAAAGGGAAGGGGAAAGAAAGCGGGAAAGGGAAAGGTGGCTTCACCAGAGCGCCTTTCGGCCTCGGAGATATTGAACCTGTGCCAGACTAGTGGCCTCCCCCGCCTGATATACACCCTTTACGTCAACCTGGACATCTCCAGCCATTTTTTCGAAGTACTACTGCCATCTACCCCGACTCAGTCTGAACTGGAGGATGTGGTTAGTATTGAAGTTTAACTATAGTCATATAATCAAATATACTTTATATTACATGTCCAACAATCTATTTTTTGTGTATAGCATATCGACTGTTGGGTCGGCATGCTCCAATCGGCGCGTCTTCCATCCGTGAGGTGGACGATCATGCTAAGTAATTTATTTGACATGATGGTCCGGGAGAATCAAGGTGCTAACTCCGTGTATCAGACATGCAATGGTGTGGAAGGGGTTAATTGGGCGCACACCGATACGGTATGAAAATCAATTTACTTCTATTTTATTTAAGTTGTTTGTTGCTAACTATTTGTCTAATATTGTAATATTTCAGGTGTACATCCCTATCTACATTCATCCCCTTCATTGGGTGTTCGGGGTGTTTGAGATTGATCGTATGTTGATGACTATATATGACAGCTCCCGTAACAATCTCTACGACATGGCTTTGAAGTAGCTTTTTAGCATATTTAAGAAAGAGCTGTCGAAGTTGTTTAGACTGCCCGAGGACCATAACCGTCACGAGATTGCACAGAACTTCCGTTATAGGTTCGCCAGAAATGCACCGCGACAACAAGGGATTAATGCGGATTGCGGTGTCTGGGTATGTCGTAACGCCAGCATGTTGATTGACGGTGATGTGCCAGATTTAACAGTCAGCCACACCGAACAAGAGGCCATGAACTATCGGAAACATATGGCGGAGACCATTTATTTGCATTATACTTATGGTTAGATTAGTAGGTTGTTTATATTTTAATTATTTTGTTAAATTATTTAAGTTGAAGTTATAATTTTGTTTATTATTTTTTAAAGTATTGCACATATGAATAGTTGAACCAAAACAAAAGCATTATAGGACAACACAACTCACTTTCCACGTTTTCAAACTTTACACGTTTTTCATACTTTTCAATGCGAATCGGCATCCACATTTTCCTATAAATACCCCGCGCTAGATTAGTCGTAAAACACATATACGGGAACATATTATTCGTTAACGTATTCTTACATGGCACCCCCAAATCTTCATGTTTGGTACTTTAGGCGTTTATCTGAATCGCTTTCAGGCACTGACAAAGAGTTATATGGTTAGTGTGCATGTTTCTTTGAGTTTTGCTTGTTAGTACTGTTGTTCTACGACCTAACTATATTAATTAATGTTTATCAACAGATGCATATCCACAGTTGTTCACCATGAAAGTCCACCATGGTGGGTACTTCACGGAACCACCCATAAGACATTATTTCCATGGTCTAGAAATTTATGTTGACATGTTAGATGTGGATGATCTTTCTATGCAACTGTTTGAACAGATAATGAAAGAGTTGGACTATGAAGAACCAAAATATAATAGGTTGTATTTTAAGCGGTCGAATGCAGACTTCTTGACTGGACTGGTAGAATTGAGTACCGACGAAGATGTAGCCAACATACGTCAGTATGTTGACGATCATACTGTGATTGAAGTGTACATCGAGAAAGTGGAGCTTAACACTTTGAGACTCGTCTCGCCAGAGCATGTAAGAAGTCGACCCGGATTGTCAAAAACCAAACCATCGTCTAGTCGTAGCCTCAAATTTGGATAACTTTGTACTGTACTGTACTGACTAGTATGTGTTTGTTCTGAAATAATCTTGTATAACATCTTGGAGTTGTATTTTTAATATGAACCACTTTTCAGACTATTTTTCAGACTACTTAAATACTACTTTTCAGCCTAATGAAAGACCTTTATTCATGAGCAAACTTCAACATGAAACATCAACATAAAAACTCCAGGAACGAAACAACAACATAGAAACAGGAAAGGAACGAAACAACAACGTCGAACTGGAAAAGTACAAAACAACAACACATAAACAACAAAGTACTAAAGCAACACCCGTACCACCACCTACTGAAAAATTGGCTTAGTTTGATCAATCCAACTTTGCTTGTCGGTTACCTTCGCTTGAAGAATTGCGAAATCTTGCATAATGTGGTGAATGTCTTCTTTTTCTCGACGAATACGAGCCTCCCGATCTTTTATATCCCCTTTCATCCTTTTGATCTCCTTTTCTTCCACTTAGATCCTTTTCAAGTGGGCTTCCTTCCTGGCCATCATTTGTTTCCACTCTTGTGTCAGTTGGTCTATCTCCTTTTCCCTTTCTGCTATCGCGATCTGGAGTTTCACGGGCATTTTTTCAGGTGTAGACGATGGGTTAGAAGACGATGCCATTTGTTTGGTGATAGACGATACTATTATGATATGAAAATGTTGTATGGATGTTGTGACCTTTACAATTGGAACTAACACGGGTATTTATAGCCACAAGGACCAAATGGCTCAACAGAATCCTTCTACTTTTCAGACGAATCTTGCATCAACTTTTCAGACGAATCGTGCAGGCTGCCTTTTCAGGCGAATCTTGCATCAACTTTTCTGACGAATCTTGCAGGCTTCCTTTTGCAGACGAATCTTGCAGTTACTTTTTCAGTCGAATCTTGCAGTCTCTTTTCAGACGAATCATGCAGGCAACTTTTCAGACGAAATCTTTGACCATATCCACATCCCTGATGAAGAACATACATTCTATAAGTACATGGCATGATGAAGTAGTAATTCACAACTTGCTATCTATCTTTTATACTCTCTACACCGTTTACAAACATTCTCTCGCTTTGAATAACACTATGGCTGGAGGTTCAAGATCAAGGGGGAACAGGTCGGCGAATGGGGCTGGAACTTCACGTTCGACAGCCTACCAACCACTGAAAGATGGAGATTTCCGGAGTACTTGGAAGGTACCGAAACAGACAAGGAGTGGAGAAACCATGGGCGAACTACGGCCGATCATCCATTCACGGCTGAAAAGGCAGAAGACTGGGAGATGGCATGGGAGAATTACCACCTCGATAATGACAGGAAAAGCCCACCAATGTATCATTGTACCCAGCCGACGGGTCTTCCACAAAGTCAACGAATTACTCCCTTAGTGAAAAAATCCATTGATGAGGCGAACGCCAATATCGAAAAGGTAAAAGTTATGTGGAACCATAACAGGGGGATTCAGCAGGGGAAAATGGAGTATCTAGCGGAGAAGAAACGAGAACTGGCCATGACTAGGGCTCACGTTCGAGAGGTGCAACGACAGATTAAGGAATTAGAAGAGGAACTAAAAGAAATCGAAGAGGACTACACGGGAATGGAGGACGTGATCAAGGAAAATGTTAACTTCATCACTGGAATCCAGGACGCCTTCCAGTAATAGATTTATTTGTTTACCTGCACTGTATCCGTTTCGGTTGGGAAGATGATTTGCAATAATTGATCTTTTAATTAATTTCCCTATTAAATAACTTAAAATGGGGAAAACATTTTCTTTAATTAATTTCTATATTAAATACATTAAAATGGAAAGAAACAATACATTAAAAACCTCAACTACATAAAATGATAACCTAAAAACTCGAGTGACCAAAAATGTAATTTTTTGCCCCAAACTGGAGGGGCCAAAATTGTAAATTTCGGTCAACCACGGGATCATCGCGGGCTACTTCCGCGGGACAGGGGCCAAAAGTGTACCGCGAGAATAGTTGGGGGGCCTCCGCGGGTACGCGGCCATTCTTGGGGGGCCTCAGCGGACATATTGGCCAAACATGGGGGACACGTGGGCATTGACCCGCGATCGCGGGTTCTACCGCGGAAAAATGAGTATTTTTTCAAAACCAACGAGATTTTGGGTATTTATGCAAACCCATTTATCAACTTTGGGTATTTTAATTAATTTCCCTATAATTTATGTTTTAAAATATGCAATTATCCGTTTAATCTATTTTTTATACTTAAAAGTTAAAAATAAAAACAAATAATTAAATATAAAAAATATATAATATTTATTAATGCAGAAAATTAGTTAGGTAATTAATTAATTACTTAGGGGCTGTTTGTTTTTTGATTTTCAGCACTTATTATTAATTAACACTTAACCGGTCAGACGGTTTTAAAATAAGTGTGTTTGTTTTTTCTTTCAATTCAGACTCACTTATCACTTAAGGGCTGTTTGTTTTTTTAACTTTCAGCACTTATTTACATATTATCACTTATTCGGTCAGATGTTTTCAAAATAAGACTGTTTGTTTTTTTTAGTTTTTCAGATCCACTTATCACTTAAAGGTATCTGGATGAAAAGTGTTAACCTAGTCACTTAATTTCACTTATTTCTCAACAAGCCGCCTCTTACCAAACTGTGCGACTCCAAATCGGTCAGGCTCCAAATCGATCTTCATCTCCAAGTTCAGTCGACTCCAATCGATCTCCAAGGCAGTCAATCTCCATCTCCAAGTTCACCACGGTATGTCGATTTTTTCCCTGTTTCGATTTGCTGCTCTTTTTGGTTTAATTGTGGTTCGATTTTTCATATTTATGGTTTGTTTCTGCTCCATGTGGTTCAATTTTCTTTTCATTTTTATGAACCGAGCATCTTAATTAGCAAGCAGATGCCTCAAATTCAATTTCTCTGTTTTAATTTTGGTTCATCATGACGTCCCTATGGTTTTTGGTTTTGATCAATTCTCAAGAATGATAACTGAATCGTTTCTGATTCTCTCTAACTAGAAACACCAAGCAAGCACAGCTGTTAACATGCTTTTGGGATCAAACAAAGGATAATAGAAACATTGCTCTAGTTTCAAGTCTTAACTAATTGGTTATGAACATGATCTGTTTCTGCAATTTGGTAATGTGTACTTGTAGATTTGGTAACATGTAGTTGGTAGTTCTTTATCTATCACTGGATTTCACTGTGGATTGTTGATGTATCTGCTGCATGTTCTTGTTACTTCAAATTGATGGTCTTTTATGTATTATAAATTGGAAGACTTAGATCATGTCTCGTGTTTTTTGCAGGATCCTAAGTATATACATCTTTGAATTGATGTTCGTTAAAGTTGACGTGTTGTGCCAAGGATATTATATATTAGAGTGAAAAGATAAAAACCAATGCTTGCAGTTGTTTTTACAATAGACGTTAAACTGATGGTGTGATCATGTTGTTTAGGTTGCTGTATGGAAGATGGTTTTTTATGAATTCTACTTGTTCCCCGTTGCCTTTTTCATATATGGGAAGATTTTAAATAATTTAGGATTTCATAGTGGCTTAAGTTTTGGTGCAGCAACCATGTTACAGCCAAATAGGAAAAAAAATTCAATTGGTTTTGTAAATTACTTCTGTTTTTTATTTTAGTTGTTATGAATTAATTTCGAAAATATCACATTTTTAGAGATAAAATAGACAATAGTACATATTCAGACGTTTTCAACTTACAAAAACAAACAGTCTTTTTTATCCAGATTTCAGACTTCAGCACTATCACTTAAAAATCAGAAGTGAAATCAGACTTCAGACTTCAACATCACTTAAAAAACAAACGCCACCTTAAACTTGTTTGCGACAAAAGGTGGTAACAAAAAGCCATGTTTAATAAAATAATCATGTAACAATTTTAGCCCAAATTTTAATTGGGTTTATGTGGCTAAACCGAGTGTAGCTTCGCGATGTACAACGAGTGTTGGACTTTTAAACACACACTAATCAAACAAGAAGTAAAGCCAAGTTCAATCATATATATATTTGGTTAAGAATTTACCTTATATCGTCGTCGGGTTCTCTCACGAACCCTAACCGAAACCTCAGCCAAAAACTCTCTCAAATCCCGATAGTTTTCTACAAACTCGGAGGGCTTTTTGCTTGGACGAAAAACGAGACTAAGATCATCCACCACGACAATTTCTAAATAGTTTCTATTCATCATGTAGGATACTTAATTTAGAAATTGTGGTGGTTGTGGCTCCTGAGTATAATTTTTTTAATGAAAAATTGGTTTTTGGTAATTACTAATGTCACATTTGTACTTTTTTTGCAGATGTGGTAGTGAATAATATAATTGTAGAATATAATTTCTAAATAAGAAAATTCTTTTATGTCACATCATGTTTTTTGATGTTATGTGGAGTATGAATACTTTATAAATAATGTATGAATAATGTATAAATGATTTATATCACATCATGCTTTACTTATAGTAAAGAATTGTATTAGAAGTTGATTATACATCCTTGTAGTTAAAATAATTTTTAAAACTGATATGATACTTTAAAAATTATGTTAATTACAATACAGTGGATGGTCTGAATTATAATCGTGTTTTTATTTTGTTGAAACAATGTTTAAATGATCTTTTTTCGATATTTCTTATAGGTCGTAGTACCTACCCTTAGAAGATAGTTTTCACAGGCTTTTGGATATTTCAATCTAACGTTTTCAATTACGAAATCCAATTAGACGTTGCATTAATCACGAATCATGACAACATTCAATGAATAACTCACAAACTAGTGTTCCATTTTTGGCCAACAAAAATACAACATAGTGTTGCAATATAAACAAAGAAATGATAAATTAAACACGTTGGTTAGGTTTACGTGAGACCAAAAGACAAAAAGATAACACTGAAACTTCACAAAAGTGATTCATTATGAAGGTACGAAAAACAACGAACTTTCACAGCAAAAAGCTGTGAAGGTTTACCTTGATAATATCTTCACAGTTTTTTGCTATGAAAGTTTAATATTGATTTTTTTGTCTCACGGAAATACTCTGATCTTACGTGCTCTCAAGTCTTAAACATGTATTGATATTTGTAGAGACCATTGATTTGCAAAATCTCGTCGTAATTGAACAATAGGTGTATATAGTTTTTATTATTTCTGAACCTTATTAATGATTAATACGTTAAATCAATGTTCATATTTTCAAATAAAAATATTGTTTAACGTTTGTGATGAAAAATATGCTCTTTTAAAAATGGGTAAGTATTATATTTTTAATTAACTAAATGATTATTTTACACTTGATAATACAGAGAATAAAAATTTATTTATCTCGTAATTAATAGTAGAGTTATAAAATAGAAGTTTATTTTAAAACAAAACAAAAATAATAGAGATATTTATGGGCTTTTTACCTACCAATAAAAGTTACCACCATCTTCACTTAGAGCATCTCCAACAGCTTCCCCATAATTTCTTTAAAATGGGGAACCAAAAGCCAAAATTCCCAAAAAATATACATTCATCTCCAACAGCTTTCCCATTTTGGAGAATCCAACATTAATTAAAATATTAAAATATTCCATTTATCTATTAAAATATTATTTCTCTCTCTACATATTTATTTTCAATGTTTTCTATTGGTCCTCACACTTGGTAATGAGTTTTGGGGTAATCTCCATATTTGGAGAAAATTTTGGGGATTCTCCTACTTTCTCCATTTTGGGGATGTGTTTGGGGAAGCTGTTGGAGCATATTTTAGACCCAAAATCCTCATATTCTCCATTTTCTCCAAAATGGGGAAGCTGTTGGAGATGCTCTTAGTATTGGGTAACATTCTCGACCATCAAAATGGATTGTTGGTATTTTGGTAAGTGTCTTTTACCAGGTTAGTGTTTTCTTCCTCACTTACCGGGTAAGATTCTTCCTCCTTGCTATGCCTCTTATCGGATAAGATTTTCAGTCTTTGTCATGCACGGTTGCTCACCCGATAAGGTAGATGACATCCCGTAAATACTTACCTAATAATCGTTTAGTAAATGATCCTTACTTTAAGAGGGAAAGAGTACGCTTCAGGCCTAGCAAACCTTCTCCCTAATCCGACTATCGTCGCGCCCTCTTTGATGTTCTTCTTCTCAATCACACGACCTTGAACAAAACCAATTTAAATCACTTGGGATGTTTTCTCTATCTTCACCACAATGGTGTTCATCATCTAAAACCACTTTTGAGCCGTTCGGACTAATCACTAATGTGTCCTTTAATGGGGCCACATGTAACTTCAGTAAATGGGTCATTTACCAAATGTTTATCGGATCAGGGGCGGAGTCAAGAATTTTGCCAAGGGTGATTCTCTTTAATAAACAAAAAATAGATGTACGATAATACGGCGATATTTTATTCATGCCAAATTTCGATCAAAAAGTAAACATGCATTTTCAAAAACCGTAACACTAACCTTTACAGATTCAACAATAAATTCGACGCGTTTTCATTTTCTGAAACATATCAACATTACTCGGCTCCGAATCAATGGTTGCTTTTCTTTTTGTTAAAAACTTATCCATAGTAGTTAAATATCCTAACAATTTCAATAGAAAGTCAAAGACAACCGATTTCTATTTCTCATAAACTCAATAATCAAATACCAAATTTCTATTTCTCATAAACTCAAGTATCAAGTATCAAATACCAAATTTCTATTTCTAAACTCAAGTATCAAAAATGAAAAACCAATAATCAAATACCAAATTTCTATTTCTCATAAACTCAATAATCAAATACAATGTCTCAATAAACAATATCAAATACCATATTTCTATTTCTCATAAACTCAAGTATCAAATACCAAATTTCTATTTCTCATAAACTCAATAATCAAATACAATTATACAACATATTCAGTTGTGGAAACTGAAACCCTACATAAACAAAATCAATAGAAAACATAATGTATTTCTCATACAGAAACGTCAAAACAGAATGTCAAATTGTGGAAAGTGAAACCCTAGGCTAGAAATAAGAAACTCACAGCAACCATGATTTGATTTTTGAGTTGACGATTCATGATCGATCACTAATCAGTAAACAAGAGTGATAACTGTAGAAAGTGAAACCCTTGTCGGTGCGTTGTATTCCGTCCAAATTCCAGAAGCAAAGTCGATTAGTCGAGAGTCCAATCTGATAAGTGATAACTGTGGAAAGTGAAACCCTTGTCGTTGTCGGTGCGTATTCCGTCCAGATTCCAAAAGCAAAGTCGAGATTCCAGTGATGAGTGACTCTAATCCGTAAGCGCTGAGAAATCGAGAAACCAATCCAGAAGCGATTCAATTTCAAGCGAAGTTGAGAGTGTGAGTCGAGACAGAACACAGGAGCGGGAATTCTACATTCTAAGCGAAGTCTGGGTCGTTGAGTGATAAGCGAAGTCTGAGGGTAGGGTGGGCCGATAGATAGATTAGTGGATTTGGGCTGTAAAAAAATTAACAAAAAAATTAGCAAAAAAAATATTAAAAGTGAGGGTAAGCCGGTGCTTATTCTGGGCCAAGCCCAGCTCCGTCCCTGTATCGGATAAGCACTTACCGAAAAAGATCATCACCCTCACTTACTTATCGGGTAACATTTTTCAGTCTTTAAAATGTACTGTTAGTAAGCGTCTATCACTTATCAGGTAAAAGTCACCATCACGATCCTTGTTGTGCGTCTTGTCGGGTAAGGATTCTTGATCCTTGTTATGCTTATTCGGATAAAAGATCATATAATTAATATTTTCAAAATCTTAAAATAATATATACATATAAAATATGAATTAATAATTCTTTAATTAGTTTGTGCGTTTTAACCATAACCCAATAAATACAATCGATATAACCGCATTAGGAATCATAATTGAACCGAGAGAACTTGGACTTTGTAACTGAAACTTCAGCCTAGCTTGTTTACCTCTTAATATTTTCATTAAGAGGCAACCTCTGAATCGCTAAGAGGTAAATCTTGTTTGGCCATAAAAAGTTTGTCTCTTAATGATTCTAAAACCCTCTGAATGATTTTGTATATCTTAGGCCTCCCTTAACCATTCAACACCCATAATTTCATTCCGAACAATTACCAAACAACCATATTTCACTTTGTACTATATCATAATAGCCTCTTAATCATTTCGCCCCCTTAATCATTTTGCATCTAACCATTCAGCAACTACCAAACAACCCTTCATTTGGTTCAGATGGGTTATTTGGCTTCAATTATTTCCGACACCCCAACTAATCCATGTTTATGTAACGATCAAAAGGAAAGGGTTCTACAAATAATATACGCATGTGTATGTTAATATTTATTTTATAAAAAATAGAGAAGACAAAATAGGTAAATAAAAAAAAACCAAATGCACTCACTTGTTTGATAAGAGTAGACATGGCTAAATGGGCCCGGTCACGAAAAAGCCCGGTAGGGGCTGAAGCCCAGCCCGCCACAAGCCCGGTCCCGGCCCGACCCGGTATAGGCCCGGTCCCAGCCCGTCAGGCCTAGATTTCAGCTATTTTCACGGCCCGAGCCCGGTCCCAAGCCCGGTTTCGGCACGGCCCGCCTAAATTCAAAAAAGAGCCGTTTTTATTACCGTTAGCTGATCGTTTTTTTACCGTTAGGGGCACTTTTGACCTTTTTTGGTGTTTTTTGGCTCCTAAACACTATAAATAGGATAGTGGGTGTATGAGGTTAGATACCAAGTTACAAAAACGCAAAAAACGCAATTTCTCGTTCACAATTCTCGATTTCTCGCTTTCTCGTGTTCATTTTTTGCAACTTCTCATTCTTTCAATTCTTCCATCGAAACGACCGGAACTCTTGCATACTATCCACCATACGAGGATTAAGAGTATTTTTCGTTATAATTCAATAAATGTAGTTATTTAAATGTATTGTTCAATCGAAATTCTAATAAAACGGATTTTAAGTATGTTTAAGTGACCAAATTAAGTATTTTACAGTGTATTCGAATAATATTTATTAAAAAATGTGTACATATATATATATATATATTGTAACACCCCAAGATTTCGGTATTACGCTCTCACCTCATCTTCTTTGACTCGATTATAAAGTAATATATATATATATATATATAGATGTATTTAAGGTTTTCGCAACGCGCATGCTAACATTTTGGAGCGTCGGGACCATCTAAATTGTCGACCTTTTTGGAAGCTAGAGACGACGATTTCATGTATGCTTGCGTAGGCGTAGAGGGAGTACCATGCGGGTACGCATGCATTCTCGACCGAACTTACGTATTGCACGTTGGGAGCACTCAAAGGAATCGCATCGGGATCAAATCAGACGTTTTTGGGCTGCGGTACACCCACCGCAAGAATGACCGGCGAGTATGTCGCTGTCACATTCGCTGCACTTCAGCTGCTGGAATTGGGGAGTTGCGTTACAAATGCAGCGAGAGTGACCAGCGACTATGCCGAGGTCACTCTCGCATGAGGCATTCTCGCCGGTGGGTTTTGGGTATAAAGCGACAACAGCGCCGAACACTTTTGGGATGCATTTATTTTTTGTTTTGCTTTGGTCGGTTCCTCCACTTGTTAGCCGACACCCACTTATCTCACCCCACTTTCTCAAATTCTCCTCCTCATTAATTATAGTTATGACAATTTTGGTTGTAGCTAATTTCTCCCTTCAAGCATTTAAGATGATCTCCAAGTCCCAAGTTTAAGAACCAAGTCAACTCCAAAAGATCTAGGGTTTCCATATTTTCTAGGGTTTTACTTGCAAGCTCTTAGGTGAGTTATTTTGACCTACCAACTCTATTTTAGGGTATGTTTACTCTTAATGAGAAGCTAACTTGAAATCTTTTGTTAATCTAGGATTTCTTCAAATTAGGGTTTTCACTCTACAAACCCAAGTTGGTAAGTGTACTTGGCCTCTATCTACTTTACTTAATCTTTTATGTTAAGTTGGTGAATTTTGCTCATATGTGGAAGTTGCTAACATCTAGGGTTCTACCCAAGTTGTTTATTTGAGACTTTATATGTATACAAGCGTTTATACTTACACTCCTACATATATATATAAATGTACAAACATGTATTTATTATATATATATATATTTATGAATCATGTGTATATAAGTCATACTCATGGATCACACATGCTCATTATGTATGGGTATAGGCTCTCCTATATGACAAGGCTCTCCTATATATGACAAGCCAATAGGCATATTTGAGAATGGATAAAGGTTTACCATCATTAATTGCTAGAATTGTATATAGAGATTTTGTGCTTCGAGTTAAGGTATATTATGTAACTCACATGCTAATCGATACATGGTATTACTCATTCATCATACTTATATGGAAATCTATATTTTGATAAATGAATTATGATGTTTGGGAATTGTGGTGGTCTATCTCCTTGTGCACGAGGATTTAGACCCGTATGGAATTTATGTCCATGTTGGTTAAGCCATTGGTGGCTACTAGCGAGTAGGCAATAAGGGACATTCGTCCTTGAGGTGTAGCTCGTCTAGGATGGATAGGCAATATGGTCCCCGTAAGTTCTTGAGGTGTTACTCGACGGAGTAGGCAATAAAGGCAATTTCTTTATATGGTTTGAGGTTGTGATGTCGATATGGCATGGGAACTAAGACCGGGACTTGAGTTGTAATCCATCAACATCAAGGTGACTCCACTCACGTGTTCTCGTCACCTAGATGGTAACGGGTCTCCCCCGTTTTAGAGAACTATCTCTTTTATTTTATGATCAGGTGTGGATCCCTTTAACTTGTGGAAAGATGGTAATGTGGGAATCAAGTGGAGCCGATATCCTTACTTTTGATGTCATTGTTATAAGTCCTTAATATTACATCAATAATTTAAATCTTATTAGACTTTTGGTCTAACACTTGAGTGTATGTTGTGGATTGCAGGTTCCACCTAGCGGCGTCTAGATCGTCGTGTTGCCGACCATGCTTAGGAGCTTGGGAAGGTCGGGGGCTTTTGGGATCGAGATGAGAGACTTTTTGGGGATATAGTGACACCCGGATTAATCTAGTTTACTTTAAATCTAGATTAAATAGGTTGTTGTGTATTATGTCTCGATTACTGTATTGGTTACACTTCTACCAAACTACCTCGTTGTGATTAAGGGTTTTGGGTTGGTTATTTTATGAAATTTTAGTTTACCCATTTTCCGGAATTTTCTATATAAAGTGTTTAAATTTTTATAATGTTACAAGTTGGTATCAGAGCTCTAGTTTAAGTGAACTAGGTGTGCTGATGTGATGCCTAGACTTAAGCTGAGACCATTAGTTGATGAAATGTGAGAAATTTGGGTAGAAACATTAGGTTGGGACGTTACGGAGTCGACGGAAATTACATTGTTGTGAATTATGAAAGTGGTGACGAGAATCCTTATGTGTAGTATGTTCATAATTTCAACTAGCTACTGCTATTATGAATATATTGTTACGTGAGCATGCTTGATTGCTATAATTATGAGGATCAATGATTGTTATAGTACGTTTATTTATGTATATCTAGTGGCCATGTTCTTATATTTAATCCTGTTGTGACAGACAAAAATGGTAAATACTCGGGGCAGGACTCAAGAGGATAACGCCGTGACCGAATCCACGGCCGATCAACCTAACATCGATGCATCAGCCTTACCTCCTCCACTTCCGTCTTTGTTGGGTGGGAGAGTGGAACAAATTCCAAGAAGAAATATTACCTCTACCAACCCGGTCATAACGGAAGTGACCCCCCAAACTCAAATGATGGACATGATACGGGCCATGAATGATACTATGGCTAAGCAGCAAGAGTTGTTCATGAAACTTTTGGAAGATAGAGATGCTCAACCGCGCCGTCACGAGATGATTGAAAAAAATGTGGGCGTTGTGGGATCCGGGGGAACAGGTGATGAAAACCGGACTGATGGGTTAGTTACCTTGGAGACGAGGCCGACGGGAAGGGCATGTTCCTACAAGACTTTCCTATGTTGCAAACCACCGGAGTTTGCCGGTTCTGACAATCCAGTCGCCTGCATGAACTGGATTCGGGAGATCGAACATGCCTTCAGGGTTTGTGACTGTGAGGAGAACCAGAAAGTAAAGTTTGGTTCTCAGATGCTTCGGAGCTCGACTTTGACATGGTGGAATGTCTACACTTCCACCATAGAAACTTCTGTTTTGACCAAGATGACTTGGGCCACTTTTAAGAAGAAGATTTTAGAAGAGTATTGCAATGAACAAGAGATGGGCTTGATCGAGGAAGAGTTCCGATCAATCAAGAAGGGAAATTTGTCAGTCAAAGAATACACTCGACTCTTCATGGAGAAGCTGAACCTTGTGGGGCATGTGGCCCCAACTGAGAAGGAAAAGATGAAGGCGTACTTGAAGGGATTGCCCGCGGATATGATGGCAATGGTTCGGAACTCTAAAGCGACTAACCTTCGAGAGACTATTGAAGAGGCCAAGGTTATGGAAAGGGTCTACGCTAGAGACAAAGAGAAGAAAGCTAAGGTTGGGGAGAAGAGGAAGTGGGAGAGCCCACAAAATTCGTTCAAAAAGCCGAGGTTTCAACCAAGTGGTAGAGGAGAAGACAATCGCCGTGAGGCGAGGTGGTGCCCTAAGTGCAAGAGCAAGCACTTTGGGTCTTGCAATCTGGGTCAAGTTACTTGTTAGAAGTGCGGGAAGACGGGGCACACTAGTCTGGAGTGTCACATTAGGGGGACAGTTTGTTTTGAGTGCAAGGAGATCGGGCACGTGAAGCGGGAGTGTCCCAAGCTGAAAGGAGACTCTAGAGGGACCGGTTCGGGAAGTCAACCGAGGCGGGAGACCATCCCCAAGCCTCAAGGGAGGGCTTTCTAAATGACGAAATAAGAAGCGAAGGAAACCACCGACGTAGTGTCGGGTACGTTCTTACTCAACTATTTACCCGCTAGGGTATTGTTTGATTCGGGTGCAAATTGCTCTTTTGTGTCGGATGTGTTTTACAAGTCTTTGAATGTGCCTATTAGTACTCTACACGATGCTTTAGTCATTTAGGTAGCAAATGGGGAAAATGTAGTCTTGCGGGAAATCTTGGAAAAGTGTCGTCTAGAGATTAGTAGTGAAATATTTGAAGTGGACCTACTTCCTATGTCTATTGGGAGCTTTGACGTGGTGATCGGGATGGATGGGTTGGCTAAACACAAAGCGGAGATTTTGTGCTCAAAGAAGCTTATAAGGATACATCTCCTAAGTGGGGACTTTGTCCTAGTGTATGGAGAAGAGCGTAAGGGCGAAGTGGCCATTATCTCTTCCATCAAGGCAAGGAAGTGCTTAATGAAGAAGTACCCAACGTTTTTGGCCTATGTGGTGGACACCAAACTAGAGAAAAAGAAAGTGGGAGATGTAAAAGTTGTCAAAGAGTATCCGGACGTTTTTCCCGATGACTTGCCGGGTTTGCCGCCCGACCGCCAAGTGGAGTTCAAGATCGATTTGATTCCGGGAGCCGCACCGATAGCACGCGCACCTTACCGTCTCACTCCAACAGAAATGCAAGAAATGATGACACAACTGCAAGAACTACTAGAGAAAGGTTTCGTGAGACCGAACTCATCGCCTTGGGGAGCTTCGGTGCTTTTTGTCAAGAAGAAAGATGGGTTGATGCGGATGTGTATCGACTACCGGGAGTTAAACAATGTGACCGTGAAGAATAAGTATCCGCTTCCCCGAATAGACGACCTTTTTGATCAACTTCAACGAGCCGGATGTTTCTTCAAGATTGATCTCCGATCCGGTTACCACCAAGTGAAAGTTAAGGAAGAAGACGTCTCAAAGACGACAGTTAGGACTCGGTATGGGCACTACGAGTTTCTAGTCATGCTATTCGGTTTAACGAATGCTCCGACAATTTTCATGGATTTGATGAATCGAGTTTGTCGGCCATTCTTGGATAAATCTATAATCGTGTTCATCGATGATATCTTGGTGTACTCTAAAGATGAAGTAGAGCATGAACGACACCTACGGGAAGTCTTAGAGGTGTTAAGAAAGGAGAAGTTGTACGCTAAATTCTCTAAGCGTGAGTTTTGGTTGCGAGAAGTGCAATTCCTCAGACATGTGGTGACCCGAGAAGGTGTGAAAGTGGACCCCGCAAAGGTCGAGGCGATGATGAATTGGGAGCCTCCAAAGATTCCTACGGAAATTAGAAGCTTTTTGGGGTTAGCCGGGTACTACCGAAGATTCATCCAAGACTTCTCCAAGATTGCTTCGTCGCTGACGGCATTGACTCAAAAGAATGTGAATTTCGTGTGGACTAGCGCACAAGAGGATGCATTTCGGACCTTGCAACGAAAACTTTGTGAAGCTCCAATCTTGTCCTTACCCAAAGGAACGGAATATTTCGTCGTGTATAGTGATGCATCCAAGATGTGTTTGGGTTGTGTTTTGATGCAAAGAGGGAAGGTAATAGCGTACGCATCAAGACAGTTGAAAGAACACAAAAAGAATTACCCAACTTATGACCTCGAGTTGGCGGCGGTCGTGTTTGTCTTGAAGTTATGGCGACACTACTTGTATGGTACGAAATGTACGCTCTACAGCGATCACAAAAGCTTGAAATATGTTTTCGACCAGAAGGAGTTGAATATGCGCCAACGACGTTGGCTAGAGTTGCTCAAGGACTATGATTGCGAACTATTGTACCATCCGGGCAAGGCGAATGTGGTAGCGGACGCCTTGAGTCGGAAGGAGTATAGTGGGAAAGTGAAAACTTCGTTGGCAAGGATTGAAATCATCTTGAGCCTTATGGGTATGATCAAAACCGCTCAAGCCGAAGCGCTACTTGAGGCGAACTTCAAGAATGAATCTATGGTGAAACACCACCTTTCATTGACGGAAGATGGTAGAGGATTGAAGCTTTTCCAAGGACGGATTTGGGTGCCTAAAATTGGAGGGTGACGGGAGCTACTTATGGAAGAAGCCCACCAGTCAAAGTACTCTATACAACTAGGGAGTACCAAGATGTATAGAGATTTGAAGTTGAATTATTGGTGGTCGGTCATGAAACTTGACGTGGCCGGTGTTGTGGAGAAGTGCACCACATGTTCGCTAGTGAAAGCCGAGCATCAACGACCCTATGGCAGTTTGCAATCACTTGAAATACCGGAATGGAAGTGGCATCACATTACGATGGACTTTGTGACGAAACTACCAAACACTTTGAAAGGTCACGACACCATTTGGGTAATCGTGGATCGAATGACCAAGAGTGCTCACTTCTTGGCTATGCGAGAAACGTTACCATTGGACAAATTGGCAAGGTTGTATATCAATGAAGTGGTCTCAAGGCACGGGGTGCCATTGTCTACCGTATCCGACCGGGATAGCCGTTTTACTTCTCACTTTTGGAATGCCTTCTAAAGAGAATTGGGAACGAAGGTGAAATTGAGCACGACTTATCACCCTTAAACTGACGGACAAAGCGAGCGAACAATCCAAACTTTGGAAGACATGTTGAGGTCGTGTTTCATCGACTTTGGGGGAAATTGGGACTCTCACCTCCCATTAGTAGAGTTTGCTTACAATAACAGTTACTATTCGAGTCTCGGTGTGGCGCCATTTGAGGTTTTGTATGGGCGAAAATGTAGAACACCCGTTTGCTGGTTTGAGGCGGGTGAAAAGCAGTTTGCCGGACCCGAGCTTGTACAAGAAACGGCCGACAAGGTGAAAGGCATCCGGGAGCGGTTGAAAGCCGCTCAAGACCGCCAAAAGAGTTTCGCCGATAAGAAGAGACGACCGATCGAATTCCAAGTGGGGGATCGTGTATTTTTGAAGGTTTCTCCTTGGAAAGGAATCATTAGGTTTGGAAAGAGTGGGAAGCTTAGTCCCTGTTTTCTTGGACCTTTCCCAATTGTGGAACGAGTGGGACTTCAAGCCTACAAGTAAGAACTACCTCCCGAGATGAGTGGAATCCA
Organism: Saussurea involucrata; assembly: GCA_033807775.1. Taxonomy (NCBI): domain Eukaryota; kingdom Viridiplantae; phylum Streptophyta; class Magnoliopsida; order Asterales; family Asteraceae; genus Saussurea; species Saussurea involucrata. The sequence continues at coordinate 7,014,242 of CM066317.1, forward strand.
CCCTACATTTCATGTTTGCTATTTACGGAAGTGTTTGGCGGAAGAAAAGGACGTTATTCCTCTATCAGATATCCTCGTGGATAGCGACCGATGCGTTGAGGAACCGAAAATGATTTTGGAAAGGGAAACGAAAAAGCTCCGCCATAAGAAAGTGATAATGGTAAAAGTGCAATGGAAGCACCATCGGGGTGCCAACGTGACGTGGGAGTCCAAAGTGGACATGAGGCGGCGTTACCCTCATCTCTTTAGCTAGCACGCGATTTCGAGGACGAAATCTTCTTCAAGGAGGGGAGGATTGTAACACCCCAAGATTTCGGTATTACACTCTCACCTCATCTTCTTTGACTCCATTATAAAGTAATGTATAGATATATATATATAGATGTATTTAAAGTTTTCGCAACGCGCACGCTAACATTTTGGAGCGTCGGGACCATCTAAATTGTCGACCTTTTTGGAAGCTAGAGACGACGATTTCATGTATGCTTGCGTAGGCGTAGAGGGAGTACCATGCGGGTACGCATGCATTCTCGACCGAACTTATGTATCGCACGTTGGGAGCACTCAAAGGAATCGCATCGGGGTCAAATCAGACGTTTTTGGGCTGCGGTACACCCACCGCAAGAGTGACTGGCGAGTATGTCGCTGTCACTCTCGCCGCTGTCACATTCGCTGCACTTCAGCTGCTGGAATTGGGGAGTTGCGGTACAAATGCAGCGAGAGTGACCGGCGAGTATGCCGAGGTCACTCTCGCATGAGGCATTCTCGCCGGTGGGTTTTGGGTATAAAGCCACAGCAGCGCCGACCACTTTTGGGATGCATTTATTTCTTGTTTTGCTTTGGTCGGTTCCTCCACTTTTTGGCCGACACCCACTTATCTCACCCCACTTTCTCAATTTCTCCTCCTCATTAATTATAGTTATGACCATTTTGGTTGTAGCTAGGGTTTCCTAATTTCTTCCTTCAAGCATTTAAGAAGATCTCCAAGTCTCAAGTTTAAGAACCAAGTCAACTCCAAAAGATCTAGGGTTTCCATATTTTCTAGGGTTTTACTTGCAAACCCTTAGGTGAGTTATTTTGACCAACCAACTCTATTTTAGGGTATGTTTACTCTTAATGAGAAGCTAACTTGAAATCTTTTGTTAATCTAGGATTTCTTCAAATTAGGGTTTTCACTCTACAAACCCAAGTTGGTAAGTGTACTTAGCCTCAATGTACTTTACTTAATCTTTTATGTTAAGTTGGTGAATTTTGCTCATATGTGGAAGTTGCTAACATCTAGGGTTCTACCCAAGTTGTTTATTTGAGACTTTATATGTATACAAGCGTTTATACTTACACTCCTACATATATATAAATGTACAAACATGTATTTATTATATATATATATATATATATATATATATATTTATGAATCATGTGTATATTAGTCATACTCATGGATCACACATGCTCATTGTGTATGGGTATATGCTCTCCTATATGACAAGCCAATGGGCATATTTGAGAATGGATAAAGGTTTACCATCATTAATTGCTAGAATTGTATATATAGATTTTGTGCTTCGAGTTAAGGTATATTATGTAACTCGCATGCTAATCCATACATGGTATTACTCATTCATTATACTTATATGTAAATCTATATTTTGATAAATGAATTATGATGTTTGGGAATTGTGGTGGTCTATCTCCTTGTGCACGAGGATTTAGACCCGTATGGAATTTATGTCTATGTTGGTTAAGCCATTGGTGGCTACTAGCGAGTAGGCAATAAGGGATATTCGTCCTTGATGTGTAACTCGTCTAGGATGGATAGGCAATATGGTCCCCGTAAGTCTTTGAGGTGTAACTCGACGGAGTAGGCAATAAAGACAATTTCTTTATATGGTTTGAGGTTGTGATGTTGATATGGCATGGAACTAAGACCGGGACTTGAGTTGTAATCCATCAACATCAAGGTGACTCCACTCACGTGTTCTCGTCACCTAGATGGTAATGGGTCTCCCCCGTTTTAGAGAACCATCTCTTTTATTTTATGATCAGGTGTGGATCCCTTTAACTTGTGGAAAGTTGGTAATGTAGGAATCAAGTGGAGCCAGTATCTTTACTTTTGATGTCATTGTTATAAGTCCTTAATATTACATCAATAATTTAAATCTGATTAGACTTTTGGTCTAACACTTGAGTGTATGTTGTAGATTATAGGTTCCACCTAGCGGCGTCTAGATCGTCGTGTTGCCGACCATGCTTAGGAGCTTGGGAAGGTCGGGCTTTTGGGATCGAGATGAGAGACATTTTAGAGATATAGTGATACCCGGATTAATCTAGTTTACTTTAAATCTAGATTAAATAGGTTGTTGTGTATTATGTCTCGATTACTCTATTGGTTACACTTCTACCAAACTACCCCGTTGTGATTAAGGGTTTTGGGTTAGTTATTTTATGAAATTTTAGTTTACCCATTTTCCGGAATTTTCTATATAAAGTGTTTAAATTTTTAGAGTGTTACATATATATATATATAGAGTAAATTACAATATTTGGTCCCTGATGTTTGGTTGCTTTTTGGATTTGGTCCCTATTTCGAAAAAATTACATGGATCGTCCCTGAGGTTTGACAAAGCGTATGGATATGGTCCCTCCCTCTAAACGCCGTCTATATATCACCGTTAATGTCATAAGGGTCAATATTCAGAGGGGTAAAATTGTCTTTTCACATTTTATCAAACATGTAAATGATTTATTAATCAAATATCTCTGTATTAATTCAACACAACGGTCTCATTCACTTCTTCACTCCTCTGTCGCTCGCTCCCACAATGAAGAGATGCAGTTGTGGATCATATGCAGTTTTGAGAACTTCTTGGACCTCATCAAACCCAGGAAGACGTTTCTATTGTTGCTCAAGAAAGGTATTTCATTTTGTTCAGCTTTGTGAAACATGTATTGGATTTTCCTTGATTTCTCCATCTTCAATTTCCATGGTAAATAGGCAAGAAGCTGTGGTTTCATTGATTGGTATGACCCAGCTTTGTGTGATCGATCAAAGATGATTATTCCAGGGTTGTTAAAGTCGAAGAACAAGGTGGAACAACAAAATCTCAGAATGAAGCAGGTTTTGTGTCTGACATGGTTGGCGATTGGAGTGTTTTTTGTTTTTAGGTTGACCTAAATTGTTGTAATAGGACAAGTATTGGTTACTGTAAGTTTTTTTTGTTTTTGTTGTTGTTTAATGTAATCTCAGATTGGTTATTGTAAGATGAAGTGGTTTAATGGTATATATTTGATTTGTATACAACCATGTTCAGATTGAGGAATGTATACTAATGCAAATTGCTTAATGTAATAAGTACAACCATGTTCATAGGCAACAATTGGCATAACCAAGAGCAATTTGCTTAATGTAATAAGCACAACCATGTTCATAGGCAACAAGTTCCATAAGCAACAATTGGCATAACTAATGCAAATTGCTTAATGTAATAAGTACAACCATGTTCAGATTGAGGAATGTATACTAATGCAACTTGCTTAATGTAATAAGTACAACCATGTTCATAGGCAACAATTGGCATAACCAAGAGGTTGCATAACCAAGTGGCTGCATAATCAACAGGTATGATTTTCACAGATTTGCATAACCAACAACTAGCAATTTCCATAACCAACAATTTACAGGTACCATAACTAACCATTTCCATAACCAACAATTTACAGGTACCATAAATTGATCCCATTAGTTGTACATCCAAAAAACAGGGGATCCCATAAACTATAGTTACTTTGTCTACTATCCAAAAACAACCACCATCATTAAACAACTATTGTTTGCATCACTAATAACCAAAAGCTACTGCTAAGCATTAAATTACATAAGAACCACATCATGGGGCTTGTCCCTTGCAACTCCTAGAGTTATGACCTTGTTGCCTGCACTTCATACATCTTATTGTCTTTCCAACCTTCTTCAGCTTCCTTCCTGAATCAATCAGCTCTCCAACAGCCTTCTTCCTCTTCTTCTTTGGCCTACCAATTTGAGTGTGATGGGTGGGTGGAATCAAAGTGGTTGAGCAAGTAGACTTCACCCACAACATCCTTCCATTAATTGGTTCCAACTTAAAACTATACATATGTTTCCATGTATCCAACCAATAACTTTCATGCACCCACTTCTCAAGAACTTCAGCTTGTTCTCCATTGCTCTGCATATTCCATATACATGCAACAGCATGTTTGCATGGAATTCCAGTGAGCTCCCATTTCCTGCATGAACACCATTTTTCCCTTACATCTACAATGCATTGGTTCATCCATGGACCACTAACCTGGTATCTGCATTCACCATTCCATATGACTTGGTAATCCACAGCATCATTCTTGATCTGATCAAGTACTTTTGTCACATTTGGAGTGAGGGGACCTTGTGCTTTGTCAATTAGGGTCTGCACATTTGCTATTCTCTTCATGATGTATTGCCTTATATACTCCAAGCAGGTGATAATGGGTTTGTCCCTTCCTTCCACTAATTGTTTGTTGAATACCTCACAGATGTTGTTCAACAACACATCTGTATGACTTCTTCCTGTTATTAACATGTGTTCACCAATTGTAAGTAACATGTGTTAATTTATAATCTTCATGTATGTAACATGTGTTAAATAAGCCCAAGTACCTGTAAAATGAGACCTGGCCCAATGATGAGGGGGTATCAGCTTCAACCAATTGAATGTTTGTTCATTCACCAACTTCAGATGCTCCATCTGACGATCAAACTCCTGGACAGTGGTTGCTGAGGCACACTTCCACAACAAATCCTTGAACAGTTTACCTTTCCATGTCTTCTTCATATTTTCATGGATGTGCCTTAGGCAAAACCTGTGTTCTGCATAAGGGAATACTTGTGCAATTGCAGGTACTATTCCCTACAAGTCACACAAACATATATATATTTAACAATAACTAACAATAACTATCATAATAACTAACAGATGTATATAATAGAAAAGTACCTTTTGTCTGTCAGTAATGAATGTGAAATTGGAATTTGTTGCCAGATCTAGATCATCCCCTAAGCAACTTAAAAACCACCTCCATGAATCTGTGTTTTCTGCCTCAACAATGGCGTATGCAAGGGGGTATGTGCCATTATTGGAATCAATTCCAACAGCTGTGAGAATCTGTCCAGGAAAAGGACCTTTCATGAAGGCTCCATCCAACCCTAAAAAATCTCTCATGCCAGCCTTGAAACCCCTTTTCAACACCCAAGACACACGTACACCCTCTTGAATCTTCTTGTTTGAATTGATGGGTTAGGGTCCACCTCAACCTCTAACTTCACAGTTGTGTCAGCGTTTGTTCTCTGAACTTCAGCAAGGTAGTCCCTCAAACTCTTGTACTGCTCACCATAGTCTCCACGAAGTTTATCCAAAGCCAGTGCCTTTGCTCTATGTGATTTCATCCTTGAACAGTTTTGCTCAAACTTTCTCTGCATATCCATTTGAACAGCCTTGACAGGGATATCTGGATTGTGAATAAGGGTCTGAACTAGATTTTGGGATAGGAAAGAAGCAGTACACGCCTTCACAGATCTTGTTTGGAGACAATTATGGGTCTCCACGTATGTTTTGACCACCCAATTAACATCATTTTTCCCTTTGGAAACATGTAAGACCCAAGGACATGAGGGCCCACTTTTTGCTTCTTTTTTCCCTAAGCTTGGACCACATTGACTTTCTTTTCTAAAATCTGGTAGGGTGCCTTTAAAAACAGCCCTTAGCCTCATTGAATCATTCTTAACTACCTGAATCTGCCTTCTAGTTAATATTGCATGCATATCAATCATTTTTTTAATGCCATCTTTGGTACCAAATACCTTACCAACATAAAAACTGGGAACCCCTTCTGTTTGTTCACCCACAGCCCTTTCCATCCTAATTTGTTTCAACTTTCTTTTCCTTTCCATCTCCAAATCTGACTCATCTGTGTTGCTTTCAAAATTATCATGATCCAATGCATCAACAACAATGTTGTTTTCATCTCCATCCACTTTTAACTCCCTCCTACCAATCCACTCTGCATCAACATCTGTGTGTATGTGAAAGTCCATGATATCTAAGTCTACTTTGTCAACTTCATCCACAATGTAATCAGTATCATCACTGTCATCACTCTTGCAGTCATCAGTCTGTACATTATTACTATCCTGATCACTTACATATGCTCTATCAGTTCTATTGGGGTCAAATTGATAATCTCTGAAACCAAAATCTCTCAAATCATTAAATTCCAACACATTAAATTCCTGTGAAAACAGTCCTTGGCTTTCAAGTTTATCAAACAAATCATTGAAGTGCTCATCTTCCAAAACATCATTAGTAGGACCAATGTGTTGGAAATCCATTACATTGACATTCTCTTGGACTTGATCACCTATATCAGGGGCATTCTATTGGACTTGATCACCTATATCAGGGGCATTCTCTTGGACTTGATCACCTAAGTTAGTGGCAGTCTCTTGGACTTGATCACCTATCTCATTGGCATTTTGTTGGACTTGATCAATAGTGTCATGCCATTCAATGAAAAGTTTCTTCCTGCAAGAGATAGCAACTCCTTCTTGCACCTTTTTCTGTAGTCTACTAAACTCAGGTTCGTTATTTTCTTCAATCTCTTGTATAACAACATTAGTACCACTAGGACTAGCCAAATAAGTACCCACCCTACTTTTCCATTGTTCAGTGTATACTTCAAACACTCTGCATTCAGGAACATATTTCAACATGTTGATCACGTCCTGATCATTTCCCAAGGCTCTTAGACCAAAGTCCAAGTCCCAACCAGGGAGTCTAAAGTGATAATAAGTAGGGATTGGTTGTCTATACCCTATTTCTGTCATCATGGCATCCAACTCATGTACAGAGAACTCATCCATGTTTACTAAATCAACATAACTTAACTTACCTTGAACATAACTCCTATCAGGTTTCTTAGTGAAAAACCCTCCATGATGAATCTTGAACATAACCAACTGAGGGTAGCAATCTGTGAAAAAAACGATTTTTTCATTAACAAATCCAACTAACAACTGCATGACACTAAAATGGAGGGATGATAAACTGTTAGATGCAATACATACCATATACGTCAACGTACTCGTTGGTTGATGGGTTGATTCGAATCTGCCACAAAGGACCATCCATTTTGCACGAAGACGAACAATCTTGCTTTGATTTTCACATACACTAAGGTTTGATGAAGAAATGGGTTTTACAGAAGCACAGAGAAGATGAAGATGGTGGCTTTGGTAATGATTAACATAAGAAAAGAAGGGTCAGCACCATAATTACATTCGGTAATACGTAAACGAGAGGAGAATAGTGAATTGACGATTTTACCCCTGTTAATTTGGACGCGGGAAGACATTAACGGTGATATATAGACGGCGTTTAGAGGGAGGGACCATATCCATACGCTTTGTCAAACCTCAGGGACGATCCATGTAATTTTTTCGAAATAGGGACCAAATCCAAAAAGCAACTAAACATCAGGGACCAAATATGTAATTTACTCATATATATATATATATATATATATATATATATATATATATATATATTTTAAAAGCCCGGTTTAGGCCCAGTTTTGGGCCCGGTCCCGTCCCGGTTCCAAAAGACCGGTCTTTTAAAAGCCTAAACGGGTCGGGCCTTCAACCATCAAGCCTGGCCCGGCCCGACCCGGTCTGAGAAAAAGCCCGACTTTGGAATAGTGTTTCGGCCCGGTCCCAAAGCCCGACCCGCTCATATGGCCATGTCTAGATAAGAGACTAAACACTTAGGCATTGTTTGGAAAAAAGCTAGTTTATAAGCTAGCTTTTTCTGGGTACATGTTTGGATGTCCATAAGCTAGCTTATAAGCCAACTTATAACCTACCTTTTGAAACACTACTTGGAGTAGCTTTTCAGTAGCTTTTTGTGAATATTCTGATATTGCCCTTATTAATATTAATTATTATTTATTAACTATTATCATAAATAAATATTAATTTCACTACAAAAATAACCAGTATCAGCGAGGGACAAATCCCTCGCTAATCCCTCGCTAAAGCTCGAATTCGTCGCTAATCTGTCGCTGATGGTTCGCGAGTCAAACGGACGTGGCTGATGCTATCAGCGACGGACTAGCGACGGACATCAGCGACGGATTAGCGAAGAACTTGTATCAACGACGGATTAGTGAGAGATTATAATCAACGACGGATTAGCGAGGGATTAATATCAGCGACGGATTATCGAGGGCTTATATTAGCGACAGATTAATATTAGTGACGGATTAGCGAGGGTTCTTATTAGCAACGTATTAGTGAGGGAATAGATTAGCGACGGATTTGCGAGGATTCTACTTACTTTTTAGCGATGGAAATCCGTCGCTAATCCCTCGCTGATTTTTAGTTATTTAAAAAAAATGAAATTCTATATTTCCTGTATTTTATAATACGAAACCTGCCCATAAATTGAAAATAACAAATCGAAATTCTCCAACAAACTAAAAATAACCAAATTCATAAAATTTAAAATACCAAATTCATAAAGGCGTAGATTCCAAATTCATAAAATTTAACATTCCAAATTCATACAATTCAACAAAAGGCCTTAAAATTTAACTAGATTGCAATCTTGTAATGTCCACACCTCAAATCTTGATGGTGAGATCATCACTGCAAATTTAACCCACAATCATTGAGTTATCAAATTACCAACTGACTCACTGAATACATATCAAGTGCTACCATACCTGCATGTAACCATTTTATCTCCAGTCCCATTAAAAGATAATGCCCATACTGTATATGAGTGTCCACTGAAAGTCATTATGAACGATATATTAGATTTGTAACATGATGATGCTACTTAATCAATCAGCACTGAATGCTACAGTCATAAGGGAGAAAGAGCGCTCAGGTGCTACCTGTTTGACTCGCCTAAATCTGCACGCAGCGCCAATCATCACTATCACCATCCTCTGCCCAAACCTGAAATTGCAATTATGAACTATCAAACTAATGGTATGATACCATAGAACACCCAGTTGATTTTTTCAAGTCTGAATATTAAAAACAAATAAATTAAACTCAAAGACATGAATACAACATCATGCGGAGTTTAAATAATAAATATATTATTTTAAATAATGAAATTATAAACTTTTAAATAATAAAAAATTTGCTCAAAATTTAAGTTTTTTGTAATTCTTTAACTTTTATATAATAATTTTGATAATTACGTATGTGTGTATATATAAAGTGATATATGTACCCCTTACATGCACATTAAGATGAGATACGTTGAGATACACTTGGTTTGGAAAAGAATCTACCCCTTGAAGCCTCCTTATCCAAAAATCCATATCGATCAAGTGACATCGTACACTCCTTTCTATAAAATATAGAAACAAAAGCAAAGCTTAGGTCACATAATTTTTTTGTTAAAATGAAACCCATTTTTACGCTCGAGTTCGTTTGAGGGAGAAGGATGCGTTACCGGTGTAATCGTCTTAAGTTCGTGTTCGTTTTAGGGGGGAAGGGTAGAGTTCGTTTGAAGAAGGAAGGATGCATCACCGATGGTACAATGGGTCTCGAACAGAGACAGGGACTAACGGGAGATACTGAGAAGTATTTATCAACCGTTGGATGAGAAATGGACGCACATTATAGGATGAGATGCATCGAGATGAGATGCACTGAACTTATTCCCTTCTAAGGCGCAATTCATGGGAGAGCATGAGACTAAAAGTGATCAACGGTTCAGATCCACTTCTCACGATTCTCATGTTAACCTTAACTTCTCACACATTTGCCTATACATAGATACATACATATATATAACACATGCGGTTACCAAACAACAAACACACATTTTCTATACATTCACATATGCACATGCATATATACCTATACACAACACATATACACATAGATACAACAATATATATGTAGATTCAATTGTCGTTATCAACCAACACACACATCAAGCATACAAATATATAACACGTACTGACAACTACATAAAACACATACATATAAATGTGTTAAAGCCCATTAAGGCCCAATAAAACCCTTTAAAAGAGAATTGAATTGATTAAAACCCATTAGAACAGATTAAAGCCCAATAGATGCTTTAAAGTCCAACATAACCGGTTAAAGCCGATTAGAATTGATTAAAACCCAACAACACCATGTATGACTTGTATGCAAAATGTGTATTGCCTATATATATATGTGGTGTATTGTGGTTCATATATCATTCATATATACACATACATGTATATATATAACACATATATACATCATATGCGATTTCCAAATATCACACATTAGCTATATATACATATAACCCATATATATAAATGGGAAAACAAGAAAAAAAAAACTCAATCCCTCATTAATTAGCGATGGATTATAGTAGTCCCTTGCTAATCCCTCACTAATTAGCGACAGATTAGCGAGGGATTGGGTTTGTGATTAATCTCTCATTAATCCCTCGCTAATTAGCGAGGGATTAGCGAGGAATTGACCACTAACCCAATCCCTCGCTAATCCCTCACTAATTAGCGAGGGATTAATGAGAGATTAATCACAAACTCAATCCCTCGCTAATCCGTTGCTAATTAGTGAGGGATTAGCGAGGGATTGGGGTTGTGATTAATATCTCATTAATCCCTCGCTAATTAGTGAGGGATTAGCGAGGGATTGGGTTAGTGGTCAATCCCTCGCTAATTAGTGAGAGATTTTTTCTCTCGCTAATTTTCGTCACTGATGCCTAGTTTTCTTATAGTGTTTTTTAATTTAATTATTATTAATTAATAAATATTAACCATTATTAAATTAGTTTTTAATTATATATTGATATTAGTTTTTAATTATTTACAGTTATTGTTAATCATATAAATTATTTTTATTTATTTTTAATATTAATCAATATATTTTAATTATCAATTACTATTTATCTTTTCACTTAGTATTTAATCGTTTTTTTTCATATTGTATGTAATGGTTATTTAAAATCATAAATTTTTTCTAAAACTTGTTTTAACAAATTCAAAATTTATAGTATATATGTAACAATAAATTTTAAATTCTTTTAATTAACATGTTATATTTTTTAATTTTTTTACTACATTGGTTGTATTAATTAATATATTATATTGTTATAAATTTGTTTTAATTATATAATTAAGTATTGTAATTGATATTTTTGTGAAGACGCCCTTTTCGGTCATTTTACATGTTTATAAGCTAGTTTTGCCAAACGTGACTTTCTTCATCATCTAGTTTATTAGCTACCAGCTAGCTTATTAGTCAACAGCTAGTTTGCCAAACATAGCCTTACAGGCTAAACAATTGTCAGCAAGATAATCGACATCATTCTTCTTATCAGGTAAGCACTTATCACCAAGATAACCATCATCATTCGTCTTACCGGATAACATTTCTACTTTACATCGTGTTCTCTAATCCGGAGAGAAAAGAAAAGAAAGGAAATGGATGGAAAAGAAAGGAAAGGAAAGTAATTTTTTTCATTTGTGTTCTCGAAAGGTAAAGAAAATGAAGGAAAGGAAAGAAAATATTTTTTCGTGTTATTGAACATGAGAGAAAGGAAAGGAAATATGTCATTTTTACTAATATACCCTTAAAAATATATCGTTTATAAGGAATTATCGGGTAGTTTTGTAATTTCAATAATTTCAGTAATTTTTTTAAATGTTTTTAATTTCTTTCCTTTCCTTTCCTCCCACATTTGGGAGGAAAGTTTTGGAATAAAACTTATCATTATTTTCCTTCCGTTTCATTTCCTTTCTCTCTTAAAAAAGTTTCGAGAACACGAGTTTTTTTTACTTTTCACCCATTTCCCTCCCTTTCCTTTCCTTTCCTTTCCTTCCTAAAATGAGTTTCGAGAACACAACGTTATTGGTAATTGTTGATTATCCGGTAAGCGTTTACCGGTTAAAAGTATTTTATTTCACTTATCGAGTAAGATTATTGGTCCTTATTATGCCTTATACCGGATATGATCTAGGTCCTTGCAATGCTTATTCGAAAGATAAATGATACACGATAAACGCTTACCCTGTCAATATTTGGTAAACGACCCTCTAGATCCATAAATATTTCCAAACCACAATGACCATTAATGTATAATAAACAAACTGTAGGGATCAAATTGGTAATTTCTGATAAACTACATGGACCAAAAATGCAGTTTACTCGGAAAGTAATAATTTGTTTCGTATTAAATGGCGTTACAGAAAGCGAAAAGTCATTTTTAATTTTATTCCTTAAAATATTTTATTCGTGTTAAGGGTATATTTTAATTTTTAATTTTATTCCTTAAAAAGCTTGTGGAAAGGGAAAAGAGAGGAAAGAGTCCAAGGATAAGGAATCAAACCTCTGACCACTCAACCCCGATGCGGTAAGGTGGTCCCATATATACTTTAAAAGTTTAAATTAATAAAAATTAGGTGTGATTTTAACTGAGAGGATCTATAACGGAGGTTCTTATAAGAACTTTTTTTTTGCCAACTCATATCCAACTCATTAAATTAAGAACTCTTCTAAATGTTCATAATGATAAATCTTATAAGAGCATCTCTAATGCAAGGTTTTACAAGCAAAAAATGTAGTGACTTGTAAGAACTACCATTGTGAAGAGTTCTTATTAGAACCCAACCTCCTCTAGGTTCTTAAACAAGAACCTTGGTCTTACCTTGATTTTTGGTGTGAAGTAACATATTCTTCATTTCTATTGATATTTAATTTAAATACTTGATATTTATTTATAAATATATAATAGTTTTTGATGTTGATAAATATATGAGACCTACAAAAATGAGGTTCTTATAAGAACTACCATTGTTAATTTTTATATAAAATTTCAATTTAATGAGTTGAAAATGAAGTGACACCCAAAAGTGCAAAAATGAGGTTCTTGTAAGAACCTCTATTGGAGATGCTCTAAGGCCATCCGTAGCCCATTCGGGATGGGCATCGGGATGGGCGTGATGGGCTACGGCCCTTGCGGGGTTGGCGGGGCGGGATGGATTCCGGGGATGGGATCCCGATTCATCCCGGAGGGTTTTAAAAAAAAAAAATTTAATTTAATTTTTAAAAATCATGCCGTTGAACGGCTCTTTGTAAAAAAAAAATTTATTTTTCTCAATTTAATCCCACTATATATTTAACCCTCAACCTCTTATTTCTCACACCTCTCAAACTCTCTAAAATTCTCTCAACCTCTTATTTTTCACACCTCTCAAACTCTCTCAAATTCTCTCAACCTCTTATTTTTCACACCTCTCAAACTCTCTCAAATTCTCTCAACCTCTTATTTTAAACAATATGGATTCGCCACAACCCGGTTCACCAACCGCATCATCATCATCCGTAGACACCGACGAGTTGTTGAATCTACAAAGGGAAATTTTTCGACAGACTGCACAATCGCTGTATGGTAGCACCGCCTCATCGTCAACAAGAGAGAGGGCCGCAAACATTGAAAGAGGTCGAGTAACTGCAAACGAGCGGCTTATGCGGGACTACTTTGGCATCAACCCGATTTATACACTGGATATGTTTAGGCGGCGGTTCAGGATGAGCAGACAACTATTCGAACGAATAGTTGAAGATTTAGAAGTAGGGTATCGGTATTTTAGACTTCGGTTTGACGGGTTAGGCAAACAAGGTTTTTCTCCGATACAAAAGTGTACTTCCGCTATTCGGCAATTGGCGTATGGAGTAGCTGCTGACGCACTTGACGAGTACATCCGTATGGGAGAGAAAACGTCACGAGATTGTCTGTACAAATTCTGCACAGGTATTATTGAACTGTATGGTCAAAAATATTTACGCAAGCCAACTTTTATTGATATTCAGATGTTGTACGCCGCGCATGAAGCTAAACACGGATTTCCCGGCATGCTCGGCAGCATAGACTGTACTCATTGGGCGTGGGCAAATTGTCCGAATGCATGGCGAGGTCAATTCATGAGAGGTGATCATGAGCACCCGACAATCATGCTAGAAGCAGTGGCCTCTCAAGATCTATGGATCTGGAACGCATACTTTGGTGTTGTCGGTTCCAACAACGACATCAATGTTCTCAGTCAGTCGCCCATCTTCAACGATGTATACGATGGAAAAGCACCTGAGTGCCCTTTTGAGGTGAATGGAGCCACCTACAAGCACGGATATTATCTAACGGATGGGATATATCCGGAATGGGCTACTTTCGTAAAATCATTTACGTGCCCACAAGACCTTAAACGACAAAAGTTCAAGTCCGCGCAAGAATCCGCACGTAAAGATGTTGAACGAGCTTTTGGCGTGCTTAAACAACGTTGGCATATACTTCATAACCCGGCACGCGGATGGGAACCGACAATATTGAGAAACATTATGTACGCTTGTGTCATATTACACAATATGATACTCGAAGACGAAAACCATGCTATTTGTGGTGACGTGGAAAACGACTTTTTCACGAATGATATCGAAAGCCAAATCAGTGAGACACAACGCGCGGCAAATGTTCAAGAAGTCATAAACCGGGACACTCATAATAACCTTCGGTCGGATTTGGTCGAACATATTTGGCGTATCCAAGTTCCCAACAATGACGACGAGTAGATTTTTAAATTTATTTTGTAATTTTTATTTTTAATGAATGATATGAATTTTAATTTTTATTATTTATCTTATTTTTATTTATTAAAAAATATATAAATATTTTTATTTTGTTAAATAATTAAATGTATAAATAAAAGAATTAAAATAAATGAGGTGGCAAAAGGGTTTAAGGGAATGGGGTAAGGGTGTTTAGGGATTGTTAGGGATTGAGTGATGGATGAGAGAAAAGCTGATGTGGCGCTGATGTGGAGCTGAAATATTTGAAAGATGCTCTCATGGGGTACTGATGGCCTAAGAACCTTATTTTTGTAGGTCCCATATATCAATAATAATTAAATAAGTTATATTAATAATTATAAAGTAAACAAAATAAAATAAAAAATAAGATAAATGTCACTTCTCACAAATTTCATGTAATAACCAATGTTTTTGTATAAAAACTCTCCACAATGAGAGTTCCTACAAGACATTGCATTTTTTGTTTGTAAGAACCTTGCATTAGAGATACTCTGAGGATGGTTAATTTACGAGAAGATGGAAAAAATATAAATCATAATAATTATTGTTTGAATTAGATTAAATATTTTGTTAAGAATAAAAATCGTAAAATGTAATATTTACAATTGATTCAATATATTTTTGTATCATTTTCTTTTTCGTTATTTTGTATTCATGTTTTGAATCTTAGCATACGACTTACTCTCTCTCTCTCTCTCTCTCTCTCTCTATATATATATATATATATATATATATATGGGTGAGTTCAAATAAAAACTCATTTTTAATTGTGCACATGAGGACAAGTCACAACCATTGATCAAGATTTGGAAAACTAATCAATGGTATGAAACCAATTGAGAAGTGATTAGGGACAAACCATTGCCTCTTCTCGCACATACATTTGCACCCACACACAATACCAGATTATTATTATCTTAGCCCAAAACTAATCAATTCCGGGTCCATTTAATTCAAATCTCAATTCCGGATCTTATATTTCCCACTATAATTCCGGATCCCATTTTATTTCAATACCGGATCCACAACCATTCGGCCCATTCCGGTTTTTAGTTAATTAAGGCCCAACTTCCAAATCTAAAATAATTAAACCCAAATTCCGAATCCATGATTCAAGGCCCAAAGCCATACCGGATTTAGCCCAACATTTATTAGATTCCGGATTTCAAATTGAGTACACTCCGGGCTTTACGGCCCAAAGTAAATTCCGGATCACATGGCACTTCCAGATCACGTGGCAATTCTGGATCACGTGGCAATTCCGGATCCATGGCAATTCTGAATCCATGGGTAATTCCGGATCCACTCGATCTCTCTCTTCAATTCCGGAACCTTAAGGTTTTGGCCCGAATTAATTTACTTCGGATCCCTTGGGTTCGGCCCAATTCCGGATGCCATAAATTTGTTCAACTCCGGTTCCTAACATTAGCCTAACTCCGGATCAACACACACACACACACTTCGGTTCCTTATTATTTAACAAATTCCGGTTCTTCTTAAAACCATTCCGGATCCTTAGAATTCTAAAACAATTTCGATTTAACTCGATCTCTTTTCATGCAAAACTTTTTCGATGATAACCATTTAGCATAGGGAATAGTTATTAGCTATTAACCAAGTGATTAACCCAATCAATTTCAACCCACACAAAGGAGAACACACACAGTCTCCTATTTCTTTCAAGATGAATAACTTACAACATGCTCTCTCACATTAGACCTAAAAATTTAGGATGTAGAGGAGAAAGGATTGAGAATTACCTTGCTAGCTGAATCTTCACACAACTGGAGAAATTTCAATCGCTTTCACTCTTGATGCAATCACACTCTCTACACACCTTAGCCTCACACACAGTTTCCTTGAGAGAAAATGGGATTTCTAGGGTTTATTCCCCATTTTATACTCTCTCACAAACACACCAAACTTTCTCCTTTTCACACTTTTCACCCTATAACTAACATTTATTCAAAAAGGAACACGGTTATTACATCATCCTCCCCTCAAAAGAATTCCGTCCCCGGAATTCCATCTACGAACAATCGAGGAAAACGGTTCCTCAGCTTTCTAATCTTGCGATCTATAATCGCCAACGGTTCCCCCACATAATCTAACTTTCGTCCACACGAGTGTCTTCTAACAATACGACCATGCCTTCCTCGGCCAGACACCTCCTAAGATTCGACACGTGGGATGTCGAATGAGCTCCCACTACGCATAACCCTTCAACAATACCAACGAATTAACACACTTACGGTTATCTACGACTCTTAACCCAGAATTTTTTTCGCAATATAAAGAAAACGCCTCAGGCCAACCGTACCAATATCATCCACACATCTAGACTCACGGTTCTAAAACGCGTCACATTAAGGGTTTCACACACAAATTCACCTTCTTAAATGAACGGATTCTACCGAAGTTAATGTCATAACAACATGAATCTCTAAATAAATGACGACGCTCAATTCGCTAACTGGTCACAAGATAAATCTTGAATTTCACCTTAAACCCGCAGTTAAGATTCTCTTCAACAGATTACACGCAATTCTACGATCACCTTCCCAACACAAAATACGTCTAAGGCAGATATCACTTTCTCACATAAATTATACTGACAACAATCCATTGATAACAATCAATTCACACGCTCTTACCACAACGTCACTCCCATACTACTACCAAGTCTAATTCAATGGTCCTTCTCCCCGAGCACTACATTTGACTACTTTCTTCCACTTCCTTCTCAAACATAAAACACGCTTCCAAAGAACGACTCACTAGAAGGTGCACACTCTTGACCAATCACATAAGCTAGCTTTCCACAACGCTTAAACCAATCACATACACACCAATCCTCTTTCTCATACTCTCACTAGAAGTTCATGCACCCGACGGTGACGTTCTGAAAACATTGCTTCCCACTTTCCATGACACTTGCCACACTTTTTCCTTCCTGTTTACTCACTTAATCCAGCCTACCGTCCCAATTACCTCAGGCTAGAATGGAACATTCCCCATCCAACATTGACCACTCCATACACGAAATTTCAACGGTTAATATGCCTAACCAACAGTTCCACCACATCTCATACGAGAAATTCAACCAAGTCAATCCGAAAAATACCCAATGCTCGAAGCAATCACACAATTCTCATTTCCCAAACGATATTAACCCACTCCTCTGCATTTCCTTTACATACAAGGATTAGCTCAACATTCCCAAAGATTTCGTATCTACTACGAAACATCATAAACTAACCAATCCAAAGCACCCAGTTTCCTTCTTAGTTAGTCACCAACTGTCACCCCATCCTTTTATTCTCGGATAACGATACCACACGCCACTTAGACATCCATGCCTCTCCACACATAATTTTGTCACATCTGAACAACTTATAAGCAAATCCCGAGCAAAGATTTCCACTTACGCTCACCCCATACCAACACTAGTCCAACACTTAACCTCACAGCAACTTATTACCACTGTGCCTCGCATGCTCACTAAATATAAGTTACCACCAACTTATCCACACCACCCCCACACACTAGAGGTTCAATCCTCACAGTTACCACCTGCCTACTAATTTGTAAAATACACGGCTTCACCTCGACCCCAAATAGGTTAACCAACAATAGCGTTACCAATCCATGCATCTATCATTCCTCAACCACCCTTGTATCTCTTCCACTGACTAGAGTGTAAGAAAGCACATCTCTACTAACCGATCCTTGAGTTAAAACTCTCAGGATCTCAATCCACCGACATCGGGAACTCCCAGAATAAAGATCCATCAGGGATTAGGAGCTCACCTCCAATCAACTATTCCTTAAAGAACCCTAAAGATTTTATTTCACACGGACACTCATCCCACACATTCAAACAATACCCTTCTAGATAGTGCCATCAGCCACACAAGAATAATATGCACAACACACTAAACCGTTGCCATCATGACAAGGTTAAGACTTCACACACTATTGCTACTCTCCACACATTAATCACCACACTCCACACACTACTATTATTCTTCACACTCAATCCACCACAGTCCACACACTACCAAAATCAGAACAATGGTAATCAAGCACACCCATGCACCTGTAAATTCAAAATGACATTGGCCAGATGTGATTTGAATTTACCTTACATGAGAGTCCTCACTACCTTCGTCCTAAATTCTCAGTGATTAAGGTCTTCCCTAAAGGCTTCCTATATCTCAGTTGTGTCCTCCTACTCCACAGTTTAAGTTTAGGCCCATCCGGTCACCTAAATCCCTTAAACTAGGGCTCTGATACCAACTGTAACAACCCACACTAAACATTCATGCCAAAAGCTACTTCTTTACATTAAAACGCCAATATGGCTCAACACAATCACACTGCCAAAGAATTACAACACAGGGTTTGCGGAAATAACCCTAGATACAGCTGAGAAATCTAACTAGACATAAAAAGGAAGTTCTTCTAATCCTTCTAAAAGCAAGCTCCGACCCACGTCTTTCCAAAACTCTAAACGTGCTCTCGGCTATCTGCTTACCTGAAAAAGGTTTTAGTTTTGAAAAGCGATGGTTAGACCATAAGGTCTAGTGAGTTCCCTCCACACCAAGTTACACCAAAAATATCACAGTTTATAAATCAGTTATGAAAGAGTTTATACAAATCATAACAAGCACACTTAAAATGATATGCACACATTGACACATGCTACTGGCACACGCTATAGTCACACACACCGTGACAGCGCAATAGAGCACACATGCTATAGTCACACACACCGTGACAGCGCAATAGGGCACACCGCCCATATATGAAACAAATTCATATATAATTATTATGGGACACACCCCCATTTCACACCAAAGCCAGAGCATGGTCACACACATTTAAATCACACATATTGTCACACGATTACTCTTCACTTTAATTCCGGAACCTTAAGGTTTTGGCCCAAATTAATTTACTTCGGATCCCTTGGGTTCGGCCCAATTCCGGATCCCATAAATTTGTTCAACTCCGGTTCCTAACATTAGCCTAACTCCGGATCAACACACACACACACACACACACACACACACTCCGGTTCCTTATTATTTAACAAATTTCGGTTCTTCTTAAAACCATTCCGGATCCTTAGAATTCTAAAACAATTTCGATTTAACTCGATCTCTTTTCATGCAAAACTTTTTCGATGATAACCATTTAGCATAGGGAATAGTTATTAGCTATTAACCAAGTGATTAACCCAATCAATTTCAACCCACACAAAGGAGAACACACACAGTCTCCTATTTCTTTCAAGATGAATAACTCACAACAGGCTCTCTCACATTAGACCTAAAAATTTAGGATGTAGAGTAGAAAGGATTGAAAATTACCTTGCTAGTTGAATCTTCACACAACTGGAGAATTTTCAATCGCTTTCACTCTTGATGCAATCGCACTCTCTACACACCTCAGTCGCACACACAGTTTCCTTGAGAGTAAATGGGATTTCTAGGGTTTATTCCCCATTTTATACTCTCTCACAAACACACCAAACTTTCTCCTTTTCACACTTTTCACCCTAAAACTAACATTTATTCAAAAAGGAACACGGTTATTACAGAAGGTGATGTCGAGTTACGGAGTTACGGTGTCGAGATGTTGTACACATTTGAACGTACATAAATATTCACAACGAATATAACACATATTTGACATTTCACGTAAAAACGGTTAAAACAACAAAAAAAACTATATCGAGATGGATGTCATATCGAAGAGCACGGAATTCTCGTTTTTTTTGATGTAATTTGTTTGATTAAAATATTAGTAATTTTTAAGATAATTTATTTTAAACTTTAAGGGGGTAAAAGTTTTTAATTAAAAAATAAAATAAAAAGTCAAACGTGGTAGGCGTGAGTTTAAATTATCTTCCTTTTTACCCTAATCACCTTAATTAATAATTTCATCTAAAAACTCTATTTAATATGAGTCATTGGAGCAATAGAGATGGAAGGGCCAAGATCCGTCCTCACGTGCACAATTGAAAATGAGTTTTCATTTGAACTTGCCCCTATATATATATATATGTATATAGGTTTGATTGAGCTATTCTAACGGCAAAGATGTTAGAAAATCTAAGGTCTACATCGACAATCGTCCAATACGTCACAATGCAACACCAGGACCAAGTACTTGCGAAGAAGATGAAATAATTTGATACTAGAAAATTCCATGACTAACTGCTTTAGTTTGGTTGAAGTCGATGAACTTGTGAACTTGTAAGGGGAGGGGGGGGGGGGGGGGGGGGATGGGATCGGATAAAAATCAGACGTCCCAAATTTGAATGGTTTCTCTATGTCCACGTAACATCATTATTTCTATTTAATATAATTTATTTTATTATCCGTTTGGTATATAGACAACAAACATAATTGGATTGGACGGGAAATGACATAATTTGATAGGATTAGATTGGACATGACAAAACAAGACTGAACATATTTGTATAGTGCCTGGTACGACTAAGACGAGATAAGACATGACTAAACAGATTACCTAAAAAAATTGTTTGATGATTTTATACATCATATAATAGTTATAAGTCACACAAATTAAATTAATATATAGAAAAATTAATTTATAAATATTTTTACATAATTTTCATATGCATAAATACATACATATATGATAGTTATCCATTTTGAACGAAGAGTTTTATATAGTTGATGGTATTTAAAAAAACTTGGTTAATATAATAAAAAACTATATATGTTTTATTCGGTTTAGAAGATCCTTATGAACTAGCGGGAGCATGGTAGAGATTGTTGCAAAGATAATGGTGATGGAGATGTAGGCGGTGGATAGTGGTAGAGGAAGTAGTTGTGACTTATGTAGTGGATGTATATGTGGTGGTGGTGCACGATGGTGAATGTGGATGAAGTAAAGATGGTGGACAAGAGGCACAGTGGAGGTAGAGGCGATGGTGGCTGGTAGACGACAATAACTGTGAAGGATTTGAAGACAGTGGACAATAGTGGTGGTGGCAACGATCGGCAATGGTGCATGATGTAGTTGTGGCCAATTGGTTGAAGATATAGGCGGTGGCTAGTAGTAGTAGTGGTGGCCGCCATTGCTGGTGGTGGTTGCGATGACAACAACGATAGGCAGTGGTGGCCATTAAAATAGATACCGTATTATGATTATATAAAAAATGGAGATAGGTTGATAATATTTTTAGTTTCTGTCTCATCATTATCCCATCTTGTTTCACCTATTTTGATAGAACAAAAAAATATTTTTGTTCCATCAAGTCCGGTCGTTGCCTTTGTCCCATGTCATACCAAACGTCGGACAACGAGTTTTTGTCCTGTGCAACGTCCCACCAAATATGAAACAACGATTTCTATTTTGTGTTGTCCCATCCTGTCCCATTTCCCCATAAATGGTTATTTCATCTATTTTTGGGTAGTGTGGTTGTGTAATGTGTAATATATTTATCATGTGTTTTTATATATATAGATAACTTTATTAATAAAAAACCAACCAAAGAACCTTTAAGAGTAGATACTTGATTAAACTATTGAGATAGGTTTTCAAAATTTGGTTTTGAATGCTACTGCAATATTATATATTTTTTAAATATATAATATTTATATACGACAAATGGAACAAATAAACTCATATTCCTTCCTCATCATTAATAAGGTTTGACCCGTAACGTCCTAAGGCCATCCGTAATGGATGATATAAAGCCCTCAAGCCCTCAAGTCACCTCAGCGCCACATCAGCTTTTCTCCTTACCCTCTTCTTACCCTAAAGTAGAGTACCGGAACCCTCAAGCCCTCAAGCCCTCTTGCCACCTCATTTTTTAATTCTTTTATTTATACATTTAATTATTTAACAAAATAAAAATATTTATATATTTTTTAATAAATAAAAATAAGATAAATAATAAAAATAAAAATTCATATCATTCATTAAAAAATTAAAAATTACAAAATACAAAACACTAAAAAAATAAAAATTACAAAATACAAAACACTAAAAATTATGATATTTTCTAATTTTCTCTTTTCTCGCTAAAGTAGTCCTCAAAATGTCTCCCGAAAGGTGATCATGCGGGGATATATAGAACTCGAAGTCTTG
This sequence comes from Saussurea involucrata, assembly GCA_033807775.1. NCBI lineage: Eukaryota > Viridiplantae > Streptophyta > Magnoliopsida > Asterales > Asteraceae > Saussurea > Saussurea involucrata. The sequence goes on from CM066317.1 coordinate 7,037,070, forward strand.
TTGATATCGGTTTTCTCGTTCGAGTTCCAACTGTTCTCGTTTAACCTCCAACTGTTGTTGTTCGAGTTCGAGTTTTTTCATTTTGTACTCCATTGTATTCTCAATCTTCTCGTTGAACGTCGTCAACAACTGAGTAACACTTTCGTTCGTATTTGACCCGCTCGTATTACTCGTTGATGTTTTTTTTGCCTTGTTTCTCCCGATGGGTCGTTGAAGTTGCTCGATGAAGTTGTCGTCATCGTCATCATCGGAAGGTTTGGTACGTTTTGAACCCCGCGATTAAGTTGTCGTCATCGTTGGAACGACTCCCCATTTTGGACATTTTTTGAGGACTTTCCAAGCTTGTTCGTGAGTGAAAGCAAGCCCAAGTTGTGCTCGATACCGTTCGTGTGCCGTTCGTGAAATGTCGGCCTCATTCATTCTGCTTGATCTATTAGTGACCAAGTTGTTGTAGATGCCGCCAAAAGAATTTATTTTTTTATTGAGGTCGTTGAACTTGGTGTTGAGTTGATGAATTGATCGATAATTTCCGCGACCCATAAAACTAAAGAACACTTGCCCAATTCGGGTCCAAAAACTTTCTACATTTATGTAAATTCAAGTATAAGAATATTAACAATAATAATAATATTAATAATAACAATAATAATAATAATAATAACAATAATAATAATAATAATAATAATAATAATAATAATAACAATAAAAATATTACCACCGGTTTGTGCGTTACCGACAACGGGGTCCTCCGAAACGTCAACCCACGCCGACACTAACGCGAGTTCCTCGTCTTTACTCCACATCTGTTTGGCGGCTCTATTTTCATATTTTTTGTTTTTTCCTTTTCTCGTTGGTGTCGGGTTTGATGGTTCCGGGATAGATTGTTGTGTGGAGATGGATTGTGGTGTGTGCGGGATAGAATGTTGGGTTTCCGGAACAATGTCATCGTCGAGATCGATTGCGGGTGAAGGAAGATGGTAGTTGGCCGGAGTTAAACCTTGTTGAATCAAACCGGGACGTGTAAATTGGTAAGGAATATGTTGCAAAAATTGTTGCGAAAATTGTTGCGAAAATTGTGGCGGAAATTGTTGCGAAAATTGCGGATGATAATCTTGTTGTGAAAACGCTTGGAAACCAAGCTCCGGGTCTTCTTGCGGTTGCGGTGTATCCGGTCGGTTACGACGGGATGTAGGTGTTTTGTTTGGATTCATGATGAAATTTGAGAGAATTTGAGAGAGTTTGAGAGAATTTGAGAGATTTTGGTGTGAAAAAATAAGAGGTTTAGGTTAATATATATAGTGTGATTAAATAGAAAAAAAAATTAAAAAAAACAATTTTGTCGTTTTTATAGCCGTTACCCAACGTTCCAATTTAAAAAAAGAAAAACAAAACAAAAAAATAAAATAAAATTGCTCGGGTTGAACGGGTTTTGGAACCCGGCCCTGGAACCCGCTCCCCCCGTACCGGAACCCGCTCGAACCTGGGTGCCATGTGGCGTGAACCCGAGCCCGAGCCCGCAGCGCTACGGATGGCCTAAGAAGTGATACCTTCTATTGTTGGTCCATACGCTAAGACATGTTCCGTACGGTCCACATTTTTGGATTTGTTATGACTCATTTGTTTATTTGCGCTTAATTATCGAAAGAATTCTTTCTTGAGTTTTGTCCTCTAATCTGACACCGCATGTTGGTGTTCATCCTCAACAATTCATTGTTTATTGATTCCTTCATACTGCTCATCTACAAAGTTTCCACCTCTACCACTACTACTACTTTTCAGTTTTTCATTGCTTATTGCCTGTTGCCACCGCCGGAGGTGGTGGTTGATTCCGTTAATCATGTCGCAGAAGCGCCAGAAACAGGATGATGTTAGTACTTCATTGCAGGAGGAACAGGAGCAACACTCGTCTTCTGATGCTGGTGGAAGTAGTCGTAAACGTCCTTCTTTCAGAAAGTAAGTTCGTCAAACCCTTGCTTATCCCTGATTCAGTATGTTTTGTGTTATGTTCGTTAATGTTATGTGGTTGAATCTGATTTTGGATGGCTGTATTTGATTCATGACCACCAGGGATTGCTTTTAGCGAAAATGATGTTTGATTGTTTACTTTAGGAGATTGAGAAGAGTAATTGACTTTAGAAGAATTGATGTTTGATTGTTTACTTTAGAAGATTGGGAGAAAAGTAATTGTTTTTGTGATTGTGAGGATGGCTTTGGGATTTTCTCCATTTGGCGCTAAAATCCAGTTTCTCTCCATGGCTCGAGTCTATGCCCTTCCTCTATCTCTGTCAATCTATATTTTTCTTCATATTATGTCAACTTCAAGCAGCTACAGAACGAAGACACGTTGTCACCATTGAATATGCATATACTTGGACTTTACCTAAGGGTTTCCAAATCCACATGCATATATAACCTGAACATTGATTCGGTATAGCATTGCAGGTTATGGGACCGGTGACACCTATAATGGATGTAGGGTTGGGTTCCGGTGAGAAGTTGCGGTTAACGTGAGAAGCGTCGGAAGTGGTTATCAACCGTTGGATGAGAAATGGACGCACATTTGTATGAGATGCACCGAGATAAGATGCACCGGATCAATTCCCTTCTAAGACGCAATTCATGGGAGGATTTGATTAAAAGTGATAAACGGTTCAGATCCACTTCTCACGCTTCTCACGTTAACCTCAACTTCTCACACGATCCTTCGCCAATGGATGTAATTGTTTAAATAAATGCTAGCCCTTGGGCTCCTTGCCACGCCCACTGGGATTTGTATGGTTGTTATCTTCAGTGTCCTATGGGATTTAGTTGAGATGAGCGCAAGCTGACCCTGACACCATGTATGTAACACTAATGGGCTAATGTTGGCTTATGGTTGGGAACATGTGGCTAGGCGTATAGGCTAGTTTGTAAAACTTTCAAGTTGTTAATTGGTACAAATGGCTCAAATCATGTCAATAACTGGTATAAAGCTGTTTGTTCTTCATTCCAAATGATTGTTATTTTACGTGAGAACAGTTTTCTATTGGATAATACCGTGTTCAACTTTTTTTTTCTTGATGTATACAGTGCAGTGCTGGAGGTGATGAAGTTCTGTACCATCCACAAGTATGTTGAGCCGGTCTTGGAGCCCTTGATCCGCAGAGTGGTATGTGAAAGTTTCTTATTCTCTTCATATTTACTGCATATTTTTGTACTATGTAGGAATGCTCATTTATAATTTATAGCACAATGTATTTGGCCGAGTGGCTTATATATGCATCTGCAAGATACCCCATTTGATCTATATTATACACTGGGATGTTTGATCCCATTCTTGGCGAAGTGTACTAATATCTTTACCGGCCTAAAAAATCTGAGCTGAAGATGGCATTAGACTACATTTATCTCTTTATAATGGCAGGCCCTATGCAAGCAGATATTCAGGATTCTAAATCTTCCCGCTGATATTATGGCCGTCTTTCTCCAGTATATAGAATCAGCTTTTGGATTGTATCTTCCAGCTGATTTGATTTGATAATCTTTTTAATGTTTATTGGATGAATATATTGGGGGTGCAGGTTAGAGAGGAAGTTGAAGTGGCATTGCAAAAACATATGGCAAACATGAAGTGGTAAGGTTTATATGATTCTGCATGACAAATACTACCGTATGTAATGTGTAGATGATAAGATGAGTAGATCGCCTCTTATTAAGACCAATGTATGCTTTCTACACAGGGGTTATGAGAATGAGACAGAATCTTTTCTCCCACGAAGCTTACAATTACAGTTCCTAAGTTCTCTGTCTCTCCCAGTTTTTACCGGAACCCGTATTGAAGGAGGAGACTGCAATATGCTAAAAGTAGCGTTAATCGATGCCGATACTGGGAAAACAGTTTCCAACGGGATTGAGTCATCGGCAAAAGTGGAGATAGTGGTTCTTGAGGGGGACTTCGATGATGATGTAGATGATAATTGGACACTTGAAGAGTTCAATGCGAACATTATTAAAGAGAGGCGAGGGAAGAAACCCCTTCTTTCTGGAAATACACTTTTAAGTCTCGAAGAAGGCATAGGTCTAGTGGGTGATCTTTACTTCACAGATAATTCAAGCTGGACGAGGAGCCGTAGATTCAGACTGGGAGCACGGGTTGTGGATAATTGTGACGGAATCAGAGTGAGAGAAGCAAAGTCAGAGTCTTTTGTTGTCAGAGATCATCGTGGGGAACGTAAGTTTATTTTATATTTATTATTGGTCATTTTGAGCCATATACCCGGGTTTTTTGGTTTTGAATTTTTGATTGACTTAGTCCAACAATCAACAATTGTAGTGAAATTAGTGTTTGATTTTTATTAGTATACAAGAAACATCACCCACCCTATCTGTCTGATGAGGTATGGAGACTGGAAAAGATCAGCAAGGACGGAGCTTTTCACAAGCGGTTGCACAAGGAAAAGGTCAAAACAGTCAAAGATTTCCTAGTTCTTTTCTTCCTGAACCCAGAAGGGCTTCGACATGTAAGACTGAACCGCTTACACTCATAAACACAAGGGTCGAATGCATGCATGCTAAGCTGTTTATTTACTATTTAATAGTTCCATTAAGAGGCAACCTCTGAATCGTTAAGAGGTGAATCTTGTTTGGAAAAAAAGTCTGCCTCTTAATGGTTCTAAAACCCTCTGAATGATTTTATATCTTGAGCCTCCCTTAACCATTCAGCACCCTAATTTCATTCTAGCAATTACCGAACAACCATATTTCATTTTGCATTATCATAAGAGCCTCTTAATCATTCTGACCACTTAATCATTCTGCACCAAACCATTCACAATTGCCAAACAACCCCTAATATGCTATTAGTTCTGAGCTCTGAATCACATAGGTAGGGTTGGCAACGGGTAGGATATGGGTAGGGTAAGGGTTAATCCGTTATCCAATCCATTTAAAATAGCGGGTAACGAAACGGGTAATTATTCGTCTCATA